>CM062810.1:965751552-966355624 GCA_031772625.1 Pinus tabuliformis
TACCAAGACTCATTTTCCTTCAATGGAAAACAATGAAGGATACATAGCCCACATCTGATCAACCATCTCCCATGTAGCTTCATCGGGCCCAAAGTGCTTCCACTGCACTTTAAACTGCTCGAGTGCTTTGTTATGGAGCACAAGATGTTTGTGCTGCAATATGCATGGGGGTTTTGGCTGAAATTCTCCTTCTTGCTCCACTTGCAATATAGACCAATCAATAACATTATCAATGTCCTTTACATATATTTTAAGCAATGAAACGTGAAAAACATCATGGAATTTCACTATCGGAGGTAGTGCAAGTTTGCAGGCTACTGGTCCAATCCTCTCAAGGATCTCAAAAGGCCCGCAATACTATGGTGTCAACTTTGCACATGATCCAATCCTCAAGGTGATCTTCTTGGGCTTGATGCACAAAAACACATGCTCCCCAACTTGAAAATCCTTAAATGCCCTATGACGGTCTGCATAATTTTTTTTCCTGTCCTGTGCTGCCTTTAGATTCTTCTTTATAACCTACATTTTGTGTTCCATGTTTACCAACATGTCTAGTCCAATAAGTACCCTGTTCATTGGATCATTGCAGCTGATGGGAGTGTTACAACTCTACCCATACATTGCCTCAAATGGACTCATCCTTAGTGAATCCTGATAATAATTGTTGTATTCAAACTCAACCAATGGAAGGTACTCCTCCCATCTCCTCTGTTGAAGCATGACATACATCCTCAACATGTCCTCCAATATCCTTTTGACCCTTTATGCCTATCCATCTGTCCACGGATGATAAGATGTGTTGAAGGTCAACTCTCTCCCCAATCCTACAAACAACTCCTTCCAAAACTTAAAAGTGAAATTGGCATCCCTGTCCCACACAATACTCTTTTGAACACCATGTAATCTCATGATCTCCCTGATGAAGACGTCTGCTACCTCACTAGCTGAATAAGTAGTCTTCACTGGAATGAAGTAAGCTACATTTCTCAACTTGTATACCACAACCATTATAGAATCATGTTTTCTCGATGTCCTTGGAATACCTGTAATGAAATCCATGGAAATGAACTCCCATTTCCACTCTGGAATTGGAATAGGCTAAAGCAACTCACTTGGATGCTTACATTCTGCTTTGACCTGCTGATAGTCCAAAAATATCGCCATGAACTCTGCCACTTCCTTCTTCATATTTGGCTAGTAGTAGAACTTCTTCACTGCTATCAATGTCTTCTAATATCATGTGTGACCTGAATATGGCTTTACATGAAACTCCCTCAAGATAAGCTTCTTGAGTTCGCTGTCATCCGACACATAGATCCTATCCCTAAATCTCACTAAGCCATCTGCTGTAAGATGATAACCCACATCCTGATCACCTGTACCCTGCTGTAACCTGAGCATAAGATCCATGTACCTAACATCCTATTGTCCTTCCCGTAAGATCTGATCCTATAAATCTGTCTGATATGAGCTCACTGCTGCAACATGGTTCAACTGCACTTTCCTACTGAGAGCATCCGCAACCTTGTTCTCCTTACCCTTGATGTATCTGATCTCAAAGTCAAACTCACTAAGGGTAGCCAACCATCTAGATTTCCTAACGTTCAATTTTTTCTGGTCAAAAAAATATCTTAGTCCACTGTGATCGCTCATCAGTAAAAACCTCTTGCTAAGAAGAGAATGTCTCCACATCTTCAAGCCATGAACAATAGTTGCCAACTCAAGATCACGAGTCATGTAGTTCTGCCCATGCTCATTCAGTTTCTTGGACTCATGACATATCACTTGCTCCTCTTGCATAAGGAATCCACCAACCCCTCTCTTGCAAGCATTTTTACACAATACAATCTCTTTATCCGAATTTGCAATCTTTAACATTGGAGCATTTGTCAACAACTACTTCAATTGCTCAAAATTGGCTGCACATTCCTTTGTCTATTCAAACTTCTTACCTTTTCTCTGCAATGATTTAATAGGATATGAAATGTGTGAAAAGTTCTTGTTGAAGAATCTAGGGCAATTAGGTTTAGTATGATTCTTATTGACTTGAAAACAATTTGTGAAGTCTTTTTACAATTTGTCTTGTTAGCTTAATATTATTGTTCTTCTTATTAATGCATGTGCGTGTGCTTCATCAAACTGCTACCAAAACATAAGAACAAGAACACAAGATGATGGCTCTCTGCTAGGGCCAAAACCTCTCTTTTCTTTAGAGGAAAACCCTTCAGTAAGTTTTCTCTTATTGAAGCTTTTTATTGATCAATGCCAAGCCCTATAACCTTGACTAGAATATCCTCCAAGCACAAGTCAAGTCCGTCCTCCTCTCCGCACTTGGTTTCCCTGACACTTTGTCTTCCTCTTTTCAACACTTCATTCACTGGCACTTCGTTCCTTGACACTTCGTCCTCATTCTTCTAGCACTTTGTTCTTCCTTCAACTTTTGATGTACCTTGTTACACTTGCTCTAGAAGAGACACTTGTGATGATTCCCTTTCCTTGTGATGATCCCTACCTCCTCCTTGACCAAATGAGCTCTTCCTTGAGGTGTAGATGCAGACTTGGTAGGACTGTTCTGCAGCCCTAATTCTTGTATGTGTGGGAGGTTTGCTTGATGCAATATGGTTCCTTTCTCCTTCGCTTGAGGACCATCCTTCTTCGCTTGGATAGGAGGCCTTGTAAGCCTAGATTCAAGCTCAAACAATGAGATATGCTTTACCGTAAGTTGCTGCTGTCATAACCGCAGGAAACCCTCTTTTGCCTTCACACGTGTGACTAGTGTTGACCATCGAACAGTCCCAAAACCTTCGCTATCCCTTCTATCTTCTTCGCTGCACTTGGAAGCTCCTTCTTTGTCTTTCGTTGACCTTTTATTGGCTCCTTTACTTTGCTGATTTTAGAGGTAGATGAATGCTTGACGTTGGAGGAGTGGAAAACCTCTATATATAGAGGATTGTCCCTCCTTTTAGGCCGACTAGAAGACTATAGGCTGGCTTGACTTATTTAATTCGGATTGCTTGTTTTGATGGCACCACATGCTTGGAGAAGACTTGACTTTTCTTGGAGGTGTCTTCTTTGACTCTAATACACAATTATACCTAGTGTAACATGCCCTTAAGGCCTTCGACATTTTATTTTGACCATTTGAATCACCTATAGAACTTTAACATGTGTTAGACCTATTTCAATGTGTAAGAAACTCATTGACATATAATATTATAAAAATAATATTTATTTTCTTGAATAAATACAAATATCAAAAGTACATTTATGAAGACCGAACCTAGTTACATTTACTTCAACACTCCCTCTTAACTAGGGAGGTATTCATACAACATTAAAAGCTGTTTGGCTATGTTTCAATCTTGAAGAATTCACATAATAGAAACTGGATTAGAAATCCATATGTTATAGCATCATAGTAACCAACATTGTTTGCACACCAAGGCCTTGACTGACAACTCTATCTCTCAATAGATCATAGCACAATGTTGGTGAGACCAATGACTTATAGACACCTTAGTCGTTGCCTCTCAAGGTACATATCTTCCCGGGTGTTCATTGGGTATGATCTTCTAAGACTATTCTTATCTTGGATTCCTAGCCCTCAAAGAATATCGGTCCTCTTGCCTACTCTTGTCTTGGATGCCTTACACATCCTCAAAGAGTATTCGATGCTAGATGATTACCCAATACTCCCATTATTTCTTCCCAAGTGAAGACAATAATGTTGTGTCTATCACTTCCTCTCAATTGAGGAAGACATGTCCAAGTATCCTCTGACAAGGTACTTGTCCAAGTTCCTTTGTAATTGGGAAATTGTTATAACTCCCTCTTAGCTAGGGACTTGTCCATTCATCAACAACTTGTTCTTTGTTGGTCCTCCAATTGCTTGATATGCTTCTTTCCTTTGATGTCATGAAGTCTTTGTTCGAACTTCTTCTTGGTAGGGCACCATCCATCGATCACTTTCCTTCCTAGTTTGTCATGTCACAACTTCCTTTGTGGAAAGTAGCCTTCTTGTCATATATCATGTTCTCTTGTTATTTGGTTATTTCTTGTCATCTTGTCTATGCTTCATACTACTCTTCACATGGATGCTTCTTTGTACTTGCTTGTTCCCATGCTTTGTGTTGGAGAAAATGTAACTAGGTTCAGTCTTCATAAATGTAATTTTGATATTTGTACTTATTAAAGAAAAGATAAATTATTTTTGTATTATTTGTCAATGAGTTTCTTACTCATTTAAAATAGGTTAAGCACATTTTGAAGTGCTTCTAAAGTGTCAAAACCAAAATGTAATTATGAAAAGACCCTTTGAGGGCATGTTACATCATGTATGCCATCATACAAGGTCAAGGAAATAACTCCAATCATGGTCAAATCCTCTCCTAGCGCCAACTAAGTCTACAAGTAGAAAAAACAATGAATAAATGTGAAATATAATGCAACTGTCAAGTTGGCCTAGAAGACAGTCAAGTTGGCCTAATGGATAGTCATGTGGGCTTGAGAGAAGAGGGACAAAACTCTATTTATAGAGGCTGTCCACTCCTCATTTAGACACACAGTAATCACTCTGAAATCCGCATAGAGGAGGAAGCCAAAAAGGAGGAAGAAAAGACAAGAAATAGGGTCTACAAGGACAACGTTGCAAGAAGGAAGAACAACAAAGTTAAGGGGCTACTTTCTAGGGTTTCTGCAACCACACATGTGAAGAAACTAAGGACATTCTGTGGCCAAATCAATAGGGGTATATTTTTTATGGTTTGGTCTAGCTATTAAGTCAACAAACGTATCCCACTCCAACGTTGAAGACAACCTCACAAGCAAAGGAAGAAGGGATTGATTCTAAGGTAAAACCAGTCACATGTGTGAGGTCAATAGAGGATTGACTGTAGCTACAACAAAAGTAAGGTGTAGGTCCTTATATCTCATGGTTTTGGGTGAAAATTAGGCCTACAAGGCCTCTCTCATCAGCGAGGAAAGAAGGATAAGATAACGAATAGAAGAAGGACTGTTTTAGGTTTTTGTTGTCCACACGTGCAAGGATTTCAGAGGTGGGTTGTTACAGATTGATAGCAGTTTAAAGGTAGCATATTGAGGGGCATCATTTGGATATAGAAAAAGGTCTACAAGGTCTCCAATATCAACAAGAAGGTATTCCTTATAGCGAAGTAGAAGAGCCATAATATTATAGGGTTTCCCAACTTGAAGGACAAAGTGCCAGAAGTGACAGTGCAAAAAGAGGAAGGATTTGACTCATGCTAGGAAGACATCCTAGTCAAGGGTCTAGGGTTTGGAAGTTGTTAAAATAAGAATCTTCAATAAGAGAAATATTACAAAGGGTTTCCCTCTCAAGGGTGGAGAGGGTTTGTCCCTGGTAGAGAGACAAATTTTGTGTTCTTGTTATTTTGTTTTGGTAGCAGTTTGATGAAGCATACACATATGCACTAATAATAATAAGAAGAAGTATAAGCTAACTAAGAAAAAGTAAAAAGACTTAAAAAATTGTTATCAAGTCTCGGAAAATCATCACAACACTACTTTTCCCTAGATTCTCTAACATGGTATCAGAGCGATAGGTGACACATCAAGGAAAGGGCAACTCAAGAACACTCAAGAATCTACAAAGTTGAAGCATCAAGCCTAGAAGTCTCAACCAATTCAAGGACAAGAAGGTTCTACAATCCATCATTCATCAAGGAGGGCTACAAAGCTAGAAGCAATGGCTTATATAAAAGAAAAAACAGATCTACATCAAGTTACAAGTCCTCAAGCACACCTCATCAACAAACAAGTCCCTTTGGGGAAGACAACTTGAAGGACATCAAGATCTAGGATAGAAAAGCCATCAAGCTTTCAAGGAGGAAGAAAATCCATAAAATCTCAAAATCTATCAAGTAAGTACATGTCCCCTTATGAATATACATCAATGCCTTTTTGCAAGGAAAGCAATAAATTGGTAGGCACCAATAACTTTCTTGCATGGAAGAAGAGGACTGATCTACTTCTCAAGGAGAATGAGCTCCTAGAATATGTCAAGGGGAACATCACTGTCCCTACTAAGGAATATACTCAAGCCTTAGCCAATTACAATAAGGATGAGACAAGAGCTCAAAGGATTATGATAGAATCAATCAAGGACTCTCTCATTCCCTATGTCTCCAAGTTTGAGACATCAAAATAAATTTATGATAAGCTAGTAGAGCTATTCGCGGTATCCACCACTAGAGAAGTATTATCTATGAGGAATGAATTATACAAGATGAAGATAACAAAGGAAGGAATATCTCCCTACTTCATGAAAATCTCTGATATGAAAGACCAAATTCAAGAGCTTGGGGAAGTCATATCTGACAGAGATGACAATTGTTGTACTCAATTCTCTACCTGAGGAGTTGGGAAACTTCCAATCAAGAATTTATGCCAAGAAGGAAGCAACCTGTTGTGTGTGGAGCATGATTGTTTAGAGGTCTTTGTTTTAGCCGGATGTATACCCCAGGAAGTTTGTACACCCCTCCACGCGGGGGGGACTTGTCCTCCCCGCAGGGGTCAGGGGGCTAGTGGTCCCCCGGCGGGAGCTCGGGGGTAGTGCCCTCGAAGCTAAAAACAGATGTAAAATTACCTTGTAAAAGTATAGTAATTTCTAGTCAATCTGGGCTATTCAATAGGCAGATGATCTGACGGTAGAACTTATGTTTAGTTTAGGGTTTTTTTCCCTAGAAGGCAACCCCTCTCTTTGTATGAGGGCATTGTATTTGAGGCCGAGATATAGATGTGTATTTTGTGAGCGAGAAACAGAGAGGTGAGACTATGAGAGAAGACAGAGGATATTACAACGGATCTTCTGTAGGTTGTGTCTCTTCATTTTGCTGGATAATAGAAAGGAAGGACTGGCTATTCGGGGTGGACGTAGCCCAAACTAGGTGAACCACGTATATCTGTGTCTCTCTTGTTTTATGCGTTTTCTGTGTTTATATTTTTGCAATATTTTATGTGTTCCATTGCTTCATAATATATAATTTTCTAACAACTGGTATCAGAGCCGAAGGTCTATTTGGCTGATAAACTCGCAGGAAAGAAGGGTTCCTCGTTCGAGTGGGAGCAATGGCGGAAGATGGTAAGTTTAGGGTCGAGAAATTTAACGACCAAAAATTCTCGCTATGGAAGATGCAGATGGAAGATTGTTGAGAATGCAACAAGATGATGGAGCTTAGTGGAAAGGAGTCGCCTTCACTAAGTGGGCCCGCAGGCAAATTATGGCGCAAAGTCTTTTTTTAGACTATGTCTATTTTTAGACATATGGATCATGGTCTATGAGTTGCAGGATGCTGTTTATGGATGATTGGTCATGTTGGGAAAAATAGATGGACTTCTATTTTTGGTTCACAGCGGTGTGATCAAAGTCTATTTTTAGACTGCCAGGCTAAAAATAGAAAAGTCAAATATTATTGTCTCATAATAATATTTAGATTATAAACTTTATTTTATCCTCTTGGAGCACTTCAGTTTGAGCTACAGATGTGGCACATGCAGCTGTCAGGAGGAAATACGCTTTTATTATGAGTTAGTTGAGCTATTGCATGCATGACATCAGTTAGAACACATGCATGTGAGTTTTGTGGAGTTAGATGTGGAGTTGATGGAGTTGTGTTCAGTTTGACTTGGTTAAACTAGTTGTAATTAGTCTAACTACAAATAGACTAGTGATGAGTGATGTGAATTAATTGATTAAATTAATTCACTAATTATTAACTCATAATGCAACTGAAGAATACATCAGTTAACTCAATGCATGTAGAGTTCAGTGGAGATAGGTGTTAGAGGTTGAGATTGCTATCAGTTGTGACTATAGTTGTGCATGGTATCTTGCACAATCAATGTATTGAGTATGCCCATGAGAATTGCGTAGTATCTGCCCAGTGATATAGCCTATGCTCACGTGATTTCCAGAGTGAGTGATTTTCACATGGTATTGTGTGCAATAGCGGCAGGCAAAGCAGTGGAGAAGATTTGAACCCGTGACTTGTTCGGATCTGAGCTAGTTTTCTGTGTAACAGGTGGAGATAGTGCTGGATACTTGAGAGGAGTATTGTGCTATGTATTGTTACATGTTCTCAATCATTAATATACAGATAGTGTGGGGTTTTCAGCTGTAAGATTTCCCCGGGATACACACTGTGTTAATGTGTGCATGCGATTGATGTTTCATTGTTTTTGATGCTGCTAAATTGATGATCAACGTAGAGGAGGTTATGTATTATGCATGTATTCCGCAATAGTGTATAATCAGGATAATCTCTGTTGAATATGTGTTTATTATTCAAAATTTCTACATGGTATCAGAGCTGTTGATCATCAGATCTACTATTCAGAAAGTGTTTACATTCTATTTCTTCAGGCAGAGTTTGTAATCGGGCCAGGTAGCCTCTGGATTCATCCTTCCTTTGGAAGGTGAGATATCCGGTAAAAGCCCATACAGTCAATCTCTGTACGAGAAATAATTTTTTCTCATGAATCTTAGATCAGAGGCGTTTGAGTTTGGAGCTGGTGGAATTCGAATTTGCAGTAGTGTTTTCTTGGTATCAACGTGGCAATGTCTTTCAACGGATTGCAATTGGAGTATGCTCTTGAGGGCATCTCGAACTATATTGCATGGAAGGACAGGATGGAGGCAGTGTTGGATGATAATGGGCTGAAGGATTTCATAGAGGCTGATTTCCCAAAGCCTACTGATGCTGCGCAGGTTGATTCTTGGCAAAAGAAGACAGAAAAGTGTCGAAGGATTCCGTTGGAGGGCGAGAAGGATTACATTGTGTCCAGCCTGCATGGAAAGGATTCTCCATACTTGATGTGGAAAGCGTTAACAGATATATTCCAAAGCAAGAGCGATCAGAGGAAGCTGGTGCTCAAGGATAAACCCAGAGACATCAAATGTGAGAAGGGAGACAGTATGCCCAAGTATCTCACGAAGTTCACTCAGTGCAGAGATGAGCTGGGAAGTGTGGGGGTGATTGTCGATGATGAGGACTTGGTGAGCTTGGCTCTCCTTGGTCTTCTAAAGAGTTGGAATTCCTATTAGGACTCTGTCAATGGTCAGGAAAAATTTCCAGGATGGGAGAGACTTTGGTTAGATCTTGTGTAGGAGGAGATCAGGCGGAATACGAGGGACGAATCTTCATCAAAGGGAACTGATGAAGAAAATTGTGCTTTGGCTGCCAAAGCATAGAAGGAAAAGAACAAGAAAGCTTCTCAGTCTGGTGCGAAAGGCAAGAAGTAGGACATGTCCAAGGTGAAGTGTTTTCACTGTCACCAACACGGACACTATGCCACTAATTGTCCGCAGAAGAAGAAGAACAAGCAAGCTGTTGGATTTGCAGCAGGAGAGGCTCTAGCCTCGCAGTTTGAGCTTGATTTTCATTGATCACATGCTTGGTTTCAAGTGTGATGGGATCGGTGTGGTTCTTGGAAAGTGGTGCGTCTTTTCACATGACAGGAGATCGAGATTTGTTTTTTGATCCGAAGGACAAAGATCATGGAGTGAACATCGAGATGGGAGATGATGGTAGATACAGTGCGACCGGTATCGATACCATTTCCTTTGAGGGGGAGTCTGGTAAACCCTTCGTATTGAAGGAAGTGATGCATGTTCCAGGATTGAAGAAGAATATTATCTCTGTGGCGATGTTAGAAGACAAGGGATATGATGTTGTTTTCAGCGAGGGAAAGGCTTTCCTGCGCAACAAGACAACTGGAGAAACCCGGAAGATAGGGGTTCGAGTGAGGAACCTTTATCAGTTGCATGTAGATGGATGCACAACAATGGCATGCAAGGCAGAAGGATTGGTGAGTCGGGATGATGGCGAGCTGTGGCATAGGAGATTGGGTCACCTTCACCATGGAGCCTTGAAGATACTGCAGCAGATCACTACAGGGCTTCCTAAAGGCACTCTTGCGTAGTCAGATCAGTGCAAGGGGTGTATTTTGGGAAAGTTTGTGAAAGCCACCTTTCACGAGAAGGATAGTCATGCCACGAAGATCCTTGAGATAATTCACACAGACGTGTGTGGACCTTTCTCAGTAGCTTCGACAACAAAACACAGGTATTATGTGATTTTTGTTGATGATTTCTCTCGTAAGTGCTGGATCTTATTCATGCAGAAGAAGAGTGAGACATATTAAAAGTTCTGTGAATTCAAAGCACTGGTCGAGAAGGAGTTGGGGAAGAAGGTGAAGGCTCTTAGGAGCGATAATGGTGGTGGAAACATCTCTGGCGAGTTCAAGGATTTCTGCAAAGCAGAAGGGATTTGAAGAGAGCTCATAGCTCCCCACAACCCACAGCAGAACGGGGTTGCTGAGCGGAAGAACAGAACGATTGTGGGTGTTGCACGGGCGATGTTGCATGATCAGGGCCTACCCCTTCACTTGTGGGCGGAAGCATGCAATACAACAGTTTATGTGCAGAACCGTTGTCCTCACAGGATACTTGGTATGAGTACACCCGAGGAGGCTTATTCTGGTAAGAAGCCTGATCTTTCTCATTTGAGGATTTTTGGTGCTAACATTTACATGCATGTGATGAAGGATGCCAGGAAGAAGTTGGAGCCGACCGTAGAGGTTGGGATATTTGTGGGGTACACTGATACGCCCCACAACTATCGTGTGTATTTTCCAGACAGTGGTAAGACTGTTGTGTGACAGGATATAAAATTTTAGGAGGAGAAAGCCATGAAGTGTTCACTTGAGAGGGAGCTACACTTGCATGCAGATGAGGAGCTATTAGTTCCTAAGAATGAGCTTCAGGATGTGGATCAGCCACAGGATGAGGTTCATGGATTGGAAGAGACCACTCATGCAGCGCCAACCATCAGAGGGCGAAAGCGCTTGACAGAAGCTGAGCGACTAGCTCAAGATGTAGAGAAATTTGTAGGACCACCTACAGCCCAAGGCAGGCAGAGATAGTCACCTGATCGGTACACTGGATACATGGCTCTTATGAGAAAATGTGTTGTGACTGAGCCATCCTATTTTGAGGAAGATGTGGAGGATCTTGCATGGGTAGACGCCATGGTGGAAGAGTATGATTCGATTGTCAGAAATAGTGCATGGGAGATTGTTCCTAGACCGGAAGGGAAATCAGTGGTGGGTTCGAGATGGATCTACAAAGTTAAGCAGGCAGCTGACGGGAGTGTGGAGAAGTACAAGGCAAGATTTGTTGCTTGAGGCTTTTCACAGATAGAGGGGATCGACTATGAGGAGACCTTTGCACCTGTCACAAGGTATTCTTCCATACAGATGATTCTTGCTCTCTCAGAGTAGATGGGATGGCACATTCATCAGATGGATGTGAAGACTGCGTTCCTCAACGGAGTCATTGAGGAGGAGGTGTACATTGAGTAGCCTGAAAGTTTTGAGATCTTCAGCAGTGAGTCGCATGTGTGCAGGCTCAAGAGAGCACTGAATGGGTTGAAACAAGCATCACGTGCTTGGTACACACGGATAAACAACTATTTCACCGGACTTGGATTCTCCAAGAGTGAGGCGGATCCTAACCTATACCAGATTGTGGTGGAGGGTAAGTTGCTTATCATTGTACTTTATGTAGATGATTTGATTCTAACGGGTGATGAGCTGTTGATACTTTCATGCAAGGATGATCTTGCTAAGGAGTTTGAAATGAAGGACTTGGGCCTCCTTCATTATTTCCTGGGATTGGAAATTTGGCAACACAATGATGGACTATTTGTTTCTCAAGGTAAGTATGCTCGGGAGATACTGGAGAAGTTCAACATGCATGGTTGCAAGCCTATTGATACTCCTCTTCTTGGAGGTTGGAGGAAGGAGGATTCCACTTCGGCAGAAGAAGTGGATGCCACTGTTTATCGACAGTTGGTGGGGTCGCTTATGTATCTGGTCAATACACGACCCGATATATGCTATGCTGTTAATCAGCTTTCATAAGCTATGGTTAAGCCTACCAAGTTCTTCTGGAAGGCGGGCAAACATGTAAATCTCCTCTGTGGTCAGAGGCGATCCCTACTAGTCCAAATAGGGTCTAGCAACAATCAAACAACGCTAACACGCAGGTTCCTAATTGCAAATTAAAGACCAATGATGAAGGCCTACCTGGATTCCAACGCTAGTACTTGTAGAAAATTCGATGCTCTCATTCCTTTGCCCCGGCTGGTCACAATCCTCACGATCCTCGTGCGCGGACAGCGGCACATGCAAAGAACGATACAAACAGAAGCATAAAATCCAATAGATGCAACTATATATCAGTCAGAAAGGATATAACTCAAACACCATCATAAAGACAATAAGAGTGGAACCATAATGGTAGTCGTCTATTATTGATAAACAAGGAAGAATACAACCATAGTTCTGACGTCAAATCCTTCTCAAGAGGGTCCAGCCAGCAAGTTCCTCAAGCATTCACCCTTGAAGGTAGATCTCCCAAGACAAAACTCTCTCTCACACAAGTTTACACAAGATCAAAACACTTCACAACCTTCCTTAAGCTCTCTAACAATCCCACACTTGTCACACCAGCTACCTATCAAGCTCACACACTATCAGCAACACTCCAAACACTATGAATTCCAAACTAGCAGCTCATGGCAATGGTGGAGGCTTAAATAGGAGAAGGAGTCTCCATGAATGGTGGGAGGATGAGCTTATCTCCAAGGAAGGTGGCTCAAATGACGAAACAAACATGCCAGAGAAGGGAGGGCGACATATACAAGGCCAACAACCAGGTCTGGAGTCATCTGGAAGGCCGGCTGTTAGAACAAACTCGCCCAGACTGGATCATCGCGGGTGCATAACTGCACTGGAGCGCTGACATCGCTACTGCATAACGAAGAAAGTCATATCAGCGCGATCAAATATCAACAACAGTCGCGCTGTCTCATGAAATTCGGCCATCGTGGGAATCACGTGTACTTCCGCGCTGGCAGCGTGTTCAGTCTGTTTTGGAGTGCTCATCAGCGCATTTATTTTTACAACAGTCGCGATGATAGCAAAAACTTTGGCAAAGTGGGTCATTTGGGAACATTAGAGAGCATGAGCATGGATGATTTGGACTCATGACACAGTAGGAAGACTCGTAGGAAGACAGTGACAAATGACTGTGTAACAGATGCCCCCTAAAGCATGAAGCCCGAGAGGGTGGGAGGGGTGAAATGCTTTATGAAACTGACTGAACTGGAACATCACCGGGAAGAACCTGCACGCAAGTACAACTGATATCTCTGATAATCAATTACATGTAGTCTAGGCATGGGTGCAGCCATCCAAAAGACATACGAAAGAGGTCTGTGGTATGGACGCAGCCACCCAGCTAATGAGACCGTGATGATAATAAAGGTATGGTCGCAACCATCCATGAAGACTCAGGTATGGGTGCAACCATCCATCAATGAGTCATGTAATGATCATAATAATCCACAAAATCGCAACCTGGATCTTGATAGACAAAATCCAGGGTCTTGCGCTCCATCTCGACCCGAACAAAGTACAAGTTCAAGCATGTGAATATAGGAGTTGAGGTCGAACATGCCAGAACATCGTCTGATTACCAGTCAATGATGAAAACTATTAACAGATGCGAGAGGTACCACCAATAATGAAAATGGTCCTCAAGGTACTATAGGTACAATCTACGGCGTGCGAATCAGTGAGCTGGCGTCGAACACCCGCAGAATCATTCGATCGGAGGCCAATGATGAAAACCTCACGTCGAACACGAAGAACCTGCCACTGAGGCATACAGGCCCCAAGGCACCTGAAGGGAGTCTCTAGGTCAACTTCCTGGATAATGAGCTGAAGTCGACAGGAAGTGACCTTGATCGAAGGTGGGCCATAATGTTTCCCACGTCATCGACACGAGACAGAGGAGGATAAGATATTTTGCGTGAGGTATCAGAGGGAGGTTGAGTATTCTTGCAGAGGTCAACTTCTCTTGAACATATCGGTGGCACAACAGTGGACTTGGCAGTATTTGACATTAAATGAACAGGGGTCATGGCGACAAGGCAATGAACAGATGAGAGGTCAAATGGGATAACCCGAACCCACGGAGGCAAGCGTAAAAACAAGATGAGATGTTCCCACCCAGACACGAATGCAGACAAGTGCCATGTTCAAGAGTGACATACTACCGACACGACAATGATTGTGGTTCCATTTTCCCCACCATTGCTGGTGAGTACCCCGGTTATTTTTTGATGACAAGTTTGACGGGGATAGCATATGCTTGAAAAGCGTCATTCCGATAGAATCCGATGTCATTAAGTTTTAACGAGTCTGAAAAAGGAAGAACTCGACGTCTTTTCCTGTTTAGAGAGTCTGAAAAGACAGCAGAAAAGTGAACTCCAGGGGGGTCCTTTTTCATAAAGTTGTGTCTCTCGAGCCCGAAAAAGTATAAAACAATGCCCGAAAGAACCGCCCGACCAGTATGATCGAGGAGTACTTTTCGTAAGTAGTGACTTCGACCCGAAAAAGTAGAAAAGCGGTCAGAAGCACGTCGTTTTGTAGCCAATAATGAGTTCGAAACGACAAAAACCCGACGATCTTTTTAAGTTTAAACGGTCGAAAAAAGAGCTTAAAGGTGACCGCCTCTCGCTTCTTTTAACGAGTTGAGAGGGAGACTCGGCTATATTTTCTTATTTCACGTCGAAAAAGAGCTTAAAGACGACGTTTCGGGACCAAGTGCGTATAGAACTATCGTAATTCCACCAGCTGAAATCCTGCACAAGGAACACCGCACGCGTAAACCCGTTCGAGATAATATAGACAATGTGCATAAAAACATAGTAAAACTATATCGGAACCAAGCATATGGTAAAAACCATCATAAAAACCCATATTTATGAAAAATAATATTTAATTTTTCAAAAATTACCATAAATAGGGGGGGTAAACAAATTTTTTTACCATTGTTACCATTGGAGCTTTGTGGAGCGACTTGGAGCTTTGAGGTTGACGAGCGAAATTCCACCTCGTACGTGCATCATCCATCCTGAAGTCAGTTCCAGGTAGATACATCTTGCCTTACGCTCCATTTTGAAGTCTTTTTTCTGCATTTTAACGGTGGGAAGTGGTTGTTTGAGTGGATTTTTTGAAACGCATTCCACTCTCGGTCAGCGCGGATTTCCCTATCGGGTCCGCACTGACCAAAAAAAACTTCCACAGGCCACTCCCGGATCAGCGCGGAAGAGTGATGTACTTCCGCGCTGACCCGGAAAAAATATCAAAGGCGCCCATTATCAGCGCGACTGTTTTAAAAACAGTCGCGCTGACGCCGCGCAACAAGTTTTTTGATAAAATTAACGTGTGAAACTTTGTAAACAGGGCCCTAATGAAATTTTTTGATTATGCAGGGTATAATGGCGTTCATTTGGCAGGAACACACTCACGATAACGAGGACATAGCGGCTTTTTCCGATGCCGGGTGCCGAAATGCATTGCGGGGGTGCGGGTTGCTTAAATTTTTCTTAACTCCACGCCTGCGAGCACAGCCTGACCTTCTGGAACTCTTGATCAGGGCCTGGAATCCCACTGATGGGAAGTTCGTTATCCGAGGCCGAGACATTGAGTTTGATTACACAGACATCTAATTTTTGACCGGGTTGTCACGTCGAGGTGAGAGGCCTATTCTGGAGGGGCAGCGACTCGGTGGTGATACTCTAGACATGCTGATGGCTCAGGTGTTCCCACGGGCACGCAAGTCGCGGAGCGGAAAGATAGAAATTCCTATGGTGGAGGACATCATCTTTCAAACTATGCTCTTCATGGTGACACGGGCAGCGGGCTCCCAGGCCCAACATGAGGCCTCAAAGACCCATCTCCGACTGGCTCTCGAATGCTTGAATCCTACCATATTTAACTAGGTAGAGGCAGTAGTGGCAAACATGAAGAGACAACTGACCAACTGCCGTCATGGTGAGTCGAAGCAGTTTGGCTATGGATCGATCTTACTCCCGCTCATGCTAGAGCGGGTGCCGGCATTGCAACTACAGAATATGGTCTTGGACCCACATAGGCCTCGCGAGACGAGGGCCACACGATGGGGTCATGTCATGCCATGAGGAGGTGGCGGTCGACCAGTGGCATGGGGGGTATACTTCCGAGAGTGGTTGGAGCGGCAGACTATTTTTGTGGAGGACTGGCCATATGCTGGCCTAGACTTCCGTGGAGACCCAGACATGCCGCTACTTGCTGGAGAGCAGTGGGATGACGGTGGTAAGACACTTGATCTCATTTTTGATTTTTGATTTTTGTGATGTTTTTGATTTTTTCATGTACATGTCCTAATAACGAACGCTATGGTATGCAGATGTAGGACCGGCGAGACCCCTCGGCCTGGCCCCAGAGGCACGGAGGGACGCGCAGGGCATTGGAGCTCTAGCCCTGGCTCCTCCGGAAGATGACGCGATGGAGATCGTGATACGGAACCTCGAGGGCTTGCTGACAGGGATTCCAAATTACCAGGGGATAGACAAGGTCCCCATAGTGTCTCAGATCCATACAGTGGGAGTAGAACCTAGGATGCACCGCCTTTTGAGGCGGGTGGCACGAGCTGCTGTGCAATATAGGGAGCACAACCCGCCACAGTAGATATCTAGGTCTTTATTTCCTACTGGTGATTTTTTGAGAGACATGTGTCTCAGATGTATAGAGAACACAGGCCCTATTTAGACATGTACACTTATTTTTGAGTGCCTTGGTGCGCCACACGATATATATATATACATATTCCTATGGTTTATTATTGTGCTTTTATATGCTTGCTTGTATAATGTTTTGATTATATGTTACGCAAATGTCTATCTAATACATGATTAACCAATGCATCAGATAACGTGTTTAATCGTCGTGGAATATGCTGATATGCAATGTAATCAAAATTCCTCTCTAACAATTTAACACGTAAATACAACCTTAAAATGTGACGGTCTCTGACGGAATATCGCCCATTGAGCTGATGGACGACAAGTTGAGAGTCCAGGTTAACAACCAATGTACGAATATTGAGATTAATCGCCTCGGCCAATAATTCAATCGCAGCACTATATTCAGCGACATTGTTTGTGGTATAGCCCAAACACACACCTTGAAGATCTATCAACTCACCGTGAGGATCGTAGATCACCCACGCCACAGAAGACAAATTGCGAGTGCTGCGGCAGGCACCGTCAGCGAAACCAACATAAGGTGCACCAGACATCTGCACAAGAAGTAAAAGACACAATAAGCGGCAATCATGCCTTCACACCAAGCCAAAAACATGAAAACACACACACACAACACACTTGCTAAAACACATGCATGTACAAACCGAAGTGCATGGAATCATGCATAGTACTTTTTCAAGTACAGCCCGTTGCGGGGCTTATCGAGAGGATTACCTTCGTAGTCAACTAGCTCATATGCCCCTTTCTGCAAAACTCTCTCTACAATATAAGGGCCCAGTGACATGGGCTCGAGTTTGCCTGCCCCCAGCTTGTCATTCGCTTGATCGTATAGCAGGACTAGATCTCCCTCAATGAAGGAACGGGGATGGATGGTATGGTCGAAGTGAGTTTTAACCCTCTTCTTCTGTGCTTCGATAGCTAGAGAGGCTAGCCGACGGGTCTCGTCCAGCCGTTCTAGGTAAAGAAGACGTTCCTCTACCGGAGTAGTGTTGGGAAGCAACTCGATGGCCAATTTTAACGAAGGGATTTCGCATTCGATAGGAAGGGTAGCCTCCAGTCCGTAAACTAATTGAAATGGAGTGAAACCGGTGGCATCCTTCACAGAGGTTTGGTAGGCCCACAAGGTGGGAAACAACATCAGATGCCAATTAGACTTATGCATGCCAACGGTACGTTGAAGCATCGTAACCAAAATCTTGTTGACGGCTTCAACCTGGCCATTGGACTGTGGATAGTATGGGGTTGAACTATCATGTTGTAAGCCTAGTTGGGTTGTTAGTTCAGTCATCATGTGATTACGGAAATGCTTCCCGTGATCCGTGACGATGGCCTGAGGAACTCCGAACCGTGAAATAACATGGTTGAACAAAAACTGCGCCGTTGTGTGACCGTCTTCAGTTAATGTGGGCATCGCCTCGGCCCATTTTGTAAAGTAATCGACGGCAACGATAATATACCCATGCCCCCCGGCCGAGCGAGGGTTACAGGTCGTATAATCAATGCCCCATTTTGCAAAAGGGCCAACGGTGACAACAGGGTGCAGCGGAGCTGGTGGTGCACGCATCTTCCGCTGGTATATCTGACACGCGTGACACGAACGGACGGCAAGAATGCAATCCTTAAAAATGGAGGGCCAGAAATAACCGGTGTGGAGGATTTTTTGAGCTGTGGCATATCCGGACATATGACCACCACAGGCGCCATAGTGGTAGTCATTCAGGACTCGCTCAGCTTCCTCGAGAGTTAGACATCAGCGGAGGACGGAGTCAACGCCGAGACGGTACAGGGTGTCCCCGATAATACGGTAGGGTTGAGACTGATGACGGATCCGTCGCCGAGCATCCTTGGATACAGCGGGACGGAAAGAGGACGTCTGCAGATATACAATAATATCCCCGTACCAGGGATCAAGGGTGCTGATCAGGAATAGAGTTTCGTCCGGGATATTGTCCTTTGAATGAGAGGGTGCGGAAGGAGATGGCAAAGAGCAAAGTAACACGGCAAAGACCAGGGACTTCTTAGACTTGGCAGCAGTAAATTCCAAGTCAAACTCTTGGAGGATGACGATCCACTTTGAGTATTTTCCCCCCAGTAACTGACATGACAAAATGTACGTCATCAGGTTGCAATCAGAAATCACGGTCGTGGTACGCAACAAGATATAATGCCGGAAACATTGGACGGCACAAATGGCGGCCAATGCCAACTTCTCGACGTAAGCGTATCGAGTTTCCGTGTCTAAAAGGTTGCGGCTGAGGTAATATATGACATGCTCAGTGTCATCATCGTCGTCTTGCACGAGAACCATGCCGATAGTGGTATCGGCGGCGGCCAAATACAAAGTATAATCGCGATGGTAATTCGGAGGACGCAATAATGGAGCAGAAACAAGGAGACCCTTGAGACGCTCGAAAGACTCCTGAGCGATAGCATCCCAATGAAAAGGGGTATCTCGCTTCAATAACCGTGTAAAGCCTTTAGCCACTTCGGCATAGTTCAGAACGAATCGTCTTAAGAAATTTGCTTTGCCCTGCAAGCTCTGCAATTGCTGCAAAGAAGCAGGGGGAGGAAGATTCAGAATAGCTTCGACTTTAAGGGGATCCAGACGGATGCCCTCTCGGGAGACGATAAACCCGAGCAATCTTCTTGATTCAACGCAGAAGACACATTTATGAGGATTAAGCCTGATGCGGTAGTGTCGATAGCGGAGAAAGATTTCACGAAGATGGGAAGGGTGGTCCTGGTGTTTGACTGAATGAGCTGGTAGATCATCCAGGTATGGTTGTACAATGTGACGGATGTCATGAAAAGCATAGGACATTGCACGTTGGAAGGTAGCACCGGCGTTCTTCAAACTGAAAGGGAGCTTTTTGTAAGCAAAAGTGCCCCAAGGATAGATAAAGGCAGTCTTATGTTGATCAGCGGGCGCAATATTGATCTGGTTATACCCAGAAAAACCGTCCATAAATGAATAGATTTCGCTCCCCGCACACTCATCAATGAGCTGATCGATGAAGGGTGTGGGGAAGTTATCCTTAGGACAGGCCCGGTTGATGTCACGGTAATTGACACAGACTCGAATGGTACCCTGTTTTTTGTTCACAGGGACGATATTAGAAACCCAATCCATAAGTAGAATGGGGTAAATGAAACCAGCCTTGAGAAGTTTTTCAACTTCTGCTTTAATGGCTGCAGCCTTTCGGGGGTGCACGGGGCATAGATGTTGGCGAACAGGCTTAGCACCCAGATACGTAGGTATCTCATGCACCACTATGCTAGGGTCAATGCCGAGCATTTCTTCGTAGGACCAAGCGAAGACATCACGAAATTCGCGAAAAAGATTGGTGTAGAGCTGAATTTCCTCCGGAGTACAAGTGACTCCAATGTGAATGTGCTCGACAATCCCTGGTTTCGCAGAGATGTCTATGGGTTGGGTTTGCGTGATGTTTCCCATATTTCATTTAGAGGACACTTGATAAACTTGGATAGGTGTTTGAAGGGGCTGAGATGGGAGACAAGGAGCAAACAGGTGATCATTTCCTGATGGGCGGGGAGAAACGAGGAATGGTGGTGATGATCGGACCAAGGAGGTTCCTCGTGAGACATGGTCTCCATAATGGCTTCATCGGAAGGAAATATTTCCTTTAACAGATCCAAAGTAGCGTCATCTCCAAGCCAAGGGGAATGAACATACGAGTCGGGAACCCTGCTCGGAGGAGCAGGTTCGGGAGGGGGAGCCGATGCAGCAACGATTTCAACGTAGTTGAGCTCGGCAGGACTCAACGGCATCATATCGCCCCAAGATTCTATCTGATTAGCGGGAGGAAGGACCCACGGATCAGAGCGCACGGAAATCATATTAATAGGAGCGAGATTAGGAGGTGGGAGGGAAAAGACACCCATCAGGGCGGGATATTTAAAAAATCCGGCTCCCACACTCTCACATGATTTGGAGGTATGCTCCACGAAAGGCACGTTGCCTTCGGAAGAGGAGGCGAAAAAGGAGAGCTGGTCTACGGTGAAAATCTTCCTCTGATGAGGGAAACAAATGACACGAAAAAGAGATGAAGCCACGGCTTGCATGGCGTATGTCCAGCTATGTCCGAGGAGGAGGTTGTAAGTAAGATTAGCATCGACAACTTCAACCTCTACTTCGACCGTCTTCTCTTCCAAAGAGATGGGCAACCGTTGGAGGATACCGTAACGACGAGACTCTCTTCCATCAAAGGCTTCCAATGTCATAGGAGAGTGGCTCAGCGTCGGAGAACCAATAGCTTTCCAACAGGCAACAGACATGATGCAAGTCGAAGCACCTTCATCAATGACTGTACGATGAATCGTTTTAGTGTTGATAATGACCTGTATGAGGAAAGCGATTTGGTGAGGCAGTCTCGGCGTATGGCTTTCGAGGTCAAAAGAAATCAGATTCGAGTCAGCCGGGCCTATGCCACCGATGGCCGATAGCAAGGACTTCCTCTGGGAGGGGAAGCTCTGGATTACTTCTAAGGCGGACATAGCAGACGGAGCCTGAGCTAAGTCCTCAATGATGCTGTAGTGCTGGGTAGCACGAGCATTAGGGTTGTAAGAAGATTTCCTGAGTACACCTTTTGGAGGGGGTCGGATGGGCGTCTCAGTGCTAGGTCTCTCAATATGGAGTGGACCAGAATTGGATGGAGGAGCGCTGGAGGGGACCTCAGGCTCTTTCCCGGCATGCGACAGATATTCTTTTGCCCGAGTACTAATGTGTACGGGAATCGTCCCAGCCATAAATACTTGGGAGCCAAATGAAGAAGAGGGTTGCGATGGATCTACCACCATTTGAGTTTGCTGTGAGGGGAAAGGTTCTTTGAGCACAGAAGGAGTCCCGGGAGCACCTTTCAACAATCGACTAACTTCGGACCGCCTGGGGCAGTATTTAGTATAGTGATCCTCGTCACATATAAGACAAGGATACTTGGGTTTACGTTTGGCTCCTTCCTCGGGTGGAGGTTTAGGGGAGTCCTGTCTGGGCTGTTCAGATTTATTCTTAGCTTTCCCCTTCTTCTTTCCTTTCGAGGATTTATCCGCCGTGGTGGATTGGATGACGTTAACCTCGGAAGTATTTCCAGAATTAGATTGACCCTGAGAAGTGTTTTCGTTTGAAGCATTCGATTTTTTCTTCCCAGGGTTCGCGGATGATTTCTTTGAAGATGCATTTACAGAGCCAATAACACCGTCAACAGATGGCTTTGGCAGAGCTTTGGATGTTCCGGGTCTCGGGGCATCTGGCAAATAATCATATAAGGTACCCGACTGAGAATAAACTAAGTCGAGGTACTGAGCACGCGCGATAGCTTGCTCTTCAGTTACACAAGCTCCCATAGCAATGTCTCGCGCGATTGCAGGGACAAAGGAGGTTGTAAACCAATCGGTTAGGAGCTGATTAGGAATCCAGAACTTGATCAAACGACGATTCCGTCTCCATTCATGTATATGATCGGATATATGCGTGGCCTTGTCCTGTTTAAGAGACGTAAGGAGATGCATCCCTGTCTCATACCGAATGGGCAACTGAAAGTGAGTTAGAAATGCCATTGCCAACGAGTTGAAATCTTGAAAGGATCCGCGATTCAACTCAATGTACCACTTAGCAGCCGAGCCGGTGAGAGTCCTTTGGAAAAGGCGAAGCTGGATGGAATCATCAAGCCACGAATTTGACGAACACCAAAGGTGATAAGTCATGACGTGGGCTTGAGGGTCCTCTCCAGCTTTGCCATCGAATTTGGGACAATCACCGAGTATCTTGGTTGGAACTGGTGGCCAATATGGATTATGAAGAATGGGATCATTAGTCAATTTGGACACATCTGGCAGTTCCAATGTTGCTAAGAAAGGTAACTGAGGATTGAAGGACATCTGTGGCCATGGATAAGAGGTAATACCAGAGTTCCAACTAGGTGGCGGTTGCCCCCATGGACTTTGTCCGGACGGGCCCGGCCCATAAGGGTTCTGCCCATAGGGATTCTGTCCATAGGGGTTCTGTCCATAACTGGACGGTTGACTCTGGATCTGCCCCCTAGCACCCCATGGATTAGCAACTTGACCTGTAGGAGCAACATACTGTTGTTGATAATTCTGATAAGGAGTGACCTGCATTTGTTGATAATTTTGATACGGGGCCAACTGAGTTTGCCCCTGGGGTTGCTGGTAACCATACGGTTGCTGAGCTCCATACTGAGCCTGGTGACCAGGCTGCACTTGGGAAGAAGGTTGGGATTGCAACCCACCTTGCATCTGAAGACCAGTTTGAGTCTGCGGCCGAGAAGGATGTCCTTGCAAAGGTTGAGCTTGGACCATCTGGCCGGAAGGTTGTCCTGGTTGAGTTTGGGACGGACCCGTTTGCCCAGAAGGATGAGCCTGCTGGGTATTAGGTTGTCCTTGTACAACCGAGGGTTGTCCTTGCGGAACAGATGGCTGAGCAGGCTGGACGGCTGGTTGACCTTGAGGTTGACCAACTTGTCTCGATGGATGACTAGGCTGGGTAGTGGGCTGGCCTTGCTATACGTAAGGCTGACCGCCCTGCCCAGAAGGGTACCCCTGCTGGATTCCAGGTTATCCTTGTTGCATATAAGGTTGTCTTGCTTGTCCAGATGGATAACCTTGCTGGACACCAGGTTGACCTTGTTAGATGTAAGGTTGTCCCGGTTGCCCAGACGGGTAACCTTGCTGAATACCCGGTTGCCCCAGATTACCAGAAGGTTGAGTAAGATAAGTGAAAGACGGACCACCGGCGGCCGAAGGTTTTCCCTGATAGGGTTGTCCTTGTGGACCCCCAGGTTGCCCTAGGTAAGACTGGCCGTAATATTGCTGCCCTTGGGGGGTTTGCACGTAAGACGGCTGGCCTTGGTTAGGCGGTCCCTGAAGCTGTGCAGGCATCGCTTGGCCACCATGATAAGTGGTGGTGCCCCAAGCAACGGATAATGGTACCGAGACCTCAACAACAGGCTGAGTAGGCAAGGGCCTGGAAAGATAAAGGAACTGACCAGTGGAATTGTAGTAATAGAACAGACCTTGTGAGCTCGGATCCTGGATAGCTTGCATATATTGATCATATGGCCCCCCTCCTAGAGTGGGACTAGAGGAGGGCGGTGCACTTTGTGCAGGATGAACAACTTTGGGTGTATGTGCCGGCTAACCACTACTCACTAGGCCGTGAGGTGGACCAGCACCAGTAGTCACAGCTGAATATGCCATAACGACACTAACAACTGGTGTCGAATATGCTACACAAACAGTCGGAACAGTTGGAACTAAAGTGACGGGTGTACTGTGGACTTGCGAAACAAAAGATCCCGTAGTGGGAGTGATGCGGAGATCCCACATGGTACTTGAAGAGGGGATCCTAGTACCCACATTATCGCTCAAAGACTTATAGCGTGAGGGTACCGGGGATGTGGCCAGTATAGGAGTTTCGATACTTGACAAAACAGGTGTCTCACTCACTCTAGGAGATGTATCATCCATGTCAGAGGAAGACATTGGGGTCGAAACACCAGGAGGGGTAAAAGGAATATCATCTTCGTAAGGCTCCCAAATGGGGTTCCAGTGAATTTCGTAATCCTCGTCGTCTGGAGCACGAGAGTTAATCGGTTGGATACTCGGGATAACAGGGAGAGTATCACTCACAACTGGTACCTCAGGAGCAACAAAAGACGGAGACCCTTGATCACTTGGAACGGGAGACGGGATCGATGATTCAGCCAGGATGACAAACTTCAAAACAAATCCTAGGGAAACTAACGAGAAAGGACCCTACTCAAACTAACGCAAACAAGATCTAACCGGGTAAATGTTAATCGCGGCCGAATAAATTTTAAGACGCAAGGACATAACTTGACCTTTTCATTTTTTAAGAGTCGAGAAAAGGACAAAAAGATGACTCTAGTTGCCTTCGAATGTTTAATGAGCCCGAAGTGACAAATGCTCAGATGAGCCTTTTCTTTTAGGGAGTCTGAAAAGGATCAAAAGTGACTACTCTGGAGAACTAGGCAAAAAGGTTTACCAAACAAATCCGTAAAATTGCATATACACCTTGGCAGTCATATGAAAACCAAGGACTTCCCGTACGACAGTCAATCTTCCCGAATGCTGTGTTCGGTGCGTTACGGCTTGTAAGGTAGCAGACATGGCTTCCTATGGATAAAGGATGATAACCTAGTGGGGTCTCCCCATATACTCGACGGTACGTGGGAGCTCAAATCCGTGCTAGACCACCTGTTGCGTCACGGAAGGAGGAATCACCCAACCTTAAGTGAAACAAAAGTGACTAGGTTTAACAACGCTGGAGCACGTCTCTAGCCTAGACCTCTAAACAGTGAGCGTTATGTTCCAATGCGTTTTTAAGTTCATTCAGTTCATTTTAAGGTTGATCTTGTATTAGGTTTCAGTTTTCAGGCCTTACCGTATGAAATCTCTCAAAATTGCCTAAATGCAAACTATATGCCAAAATATGTCATTCCATTCGATGAATGCTAGCTATGAGAGGGTTTGAAGGCTTTCACGCAAATGAAATGATCACAAAACAACAAATAGCTTCCCTAATGCAGCTAATGGAAATTCACAAACTTTTCTTCAAGATCACTAATCACTAATCAAAATGAAAAGCTTCTAGTTCTCATTAACTAATACAAAGCAAAAGAGATTTTTCTTTTTGTTGATGGAAAAGTGCATTAAACAAACTTTGAGAAATAATAACAAACAAATGTGAAAAGAACCGGTTGACCCCAAACAACTGTGATCCGTGTCCGGGTAGTGAAAAGAAATCGAAACAATGTCAAGACTGGTTCAACAACAATCACTTAAACAACCAAGGAAAAGCAAGCAAAGAGGAAGGCTTCACCAAACCAATAGCAAGCAGTAAATGAACCTTTGCAAACGAGTAACCAAGCAAAGCTGATCCAACAAACTTGGAATGATAAAACTAGGTCACAAGACAAAAAGCAAGATTCGCTCAACAAGACTCACAAGAAAGTGCTTCAATCTCCAGACAGTGAAAACCAGTTAAAAACCAAGTGAGAACAGCAGGGGATAGCAAGACCAACAGGCTCAGGAGGCAGAATTGAAGAAATTCAATTCTACAGGAATCAGCGCGGGTGGTACACAACAACAATGCGCTGATAAAGAACTACGCGTAGCAACAATGCGATGTCAGCGCGGAAGTACATGCCTTACCCGCGATGGTCCGATTTTCAGAACCGTCGCGACTGTTTGGTGTATTAACGCGATGATCAGGAGGTCACAAAAAGGGCTGCGCGATGACAGCACGACTGTTTAATTATAAACCACGATGATGCTAAAAAATAGCCACAATCAAACCAAAAAATCCAAAACCAAGGTAATCAATCTTTAAACAAACAAGGTACCTCCCAGACCGAACCAGGAAACCAAAAAATAGAAAACTAATCCCCAAACTTTGAAAAGAGAGCAAAAACAAACTCAAGGAAAGAATGAACAAAAAGGACAAAAGCCAGCTCCAAGCTGTTCAGTTCGTAAACCAAACCGGAGATTGACAGAAGTGGCATTGATCTACTTTGCTAATGTAGAGCAATAGCGTTTCGAAGGCTATCTGGCCGTGCTTCAGGCTCCGTCTAAATTTTACAAATCAAACAACAAGGTAACCTCCCCAGCGGGGTCGCCAAATTGTTGTGGAGGCAAATCCCCTCTGCGGACAGAGGGGATCCTTACTAGTCGAAATAGGGTCTAGCAACAATCAAACAACGCTAACACGCAGGTTCCTAATTGCAAATTAAAGACCAATGATGAAGGCCTACCTGGATTCCAATGCTAGTACTTGTAGAAAAGTCGATGCTCCCGTTCCTTTGCCTCGGCTGGTCACAATCCTCACGATCCTCGTGCGCGGACATCTGCACATGCAAAGAACGATACAAACAGAAGCATAAAATCCAATAGATGCAACTATATATCAGTCATAAAGGATATAACTCAAACACCATCATAAAGACAATAAGAGTGGAACCATAATGATAGTCGTCTATTATTGATAAACAAAGAAGAATACAACCATAGTTCTGACGTCAAATCCTTCTCAAGAGGGTCCAGCCAGCAAGTTCCTCAAGCATTCACCCTTGAAGGTAGATCTCCCAAGACAAAACTCTCTCTCACACAAGTTTACACAAGATCAAAACACTTCACAACCTTCCTTAAGCTCTCTAACAATCCCACACTTGTCACACCAGCTGCCTATTAAGCTCACACACTATCAGCAACACTCCAAACACTATGAATTCCAAACTAGCAGCTCATGGCAATGGTGGAGGCTTAAATAGGAGAAGGAGTCTCCATGAATGGTGGGAGGATGAGCTTATCTCCAAGGAAGGTGGCTCAAATGACGAAACAGACATGCCAGAGAAGGGAGGGCAACATATACAAGGCCAACAACCAAGTCTGGAGTCATCTGGAAGGCCGTCTGTTAGAACAAACTCGCTCAGACTGGATCATCGCGGGTGCATAACTGCACTGGAGCGCTGACATCGCTACTGCATAACGAAGAAAGTCATATCAGTGCGATCAAATATTAGCAACAGTCGCGCTGTCTCATGAAATTCGGCCATCGCGGAAATCACGTGTACTTCCGTGCTGGCAGCATGTTCAGTCTGTTTTGGAGCGCTCATCAGCGCGTTTATTTTTACAACAGTCGCGATGATAGCAAAAACTTTGGCAAAGTGGGTCATTTGGCAACATTAGAGAGCATGAGCATGGATGATTTGGACTCATGACATAGTAGGAAGATTGGTAGGAAGACAGTGACAAATTACTGTGTAACAGACATCTATTTCACCGGACTTGGATTCTCCAAGAGTGAGGCGGATCATAACCTATACCAGATTGTGGTGGAGGGTAAGTTGCTTATCATTGTACTTTATGTAGATGATTTGATTCTAACGGGTGATGAGCTGTTGATACTTTCATGCAAGGATGATCTTGCTAAGGAGTTTGAAATGAAGGACTTGGGCCTCCTTCATTATTTCCTGGGATTGGAAATTTGGCAGCACAATGATGGACTATTTGTTTCTCAGGGTAAGTATGCTCGGGAGACACTGGAGAAGTTCAACATGCATGGCTGCAAGCCTATTGATACTCCTCTTCTTGGAGGTTGGAGGAAGGAGGATTCCACTTCGGTAGAAGAAGTGGATGCAACTGTTTATCGACAGTTGGTGGGGTCGCTTATGTATTTGGTCAATACACGACCCGATATATGCTATGCTATTAATCAACTTTCACAAGCTATGGTTAAGCCTACCAAGCTCTTTTGGAAGGCGGGCAAACATGTATTGCGTTATTTGAGAGGCACATCGGGATATGGTTTGTGGTACAGACAGGAGGATGAGGTGAAGCTATGTGGCTTCACAGATATAGATTGGGCAGGGAGCCCAACAGACAGAAAGAGAACATCAGGAGGGGTCTTCAGTATCAGGTCAACAACAGTTTCTTGGTACAGCAGGAAGCAGAGATTCGTGGTACTCAGTTCTGCAGAGGCCGAGTATATGGCAGCAAGTTTGGCTACATGCGAGGCTATATGGATGAGGAAGATCCTGGTCGGTTTGTTTGGTTCTCACTTGGATCCTACTGTGATTTACTGTGATAACTAGAGTTGCATTAAACTCTCGGCTAATCTTGTATTTGATGATAGATCTAAGCACATTGACATCAGGTACCACCATAATAGAGATTGTGTGTAGCGGAGAATCATCTTACTTTCATAAATTCCAACGGAGGATCAGGATGCTGATATCTTGACGAAGGCGCTCACCAGGAGCAAATTCGAATACCACCGAGGCAGGATAGGGGTTGCTGATAATCCATATCTTGTTGAGAGGGAGTGTTGAGAATGCAACAAGATGATGGAGCTTAGTGGAAAGGAGTCACCTTCACTAAGTGGGCCCGCAGGCAAATTATGGCGCAAAGTCTATTTTTAGACTATGTCTATTTTTAGACTATGTCTATTTTTAGACATATGGATCATGGTCTATGAGTTGCAGGATGCTGTTTATGGATGATTGGTCATGTTGGGAAAAATAGATGGACTTGTATTTCTGGTTCACAGTGGTGTGATCAAAGTCTATTTTTAGACTGCCATGCTAAAAATAGAAAAGTCAAATATTATTGTCTCATAATAATATTTAGACTATAAACTTTATCTTATCCTCTTGAAACACTTCAGTTTGAGCTACAGATGTGGAAAATGCAGCTTTCAGAAGGAAATGCACTTTTCTTATGAGTCAGTTGAGCTATTGCATGCATGACATCAGTTAGAACTCATGCATGTGAGTTCTGTGGAGTTGGATGTGGAGTTGATGGAGTTGTGTTTAGTTTGACTTGGTTAAACTAGTTGTAATTAGTCTAATTGAAAATAGATTAGTGATGAGTGATGTGAATTAATTGATTAAATCAATTCACTAATTATTAACTCATAATGCAACTGAAGAATACATCAGTTAACTCAGTGCATGTATAGTTCAGTGGAGACAGGTGTTAGAGGTTGAGATTGCTATCAGCTGTGACTATAGTTGTGCATGGTATCTTGCACAATCAATGTATTGAGTATGCCCATTATAATTGTGTAGTATATGCCTAGTGATATAGCCTATGCTCACGTGATTTATAGAGTGAGTGATTTTCACATGGTATTGTGTGCAATAGAGGCAGGCAAAGCAGTGGAGAAGATTTGAACCTGTGACTTGTTTAGATCTAAGCTAGTTTTGTGTGTAACAGGTGGAGATAGTGTTGGATACTTGAGAGGAGTATTGTACTATGTATTGTTACATGTTCTCAATCATTAATATACAGATAGTGTGGGGTTTTCAGCTGTAAGCTTTCCTCGGGATACATACTGTGTTAATGTGTGCATGCGATTGATGTTTCATTGTTTTTGATGCTGCTAAATTGATGATCAACGTAGAGGAGGTTATGTATTATGCATGTATTCTGCAATAGTGTATAATCAGGATAATCTCTGTTGAATATGTGTTTATTATTCAAAATTTCTACAAATATTATCTGTATCAGAAAGATCTGTACCTACCGTTGAGCGGAAAAACAAAGAAGCTGATGGCTATGATAGATGAAGAATGGAACCTTCTCGATAGAAAGGCACTCGAAACAATACGATTGTGCCTTGCTGCATCAGTCGCCTTCAACATTTCGAAGGAAACAATGACGGAGGGTTTGATTCAGGCATTGTCAAAACTATATGAAAAACCATCGGCCTCAAACAAGGTATTTCTTATGAAACGGTTATTTAATATGAAGATGTTAGAAGGTGGATATGTTGCAGATCATTTAAATGATTTTAATATAGTTACAAGTCAGTTAAGTTTTGTAGGGGTAAACTTTGAATATGAAGTTAGAGCTCTGTTATTCTTGTGCTCATTGACAGAAAGTTGGAATGGTTTAGTAATGGCCATTAGTAACTCTATCTCTGGATCTAGTACTTTAAAGTTTGATGATGTTGTAGGTGCTATCCTTAATGAGGAAATGCGACGGAAAAGCTCCGGTGAGACATCGGGTAATGCTTTGAGTGCAGAGTCTAGGGGAAGAAAAATGGAAAGAGGAAAGAGCTCAAGATATCGCAGTAAATCAAGGAAAGGCAGATCCAAGTCCAGATCGGGGATAGTGTGCTGGAAATGCAGAAAGAAAGGACACCTAAAGAAAGACTGTAGATCTCGGAAGGGAAAAGAAGGAGATGCACGACAAGAAAACAATCATGAAGCAAATGTGACAGGTGAGGTGTTACAAGATGCTTTGATTCTTTCTTTTAAAAATATCACTGATTCCTAGGTGGTAGATTCAGGGGCCTCATTCCATGCCACACCTGATAAGAAATACTTTCATCACTATTTTCAAGGAGATTTTGGACAAGTTCGTTTGGCTAATGATAAACCCTGTAAAATTGTTGGAATGGGTAAGGTTCTTGTAAAACAGAAGAATGGAAACCAATGGCTACTAAAGGAGGTAAGGCATGTTCTAGATCTAAGGAAAAATCTGATTTCAATAGTGCAGTTAGGCGGTGAAGGTTGTGTGACAACTTTCACAGATAAAGCTTGGAAGTCACCAAAGGAGCCCTGGTAATAGCAAAAGGCAAAAAGGTTGGTACATTGTATTTATGCAATGGTATTTCTAATTCTGTTAATGCTTTAACTTACAAAGGAGCAGATGCAACATTATGGCATCATAGGCTCAGACACATGAGTGAAAAGGGGATGAAGATTATTCACTCAAGGAATTTGTTTTCGGGTTTGAAGAATGTTGATTTGGACTTCTGTGAAAATTGCATTTATGGAAAACAGAAGAGAGTCAGATTTCTCAGAGTTGGGAAAGAAAAGAAGAGCAAAAAATTAGAGCTTGTGCATACAGATATATGGGGACCTGCTCAGGTATCATCTCTCGGTGGCTCTCATTATTATGTTACCTTTATTGATGATGCAACTAGAAAAACTTGGATTTATTGTATTAAGAATAAATCTGATGTATTTGATACTTTCAAGAAATGGAAAGCTTTGGTTGAGATTGAGACAGGAAATAAATTGAAGTGTCTTAGATCAGACAATGGAGGTGAATATTGCGGCAAAGAGTTTGATAGGTACTGTTCAGAGCATGGAATTCACAGAGAGAAGATAGTTCCAAGAACACCACAAGAAAATGGTGTGTCAGAAAGGATGAACAGAACAATCATGGAGTGTGCAAGGTGCATGAGATTTCATGCAGGATTGCCTTTACAGTTTTGGGCAGATGCTGTAGATACTGCTGTTTATCTAATAAACAGAGGGCCTTTAAGTTCCTTGGATGGTGGTGTTCCAGAGGAAGCATGGACAAGGTAAAAAGGTAAACTACTCCTTTTTAAAGCCTTTTGGTTCTGAGGCATTTGTCCATATTGATAAAGAAAATAGAACAAAGCTTGAGGTAAAGTCAAAGAAATGTACCTTTATTAGATATGGTGTTAATGATTTTGGTTATCGCTTATATGATTACGAAAATCACAAAATCATTAGGAGCAGAGATGTAATATTCAATGAAAAGGTCTTGTATAAGAATCAATTGCAGGAAAAGAAGCAAGAAAAAGAAAACAAGGAATATGCAATTCTTGACGAAATCACTGAAAAGGTAAAGGTGCCTGAAAATAATAATAATCAACAACCACAACAACAGCAACCACCACAACAGCAACAGGCACCCCAAACACCTGAAAGTGGTGTTAGAAGATCTACCAGGATAAGTAGACCCCCTGAACGATACTCTCCTTCATTATATTATTTATTGTTGACTGATTCTGGTGAACCCGAATGTTATGAAGAAGCAATGCAGGTTGAAAGCAAGAAGAAGTGGGAGGTAGCCATGGAAGAAGAGATGGACTCCTTAATGCATAACCAGACTTGGGACTTAGTCAAGTTGCCTGTAGGAAAAACTACATTGAAGAATAAATGGGTTTACAGGCTGAAGGAAGAAGATGGAGGAAAACAGAGGTACAAAGCTAGACTTGTGGTGAAGGGGTTTGCACAGAAGAAAGGTATTGATTTTGATGAAATATTGTCTCCTGTTGTTAAAATGACTTCAATCAGATCTATTTTAAGTCTAGTAGCAATTGAAGATTTGCATCTTGAGTAGTTAGATGTAAAGACAACCTTTTCTCCATGGGGATTTGGAGGAAGAGATATATATGCAGCAGCCACAAGGATATAAGGTGAAAGGGAAGGAGAAACTAGTGTGCAGGTTGAAGAAGAGCTTGTATGGCTTAAAACAGGCTCCAAGGCAGTGGTATCTAAAATTTGACAAGTTTATGTCTGAACAAGGTTATACTAGATGTCACTCTGATCATTGTGTTTATCTGAAAAAGCAAAATGATGGCAGCTACATTATATTGTTATTATATGTAGATGACATGCTTGTTGCAGGGTCTAACATGCAGGAAATAAATGTGCTCAAAAGAAAATTGGAAAATTCATTTGCAATGAAGGATTTGGGAGCTGCAAAACAAATCCTTGGTATGAGAATCACTAGAGACAGGAAAAATCGCAAATTAACATTGTCTCAGAATGAGTACATACAAACGGTGTTGAAAAGATTTAATATGCACAATGCAAAACCAGTTAGTACACCTTTTGCTAGCCATTTCAAACTTAGTAAGGAAATGTGCCCAAAGACCCAAGAAGACATGGATTATATGTACAAAGTTCCATATGCATCAGCAGTTGGAAGCTTAATGTATGCAATGGTCTGCACAAGGCTTGATATTGCACATGCAGTGGGAGTTGTAAGCAGGTACATGAACAATCCAGGAAAGGAACATTGGATGGCAGTGAAATGGATTCTCAGATATTTGAAAGATACCACAAATCAAGCATTATGCTTTGGTGGTTCAAACATTTCTCTACTGGGATATGTTGATGCAGATATGGCAGGTGACAGAGATAACATGAGAAGCACTACAGGATATGTATTTACTGTTGGTGGAATAGCTGCCATTTGGGTTTCAAAAATCCAAAGTGTTGTTGTGCTTTCAACAACAGAAGCAGAATATGTTGCTACTACAGAGGCTAGTAAAGAAGTGATTTGGTTACAAAGGTTTATGGGTGAATTGGGTAAGAAGCATGATATGGGCACGTTATATAGTGATAGCCAAAGTGCCATTCATCTTGCAAAGAACTCAGCATTTCATTCTAGGACTAAACACATACAGCTCAAGTACCATTTCATACGATCAATGTTGGAAGATGGAGAGTTGAAGCTGGAAAAGATACACACTAGCCAGAATCCTGCAGATATGCTAACAAAAGTTGTAACCAGGGAGAAACTAAGAATATGCTCAGTTTAAATTGGTCTTCAAGGATGAAGATGAAGATGAGAAACAACTAGGTCCAAAGAGGAGTCATTGTCCAGCAAATGAAGTAGTGGTGGAGTTGCTACAATCATTCTCCAAGTGGGAGATTGTTGTGTGTGGAGCATGATTGTTCAGAGGTCTTTGTTTCAGCCGGATGTATACCCCAGGAAGTTTGTACACCCCTCCACGTGGGGAGGACTTGTCCCCCCTGTTGGCATTATGAGACAAGTGTTGTCCTTGATGGCAAAATGACAATTTATAGTGCAGCAGGTCAGTAGCAAAGAATTGATGATCAGACTACAAAGAATGAAGAAAGAAGACTATATACACAGGTTCACTATATACCAAGTAGGGTATACAGGTAGGTTCACTATATACCAAGTCGCGTATACGCAGGTTCGCTATATACCAAGTAGGGTATACAAGCAGGTTCACTATATACCAAGTCGCGTATACGTAGGTTCGCTATATACCAAGTAGGGGATACACGCAGTTTTATGCATGGAAAAGTGCGTACATGTCGGAAAGCTTACTTTTGGTCCGTGGTAGTTAGTCCTCGGTATTTGAACCTATGGTTTTGGACCATGGTATCTCGACAAGTATGTTGATCCCAAGTATTGGGCTCTTGGTATTGATTTATTATGGTTTTGGACCGTGGTATTGAGCAAGGCCTAAGACTATAAAAGGAGAAGGAGATCATTAGGCAAGGGCATCAAGAAAATCTTGAATATCTGATGAAGTATGAGATCCAGTATGCAGGTTATGGCTTGATGATGCATTGCTTGATCTGAGCTAAGGAGGGATCTCACCGGTTGATGGAGAACAAGATCTAAGGAGAGATCAGGATCAAATGGTTTGAAATGAACTATCTTTATATGGTTGATTATTATTATTCTAGATCGACATACTGACGCATGTAATATAAATGTTATGAGTATGACTGATGTCTGGTACAGCTGCAAAGTTATAAGAAAATATTTTTAGATTTGTACGCGGGTTGGCCTTGGAAAAAGCGCGTATGTACGCAGGTTTGATTCATCATAGTAGCGTATACCATTTGAGCTATGATGTCTGAAGTTACAGGCGGTTCTGACTGTTGATGAGTTCTGATGACTGTTTAATGGTGTCAATGTTCTGAATATCTTGGTTGGATGATTGTGTATTGATGGATGAGAACTAATGTGGATCAAGATCATAATAACTCATATTTATGTGATCCAATGACTAGATCTGGGTGCTAACACATATATTATCCTTGTTTATGTCATGATCTGGGTATGTCTGAAGTCAGGAAGTGCAACAAGGTTATGAATAAGTGATTAATGACATATACGCTGGTTCATCTTGATGAAGTTGCGTATACACGCAAGTTCGGCACTTCCAAGTAGCGTATGCACTCTGATGCATGATTTTGATGGTACAGTTGGTTCTAATTATTATTGCAGAGTTTTGCTCTGTGTTCTGGTGACTGTGTTGTTGACAAGGTTTCAGTGTTTCAGTGATTCAGAGATTTATGATGTTAGTAGTGATTGTTTTGAGCTTCAATGATAGTTATGGGTCCAGTATGAAAATTGGATGAAACGTGGCCTTTCAGATTATGTGTTGTGCTTCAGGAGTATCCAGTCTGAAAATGTATGAAACATGGTACCTGGAGGAGAGAAGATTGTAGGCCGGCGCCTACGTACTAGTATCTTAGCTAGTACAAGAGCAAAGGGGGTTGGAGCTCCCTTCCAGGAGAGTCTGGAGAACGAGAGAAGGTTGTAGCCTTCTGTAGGTTGTAGCCTGCGTGCTGGTAAAGGACTGCACCAGTACATTGTAAAAGAAGTTTCTTAATAAAGGAAGATAGAAACGAATTGCAGCAGGTGGTTTTCACCCACATTGGGTTTCCACCTTATATCATGGTGTTCATGTGTGCTTCTTGTGTGTGATGATATATTCTATTTTACTGCACCTGCTTACTGTTCATATGGTTAATGAAGTTCTGATGCACTAACTAAAGATCAACATTTAATGGATTAACCGAATCATAAGTATTTTGGATATATGCTATTTGCTTTAGACACAGCTACGTATACACGCGGGTTCCCTTGAATGAAGTAGCGTATATGTATATAAGTATGGAAATGAAAAAGTTTTATTGATTAGATAATACTGATTCACCCTCCCTCTCAGTATTATTTCCAACAATTGGTATCAGAGCCAGGTCCTTTGGTAGAAGCTTGATCGCTTGAAGGAGATCTGTGGAACTATGGGAAAGAAGATTAAGAAGAAAGCACCTAAGAAGAAGAAGACATGTCAGAAGAACTATGACAGTGGGAGAATCGATTGGGGATTAGGAATAAGAAGCTCTTCAGATTCAGAATCAGATTTAGAATCATTTCAGAATGAAGATGAACTATCAGGTATGAATTTGATATCCTCTGATGCTCCAGCTATCTATCCATTTGGAAAAGATGAAAGTGATAGCGAAACAACTGAATTTGCTCTTATGGGTGAACAAGAAAGATATAAAATAGAGGCAGAATTTAAAAGTCTGACAAACAAAATTAGAACTCAAGAAAAACTTTTGAACATAAAGGATGGTGCCTTCAAAGAAGCTGCTACTCGTCTAAAGACTCAACGAGAGTTATTCAAGGACAAATATCAAAAGTTGCAGGATGAAGTAACATCTCTAAGAAATGAAGTCATTGAAAATAATACAATAATAAAGGAGCTCAGAGATCGATCCAGTTATTAAGAAAGTCTTGAATCCACGAACCTCTCACTAAAGGAAGAACTTGAAGAAACAAAGAAGCAGAATAAAGATCTACTCCAAGCTATTGAAAAACAGGAAAACGAAGTTATCAGCTTAAAATCTCAGCTGGAATGTGCCTTCAGAATTCGTCAAATGCAGCAGGATGTGAATGAAGAACAAGAAAAGGAGATTCTCAAGCTGAGGCATCAGTTGGAAGAAGGAAGGAAAGTTGAAGAAGACATGAAGAAGCAATGTCTAGAAAAGGAAGAACAACTTCAGGTTGAGGTAAATATCTTGAAAGGTAAATTAGAAGAAAAGGATAAACTGTTGCGATTTCAAGATAGTACTAAAGCCTTGGATGATATTCTTAGTAGTCAAAGGTCTCCTGCTATCAAGACTAGCCTTGGTTTTCATGAATCTGTTGAAGGCGAATCTAGTTCACAAGGTGAGGCAAGGAACTCTAAAGAGAAATCCAAAAATGATCAACAAGGAGATGAGAGGTCAACCTCATCAACAATCAAGGAAAGAGATTCTTCAAAGAAAATGTCTTACTCCTAACTATGGTCGACGATTTACTCAGATGAATAATATTGAATGTCGTGAATGTCATAATCTTGGACATGTTGTAGCTAGATGCAGAAGAAAGATGGTTCAAGATCATCACACAGAAAGATCGTCACATTCCAGGTACTTTAATGGATATTGTTTCTCTTGCAATATGTTTGGTCACAAAGCTGCTGATTGCTATAGGAGGAATATGAAACATGTAAGATGTTATGCATGTAACAAGCTTGGACATATAGCAAAGGAATGCAGGAACAAAGGACGAACATCACACCAAAAGGAGAAAACATCATCACACTTGAAGATATGGAAGAAGAAGGAAGTACAGTCAGAAAGATGTGGCACAACACAATGTACTCAGATACAACACAACACAGACATAACAGACTCAGAGGGAGCTGAAAGTATAAAACTTCAGTATCCTGAATCTCATACGCAAGTTCCATAAAGGGAAGTCGCGTATATACGCGAGTTAGACACTGCAAAGTCGCGTATATGTCAGTCTGAGGAAAAGCAGTGGGGACAGACTTAGAAAAAGGGTCTGATATGATTCAGTCCATTATTTTCTCTATTGGTTAATAGTTACAGTCTGCTGAGGATGTGTGGAAATGTTTTGATGTCTAGAAGTGTTTTGATCCTAACTTGATGATGATGATGTCTTGATGCTTATTGCTGATATATGCATGATCAGATCTAACAGATGGCACAGGTTGAGGGGGAGCATATGCCTTTAATAATGCATTGTTGGCATTATGGTTAATAGCCTTGATGATGATGGCTAAATGATATATCTTGCTATGATGTGGTTATGAGTTTTCCATGATAAAATCTCATATGATTCTTGGGGTTACATAGTTGATGTTCAGATCAGATTTATGGTTGATTCTTTGATGATGCATATATGGTGCTTACATGGTGATCTTCATAAGGATAAGGAGAAGTACAAAGCTTGAATACACATCTTCCTCACTTGATGATGAGTCACTCATATACTGTTGTTGTCATATGCATAAAGATCATACAGTTATGATGCAGGCACTCATGTGGATAAGGATTGTTGCTGTTGATGATATCAAGAAGTTTTGTCAAAAGAACTTGAGCTCAAGATACATAGTGCTGATACATGGATGACTACTCAAAGTCGCTTTGTTGGAGACATGATGATGAGTTCGTATCTATATGATGATAGGTTGATACTTACATATGTTGATTGATGCAGATGTTCCCAAGTAATGATACTTGGATCATGTAGAGCTTGATGTTGATGAAATGGCTATGGTGGTTTCACATATGATATAATGTGAATGATTTCATGATGATGTTTTAAAAGGATGAGTTGACATCTATGTTCAGATATACCCTGTCATAGGACATTTATAGGTTGCTGATCTGAAATTGGATGTACGCTTTAATAAGGAGTATCCGCGTATATACGCAAGTTTCTGTGGATACAGTCGCGTATATGTTGGTTTGAATAAAATCAGTGGGCCAAACTCAAAATGAGAAGATTCTGATATGGGTCTGACAGAAACCATCTGGCACAGGTTCAGGGGGAGCAGATAATCTTCTAATAATGCATTGTTGGCATTACCTTAGAAGCTCTCGGTTCTAGTACTCAAGCTGTTTTTGGTTCAGGTGGATCAGCTGCATAAAGGAGAACAGAAGGAGAACATGGTTGCTAATATATACAGTGATTTTCAGATGCTGCTGATAGTAGTTATTGGTCATTTGCATAAGTCTTGATATTTCGTCCCTATGTCATGTATATTATTTTATCAAGGTCATGTAACGGCCTATTTTGGTTTCCCCACTATGCCTGGGATGATTGATGTGATTGGTTGTCATATGTAAAATTCTGATGTATCCCCACTTGGTTGGGAAATGGCTGTATGTATTGAGTCTTTTGGTGATAGGAAGGTCTCTTATGATGTATAAGTCATGGTTCTTCTTGAAGAACATCTTTTTGTAGATCTTGCCTTCAGTTAGGAAGAGCATGAACAACACACTTCAGCCGTACAAAGACTTGGCATGTACTCAGGGGCAGCATGGACAGATTGGTACACTTTGGCATATACAAAGGGGGAGCACATTTGGAGATTTCAGTAGGTACTCAAGGGGAGTATGGACAACAGAATGTTTATCAAGGAAAGAGAATATCTTGGTCCACCCTTTGCCCTTGATGTCAAAGGGGGAGAGTGATTTGGTGTTGTTGCCATCAAGTCCAAAGGGGGAGATTGTTGGCATTATGATGCATGTGTTGTACTTGATGGCAACCCTCTCATAGAAGAACATCTCACTTACATATAACTAGATCAATCTACAGATGTGACTAAATGCATGGGATGCAGGACAGCTCAAAGGAACAAGAAGATCAAGTTCTAAGTATGACAAGTTAGCTTTGCCATCAAGTCCAAAGGGGGAGATTGTTGGCATTATGAGACAAGTGTTGTCCTTGATGGAAAAATGACAATTTATAGTGCAGCAGGTCAGTAGCAAAGAATTGATGATCAGACTACAAAGAATGAAGAAAGAAGAGTATATACACAGGTTCACTATATACCAAGTAGGGTATACAGGCAGGTTCACTATATACCAAGTCGCGTATATGCAGGTTCGCTATATACCAAGTAGGGTATACAAGCAGGTTCACTATATACCAAGTCGCGTATACGCAGGTTCGCTATATACCAAGTAGGGGATACACGCAGTTTTATGCACGGAAAAGTGCGTACATGTCAGAAATCTTACTTTTGGTCCGTGGTAGTTAGTCCTCGGTATTTGAACCTATGGTTTTGGACCATGGTATCTCGACAAGTGTGTTGATCCCAAGTATTGGGCTCTTGGTATTGATTTATTATGGTTTTGGACCGTGGTATTGAGCAAGGCCTAAGACTATAAAAGGAGAAGGAGATCATTAGGCAAGGGAATCAAGAAAATCTTGAATATCTGATGAAGTATGAGATCCAGTATGCAGGTTATGGCTTGATGATGCATTGCTTGATCTGAGCTAAGGAGGGATCTCACCGGTTGATGGAGAACAAGATCTAAGGAGAGATCGGGATCAAATGGTTTGAAATGAACTATCTTTATATGGTTGATTATTCTTATTCTAGATCGGCATACTGACGCATGTAATATAAATGTTATGAGTATGACTGATGTCTGGTATAGCTGTAAAGTTATAAGAAAATATTTTTAGATCTGTACGCGGGTTGGCCTTGGAAAAAGCGTGTATGTACGCAGGTTTGATTCATCATAGTAGCGTATACCATTTGAGCTATGATGTCTGAAGTTACAGGCGGTTCTGACTGTTGATGAGTTCTGATGACTGTTTAATGGTGTCAATGTTCTGCATATCTTGGTTGGATGATTGTGTATTGATGGATGAGAACTAATGTGGATCAAGATCATAATAACTCATATTTATGTGATCCAATGACTAGATCTGGGTGCTAACACATATATTATCCTTGTATATGTCATGATCTGGTTATATCTGAAGTCAGGAAGTGCAACAAAGTTATGAATAAGTGATTAATGACATATACACTGGTTCATCTTGATGAAGTTGCGTATACACTCAAGTTCGGCACTTCCAAGTAGCGTATGCACTCTGATGCATGATTTTGATGGTACAGTTGGTTCTAATTATTATTGCAGAGTTTTGCTCTGTGTTCTGGTGACTGTGTTGTTGACAAGGTTTCAGTGTTTCAGTGATTCAGAGATTTATGATTTTAGTAGTGATTGTTTTGAGCTTCAATGATAGTTATGGGTCCAGTATGAAAATTGGATGAAATGTGGCCTTTCAGATTATGTGTTGTGCTTCAGGAGTATCCAGTCTGAAAATGTATGAAACATGGTACCTGGAGGAGAGAAGATTGTAGGCCGGCGCCTACGTACTAGTATCTTAGCTAGTACAAGAGCAAAGGGGGTTGGAGCTCCCTTCCAGGAGAGTCTGGAGAACGGGAGAAGGTTGTAGCCTTCTGCAGGTTGTAGCCTGCGTGCTGGTAAAGGACTGCACCAGTACATTGTAAAAGAAGTTTCTTAATAAAGGAAGATAGAAACGAATTGCAGCAGGTGGTTTTCACCCACATTGGGTTTCCACCTTATATCATGGTGTTCATGTGTTCTTCTTGTGTGTGATGATCTATTCTATTTTACTGCACCTGCTTACTGTTCATATGGTTAATGAAGTTCTGATGCACTAACTAAAGATCAACATTTAATGGATTAACCGAATCATAAGTATTTTGGATATACGCTAGTTGCTTTAGACACAGTTACGTATACACGCGGGTTCCCTTGAATGAAGTAGCGTATATGTATCTAAGTATGGAAATGAAAAAGTTTGATTGATTAGATAATACTGATTCACCCCCCCCTCTCAGTATTATTTCCAACACCCCCCGTGGGGGCCGATCCCCCCCAAATGGGGGGTCCGGGGGCTAGCAGTCCCTTGGCAGGGGCTCGGGGGGCAGCACCCCCAAAGCTAAAAACAGATGTAAAATTGCCTTGTAAAAGTATAGTAATTTCTAGTCAATCTGGGCCATTCATTAGGTGGATGATCTGACGGTAGAACTTATGTTTAGTTTAGGGTTTTTTGCCCTAGAAGGCAACCCCTCTCTTTGTATGAGGGCATTGTATTTGAGGCTGAGATATAGATGTGTATTCTGTGAGCGAGAAACAGAGAGGTGAGACTGTGAGAGAAAACAGAGGATATTACAGTGGATCTGCTATAGGTTGTGTCTCTTCATTTTGCTGGATAATAGAAAGGAAGGACTGGCTGTTCAAGGTGGACGTAGCCCAAATTGGGTGAACCACGTATATATGTGTCTCTCTTGTTTTATGCGTTTTCTGTGTTTATATTTTTGCAATATTTTATGTGTTCCATTGCTTCGTAATATATAATTTTCTAACAAAACCACTCTCAATGATATGTGGTCTCTATGTAGAACAAAGGAGACTAGAATTAAGTTTAAAGAAGATGTGGGATCAAAGGAGTAAGAATTTTCTACCATGGCCAAAAGAAAGGGTAAATTTGGCAAGTTTGGTCCACAAATAACAAACAAAAAAGACATGTCCAATATCCAATATTTTGGATGCCAAGAATATGGACACTACAAAAGGAATTGTCCCAAGATTAAGAAGGAAAACAACAACAAGAGAAAGGGAGAAGAAGCTCATATAACTCAAGAGGTGGAAAAAGAAGGAAAGAAGCAAAATAAGGAAGATCCTCTAGATCTCTACTATGACTAGGTCAAACTCTTTCCTTCTAGAATTCTTTCAAAGTTTTGAGTAGAAAAGGAGCATGTAGGAATAAATTAATTCGCATGGCTAGAATTACCCTCTAGAATCTAGCAACATGATGTACATGGAGTTCTAGACACTCATGTAGATGTAACATTTACGAGAAGAACAAAAATGCATAAGTAGAAATATCTCTTAGAATATACGAGCATGGAAAATATAACTCAAAGATATTAACGTAGAAGGAACATACCTAGAATAAGACCTCATATATGATGGAAGAAAACTTGATCATGACAAGAATCTTAGAATACCATAATCATCAAAGGTAGGAAACATTTGCAAGGTGAGGATCTTTAAGATCCTATGATGGAATCTTCAAGAGAAGGTTCGTGAGGCAAGACAGATGTCTCATTGGGTCCCACTCATGGGATTCAAGAAAAGGGATGATATGTAGGCAGGCTAAGATGAAGCAGGAAGGGCTACACCAAAGAATGATCAAGGAGGATCAAGATGAGGTATGTATGCATCAAAGTTTAAGTCATGTCACCATTTGTATATTGTTGAGTCAAGGGTATAGTTCTATAACATGATCAAGCATGAAATGATCTCTTTCACTAAGAACATGCTCGAAGGCATGTACCATGATGCAATGAGGGTCAACAAAAGAACATGCTCACATAAGGAGCATAAGATTGATGACTAAGAAGTAAGAAGAAATGCTGACAAGTCCAGAAAGAAAGGTATGAAGGAACGCTTCCACAAGAAGCATTAGGTGGTTGACTGATCTATCTGAGAAGAAGTAAATGAAGAAAGAGATCAAACATGTGAATAACACCATGATCACTGAGAATCACTATCTGACATAATGCCTTGAAAGATATATCCCGGAATAAGGAAGGATAACTCTGATGAAGGAAGAAAGGACCCTTAACACTTATGAAGGCCTTAGAGATATAAAAGGTGCAAATAACTGATTATACTCTATGGAGATGTTGTGATGAATAAGCCATCCAACAAAAGGAAAAAACAATGTTGAAGAAATATCAGGATGATGTCATGATGGGCTACCAGGTCAAAGCATATAACCTAGCAAGTATGATGGAGCATCCATGAGGAGAGCATTCTGAAGCATGGTCAAGATGACAAAGGGGTAGCCAAGATGACTAGAAGAACCTGATAGTCACTTTCCATGAAGCAATGACATGACTAACCAAGAAGAAAAGTGATGGATGCATGGTGCCTTAATGAGAAGAAGTTTGATCGAAGAATTCATGACATCAAGAAAGGAAGAAGATCATGTAGCTGAAGGACCCACGAAGAAGAAGCTACTGATGAAGGAAAGAGTCCCCAGTTAAGAGGGATCTCTGATAGGTCCCTAGTCAAGAGGGATTTTTGAATCACCCATGATTACAAACGAGTGACTATTGTGTTGTCCATGTCATGGGTCATGCACGACTAACAATCATAAGTCTAGATGAAGGCCATGAATGGAAATGTAGACACAAGATAGACACAACATTCTTGTCTTCACTTGGGAAGAAATAATGGGAGGATTAGGTAATCATCTGGAATTCGATACTCTTTGAGGATGTGTAGGGAATCTAATACAAGAGTAGGTAAGAGGATCGATATTCTTTGAGGGCTGGGAACCCAAGATAAGAATAGTCCTAGAAGGTCATACTCGAGAACACCCGGGTGGGTATGTACCTTGAGAGACAATGATGAAGGTGTCTATATATCATTAGTCTTGCCAACATTATGGCTCATGGTATCGTAAAGAGATGGAGTTGTTAGTCAAGGCCTTGCACTATGACAATGCTGAAGAATATGATGCTATAACAGATGGATTTCTAATCCAGTTTCTCTTATGTGAATTCTTCAAGATTGAAAATTTCCAAACACCTTGTAATGTTGTATGAATACCTCCCTAGTTAAGAGGGAGTGTTGGATAAAATGTAACTAGGTTCAGTCTTCATAATGTAATTTTGATATTTGTACTGATTCAAGAAAAGAGAAATTATTTTTATAATATATGATAATGAGTTTCTTGCTCATTGAAGTAGGCCTAGCATATATCAAAGTGCTATAGGTGAGTCAAATAGTCAAGAGAAAATATTGAAGGCCTTAAGGTCATGTTACACTATGTATATATTAGAGTAAAAGGGAAACCTCCAAGCAAAGTCAAGTCTACTCCTTTTAATAATGGAGATCTCCTAATATTATCAATCATGATCAATTTTCTTTCATTGTGGATGAGGTCCTATTCTAGGTATGCTTCTTCTACATGAATATTTTGAGCTATATCTACCATGCTCCTATATTCGAGAAGATATTTCTAATCATGCATTTTTTCTATTATGAATTCTCTTTCTACATGAGTATTTTTAACTTTATGTACATCATGCTTCTAGATTCTAGAATATGTTTCTAGCCATGCAATTTAATTCTATTCCTACATGCTCCTATACTACTCAAAACTTTGAAAGAAGTAAAGAAGTAGACTTAGTCATAGTAGAGATTTGGAGGATCTTCCTTCTTTTTCTTCTTATCTTCTTCTTTTATTTCTTGAGTCATATGAGATTCTTTCCTTTTTATTTTTTCGTTGTTGTCCTTCTTCAGTTTAGGACAATTCCTTTTGTAGTGTCCATATTCTTGGCATCCAAAGCATTGGAATTTGGACATATTTTTGTTGTTTGTTCTTCGTGGACCAAATTTTCCCTTTCTCTTGGCCATGGTAGAAAATTGTTTCTCCTTTGATCCCACATCCTTTGCTTTGAGTCTTGTTTCCTCTATTTTTCATAAATTCCACATTTCATCAAGTAGAGCATTGAGTACTATAGTTGTCATTTCTCTGTCAGACATGACTTCCCCTAGCTCTTGAAGTTGATCCCTCATCTCAGAGATCTTCATGAAGTAGGGAGATATTCCTTCCTTTTACATTTTCATCTTGTACAATTCATTTCTTAGATATATCACTTCTCCAGTTGTGGTTACTGAGATAGCTCTACTAGTTTATCATAGATTTCTTTTGATGTTTCAAATTTGGAGACATAATGAATGAGAGAGTCCTTGATAGATTCTATTAGAATCCTTTGAGCTCTTGTCTCATCCTTATTGTACTTGGCTAAGATAATTATATTCCCTTTGATATGTTCTAGAAGTTCATTCTCCTTAAGAATTAAATCAATCCTCTTCTTCCATGCAAGAAAGTTATTGGTACCTACCAATTTGTTGCTTTCCTTACAAAAATACATTGATGTATATTCAAAAGGGGACATATAATTACTTGATATATTTTGATATTTAGTGGACTTTCTTTATCCTTGAAGACCTGATGGCTTTCCTTCCTTAAATATTTATGTTCTTCAAGTTGCTTTCTCCAAGTGGACTTGCTTGATGATGAGATTTTCATGATGACTTTTAGCTTGATGTAGGTCCTTATTTGATTTGCTCTTCTTGTAGGTGCATTTATGCAAGGCTCTTGTTCTTTCCTTGTAGTCTTGATGAAATATATATGGTATACCTTCTTGCCCTTGAAGTTATTGAGACTTCTTGGCTAGATGCTTCAACTTTTGTAGATGTCCTTCCTTGATGGGTGTTCTTGAGATGCCATTTCCTTGATGTGTCACCTGAGTTCTAATACCATGTTGAAGAATCTAGGTCAATTAGGTTTAGTATGATTCTTATTGACTTGATAGAATTTTGTGAAGTATTTTTACAATTTGTCTTGTTAGATCTTCTTGTTCTTCTTATTAATGCAGGTGTGTGTGCTTCATAAAAATGCTACCAAAACATAAGAATAAGAACACAAGATGTTGGCTCTCTGCCAGGGCCAAAACCTCTCTTCTCTTGAGAGGAAAATCCTTCGGTAAGTTTTCTCTTATTGAAGATTTATATTGATAAATACAAAACCCTACACCCTTGACTAGAATATACTACAAGCACAAGTCAAGTCCTTCCTCCTCTTTGCACTTGGTTTCCCTGACACTTTTTCTTCCTTCTTTTGGCACTTCATTCCCCAGTACTTCGTCCTCCTTCTTATGACACTTTGTTCTTCCTTCAACTATTGATGTGCCTTGTTGCACTTGCTCTAGAAAAGACACTTGTGATGATTCCCTTCCCTTGCGATATCCCTACCTTCTCCTTGACCAAATGAGCTCTTCCTTGAGGTGTAGATGCAGACTTGGTAGGACTGTTCTGCAGTCCTAATTCTTGTATGTGTAGGAGGTTTTCTTGATGTAATGTGGTTCCTCTCTCATTCGCTTGAGGACCCTCCTTCTTTGCTTGGATAGGAGGCCTTGTAGGCCTAGATTCAAGCCCAAACAATGAGATATACTTGACTGTAAGTTGCTACTATCATAACCACAGACAAACCTCTTTGTCCTTTGCACATGTGACTGGTATTGGCCCTAGAATAGTCCCAAAACCTTTGCTTTCACTTCTATTTTCTTCGCTGCACTTGGAGGCTCCTTCTTCATCCTTCACTCACCTTTTCTTGGATCCTTTACTTCACTGATTTCAGAGGTGGATGAATGCTTGGCGTTGGAGGAGTGGACAACCTCTATATATAGAGGACTGCCCCTCCTTTTAGGCTGACTAGAAGACTGTAGGCCAACTTGACTTATTTAATTGAGATTGCTTCTTTTGATGGTGCCACATGCTAGGAGAAGACTTGAATTTTCTTGGAGGTGTCTTCTTTGACTCTAATACATAATTATACCTAGTGTAACATGCCCTTAAGGTCTTCTACATTTTATTTTAACCATTTGACTCATCTATAGCACTTTAACATGTGCTAGACCTATTTCAATGAGCAAGAAACTCATTGACATATATTATAAAAATAATATTTCATTTCTTGAATAAATACAAATATCAAAATTACATTTATGAAGACCAAACCTAGTTACATTTCCTTCAACAGTTCTTGATGAACCTCCTCTAGTAACATGCTAAGCCCTTGAATGATTTTACTTCCTCTACACTTCTAGGAGTTTCCCACTCCATGATAAATTTTATCTTTTCCAGGTCTACTACTCTGCCATTCTTAGAAATAACATGTCCCAAGTAGAGTACTTCTGTCTGAAAGAAACTACACTTGCTAAGCTTGGCATACAACTGATGCTCTCTTACCAACCTCAACACTGCTACTAAATGCTCGGCATGCTCTTCCTAATTTTTAGAATATATCAATATGTCATCAATGAATACAATTAAAAACTTTTCTTGAAATGGATGCAACAAAATATTCATCAAACACATAAACTTTTTTGGAGCATTAGTCAAACCAAATGGAACTACAAAAAATTCATAATGCCCATACCTGGTCCTGAGGGCAGCCTTGTAGATGTCTTCTTCTTTGATGCGTATGATCCGGATTTAAACATGAACACAACAAATTACAGATATAACCATAAATACAGAGATGCAGCAAAAATAACACTTCATTTCATTAATATCAAATATTGAAATATGCTTACAAACATAATGGAAATAAGACTAGCTCGGGCGATGGTAGCTTATTTATGAGAAGAGATGTGGCAGCTACATGCCTCTGAACTATGTTACAATCAAGATTTAAGGCCTATTTATTATTGAGAAGCAATGGAAAACCATAAACATCCAAAAACCTAACCCTAGGAGATGAAACACCAAACTATGGGCCCTGTTGGGGTAAGTTCGTACATCAACTTCCCAGGGGTTGTAACTTTGGCATACAATCTCCATTTGATGCACACAATACCTCGTTAGAAATATCTATCCAAGTATTACAAATGATAACAAATAATACTAAGTTGTAGACTATTATTCACCATTGGTTTTTTTCCCAAAAATGCCGTTTAGGGCCTCAAAATGGCTCCAGAAGTTCAGGACTCGAAAAACTGCAAAAAATAGTAAATTGTGCTGCAATTAAGGAAACTGAAAAAATGAAAGAAACAATGGTGGGGGTCTAAGTGGAAAAGGAAAGTGGCCACCAATATCCACTTGGATCATTCCTCCCCCCTTAGGAAGAAATGGTCCCCATTGCGTTGAGTTCCTCCATGAGATGAGGAAACTTCTACTGAACTTGGTCCTTGGTGAGCCACTCACCCTAGTGAAGGAGTTGGCCTGCTTTGAAAAATCGATATAGTTGGATCCTTTGCTGTTGAGTGTTATTGATCTGTGTGTCCATGATCCAATCAGTTGTGGCTTGTTCCATGTAGTCTGGGTTTAACTCTGTTGGTGTGATTTGTTCTGCAATGTTGGATGTGTCCAATAATGGTGGAAAGTAGGGCTGAAGGTAGTCCACATTGAACAATGGGTGTAAACAAAGGAATGGTGGAATACTAAGCTTGAAGGCATTGTCCCCTACTGCCTTGGTGATGGTGTATGACCCATATTGGAGTAGGAAAAACTTGTGGTGGGGCCTAGCGAGGCCCTCCTTCTGCAAATGTAGCCAAACTTTGTCGCCCACTTGGAACTTGTGTGGCACCCAATGCTAATCATGTTGTTACCTGTACTTAGCATTGGATATGTTTAAGATGTCATGGAACTATTGGTAGATGTGTTGAATGTGCTCAATGAAGTTGTTTTCCTTGTTGGCTTTAGACTGGACATGAGCTGAATCTGCCTGAGTAGCTGAAATGGTATGTCCATGTCAATGGGACATAGTGGCTAGAATCCCAAGCCCACCTGAAAAGGGTTGTGGCTAGTCGAGCTATGGAGAGCCTAGTTATAGCTATGCTGGACATAGGGGAGGCTCTCATCCCATGTGCGTGGATGTTTTGAGTTGTACATGCGCAAAATGTGTATGATCATCCTGTTGACGACCTCTGTCTGGCCATCAGTTTGGGGATGGAAAGCTGTGGACTTAGTGAGCTTGGTGTTCAAAATCTACCAAAGAATGGACCAAAATGTACTAAGGAACATGTTGTCCCGATATGAGATGATAAACTGTGGGATCCCAAAGTGTACCTACACTCTTTCAAAGAAGAGTTTAGCAGTGGATTTTGTTGTGATATTCTTCTTGCAGGCCTCCATAATGGCCATCTTCGAGAATCTGTTGACGACCACAAAAACATAGTCATTTCCATGCTTAGTAGAAGGAAGGCCCAACATGTAATCCATGGATATGGATTCCCAAGGTCGACTAGGGGTAGGCAACAAAATATAGAGGCCTTGCTTCTTGATGGTCAGTTTGGAAATGGCATAGGCAGTGCAAGATCTGATGTACTTCTCGACATCCTATCAAAGATTCTGCAAGTAGAAATACTTTTGCAGTATTGCCACTATTTTCTCGACCAAGAAATGTTCAGCGACCCGACTATAGTGTGATTCCCAAATCATCTTGGCATGTTTGCTTGAAGGAACAAAAAGGTGTCCTAGGTGGCATAACAGTGCATCCTGGAGGTGAAAATATGGCACTTGTTGATCCTCCAAGAGTGTTTGGTATGTGTGGTTGAATTCTGGGTCACTTTTGTAGAGAAGTGGCTAATCAAAAGTCTCATGGCCACAAGAGTTGAGAATGGTGGTTAATGTCATGATCGGGGGTCAGCTGAGGCAGTTTGCAATATTATTGGTGTTTCCCTTAGTGTACTTGATATTCAAATGGAATTGTTGTAGGTATGTGGATCACTTCTGATGGTGATCATTCTGCAACTTCCCTTGTGTCTGTATGAACTATAGGGGTAGGTGGTCTGTGTGGATGACTGTTTCCTTCCCCAAAATGTAATGCTTCCATTGTCAGCAGGCCTACATAATGTAATACATCTATTTTTCATAAGCGGGATACTTCCAGACTGTGTCTGAAAGTGTCTCCCTATGATATGCCACTGGATGCCCCTGTTGAGTAGGGACTGCCCCAATAGCATAGTCAGAGGCATCTGTCTTGATCTCAAATGGTTGTTACAAGTCTGGTAATGTGAGAACTAGTGCAGAGCAGAGGCGATATTTCAACTCTCCGAACGCCTTCTGTTGAGATTCAAACCAAAATAATTTTTCTTTCGCTCCTCCCTTGGTGGCTTGACTCAAGTTCCAAGTGATATGAGAGAACCCCAACACGAACTTGCGGTAGAAATTGACAAGACCCGGAAAGCTGCGGAGCTCTGTCAGAGTGGTTGGGGCTGACCAATCCTGAATGACTTAGATCTTGGTGGGATCCACATGCACCCCCTGTTCATCAATAATGTATCCCAGATACTGAACTTGGGTCATGCCAAAAGTGAATTTCTCCAAATTGACACACAACTTGTGTTGCCGCAGTGTTTGGAGAACCTGTCGGATGTGGTGGAGGTGCTCTTCCCAACTCTGGTTGAAGATCAGGATGTTATCCAAGTATACCACTACAGATGAGTTTGTGAATGGCTGCAAGATGTCATCCATCAACCTCATTAAGGTTGTAGGAGAATTCGTCAACCCAAAAGGCATAACCAACCATTCAAAAAGGCCCTCCTTGGCTTTGAAGGAAGTCTTCCATGCATCGGAGGGTTCGATTGGCACCTGGTGATATCTAGAATTCAAGTCAATCTTGATAAAATATTCCCCCCTTGATTTGGTCCAGAAGGTCATCAATCTGTGGGATCGGGTACCTATTCCAGACAGTGATCTTGTTCAGTTCCTAATAATCAATACAGAGTCTCCAAGTCCAATCCTTCTTCTGTACCAACATGACTGGGCTTCCACAGGGTGAGGAACTCGGCCGGATGTGACCTTTCTACAAAATATCCTAAATCTACCTCTTGATTTCATCGTTCTCCATAACAAAGCACCGATAGATGGGTCCATTGGGCAACAACACACCTGGGGTTAGCTCGATGGAGTGTTTGACCTGACAATGCAGAGGCACCCCTGCGAGGGAGGTGAAGATGTCCTCGTACTCCTCCACGAGCTTGTCCATCTATTGTTGTCTTGCAGAGGGGCTCTGTCTGGAGGTCGTGGCCACCGTCTTCTTCTTTCCATTAGGGTGTATCATTAGGAAAATAAATTTTTCGGTTTTGGAAATGAGCTCACTGCATTTTTTGTAGTAGCCAAAGAGATGGCGGTAGGCAGTGATACATATGGTATCTTGCACGAATTATTTCCCAACGTAACAATAATAGAGAGAGGCCTTGACTCATATGCAACATGTCACTTCCACAAGTATGGTTGGCCTAATAATACATCACAAACAATAAGAGAAGAAATGTCACATAATACTTCATCCGTGAAGGGCTTGATGCTGTATTGAAGGTGACAATGCTGGCTGACGTGAAGATCCCATCCTTGGTGAAGCCACCCGATGGTGTACAATTATGGGTGTGTTGTGGTCAGTAAGCCTAGCCACTTCATGACCTCTACTGAAATGAGGTTCTTTTGGCTCCCACTGTCGACAATGAACTGTAGCAGGGAACCCTTTAACCACATATGGGAGTGAAAGAGGCACTCCTCCTCCTTTGAATCTTCAGGTTCCTCCTTCTAGATCTTTGTACTGGAAAAAATGGCATTGGGCTTTGCATCGATAATCTTCTTCCCTTTGTCATTCCCCTGTTTGGGTTCTAACTTAGAGTCGAAACATGCATCTGATTTAGAAGCCTTCAGCTTGACCACTAGTGACTGCTTGGCCCAACACTCATTTGTGTTGTGATTGGAGCTATTATGGAACTCAGACCACTTTCCTGTGTCCTTCTTTGGCTTCATGGTGTTGTTATTTGCTTGTGGCTTTGTCAAGTTGTCCTGGGCCGCCCCACCTTGGATTTTTCCTTTGTTCTACGGTTTGGGGGCACCTTTCCCTTACTTCAGATTCACAGATCCAAAGTCTTGCTTTTTTTGTTTAATGTTTTTCTTGATATTGACAGTGTATTGGTATGCGAGCAAGGAGATGTCCAGGAACTCCATCTTATCTTGGATGTACCTGTGTAGGTCGCTGTGGTACTTGAGTACCAAGTGTTTCTCAGAATCCTTGATACCCAACTTCGTGTGAAGGGTATGAAAAACATTAGTAAACTCTAGCACATCTTGGTCCCTTCCCTACCACAGCGTGGTCCACTTTATGTATTTATCCTCATAGCTTCCGATAGGGTAGTACTGCTCCTTGATGGCATCCCATAATGAATTACAATTGGGTGGGGATGAAAATAGTGAGGACGTACTTTCATCCTTCTGCTCATAGTAGGTTTCCCACCAGTCCTTGACATGGCGGACAACTTTGAGAAGAGAAAAAGTAATCCTTTCCTAGCTGGAAAAATCATGAACAGAAAAATATCCTTCTAGAAAATTTAACCATTTATCTACGGTGTCTGCATCTATTTGGCCCTCAAATATGGGAATGTAAAACTTTACTTGTACCTTAAAAGGAGTGGCACCTCCAGAGTGGCTGCTGGATGTGAATGTACCATCGATGGGCAACCGTTGAAGGATCTGAGCAAAGTTATCCATCATTGTGTTCCTTTATTTCTTGAGGGTCTCCTCGAGCAATATTTTGATAGGATCTCCTGCTCCCTCATCTTTCTTTTCTTCTCCCATGGGTGGCCATCGGGGTTTGTGAGGCTGATCTTGCAAGGGTTCAACTAGATCGAGCCCTAACTCCTTATACCCCAACCTCGTTGGGGACATGTAAAGAAAAAAAGAGAAAGAAAAGACCCCTCTAATACCACTGATCCATATTTAAATAAGAACGCAACAAATTAAAGATAAATACAGAGATGTAGCAGAAATAAAACTTCATTTGATTAATATCAGATACTGAAATATGCTTACAAACAGAATGGAAATAAGACTAGCTCGGGTGATGGTAGCTTATCTTTAAGAAGAGATGTGGCAGCTACGTGCCTCTAAAATGTGTTAGAATGAGGCTTGAAGGCCTATTTATTATTGAGAAATAATGGAAAACCCTAAACATCCAAAATCCTAACCCAAGGAGATGAAATGCCAAACTATGGGCCCCATTGGGGTAAGTTGGTACATCAACTTCCTGAGGGTCATAACTTTGGCATACAATCTTCATTTGATGTTAGAAATTTATATATTATGGGGCAATGGAACACATAAAATATTGCATAAATATAAACACAGAGAACACATAAAAACAAGAGAGACACAGATATACGTGGTTCACCCAGTTTGGGCTACGTCCACGGAGAAACAATTAGTCTTTCTTTATTATATTACCCAGCAAACTGAAGAGATACAACCTACAACAGATCCGCTGTAACACCCTCTTCGCTCTCAATCTCCTCTCTCTTCCTCACTCAGAATACAGATGTGCATAGACGCAATACAATTCCCTCATATATAGTGAGGGGTTGCCTTCTAGGGAAAAAACCCTAAATTAAACATAACTTCTACTGTGAGATCATCTGCCTAATGAATGGCCCATATTGATTATAAATTACTAGACTCTTACAAGGCAATTTTACATCTATTTTTAGCTTCGGGGGCGCTGCCCGCGAACCCCCGTTGAGGGACCACTAGCCCTCGGACACCCCAACCGGGGGGGATTTACCCCCCCGGACCCCCGCGGGGGGCACAAGTCCCCCCCGCACCCCTCCGTGTGGAGGGGTGTATAATCTTCCTCGGGTATACATCCGGCTGAAACCTTTGAATACAGAAGATAATCAGGCTCCACACCCAACATTTGACGCACACAGTACCACGTTAGAAAGATCTATCTAAGGATTAAAAATGTTGATAGTGAATGCTGAGTTGAACACTCTTATTCACCGCAGTGGTTTTCCCAAAAACGTCATTTAGGGCCTCAAAACAGCTTCGAAAGTTCGGGACCCAAGAAAATGCCAGAAATAGTAAATTGTGCTACAGTTAAGGAAACTGAAAAAATGAAAGAAACAATGGTGGGAGTCCAAGTGGAAAAATTAGGTGGCCACCTAGATCAATGTACCTAATAGCATCCTGATCATAGATCTATATTTGAGAACACTGCTGCTCACTTTGATAAAAAAAATTGTCAATCCTCGGTATTGGATACCTATTCTTGATCATCACCTTGTTAATTGGCTGTAATCAATGCACAATCTAAGAGTACCATCCTTATTCTTCACAAACAATACTGGTGCACCCCAAGGTGATACACTTGACCTAATGTATCCCTTGTCAAGCATTTCCTTCAGACGCAACTTTAACTCTACTAATTCTAGAGTGTTCATCCTATAAGGTGCCTTTCATACTCGTGCTGTCCCTGGTACCAACTCAATAGAAAAGTCTACATCCCTGTGCAGAGGCAACTCTGGAATCTATGTTGAAAACACATCCTGAAGCTGCTGCAATATAGGGTACCTCTTGAAGATTTCTGCATTCTCAACATCCTTACCCTTGTCACTAGAAATATGAATTGAAAACATCACAAACCTTTTTCTGCAACTACACTTAGCCTGCATAGATGTGACAACCTCACTAATGTAGGCTTCTTCTTCCCCTACAAGATTCTCTTCTCTCCATTATCATCCAGGTACTCAATATCCTTATCATAGCAATCTACCTTGGTCCAGTGAAGATACAACCAATCCATACCAAAAAGCATACTATATGATCCCAATGGAAATACATTCAAATGTGTTTCTATAGGCATACCATTCAACTCAAATGCACAAGCTCCTACCCAATGATGAACTCTCTTCTTTGTACCTATAGCCAACTGCACCAACTAAGGCTCTGCATGCACTTCTTTTCTCAAGCCACAGTTATCCACCAAGTAATGATTAACATAACTATAATTAGATATAGGATCAATCAAAATAGAAATAACTTGATCACAAAGATTACCTTCCATCTCAATGATAGATGCCTGGTGATCTTCCTGCCAATTGTCCACATCCGCATAAATCTGAGGGATACTATGACCAACATCCCCAACTGTTTGCACCTCCTGAACACTATAGATTCGAGGCCTGCCTCCCTAGTACAATGAACAATCCTTCTTACAATGATCTTTGCCACATGTCTAACACTGCAATGATGCTATACTATCACCTCTAGTCTTCTGCTCTCCAGGTTGCAACACGTCCCTTCTCAATTGTAATGAACTTCTTGTAAGAAGAAACATTTTCTTTCTCACCTACATCTTGAGGTATTCTCGACTTCGGTGGCCATTTTTCTTTTACTTTTCTCATTTCTGTTCAAGTCATGTTTAGGCTCATATTTTCACTTTCATTGCTCATAAAAATGCTTCAATTTACGGATGGCTTCCTCTAACGATCTAGGCTCATCAAACTCAATCCAGTCGCTATATCCTTCTAGCAATCCACTGATGAATATCTGATTCTTAACCTTCTCCTCCTTGAGATATATAACATACCTCAACAACTCAAGAATGTGCTAGTGTACTCATCGTCTGTTTAGAACCCATCTGTAGCTCATGAAACTCCTTAGCTCTATCATCATAGTACCTCTACGATAAGTAATTCTTCTTGAAGATCCTATCAAACTCATCCCAGATCAAGCCTTCTTCTAGAATACCTTTTACATTCTTTACATCCTCCCATCAGATATCTACCTTCCCTTTAAGACTAAAAGTGACTATCTTATCTTTCATGTTCTTTGAATAGTTGTGAAAAGTTAATAATTTATTCATTCGAAGAAACCATGCCTCTACATCTTCTGGCTTCTTCATATCTGTATCAAATGTAGGAGGCTTGACTTTCTTGAACACCTCAGGAAATTACTCATCCCTCCTATAAGGATGATGATGGTGATGATTGTGATGATGTCTCTGGATGAGGAACTAGTGTGATGCCCATGCATACTAGTCTTCCTGTCAGGTGTATCCAAGGATATGCCACCTCTAACTGTGTCCCCTCTATCTAACTTGTATCTAGACCGAGATTTGCTACCATTGTTGGGCATGGAATCCCCCCACAACATGGTTTGGGGCTCAAAGCCCAAGTTTTGAGTAATATTGTTGTAAAGACTTCGCGAATTGTGGGCGCAGAGTGTGAATTGAATGTTAGAGTCATAGGGCTATCCACCCTAAGTTTTGAATGTAGTGTTAGCCTACCCATGGTTCGGGTACCATGGGATTGTAAAAATAGAGCGAGGCTCTAAGTTGTAAAAAAGGAAGGAACCGATGAAATCTGATAGATAGAATAAGATAGCGAGCATAGAGCAATATTCTAAGTATCTTGGGTCGTAGTAGTAGGAAGAGGTTCTATAGCTGAGTGTGCAAAGGCCTAGTAGAGTCCGCAGCTGAGTGCGCGGACCCTTGCAGCTGAGTGCGCAGGGTAGTGTCGAGTCTGTAACAGAAGGAAGAAAATAATAAAGAGAAGTTTTACCTGAATCCTGTGTATCTATTCTTGTGTTATTACTTGTTTGATATCATTTGCAATTATATTGTTTATTTACTGCGCGCATTTGTATGAATGGTGAATATTGTTAAGTGTAACTGAAAGCATACAGATAAGCTAAGTTAATCAACTAACATAGGGTTACTAGTAAGGATTTGGGTAATAACAATGTTCGGCGCCAGAGTAGGGTTGTGCGAAGGAAGTATCTCAGGTTGCAAGGCATTGATAAGTGCGCGTAGCAACGTGCACACATGATCGAACCTCAGACCACTTGGAACCCATCAGACATCCCCAGGGTGAGGAAACCTGGTTCTAGCACCCTCCCATACTACTTCGGGTGAGACCTTAGTCTGCACTCCGCGGACTATTGCCAAAAGGCCCAGTAGTACTCGGATTTGTTTGGCTAAATCATCTCCGAACTTGGGTCAGGCCCCAAAAAGCCAACAAATGGTTCTGTTGCTGGGATCGGGATATGGATAAGGGATGTCTGGTGTCGTGTCACTGGAAACCAACGAAGAAAGAAATTGAAGGGTGGTTAGAAAGAAAGATTCACGAGTTCGCGGCACAGGAAAACAAGAATCTGTGAGTATCAAAGGAACAATGGTTGGAGCACTACTTATATATGGAAATCCACAAAATTTTCTTTATATCCTTTCCCTCTGAGTTGTATGAGTGGATCACAAAGCTAGCAGACAATCAGGGAAGACAAACCAATTGTGTGGACTCTAGAATTAGTGCGTAGACTAGAAGCATCAGAAGAAAAGATCGCTTGAAATGTAGACCATTGGCTCGATCAAATTATAGGGGGGTTTATCATCGAGTTCGCGGTAGACATGACAGTCAGCTATAGCGAGGCAGAATGATGCTTCCTCAAAGGACCGCAAGGTAAGTACATTAAATCTTTGAACACTTGGATTAAGATGTTATTGTGTGAAAAGCGGGTTATGTGAATAAATTGATGTTTGGGGCTATGCAAAGTGGGAGGATCTATAGAAATGAAGGTAGCGCAGAGATAGAAAATAGCCCCTTGATTTCACCTCAGTGGGAAAGCGAGGAAGAGCTCGTGAAAGTTTCTTCGAGAAGCGTGGTTAGTCTGATAAGGCAGCAAATTCCGTGCCTACCACCTCCACCTACACCACCACCAGGCTCACCATCTTCACCTCCATCTCTGCCCACACCACCTCTGCCCACACCACCTCTGCCACCACCACAGTTCAATATGGTGAGCACAATAAAATTTCTGGTATTCAGGGGAGTAGGGAGCGAAGATCCAAACCAATTTTGGTTCGTGGTAAGGGCTGTATGGGAAGCACAAGGAGTCATGAATGACAATATAAAGAAGGCAAAATTGGTGAGCGCATTGTAGGATTGCACACTGACATGGTACATTAAGCATTCTAATGATCATCTGAACGCGGGGATCACATATATTTAGGCCGCACTAAACAGGGAATTTAGCAGGCCAAAGTCAGAGACATAATTGATTATCGGGTTTAAGGAGATCTATGCTTCCAGGCGAGAACCCATGGGATTTGGATTAGAGACTAAAGAGTATGATTCGCAAAGCCAACATGACCTTGATAGATGGGCAGCACCGTGCATGATTTGTAGCGTCCCTAACACCGCATCTAAGGACGACGTTGTCACAGCAAAAGTTATCCACCCAGGCCGAAGCTTTGGAGATTGCAATGAGACTGCACGAGACCCCAATACAAGATCCTAGCCTGGGAGTCCAACAAATCCACGTGCAATTGCAAAATTTGTGTATGGAAATGTAGAGTTTGAAACAGGACAGGACAACTTGGCTAGAGGCGCGAAAGGAGTTATGGTGCATAAAATGCAAAGGCCAGGGGCGTGACAAGGACCATTGTCCAATCTTCATGAATTACTTGACGGGAGGAGGGCCGATGCCATTAAGACTAGAGGGACAAGCAGGACTGAGCGCAGCGCTTGCATTATGGTGTGCGATTTTTCAGATAGGAGAAAACACGTTACAGATAATTGTCATCTATTGCAGAAGTATACACAGACGTCCCAACAATTTATCTGTAATTTCTGCAGGTCAGTAGGTCATGATGAGCGCACTTGCAGAAGTTACGAGCTGATGATGGATCAAACTCCTGCCTATAGATTTCGGACTGAAATGCGAGCCCTCAACCCAAATACAGAATGGCACGTGATGGATTTCAGGGGCGCGAGGTCGAGGTGGAATGGGACCAGGAAGGGGTCACAGACAACTAATTTGTTATAATTGCAAAGGGTCAAGGCACTATGCCCGCGATTGTACGAATCCGACCAGAACATCATGTTTATACTGTACTCAGTTTGATCATGAGATAGAGGACTGCCCTACATTGATAGTGAGGTTGTGCAATAAAGGGATACTCCAGCCTCCCCCGACTCAGAATTTGAAAATGATGAGGTCCGAGCTGCGCGAAGAGGATTCAATGTAAACATAGTGCTCAGAAGTGGTATCATGACAAGAGATGACAAAGGTAAGTAGCCTGGAGAAAGTGCGTGGGTTCGTAAGGCTCCTACAAAGGAACTTGAATTTGAATTGGAGTGCGTGAAGGAGACATTCATGGAAGCTAAGAAGAGCTTCACAGAGGCCTCCACTTCAGGTAGTAAGGATCAACTAGAGCCGGAGATAGATCCTTTAATGATCACTACCTTTTTGGAGACATGTATGAAGTTTCTGCGCAACAGCAAGTCTATGAAAGGACTACAGGAACATATCACTAGGTATGCTGGGACAGGAGAACCTCGTGTAGTCCGGAAGCTCGGAAAACATACATCATGAACCGGAAGGGAAATGCGATTGACTGTGCAAATCGGGGAGTATGAAATGGATCAAGTAATCCTGGATCTAGGATTGGACGGGAATGTGTTGCCAAAACAAACATGGGAGCACATGGGTAGGCCCACATTTCAATGGTCCCCTATTCAATTATGGATGAAGAATCAACAGAAGATCCTACTGATGGGAATATTGTAGGGGATAACAGTAGACATCGAAGGTGTGAGCGCGCTTGCAGATTTCGAGGTGATAGAGATTGTCGATGACAACAATCCCTATCTTGTGCTACTGGGAATAGACTGGGCCATTGATATGAATGGAGTAACAAATCTAAAGAAGCGCAAAATGATTTTTGAGAAAAAGTCACTATGCGTAGTGGTACCTTTAGACCCTATGGAAGGAGCTCACTACAAAGAGCCAGTGTGCGATGATGAGAGCGATGACGAGCTAGACTGTATCTAGAAGATAACCGCCCAGGAACAGGATTGGGTGAATCCTATAGCGGATGGCTGGATTTCATGGGAGTGCGAAATCTCCTGCACACTAGATTCAGATGAGAAAACAGAACGATGGCAGAACTGGTTACACGAGGTAACCACGCTCAATTGTAACATGATGGTAAGATCACTACGCTGTGTGACAACAAAGTTAAGACATCTGCCTATGTATTATGAGTTAAAAATGATGGATGAATTCCTGAACAAATTTGAGAGCGAAGTACCAGAACAACAGTGGTTCGATGCTCTGAAATGGGCACTACGCACTACACTTGCAAGGTGGTGGGGTATGCATCAGAGAAGTATTGAGAGCTGGCACGAATTGCAGAAGGCAGATGCTTATACAATTTGGAAAACCTGAGCTATGGATGACAGTTGGTTATGAGGGGCGAAACAGCGTGCACGCCCACCTTTCGAGATGGGTATAGGCATATGGCACGCAACCCACACGAAGACACGCCACAATCATGATAGGAAATAGGAACAACAAGCAGAAGCAGGCAAGGCAAGTGCGTGAATGACGAAGCATGATAAAGACTAGCGCACCAAAAATCATACACGGGGAAGACTTTGACAAGGTGCGAAGTGCTGAATCGGGTCCACCATGTGAGACACATCGAATGGGACTTGCGTGTACTAGCAGTTATATGGGCTTATAGGACCATGTGTAAAACTCTGACCGCGCAAGCACTTCCGAAGCTGAAGTATGAAGTAGGGGTTGTAGTCCCTGTGGAGCAAACAAAGATAAGTCCGCGCATAACAACACCTATAGATACGATGGTTCATGCAGACTGGAACAAAGAAGTCACGTAGTTGCACGAAACAGAACATATAAGTCTTGAGGAAGAAATCCGATGGGGAAACTTTAAACTTCGCGAACTTGAAAAAGATCAAGTACGGCTAAGGGAGAAAAATGCTTTAATGGACGCAGAGGTCAAGAAGCTGGAACATGAAATAAAGGAAGCATTTCTCGTCGAAAAATCGAGGATGGCAAGGCAAGGTGTGTACAGTCATATTGACAAATTGGAAAGCTATCGTTGTGAATTGGTTAGTTTGCTGCTGTGGCTGAGACCGCATCTCAAACGGAGTAACCAGGGTAGCGCAATACAAATAGTAGAGTGCGCAATGTCGATCACTACAATGGAAGATGGGGATTCTCCACGAACCGCGGTGGAGGATGAGATGACGCTTCGCACAGGTGGTGCGCCCACCTGACTAGCCATAGGAAGGATAGTCTTAGCGCTCCAGGCAGTTGAAAGGGAGCGTGAGACTATAAAATATTCTGCCTGGGGGCTGCACGATATAAGAGATGTGCGCAGGAGCGAGACGTCACAGGGTTCACGAACACACATGAAGGGCTACGCTGCTGCGTAGATTGGATGGGAAGTGACTGTTGGTGTCACTATTCATGACGGGATGTCCGATTTGAGGCCAAATGGAGTAGGCAGTGGGCATTTAAGACATGAGTTATGGGCAAGATTTGGGAAAATCTGCTGCCAAGAAAGCATTAATGGCCTAGAATTGGGGGGAATGGTCGAATTTGAATTCAAAAGGTGCTATAAAACTCAAAGGGCTAGCCAGCGGACAACACTTGGTCATTTGAGCATTGAGCGGTTGAGCAGAGCACAAAGTGTTGAGAGCCGAGCAATAATAGAGCCCCTGAGTCTGCGACAGACAACATACAATGTAGAGATGATGACGAACACTAAGGATGGGTTGGGAATTGAAGAAGGAATCGTCGGTGAGGCCACGCAGACCATCATGGTATAGGATGTTCCTGAAGGCGCTGAGGTTGTGTCTGAAATTCCAAAATCACCACGGACACCGAGGCCGAAGAAGGATAAGTAGGCAATGGGAATAGTACGCATGTCCCTGAGGAATCTGCGGCACAACAAGTTATCAATGGAAGAAAAAGGGAAGGCAGTTGCAATTGAAACAGATGAGGATGAAGAAGATTTGCAGGCCCTAATTTCCGCCGCAGAAGAAGAAGAAGAAGAAGACGTGGAGGAGGACATCCAACCGTTGCGCTTTGCAGCGAAACTGCACGTGTATGTCCCTCCGTGGAAAGGGAAAGCCAAAGTATCGAAGGACCTGGATGCAAAAAAGATTTCACTCCAAACCCCGCTCCTCCCCGATGGCATTGTATTTGAGGGCTCACACCTAGGCTGTGTGTCCACCATGAAATTTGAAGACTGGGACCTCGCGGACAGCAAGAAGTTCCTGCACTTAGAAACGAAAAATCTGATGAAGCAGAATATGGAGGGGGCGGTGATAATGTTAAAGCCGCGAAAATGGATGCGCGGTGTGGAAAAGGCCAGGTTGCTACATTTGTTATGGATACCACATTACCACCACGCGCCCATCACCATTTTCATCATCAGGAAGCTACTCTTCCTGGTGCATGATGGATATCTATGGCTAGAGGAGCCTATTCCCATTATGGCAGATCTCATCCACCAAATTTCTCGGCTTCCTTGTAAGGGAAAGGACCCCGCGATGATAGCTGGGAAAAGTAGTGATTTGGCTCTCGCAGAGGCCATGAAGGAAAAGTATAAGATGGAGAAGAAAAAGAGGGGCTACGCTATCACCAACATCAAGGACAAAGGGGTGTGTGTAGCCACCCAACTCCTGGACGACAAAGTGCTTAGGAAGTGTCGCACCAATGAGGTACCGGTACTAGTGATTGTGCTAGTTGAGCAGTGCATGGAGGGGGTCCAATTCAACTGGGCCGAATTCCTCTACGAGGAATTTTTGTTGAACTATCACAAAGCCTAGGAGCAGGGTAAGACCTTCCACTACGCGTGGTTGCTCTTATCCATCTTGCTAGTAGCAGGAGAACTGCCGGAGGATATTCAGTTCCCAAACATTGACAGAGAATTACCAGAGGCCGCCAAGGATGCGAAATGGATTTGCGATACAAAAAATTTCTGGGTGCTCATGGAGGCGAGAATATGAATGTGGATCAATAGGAGGCTGTGCCTGTCACCTACGGTGCACAATAGTCTGCAGAGTTTTGAAAACTTCAAGGCGAATATGCACAACATATACATCAGGGCACAAAAGGACCCGGTGAAGCAGTGGACAAAGCTACCATTTGTAGCCACTGACGACGCAATCTTCACTGTATTGGAGACATGGTATCCAAAGTGGTGTGCCCTAGATTTGGCGAAACTGGAGAAGGAAGCAACATAGAAAAAGAAGGATGATGCCAAGCTGCACATCACCCAACTGGCCATGAGAAGGCAGAATGTAAAAGTGGCAACTGAGGTAAGAGTAGTCCACGAAGTGACACAGGAAGCCGCAGAGCAAAAGAAGGCCACAGAGGTAGCAGCAGCAATGCAGATAGTAGAGGCCACAATGGTATAGGCAGAGGAGGGCCAAGCAACGTCCTCACGGCAGGAGGAAGAGGACACAGAAATAGTAGAAGGGAGCACGGACCTAGGGACCATGTCCACACAACTCAAATAGCCGCACATCGCAGAGAGGTCGGGCCCAACGAAGAGGGTCAAGGCTTTGAAGCTGGCCATTGACCCAATCACCTTAACCAAAGGTGATCTCCATGGCATCAGAGAGATGGTTTGCGATTTCACTAGTGAAGTGCTTCAGGACTTTATGACAGAGCACTAGGCTGTGTTGGGGGCCCTCAGGGCGTAGTTGCAAGAGTTACAGGTGTGGCCCCCTCAGGAAGGTACCCTGTCTACCCACGTCACAACAGGCACTTCAGCAGCAGAGCAGATGCTACACGCGAGGATGGCCAACACAATAGTGTTACCAGAGTGAGCGTTAGTATCATCAGATGCCATGGACTGAATGACAGTTAGCATGATGAAAGGCCTTGGCCATAATTTAGCTTCCCTTCCCCGGGAAATGCTCTATCAGCTATAGGATGGAATAACAGTAGAGCTGAGTGCTAGGGAGAACCGCACGATCCAAGTCCTTAGTGAATAGAAGATAAATATGGAGCAGCTCAACTTTAAGTGCGACGAGTTGGTGTCGCAGAACCAAAGGTTGGTGTAGACGGTAGATGATGCTTGCTAATGCGTCCCAGAGTTGGCTATCACAGCAGATCTACTAGTGGAAGTGTAGATCCACAATTTGGCTAGTGGAGTCCATAATGCGAGAGAAGAGACAACAAGGGTGTAGCTGGAGCTGAATCTCCAGATCGCCGAGCTACGATTGAAGACACAACCTTCCACTCCCCCGGAAATCAAAGAATAACGCGCCAACACTATTACAGCAGGGTTGGAAGAGATTGGAGGTGCAGTGCGCAACTGTACCAACATGTTGGAACAGGCGCTTGAGGTCCTCACGATGTTGCAAGAGGACCCCAACATCTAGTGGCTAGAGACAGAGGCACGTGAACTCTAGCAACAATATGACAACATCAGAGGGACTGCACAAACAATAGTCCTTACTCAGCGGCTTGCAAGGCTGCAGCAACCCAAGGCACTAAAGGAGCAGGTGGACGCGGTGCGCCATAAGGAAGCAGTTCTCAAAGTGCACACCCAACCATGGATTGACGAAGCCTTCACAATCATGGAAGATATTGAAGGAAAGCTCACACAGATTCAGGGGATGCATGCACAGATGTAGCACAACACGCCGGAAATAAAGGTCTCAGAAGGGAGAATGCAACAGGTTCAGCAAGCAGTAGCTCAGTGCACTGCTGACATTAGCATCGTATGGGAACAGTTGGAGGGACTCCATGCCAAGATCACCGCGCCGACAGAGTGACTCGAGGGCGAGTCACGATGTTTGTGTTGGGGGTCTGTTGGGCATGGAATTCCCCCACATCATGGTTTGGGGCTCAAAGCCCAAGTTTTGAGTAATATTGTTGTAAAAACTCCGCGAATTGCGGGCACGGAGTGCGAATTATATGTTAGAGTCATAGGGTTGTTCGCCCTAAGTTTTGAATGTAGTGTTGGCCTACCCATGGTCCATGGACCATGGGATTGTATAAATAGAGTGAGGCTCTAAGTTGTAAAGTAACTAAGGAGTTAACCAATGGATGGAGTCTGAAAGATAGCGAAGCATAGAGCAAGAGTCTAAGTGTCTTGGGTCATAGTAGTAGGAAGAGGCTCTGCAGCTGAGTGCACAGAGGCCTAGTAGAGTCCGCAGCTGAGTGTACGGACCCCTGCAGCTAAGTGCGCAGGGTAGTGTCGAGTCTGTAACAGAAGGAAGAAAATAATAAAGAGAAGTTTTATCTGAATCCTGTGTATCTGTTCTTGTGTTATTACCTGTTTGATAGCATTTGTAATTATACTGTTTATTTATTGCGCGCATTTGCATGAATGGTGAATATTGTTAAGTATAACTGAAAGCATACATATAAGCTAAGTTAATCAACTAATATCGGGTTACTAGTAAGGATTTGGGTAATAACACTATTCGGCCCCCGAGTAGGGCTGCGTGAAGGCAGTATCTCAGGCTGTGAAGCACTGATAAGTTCGCATAGCAATGTGTGCACATGATCGAACCTCGGACCACTTGGAACCCATCAGACATCCCCAGGGTGCGGAAACCTGGTTCTAGAACCCTCCCATACTACTTCGGGTGAGACTTTAGTCCGCGCTCCACGGATTGTTGCAGAAAGGGCCAGTGGTACTGGGATTTGTTTGGCTAAATCATCTCCGAACGTGGGTTAGGCCCCAACAAGCCAAAAAATGGTTCCGTTGCCACGACCAGGATCTGCATAAGGGATGTCTGATGTCGTGTCATTGGAATCCAACGAAGAAAGAAATTGAATGGTGGTTAGACAGAAAGATTCACGAGTTCACGGCGCAGGAAAATAGGAATCCGTGAGTATCAAAGGAACAATGGTTGGAGCGCTACTTATATACAGAAATCCATGAAATTTTCTTTGCATCCTTTCCCTCTGAGTTGTATGAGTGGATCGTGAAGCTAGAAAACAGTTAGGGAAGGTGTAGGCTCGACAAATCGATTGTGTGGACTCCAGAATTAGTGTGCAGACTAGAAGCATCAGAAGATAAGATCGCGCGCACTATGGACCATTGGCTCAATTGAATTATAGGGGGTTTTATCACCGAGTTCGCAGTAGACACAAAATTTAGCTACAGCGAGGCGGCATGATGCTTCCTCAAATGACCGCGAAGTAAGTACATTAAATCTTTGAATACTTGGGTTAAGATGTTATTGTGTGAAAAGTGGGTTATGCAAATAAATTTATGTTTGGGGCTATGTGAAGTGGGAGGATCTATAGAAACGAAGGTAGCCCAGAGATAGAAAATAGCCCCTTGATTTCACCTTGGCGGGAAAGTGAGGAAGAGCTTGCAAAAGTTTCTCGGAGAAGCACGGTCAGTCTGATAAGGCAACAAATTCCGCACCTACCACCTCCACCTACACCGCCACTAGTCTCACCATCTTCACCTCCATCTCCGTCCACACCACCTCCTCCACCACCACAATTCAATATGGCAAGTGTGATAAAATTGTCGGTATTCAGGGGAGTAGGGAACAAAGATCCGGACCAATTTTGGTTCGTGGTAAGGGTCATATGGGAAGCATAAGGAGTCATGGATGACAATATAAAGAAGGCAATGTTGGTGAGCGTGTTGCAGGATCGTGCACTGACGTGGTACATTAAGCATTCTAATGACCATCTGAACATAGGGATCGCAGATATCCAGGCCATGCTAAACAGGGAATTTAGTAGGCCAAAGTCAGATACACAATCGATTATTGGGTTTAAGGAGATCGTGATGCATCTAGGTGAGACCCCATGGGATCTGGATCAGAGACTGAAGAGTATGATTCACAAAGCCAACATGACCTTAACAGATGGGCAGCACCACACATGGTTTGTAGCGTCACTAACACCGCATCTAAGGATGGCGCTATCGCAACAGAAGTTATCCACCCAGGTTGAAGCTTTGGAGATTGCAATGAGATTGCACGAGACCCCAATACAAGATCCTAGCCCGGGAGTCCAACAAATCCATGTGAAATTGCAAAATTTGTGTCTGGAAATGCAGAGTTTGAAATAGGACAGGAAAACTCGTCCAGAGTTGTGCAAGGAGGTATGGTGCATAAAATGAAAAGTCCAGGGGCATGAAAAGGACCATTGTCCAGTATTCGCGAATTACTTGGCAGGAGGAGGGATGATGCCATTAAGACCAGAGGCATAAGCAGGACCGAGAGCAGTGCCTGCATTATGGTGCGCGATTTGTCAAATAGGAGGAAATCACGCTACAGATAATTGTCATCTATTACAGAAGTATACGCAGACGTCCCACAATTGTTCTGTAATTTCTGCAAGTCGGTAGGCCATGATGAGTGTACCTGCAAAAGTTATGAACTAATGATGGATCAGACTCTTGGCTACAAAGTGCAGGATCAAACACGAGCCCTCGACCCCAATGCGGGAATGGCGTGCACGGGATTTCAGGGGCGCGGACGAGGTTGAGGTGGAATGTGACCAGGAAGGGGTCGTGGACAATTGATTTGTTACAATTGCAGAGGGCCAGGGCACTATGCCCGCGATTGTACGAATCCGACAAGAACATCATGTTTATACTGTACTCAGTTTGATCATGAGATAGAGGACTGTCCTACACTGATAGGGAGGCTACGCGATAAAGGGATACTCTAGCCTCCCCCGAATCAGAATTTTCAAATGATGCGGTCTAAACCATGCAAAGAGGACCCAAATGTAAACATAGTGCTCTGAAGCAGTATCACGATAGGAGATGACAAAGGTAAGAAGCCTGAATAAAGTGCGTGGGTTCGCAAGGCTCCTACGAAGGAACCCAAATTTGATTTGGAGCGCGTGAAGGAGACATTCATGGAAGCTAAGAAGAGCTTCACAGAGGCCTCCACTTAAGGTAGTAAGGATCAACTAGAGCCAAAAATGGATCCTTCAATGATCACTACCTTTCTGGAGACATGTATGAAACTATTGCATAAGAACAAGGCTGTGAAAGGGCTGCAGGAACTTATCACTAGGTGCGCTAGGTTAGGAGAACCACATGAAGTTCGGAAGCTCAGAAAGCACACAACACGAACAGGAAGGGAAATGAGATTGACTGCGCAAATCGGGAGTATGAAATGGATCAAGTAATTATGGATCTAGGATCAGACGCGAATGTGCTGCCAAAACAGACATGGGAGCACATGGGTAGGCTCGCGTTGCAATGGTCTCCTATTCAATTACGGATGGTGAACCAGAAGAAGATCCTACCGATGGGAAGATTGCAGGGGATAACAATAGACATCGAAGGTGTGAGCGTGTTTGTAGATTTCGAGGTGATAGAGATTGTCGATAACAGAAATCCCTATCCCATGCTACTGGGAATAGATTGGGCCACTGATATGAATGGAGTAATAAATATAAAGAAGCGCAAAATGATTTTTGCTAAAAATTCACTATGCGTAGTGGTACTTTAGACCCTGCGGAAGGAGCATGCTACACAGAGCTAGTGCGCGATGATGAGATAGACTGTATCTACAAGATAAACACCCAGGAATAGGATTGGGTGAATCCTACAGTAGATGGCCATATTTCGTTGGAGCGTGAAAGCTCCTGCACATCAGGTTCGGATGAGGAAATAGAACGATGGCAGAACAGGTTACACGAGGTAACCACGCTCAATTGCAACATGATGGTAAGATCACTACGCTGCGTGACAACATAGTTAAGATATCTGCCTATGTATGATAAGTTGACAACAGTGGATGAATTCCTGAACAAATTCGAAAGCGCAGTGCCAGAACAACAACTGTTCGATGCTCTAAAATGGGCACTGCGCGTGACGCCCGCAAGGTGGTGGGGTACGCATTAGAGAAGCTTTGAGGACTGGCACGGATGCAGAAGGATGATGCGCCTACGATTTGGGAAACCGAAGATGCAGCTAGCAGACAAGTATGATGGACGGGATGATCCACGTACACACCTCGCGAAATGGACCCAGGTCTACAGGGAAGAGCCACAACCTGAATGGGTACATTTGTTCTATCATACCCTGGATGTCATACCCATGAATTGGTATACTGAGATGAAGCTCCGCCATGGTATGAGCGAATGGGATATCTTGCGACAAGGATTCCTACTAACCTTCACGTTTGAAGATCATTGGTGGGATACTGTTGATGATGCGCTACATGCAGTAAAAGCAACCATATTCAAAATACCCCAGGAACCAATGGAAGTGCTTCAGCCATAATGGGCGACACAGTTGAGCTGCGCACTGGAGTGTTACAATGTAAATATTGAGGAGGATGATGAGGACCCAAGAAATATTAACATTCCAAAAATAGAAGGCTGTCGCGAGGTTCAAGGACCCGGTCCCGGTCCCGGTCAGCTGCAGAGCCTCTTCCTACTACTACGACCCAAGACGCATATACTCTTGCTCTATGTTTCATTATCTTTCAGACTCCATCGCTCGGTTAACTCCTTAGTTACTTTAAAACTTAGAGCCTTGATCTATTTATACAATCCCATGGTCCATAGACCATGGGTAGGCTGACACTACATTCAAAACTTAGGGCGGACAACCCTATGACTCTAACATACAAATAACGCTCCATGCCCGCAATTCGCAGAGTTTTTACAACAATTTTACTCAAAACTTGGGCTTTGAGCCCCAAAACATGTTGTGGGGGGATTCCATGCCCAACAAGCTCCATTAATTTTCTCTTCTCGCTCTTGACTGATCCTCAGTTGTCCCTGTCTCTGTAACTCTGACAAGCTCTGAAGGATTGTTGCATTAACCTCTACCTGCTTTTCCTTAGCCATTGCAAGTCTTTCCTGAGCCTCAACCAACCTCTCATTGTCTGATTCGAAACTTCTAATGTCTACCCTCAAGCTCCTCATTGTATTTTCTATACCAAGAGAATACTCTTCTGCTTGCTACCTAGTTGATCTACAAGGAGAGTCACTGGAACTGTAGTCTACCATTTTTCTTGTCATCTTTGATTTCTCTTCTTCTTGTAAGTATACCATGTCAGATAAACCAAATAGACACCAAAACAAAATCCATAACTTAGTGATGTTTAGGGAAGGCTTATCTCATCTGCAATATCATTCCACAATAGAATGTACATGTATAATCATAACATATCTCTGTAATAATATAACATCACAACAACATCATGCATGATCATACCAACTATATAGGCTGATCCCATGCATGACAACCATAACCTTGACAACATCAGACTTACCCAAAGAGAGCAAAGACATGCTCTAATACCACCCTGTGGTATCTGATATGACCCAACGAGAGTGAAACCTGCTTTGATACCACCCTGAAATGTGCATCCTCTCACGTCTACCTACTTTCACTGGCTTACCTGGGTAAACATGAGATGAGGGGTTACTATTATATGACTCAATCTCCTAGATGATCTTAAGGAAATGTAGGTGACACAACTAGGCTTTAATGACTTCCCTCAGGTGCTATAGGACCCCTAGGAGAAACCCAACCCCTCCAGGTGTGCAATCCCTGAGACAACTCACCTTTTCAATGACATAGAGCCCCAGTCACTCAACTGCCAAGGCCTCCATATGACTCTGGGTTCCTAGTCACTCCCACAAGCCTACATTAGTGTGACTGTGGCATTTTTTTCCAGTGTTGTGCCAACGACCACAAGAATTAAGGCTATTTTCTAGGGATAGGGCTTAGCCTCTGCCCAGAAAGATATGAAACTTCCAAAACTCATAAAAAACATGAAGACAATGCTTGTAAACAAAAATTGGAACTAGGACTTGACTTGACCATCCCCAACTAGGGCTCACATTCTGTCAAACACTTAGTAGATATGCAACCTACATATCATGAATGCAAGTTTGAACATAAGGGACTGAAAAATTATCTGATATTTAACAAGAAGGGTCACTACCTTATCTCATTAGTTTTCTTAACACCAATTAGGTCTTGCATTCATTATTTATTCAGATATGAGTGAAAACATGAAAAGATCAATGATTAAGATCTGTCATAAAACCATGATTACAACCAACATATAACCAGATAAATAACCATGAGAAAAACCATTAAACCCACACAATAACCAATACATTTCCTTACCAAAAGCGAGAGACACTTAGCTTTTATTAACCATAAGCAATTACCAACTAGGTTTGGGACTTCCACGTTCCACTCGACAATAGATTGGTTGAGCCAAATCTCTCTTAATCCAATCACCTTTGTCCAATATTCCAAGTGTGACTTGGGATCACATTGGATAAACCAATCCAAAGACAACCAAGGGAATATAGAGGTTAAACCACCTCCACCTTCTCCATACCGTGATCACACATAAATCAGTGTCGAGATCATAACACCAAACCAAGCTTGGATGCCTCAAAATTTCTTCACCATCCTAGAGCAATTTTCCTGTCTCCACCCTCAGGATTTATCGTATATCCCACCATTACCAGTCAAGGGATTCGTAGGCCTTTTCTAATTTTCATGAGACCACCTCATTGCCAGATTCTGAAACCATCCAACAATCCAAAGATCAAATTGAGAACAATATCATCACACCATGGATATCTGAAAATGGAAAGGCTAGGCTAAAATCCATTATCGAATCTTGACAAAATCCATGTCAATGACAAAAAAAGAACCAAATACCAACATTCACATACATTTCATTTTAAAACCAACTAGGAAATCACACATGCAAACTATTACCTGCAAGTATTCTTGATGAAGTTGCTTGATCCTTTCCTTCCTTTTCTTTCCTTGTTTTTCCTTTCTTTTCCTTTCCTTGCTTGCTTGCTTTCCTTATTCTCTTGGTTCTCCCTCCTCTCTGAGACAAATTATAACACTAAACTGACAAAAGGCTACAAATTGATGCTCTTAGGTCTTTTTATTGATGAGGCCTCTAATTTCTTCAATTTTCCATTATTTTCCTTCATTTTCCTCCTCACATGCAACCTGTGACCTTTCACCTTCCTTTTCTCCCAATTTCCATTATTTTCATAGATAATGTGCCAAAAATATCTTTTTTCCTTTCCAAAGCCTTGGCCATTACCTTTGCCAATTTCCCCTTAGCCATAACACAAAACAAGTGATGCCTGCCAGGATATTTTTCCCAGCATTCATCTTGGAATACTTTTCCCTTTCCCATGGTCTTCTTTTATATTTATTAACTTTTATTACATTAAATTTTAACCCAAGTCTATTACAATCTCAGACACAATTTTAGTAAAACCAAATCCTATATACAAATTTCTATCTATGGATGTTTCCTACTTATTTTACTCTCTTGCATAATGTGTGATGATGGTTGTATTTTCACATATGTTGCAAATGTATATCTAATACATGATTGGATAATGCATTTGTTAATGTATTTAGACTTCTAGGAACATGTTGATACTGAAATCAAAATGTCGCTCTAAGAGGCGAACCCTTAAAAACATGTGGAACATATTTGGACTTCTTACTGAATAAAAATTATTTAGAAGTAGCACCACAACTTGTGAATCAAGTTTGACGACCAAATAAGAAATAACACATGAAATCTCATTAGAGAAAAGTTTGATCACTGCACTATACTCAGTGATGTTGTTAGTTGAGAGATCGATGTAAATTCCTTGCAAACTCACTAACTCGTCATTGGGAGCATAGATTTCCCACACTGTGGAGGAAAGGTTCTAGGTACTACGATTAGCACCATTAGCATAACCAACACATGGTTGATGGAACATCGACATATGAAAATAAAATGTAATCCAAGATAAGGAGAGGTAGTAGAAAACACTCAAGAAAACACACCGCACAAACTTGTTATGATTAGGTATGTTCTATGCTAGAGCAATTTATTTAAATTTTCACAGTTAGCAATCACATTAGCATTACGATAAACTGCAGATAGAACATAAATATAATATGCAGAAGACAAGCCAAGACAAGAGGACACAAGATATGGCACAAGCTAGGGACAAACCCCACAATATGTGGGGAAACCCTTGATCAATTCTTCTTTTATGTTCGTCAAAGTTCAGCAGAGAAAGAGTACAAATACATAAAACTGATATTTATGACAACAGTAGTAAGATAGCCATTCCACTAATGATGACAGTTCTGAGATGCAATCCTGAATAGCCATGACAGTCTTCAACCAATGATAGTACTGTAGCATGTCCCTTGACAGTGAAGAGCTGCTGATCTGATGAGGGCACCTGAGACTGTACTAATCTTCCTTCATAATCTCCCAACCGTCCAATAGAGCAGCTCTAAGAAATCCTTGCTATGATGCTATGGCCTATGGCCTAGCACATATCAACACAGAAGTAAATGTCCTTAAAACAAATATATACTCATCACCAATGCTTCAGATATTAGCATCCAATCTGCATTTGAAGTTAGCATTACAAGGTTTGAGATAAGTCTGAGTGCAGACTCCTTCACCACACAATTTTACCTCATGACTGTGACTTCCACTTGCAAGCATTCATACCTGAAACAGCCTTTACCATAGTGCTAACTTCTATAGTCAATGAGCTGTCACCTACAGCTATCTGACTATACCTATTCTTGATGAGATGAAGCTTTGTTTGACTATATCCTAGCAACCCTTCTAGCTGTGGACTCTAGAAAGTTCATAGGTTTTCCGTTAGCTTGTGGCCAGACCTCCTCACAGCAGCTAAGGCTTCTCCTTACAACGAATAATGGCTTCTTCTAGGCTTGATGTTAGAGCTCGTTTAGGACAACAGATAGGAGCCTATTCTTAGGTCTCTTTTACTGCAGTCAGCACAGTGACTAGATGCTTCCTTTTTCTGCAGATCAAAGCCTCCCTTTGACTGCGCATATGTGACTCCTGCAGCATATAAATCACTTATTGACAGCGTCCTAGGGCACCCTAAGTGCTGCGGTTAGGAGCCTCCTCAAGCTGTTGTGAGTTTCCTTATATAGCATGTAAGGATCTCCCTTTTCTGCGGATTAGATTTCCCTTGAGTACTGTGGCTAGGGCAGCATAGGAACCCTCATTAACTGCAGCCTAGGTGACGTCTGCCTTTGCGGCTATAGGACTCCTTCAGGCAGTGTTAAGGTCTCTTTATAACAGCGTGAACAGGTTTCCTGTGAACAGGTCTTTCTTTTGACTGCATTCTCATTTATCTGAATATTAGTGTTATCATGTACAACGCATATGAGACTCATTGATCTGTGTAATAGTGTCAACATGTACAGCGTGAATATTGACTACGTGAATATCTCCGATGACAGCGTGAACAATGACTATGTGAATATCTCCATGACTGCATAAACATATTTGTTATGACTGCGTGAAACCAACGTATAACACCATAGTGTATCCACATCGTATATCATTCACTATGAACAGTGTGTATGTACAGCATATAAGGTCTCCATGATTTGCATATAAGAAGTCTTCATGATCTGCATAAAATCCTCATCATGAACTGTGTATAGGTTTCCATGAACAGCGTACGAATGTCTTCCCTTACTGCGATTAAGAGACTCCATTATAGGACTACGTTCAGAAGTGTTAGGGCTTCTTGAACAGCATGTAGGCTAGGGCATCATCTGCATATAAGCTAGGGCATCATACTTGGCCCAACGTACTCTTTAACGTTTCTCCTTCTCCAAAAACCCAAGATGTGGAGAGGAGATCACTTAAAGAGTGTGTCTAAATGACATCAAATCCTCTTATATTTATACTAAAATGAGGGTGATGAATAGACACGTCGGTTGGGCTTCTAGAGCCTACATAAGAGCTGGTCGGCTTGATAATAATTACATAAACAAAATAAATTCATATCTCCATAAATACTTATCGGAATCGGATGATCTTTGGATCAATCCTACACCTCTCGACGAGAGGGATCCAATAAAAATATCAGCTGTCATAAATAAGCCGACCCACATGGAGTTTGGCCCTAGTTGCCAATTTAACAAAACTCTAGCAAACCTATACAACATGTACACAGTGACTATGTAAAAAACATTCTAAGAATAATATCTTTTGAGGTACAATCCATTACGGGGTTGCGCCAAGGGAATTTCGTCAAAGTCTAAAATCTCATAGGTCCCTTTCACAAGGACATGTTTAAAAATATATGGAACTAACCACATCAGTTTGAATTTCCTAATTCCTAATTTATTGGCTTCTTGGTCACACAAAAGGACTAGATCACCTTCCAAGAAGGCATGAGGTTTAACATTTTTGTCATACTGTTCTTTGATATGCTTTCTATGAGCATCATTAGCCATTTCAACTTCACGTCGAGTCTCATTTAGCTGAGATAAGTGCCAAAAGCGTTCTTCTTCAATGGTGGTTGCAGGAAGAAGCTCAACAACAAGTTTCAATGATGGAATTTCACACTCAATTGGAAGAAAAACTTCCAGAGCACACACCAGCTAAAAATTTGTGAATCCAGTTGCAGTTTATATAGATGTGCGATATGTCCACAAGGTTAAAAAAAGAATAGTAGGCCAATTTATTTTATGAATCCCTACAATGTGTTGGAGCATTGTTTTCAAAACCTTATTAATGGCTTCTACTTGACCGTTGGCCTAGGGTTGTAGGGGGTTGATCTATCATATTGTAAGCCCAACTTGGAAGTTAGTTTAGACATCATGTAATTGAAAAAATGTTTACCATGGTCTATAATTATGGCTTGTGGCACACTAAATCTGAAAATAACGTGATTGAAAAGAAACAATGCAACAATTTTGTTGTTATTGTCATATGTAGGCATCGTTTAAGCCCAATTAGTAAAATAATATATGGCAACAATTATTTAACCATGCCCCCCGGCCGAGCGAGGGTTATAGGTCATGAAGTTGTTACCCCATTTGGAAAAGGGTCCTACAACAACAACTGGATGCATAGGAGTAGGTGGAGCACAAGCTTTCCAGTTATGGATATGGCGTGTGTGACACTTTTGGACTGCTAAGATGTAATATCTGAACATAGTCGGCCAAAAGTAACCAACGTGTAATATTTTTTGGGCGGTAGCATAGCCAAACATGTTTCCGCCGCATGCTTCACATGACAATCATTCAAAGCTTTCTCGGCTTCCTCATGAGTAAGGAATCATCAAAAAATTATATCAACACCACAACGATAAAGAGTGTCACCAATTGTGATGTATTGGTGAGCTTGGTATTGAATTCAACGGTGATCAAAACGAGTAGCATCGAGTCGGAAATTTTGGGTCTAGAGACAAATGATGATATCTCCATACTAGGGATCAGAAGAGTCGATCAGAAACAACATTTCGCCAGGAATGAAATCAATAGTTGTTGATTTTGACATAGTAGAGGGAAGGTTTCATAGCAACTCAACAAAGACTAAATATTTCTTAGACTTGGATTTGATGAATTCCAAATTTAAATCTTGGAGGATAATTGTAGAAATTTTGCAAATTATCTAGAAATCTTGCTCTGAGACCTATATAGAAAATCTGACTGTAGATTAACCCGATTATGCAATATAACCAAAGCAGAATACTATAACCTAATTCTACTATCAATTTGAGGAAGCTTAAAGATTGAGCTGAACACATATAACTAGAACAAGAAGAATCAATCACACAATGCACATGAAAATACTTTGGGGAAAGCCTCAGCTAAAAACCCCACTATCTATATTATCATACAAGGTGGAAATACATAGGAATTATACAAAGCCTTAGCTCCCACAACTAGCCAGCTCTTAGTACAATCCTCATAGATGCTCACAGGCAATCCTGGCTTCTCTCAAGCCTTCCTCTCTGCCCTCCAAGGTCCTATTTCCTTTTGCTGTTCCTCTGGGATGATCTCCTTCAACCAAGTGGAAAATCTCGATTTACCAAGTGGATGATCTCCTGATCTCACACACTGTCATAATTACGCAATCCTCAAGGAATTATTCCTTCTACATGCATGAGTTTTCTTTATAAGAAAACATTGTTAACTCTCTATTAGTTCCTCAAACAGTTTGGAACTAATTTAACTGGACTTAACTCAGTAAACCAAGTTAACTAATTACAACTCAAATATAACTCAATCTCATCTCCTTAATTGAAGGCTTATCTCCTTAATTTAAGGGAGAACTCTTGCATGACTTCAGAAATACTTCTAACTTGAATTTATCCAACTAATTAAGTCAAAATAACTTAATTAATTATTTCCAAGTAGCTGTTAAGACGAAATTCGAATTTAATTCACAATTTAATTCAAGGACAAATTAAATTGGAATATTCTTGTTGCCACATTTCAACAATAATGATCCAATTCAAGTATTCCCCCCCCACACCCCAAATTGTCATGATTTTATATAGGTCATCGGGTTGCAATAAAAAACCTAAAGAGTCTTGTGAAGCAAAATATAGTGGAAAAATATCTGAACAACTTGGACAATTACCAAAGATAACTTTTCAACATGGGAGTACTTGGCTTCAATATCAGTAAAATTATGAATCAAGTAATAAATAGGGTGTTTGTCTCCTAAATCATCTTCTTGTACCATTGATATCTCCATACCAGGGATTAGAAGAGTCGATCAAAAACAATCATCTTGTTAGTCGTTGATTTTGACATAGTGGAGGGAAGGTTGCACATCATCTTAACAAAGACTAAATATTTCCTAGACTTGGATTTGATGAATTCCAAATCAAAATCTTGGAGGATAGCGATCCACTTTGAGTATTTCCACCCAAACAATTGTCGTGACAGGATATAGGTCATCAGATTGTAATAAAAAACCATAACAGTCTTGCAAAGCAGAATATAGTTGTGAAATATATGAGCAACTTGGACAACTACCAAAGCTAACTTTTAAACATGGGAGTACTTGGCTTCAATATCATTCAGATGATGGCTCAAGTAATAAATAGGATGTTCATCTCCTAAATCCTCTTCTTGTACCAATACCATAGTGATAGTGGTAACAATTGCAACAAGATACATGAAATAGTCTTGACGATAATGGGGTGGATACAATAAAAATGCTTGGGATAATACCCTTTTCAAGGTATCAAAAACCTTTTGAGTGGTATCATCCCAATGAAAGGGAACTTCCTTCTTCAATAAACAAGTAAATTATTTCATAAGTTCTGCATAATTAGGAACAAATCTTCGTAGAAAGTTAACCTTCCCTTGCAGGTGTTGTAACTGAATGAGAGAAGAAAGGGTTAGAAAATCAAGGATTTCTTGGACTTTCAAGGGATTAATGCAGATTCCTTGTTTGGACACAACAAATCCTAGAAGTCGATTAGATTGAACACATAATACACATTTATGTGGGTTTAATCGGATATTACAGTGATGACATCATAGGATGGCTCTGAGATGCAATGAGTGGCCTTGACGACTCTTAGAGGGGGAAGAAAAATCATCAAGGTATCATTGCATGATATGCTTAATATTTTTAAATGCATAATTTATTGCTCGTTGGAATGTTGTTCCTGCATTCTTAAGACTAAAAAGGAATTTCACAATAAGAAAATGTACCCCATGGACAAAATGATGTAGTTTCATGCTGGAAGGATGGAAGTATGGTGATTTTATTGTAGCCAGAGAAGCCATCCAGAAACAAAAAATTTTCACTCCTAGTACAATCATTAACAATTTGGTTGTTGAAAGGGGTTGGGTAGTTGTCCTTGGGACAAGATTGATTAATATCCCGATAATTGATACATACACAGATCATACCTTGTTTCTTCATTACAGTAACAATGTTTGAGACTCAACCAGTTAAAGGAATAGGAAAATAAAACCAACACAAAAAATCTTTTCAACATGTACCTTAATCGGAGAAACTTTCTTAGGGAAGATTGGACGCAAACGTTGTCTAATTGGCTTAAAATCTGGATATGTTTTAATTTTGTGCACCACAATATTTGGATCAATGCCTACATCTCTTTATATGTCACCATGAAATTCTTGAAAAAGGTCCTTATAGATCTTAATCTCATATGGAGAACAAGATGAGCCGATATGGACATTTCCAATAATCCTGGGCTTGACTGAAATGTCGAGGGGAATACTGTCCTCAATATTTTCCATGTTTTTCTTAGAATTTACCTCATAAATGGAGATGGGGTTCTAAAGTTCCTGAATAAACTTGGGAGAGAACAATTCTTCAAAATTACGCTCAAGAGTGTCAGGTTTAGGCAAGAAAGATGAAAGATGATGACTATTGTCCCAAGGTTTCTCATCTGACATAATGATCTCCATGATGATTTCATCGGCGGGAAAGGTGTTGTTGAAAGGATTAGATTGTGAAGATAAATTTAAATAATGAGAGGAATCATCAACCAAATTCACGAAGTTATCGATTTTAGAATCCGTCAAATAGGCCAAGTGAATAGCCTCATAGGCTAACTCAATAGGGCGAAGTGGCATATGGTCACCAAAAGAGTCATTATTAGAACTGTTAAGCATTATACAAGGATCATATGGAATAGTACCAGTCAAAATCATGTTGATCAGAGAAACTGTAGAGGGAAAGTAAAGAGCAAGTGCAAAACTTCCCATCAAGGATGAGTCTTTTAATAATCCTACTCCGACATTTTCAAAAGGTAGTGGGGTCTTTCCCACAAGAGGTATATTTATAGTAGTCCAGGAATTAGCACTGAAAAAGGCAAGCTGATCAATGGCTATAATGCCCCCTAGTGAGGGAAAGAAATCATCCATAAATAGGATGAGACTACAACTTCCATAGCATAAACCCAAGTGCATCCCGGTAAGAGGTTGTAGTCTAAAGGTCCGCTAATGACTTCCACCTCTACTGAGAAAGTTTTAATGCTTAATTCCACTGGTAAGGAATTGATAATTACGTAAGGCTTATATCCTCTTCCATCAAAGTATTTAAGTGTCGTCGGTGACTAAGTAAGGGAAGGAGAACCTAAATCTTTCCAACATGATATCGACATGATGCAAGTAGAGGCACCTTCATCCACAATGGTGCAAAATCCATTTTTACCTCTTACCACAATGTGAATCATAAGTGCAAGTTGGGGTGGAAGTTTACGTGTATAATTATCGCGATTGAGCACAACGAGATTGGATATGAGGGATATAATCCTCTAATAACTGCTAATAACAACTTCTTCTGAGAGGGACAATTCTGCAAAACCTAGAGAGTAGACATAGCTAGAGGAGCTTGGGCTAAATCTTAAACTATATTATAATTTTGTGTACCTCTCACATGGGGATTAAATGATGATTTATGAATCACCCCTTTGAGAGGTTTAATTTTCATATCAGAAGCATGTTTCTCATTTTGGAGAGGACCAAATGTGGGTGGAGTAGAACTGGAAGGTTGATCCATGGCCTTTCCATTTGAGGGATTCATATTACCATAATCTTTGTTCCTAGTGGCCACTGAGACATCTCTCTAACACATGAAAACAACACTTTGAGAAGAAGGGGATAGATAATGTGCAACCATTTTCACCTCGTGGTTAGGGAAAGGATCAGTCAACATGACAAGTGCACTGGATGCAGCTTTCAAAAATAGATTGGTTTCTACTTGGTGTGGAAAATCCTTAGTAAAATGCTCGTCATTACAGAATAGACAAGGGTAATGAGGCTTACGCTTCTCGTCAGGAGACTGATTCTTCTGCTTATCCTATGGATGGTTTTCTTGTTTGTTCTTACCTTTACCCTTTTTCTTACTTCTAGATTGTTGAGTTTTTCCTTTCGTAGATTGAATGACATTAACCTCAGAAGTACTTACATGAGCAAGATTATAGGGGTTTGATTGGTCACAGTTGGAGTAGATTTTGAATTAGTTTTATTAAAATATTTTCTCACTAACTATTGATCGACAAAACCAATCACACCATTAACGACATGTGATTCCTTAGAGGGAGTAGGTGGAATAGTATTTTGAGGTTGGGGAGCATTAGGTATTTTTTCATAGAGCATGCTAGATTGGGTATAAATCAAATCCAAATATTGAGCATGAGAAATGAATTTCTCTTGAATAAAAAATCTGCGTTTGGCAACGTCTTCAGTTATAGTGGATAGTAGGGATTTGACAAACCATTCTACCAACAACTTATCAGGAATATAAGTTTTGACCAAAGGACGTCAATGCTTCCACTCATGTATATGACTGGATATACGAGTAGAGTCAAACTGCTTCAAGGAGGTCAAAAGCTCAGTTCCAGTTTCATAATAGATGGGTAATTAGAAATGGGTTATAAACGTGGTTTCCAATGCCCCAAAGTTGTTAAATGAAGCTTTGGGTAATTCAACATACCACTTAGCTACCAAACCGGTAAGAGTTCTCTAGAAAAGTCGTAAACGAATAGAGTCATCACTTAAGGAGTTTGACGAACACCATAAATGATAAGTCATGATGTGATTTGATGGATCTTCGCTAGGGTTTCCATTAAATTTCAGAATGTCACTCGGCAATTTTGTAGGAATAGCTGGCCACCATGGGGAATGTTGAATTGGATCATTTGTTAGATGGGATATATATGGTAGCTCAAGTGTTGTAACAAATGACAATTGTCTATTAAAGTTTGTTTGAGGAGGTTGACCTTATGGATAAAAGTTAACTAGTGGTGGAGGATATCCTGGATACGATGGAATGGGTTGGGCGATAGGAATTTGCATTCCATCAAGATAAGGAGGATTTTGATAACTAGGATAACTAAAACCAAGTTGCCTAGTTCCATGGAAAACTTGGTAAGGCTGGAAAAGCTGAATTTGAAGCTATTGGCCTTAATAAGGCATCTATGGTATGGTTGTTTTCCTAATACGCATTTGTGGAATGCATTGGACTGGTGTTGGGATGGGGTCCCTAGGGGTAGAATTGAATTAATTTAGTCAAATTTTGTAAAGAAAGTAAAGTATCCGCAAAATATGGATGCAGAGTGCGTAGCTAGTCAAGAGTCATAGGGGCCTTAGCCCTTTGTTTGGGTAAGTGATAGGCATTTTTGAAGACTCACCCATGAGCCAAGGGCCATGGTATTATATTAGAGAGGCTATAAATAGTCGAGTCATAGCAAGTCTTAGAAATAACGGATAATGAGTAGTATGAATGAATTAATGAATGATGTTGTAAGGGTTCTAATAGGCAGGAAGGTATTTTCCTCTTAGTAGCGAAGGAAAGGCTCAACAACTAAGTGCATGGAGGCTTGAAAGAGTTCATAGCTGAGTGCGAGGACCCCTGTAGTTGAGTGCGCAGGGTAGTTGAAGTATGTACTAGAACGATTCTGATTAATAAAGAATGATTTTGGGTTGAAAATACTTGCATCTATCTGTTTAATTGTTATGTCACTTTCAATGATGTTTCTGTAATTCATTGTGCTTTCTCTGTGTGAATCGGGTTAATTGAACATGTTTATGCTTAATAAGATGGTTGAATGGTACTAGCAAAGATCTAAATCTATTTAGGGTTAGTTTCAGATAAGGAAGCTAAGTCTGTGCGACGACAAACCTAGATCTTAGAAGCCTTAGATGACCTGTTCAGTTGCACGAAAGTAGTAGACATATCCTATTAGAGCCTAATTAACACAATTGGCTGGTCTCGTGAAGAATTGAAGGTACCTAGGGCTGAATTAGGAGTTTTAACTCTATCAGAAGGTTGGATATGTGCATAAGAAGATCTAAGGCACTGAAAGACATCACACTAGTCTTTGGATGCAAAAACTTGGTTCTTGCATCCCCCAATATTGCTTTGGGTGAGACTGTGACTTGCACTACGTAGGTTGTTGCCGAAAGGGCCAACAATGTAGGATTTTATTGGTTGACACAACTAACTTTGAACCTGGGTTAGGACTCCTTAAGCCAACAAATGGTTCCGTTGCCGGGACTAGGATCTTCTTAAGAGATGTGTGATGTCGCATCATTGGAATCCGACTAAGAAAGAGATTGAAAAGTGGTTAGATCGAAAGATTCATGAGTTTGCAGCCCAAGAAAAAATGAATCCATGCCTATCAAAGGAGGATTCGCTGAATAGATATCTCTATACAAAGATACACGAAATTTTCTTTTGCACTTTTCCATGCGAATTATATGAGTGGTTATCAAAATTGGAAAATGGTCAAGGGAGGTGGAAGCTCGATAATCCTATAGTGTGGACTCCAGAATTGGTACGATGACTAGAGGCATTTGAAAACAAGATCGTGCGGGTTGTCAGTCATTGGCTTGATTGAATTCTGGGAGAATTTTTTATTGAATTTGCAGTTGACACCTTAGTTAGCTATAGTGAAGTAGAGCGAAGATTATTCAAGGGACCGCGAGGTAAGTACTTGAGGTCATTGAATACTTGGATTAAAATGCTATTATGTGAAAAGTGGGTAATGCCATTACCTTAATGTTCGAAGCTACGCAAAGTGGTAGATTCTTTAGAAGTAACGGATTAGGTCCAGAGTATAGTCCATTAATTGAACCTCCTTCAAGTGACGATGAAGGGGTGGTGCTGACTACACCACGAAGCGTTTTTCAGTTAATAACTCAGGGTATTTCGAGGATATCTCATCCATCCACTCCACCTCCACCTCCACTGCATACACCTTCACCTACACCTCTGCCTCCACCTCCACCATTCATCATGGCAAACACAATGAAGATGTTGATCTTCAAAGGAATAGGAAGTGAAGATCCAGAGCAATTCTGGTTTGTTGCGAACGCTGTATAGACAACGAAAAAAATCACTGATGATAATATAAAGAAGGCATAGTTGGTTACCACCTTGCAGGATCACACGCTAACCTGGTACATTAAGTATTGCACTGATAATCCTCAGGCATCGTTAGCAGAGACTCAAACAACTTTGAACAAAGAATTTAGTAAGCCTAAATTTGAGGCATAGTCGGTAATTGAATTTAAGGAGATCCGAATGAGAGTTGATGAGACACCTTGGGACTTTGATCAGAGGTTGAAGTTCCAGATCAGGCAGGCTAACATGCAAATCTCAGATACCCAGCATCGTGACTGGTTTATAATATCGCTTTTGCCGCACTTAAGAATACCTCTGTCACTTTAGAAGATAACAATGCAAGCAGAAGCATTGGAGATCATGATGAGGCTACACGCATCACCTATTCCAGACACGAACCCAGGGGTACAACATATTCACTCATAGTTAGAAAGCCTGCACCTAGAATTACAGAGTCTAAAGAAAGAGAAGGAGACCAAGCCAGAAGTGCACACAGAGGTTTGGTGCTTGAAGTGCAAGGGCCACGGGCACGATAAAGATCATTATCCAGTATACACAAATTATCTTATGAGGGGGGGGGGGTCACCCTGAAGCCAGAAGCCCCAACCAGGCCGAGCACGGGAGCTATGCCATGGTGCGCCATTTGTCAAGTTACTAGGAAACATGCGACAGATAATTGCCACTTACTTCAGAAGTTCGTTTAGACACCCCAACAACTGTTTTGCAATTTCTGTAAATCTGTGGGCCATGATGAGTGCCATTGTCAAAGTTATGAGCTGATGATGGAAAGAACCCCTACTTACCATATGCAAGAAGAAACTCGTTCTCTAGATAAAGGTGTAGGAGGAGCGCGTGGGGGTTTTCAAGGCCGAGGATGAGGATGAGGAGGAGGAACTGGTAGAGGTCGTGGTCAGGTTATCTTCTACAAATGCGGACAACCAGAGCACTTCGAGCGTGATTTCCCGAATCCTACACACCCTTCGTTTCAATAATTTAGACAATTCGACCATGCCCTAGAAGACTGTTTGGTGCTAATAGATAAAATGGAAGAAAAGAAAACATAGCCTCAACAACCTATGCATAATTTACAAATGATGAGGGTTGAGCCTCGTGAGGAAGATCAGAGCATTAATATTGTACTAAGAAGCGGTATGACAATGGGCACAGATAAAGATAAGCAACCTGAGGAAGACAAATGGGTTCGCAAAGCTCCTAAGAAAGAAGCCGCCTTTAACCTTAATCGTGCTAAGGAAACATTCATGGAAGAAAAGAAGAGCTTCGCTGAGGCCTCCACCTCCAGAAGCCAGGAAAAGACACCAGAGACCAGTGTAACGCAAGAGGTTGATCCTTCCATACTCACTACTTTTTTGGAGACCTACATGAAGTTACTGCATGACAGAAAGGCTGTGGAAGGACTACAAGAATTAATAAATAAATGCGCCAATAAAGAAAATATCCCTGATGAACAATGTGTGGTAAGAAATATTGGTAAGCATAAGGCACAAACAAGATGCGAGATGTGGCTAACAGCACAGATATGCGATTATGAGATGGACCATGTAATTTTGGATCTTGGGTCCAATGCCAATTTTCTGTCAAAACATACATGGGAAAGGATGGGGAGACCTGCACTGCAGTGGTCTCCGATTCAGCTCCGAATGGCGAATCAGCAGAAAATCATCCCCATGGGATGATTGTATGGAGTGATGATTGATATTGAAGGTGTGAGTGCATTAGCGGACTTTGAAGTTATAGAAATTGTCAATGACAGTAATCCCTACCTTGCACTCATTAATTTGAAGAAGAGGAAACTTTGAAAAGAAGTCACTTAGGGTTGCAGTGCCATTGGATCATGGGGAAGGAGTGCGCTATACCAAACTTGTCCACGATTATGTAGAAAATGATGATGAGATGGATCAAATATACAAGATAACATCGTGAGATCAGGATTAGATCAATCCAACGATGAATGTAAGGATCGCATGGGACTAGGAGACTTCATATACTTCTAACTCAAATGAGGAAATAGAGGATTGGCAGAGCCACTTACATGAAGTATATTCATTGTGATGCAATATGATGACGAAGTCACCGTGCTATGTTTCGTCAGAGGTAAGGAAGATACCTTATTATGATGGTATGGTTGACGTAGATATGTTTTTAGATGAATTTAAGCATGAAGTTCTTGAATAACACCATTTTCAAGCATTGGAGTTGGCGCTACGTGCGATGCCTACACGATGGTGGGGTACACACAAGGAAAGTTTTGCTGGATGGAGGGATTACACGTGAATCATGAAGTTACGATTTGGGTATACTAATATGAGGATGACTGAGAAGATAATGGGAAGGATGATCTATGCGATCACCTGGCGAAGTGGACTAGGGCGTGGGGGATGGAAGCACAACCAGAATGGGTACATATATTTTTCCATACCTTGGATGCAATCCCCATGAATTGGTATCTCGAAACAGAGCTTTGCCACGACACTGCAGACTTGGATGTATTGAGAGAAAGTTTATTATTGACTTTCAACTTTGAGGATGGGTTTGAAAGAATCGATGAAGCACTTCAAGAGATTAAAGCGGTTATCTTCAGGATGCCAAAGGAACCTATGGAATGGACCCAACCTGATTGGAGCACCCAGTTGCGCCATGCATTGGAATGCTATAATGTGACCACTGAAGAGGAGGAAGAAGACCCAAGGAATATCAATATTCCATAAATAGAAGGGCATCACAAAATAGAAGGACCACAAGTAGAGAACCCAAACATCTTTGCACCTTTGAAAACAAGATAGGTAAACATTGGCACTGAGGAAGAACCAAAGTCTGCGAAGATTGGAGATTATTAGGACGACGCTACAATAGACAAAGTTGTTGAATTACTTCACGAATACCAAGATCTCTTCCCCACTAAGTTTTCAGATTTAAAGGGCATACTTGGAGATTTGGGTGTTATGTAGATCACACTGAAGCCAGATGTGAAGCCTGTCAAACAAAGGCCTTATTGCCTTAATCCTAAGTATAAGGAGAAGGCTCACCAAGAGATGGATAAAATGCTAAATGCAAGCATTATAGAACCTGTTGAAGAGTTCGATTGGGTGAGCTTGATGGTAGTCCAAGAGAAGAAACAAAAGGGTGAAATAAGGATCTACATAGATCTGCGGAAGCTGAATGATGCATGTGTTCATGATCCATTTCCAACGCTGTTTATAGATGAAGTGTTAGACAATGTCGGAGGGTAGGAGGCCTATTCCTTTACTGATGGGTTTTTTGGTTATCATCAAATTAAGATTACACCGGAGGAAAGAAGCAAAGCCACCTTCATGATAGAATGGGGTTGCTTTCAGTACACTGTTATGCCTTTTGGATTAAAGAACACGCCTGCAATATTTTCCTGCGTAGTCATAGTAGCGTTCAAAGAATTCATTCATAAGTTTCTGGAAGTATACTTCGATGACTGGACCATGTTTGGATTGGTAAAATGCCATGTAGAAAGTCTGTGCCTTATGTTGGATACATGTCGAAGATACCAGATTGCGTTGAATTTGAAAAAAATGTATATTATGTGTTCCTTTTGGGATCTTGTTGGGTCGTGTTGTGTGTATGGAAGGATTGATGGTGGACCCTGCAAAGATTGTTGTAATTGTGAACTTGGACGCCCCTAGGAATGTCAAGTAGCTACGCATGACGCTGAGACACACTGGATACTATAGAAAATTCATTAAAGCCTATGCTCAAATTACCGCGCCTATGGAAAAACTGCTGAAGAAGGATGCAACATTCTGTTGGGATGAGGAATGCCAACGCAACTTAGATGTGTTGAAAGAAAAGATGTGTAGAAATTTGAATAATATAACACTTATTCACAGAGATTATCCTGATTATACACTATTTGCGGAATGCATGCATAATACATAACCTCCTCTACCATTGATCATCAATTTGCGGAATTAAAAAAAACAATCGCATGCGCACATTGAAACATCAATCACACATATCAACACAATATGTAATGGGGAAAGCATATAGGTGAAAACCCCCAACTATCTGTATATTATAATGATAGAGAACATGTAACATACATAGTACAATAATCCTCACAAGTACTCAGTACTATCTCCACATGCTACACACAAACTAGCTCAGATCTGAACAAGTCACAGGTTCAAATCTCCTCCACTGTTTGCCTACCTCTACTGTGCAATCCAAGTTGAGAATAGATCAGATCCAAGTTTGAAATCCCTTGGATTGTACTGTGAAATCCTCATTGGAAATCTCAATCAATGATTGTGCAAATCTCATGCATAGCTATAGTCACAACTGATAGTAGTCTCACCCTTTCACCCACCTCTAACACTTGTCTCCACTGAACTGTCCATGCACTGAGTTAACTAATGTATTCTTTAGTTGATTTATGAGTTAATAATTAGTGAATTAATTAATAATTAATTCACATCACTCATCACTAGTGTATTTGGCAGTTAGACTAAATACAACTAGTTTAACTAAGTCAAACTGAACACAACTCCATCAACTCCTCAATCAACTCCACCAAACTCAATCACTTGAGTTCTAACTGAAGTCCATCATGCAATAGCTCAACTAACCCATAGGAAAAGTGTATTTCCTTCTGGAAGTTGCATGTGCCACATCCGTAGCTCAAACTGAAGTGCTGCAAGAGGATAAGATAATGTTTATAGTCCAAATATTATTAAGAGCTAATAATATTCGACTGTTCTATTTTTTGACTGGCAGTCTAAAAATAGACTCCGCCCATATGTCTAAAAATAGAGGTCCATCTATTTTTACTAATATGACCAATCATCCATAAATAGCATCCTGCAACTCATATACCATGATCCATATGTCTAAAAATAGACTTTGCGCCAAAAATAGCTTGCGGGACCACTTAGTGAAGGCGGCTTCTTTTCACTAAGCTCCATCATCTTGTTGCATTTTCAACACTCCCTCTCAACAAGATATGGATTATCTGCAACCCCTATCCTGCCTCTGTGGTATTCGAATTTTCTCTTAGTGAGCGCCTTCGTCAAAATATCAGCATCCTGATCCTCCGTGGGAATGTATGAAATTAACATGATTCTCCGCTGCACACAATCTCTGATATGATGGTACCTGATGTCGATGTGCTTGGATCTATCATTAAATACTAGATTAGTCGAGAGTTTAATGCAACTCTGGTTATCACAATAAATCACAGTAGGCTCCAAGTGTGACCCGAACAACCCGACCAGGATCTTCCTCATCCATATAGCCTCGTATGCAGCCAAACTTGCTGCCATATACTCGGCCTCTCCTGAACTGAGTTCCACGGATCTCTGCTTCCTGCTGTACCAAGAAACTGCTGTCTACCCGATACTGAAGATCCCTCCAGATGTGCTCTTTCTGTCCGTTGGGCTCCCTGCCCAATCTACATCCGTGAAGCCACATAGCTTCACCTCATCCTCCTGTCTGTACCACAATCCATATCCCGATGTGCCTCTAAGATAACGCAATACATGCTTGCTTGCCTTCCAGAAGAGCTTGGTTGGCTTAACCATAGCTTGTGAAAGCTGGTTAACATCATAGCATATATCAGGCCGTGTATTGACCAGATACATAAGCGACCCCACCAACTGTCGATAAACAGTGGCATCCACTACCTCCGCTGAAGTAGCATCCTCCTTCCTCCAACCTCAAGGAAGAGGAGTATCAACAGGCTTGAAACCATGCATGTTGAACTTCTCCAGTATCTCCCGGGCATACTTACCCTGAGAAACAAATAGTCCATCACTGCGCTACCAAATTTCCAATCCCAGGAAATAATGAAGGAGGCCCAAGTCCTTCATCTCAAACTCTCTAGCAAGATCCTCCTTGCATGAAAGTATCAACAGCTCATCTCCTGTCAAAATCAAATCATCTACATAAAGTACAATGATCAGTAACTTACCCTCTACCACAATCTGGTATAGATTAGGATTCGCCTCACTCTTGGAGAATCCAAGTCCGGTGAAATAACTATCTATCCGTGTGTACCAAGCACGAGGTGCTTGTTTCAACCCATACATCGCTCTCTTGAGCCTGCACACATGCGACTCGCTGCTGAATATATCGAAACCTTCAGGCTGCTCTATGTACACCTCCTCGTCAATGACTCCATTGAGGAACGCAGTCTTCACATCCATCTGATGGATGTGCCACCCCATCTGCGCTGAGAGAGCAAGAATCGTCCGTATGGAAGAATACCTTGCGACAGGTTCAAAGGTCTCCTCATAATCGATCCCCTCTATCTGTGAGAAGCCTCAGGCAACAAATCTTTCCTTGTACTTCTCCACACTCCCGTCAGCTACCTGCTTCACTTTTTAGATCCATCTCGAACCCACCACTAATTTCTCTTCCATTCTTGGGAAAATCTCCCATGCATTGTTTCTGACAATCGAATCATACTCTTCCACCATGGCATCTACCCATGCGGGATCCTCCACAGCTTCCTCGAAAGAGGATGGCTCAGTCACGACACATTTGCTCACAAGATCCATGTATCCAGTGTACCGATCAGGTGACTGTCTCTGTCTGCGCTGTGCTGTAGGAGGTCCTACAACCTTCTTTGCATCTTGAGCCAGTCGCTCAGCTTCTGTAGTGAACTTTCACCCTCTGATTGTTGGCGCTGCATGAGTGGTCTCTTCCACTCCATGAACTTCATCTTGTGGCTGATCCACATCCTGAAGCTCATCCTTAGGAACTAATAGCTCCTCATCTGCATGCAAGTGTGGCTCCCTCTCAAGTGAACACTTCATGGCTTTCTCCTCCTGAAATTTGATATCTCGTCGCACAACAGTCTTGCGACTATCTGGAAAATACACACGATAGTTGTGGGGCATATCAGTGTACCCAAAAAATATCCCACCCTCTGCGGTCGGCTGTAGCTTCTTCCTGGCATCCTTCATCACATGCATGTAAACAGGAGAACCAAAAATCCTCAAATGGGAAATATCAGGCCTCTTACCAAAATAAGCCTCCTCGAGTGTACTCATGCCAAGTATCTTGTGAGGACAACGGTTTTGCACATATACTGCAGTATTGCATGCCTCTGCCCACAAGTGAAGGGTAGGCCCTGATCATGCAACATTGCCCATGCAGCACCCACGATCGTTCTATTCTTCTGCTCAACAACCTCGTTCTGCTGTGGGTTATGGGGAGCTATGAGCTCTCTTCGAATCCCTTCTGCGCTGCAAAAGTCCTTGAACTCGCCAGAGATGAATTCACCACCATTGTCGCTCCTAAGAGCCTTCACCTTCTTCCCCGATTCCTTCTCGCTCAGTGCTTTGAACTCACAGAACTTTGAGAATGTCTCGCTCTTCTTCTGCATGAATAAGATCCAACATTTTCGAGAGAAATCATCAACAAAGATCACATAGTACTTGTGCTTTGCTGTCGAAGCTACTGAGAAAGGTCCACACACGTCTGTGTGAATTCTCTCAAGGATCGTCGTGGCGTGACTATCCTTCTTGTGGAAGGTGGCTTTCACAAATTTTCCCAAAGTATAGCCCTTGCACTGATCTGACTGCACAAGAGTGCCTTGAGGAAGCCCAGTAGAAATCTGCTGCAGTATCTCCAAGGCTCCATGGTGAAGGTGGCCCAATCTCCGGTGCCACAGCTCGCCATCATCCCGGCTCACCAATCCTTCTACCTTGCATGCCATTACTGCATAGCCATCTACATGCAATTGATAAAGGTTCTTGACTCGAACCCCTATCTTCCGGGTTTCTCCAGTTGTCTTACTGCGTAGGAAAGCCTTTCCCTCGCTGAAGAAAACATCATATCCCTTGTCTTCTAACATCGCCACAGAGATAAGATTCTTCTTCAATCTTAGAACATGCATCACTTCCTTCAATACGAAGGGTTTACCAGACTCCCTCTCAAAGGAAATGGTACCGATACTGGTCGCACTGTATCTACCATCATTGCCCATCTCGATGTGCACTCCAAGATCTTTCTCATCTAGATCAGAAAACAAATCTCGATCTCCTGTCATGTGAAAAGACGCACCACTGTCTAAGAACCATACCGATCCCATCACACTTGATACCAAGCATGCGATCAGTGAAGAATCCAGCTCAAACTGCGAGGCTAAGGTCTCTCCCGCTGCAGATCCAACAACTTGCTTATTTTTCTTCTTCTGCGAACAATTTGTGGCATAATGTCCATGATGGTGACAGTGAAAGCACTTCACCTTGGACATGTCCTGCTTCTTGCCTTTCACACCGGAATGATAAGCTTTCTTGTTCTTCCCCTTCTTTGCTTTGGCAGCCAAAGCGCAATTTTCTTCATCAGATGCCTTTGATGAAGATTCGTCCCTGGTATTCCGCCTGATCTCCTCTTGCACAAGATCAGACCAAAGTCTCTCCCATCCTGGCAATTTCTCCCGACCATTGGTAGAGTCCTGATAGGAATGCCAACTCTTTGGAAGAGCAAGGAGAGCCAAGCTCACAAAGTCCTCATTATCGATAGTCACCCCCACACTTCCCAGCTCATCCCGACATTGGGTGAACTTCGTGAGATACTTGGGCATATTGTCTCCTTTCTCACACTTAATGTTTCTGATTTTATCCTTGAGCGCTAACTTCCTCTGGTCACTCTTGCTTTGGAATAAATCTGTCAACGCTTTCCACATCAAGTATGGAGAAGCCTTTCCATGCAGGCTGGATACAATGTGATCCTTCACGCCCTCCAACAGAATCCTTCGACACTTTGCTGTCTTCTTTTGCCAAGCCTCAACTTGAGCAACATCAGTAGGCTTTGGGACCTTAGCATCTATGAACTCCTTCAACCCATTGTCATCTAACACCGCCTCAATCCTGTCTTTACATGCAATATAATTCAAGCTGCCTTCAAGGGCATACTCCAATCGCAATCCGTTGAAAGACATTTCAACTTTGACACCAAGAAAACAATGCTGCAAATTCGAATTCCACCAACTCAAAACTCAACCACTTCTGATCTAAAATTCGTGAGAACAAAGTATTTCTCGTACAGAGATTGATTGTATGGGCATTTACCAAATATCTCACCTTCCAAAAGAAGGATGAATCCAGAGGCTACCTGGTCCGATTACAGACTCTGCCTGAAGAAATAAAATGTAATCACTTTCTGAATAATAGATCTGATGATCAACTTCGCTCTGATACCGTGTAGAAATTTGAATAATATAACACTTATTCATAGATATTATCCTGATTATACACTATTTGTGGAATGCATGCATAATACATAACCTCCTCTACCATGGATCATTAATTTGCGGAATTAAAAAACAATCACATGCGCACATTGAAACATCAATCACACATATCAACACAGTATGTAATGGGGAAAGCATACAGCTGAAAACCCCCAACTATCTGTATATTATAATGATAGAGAACATGTAACAATACATAGTACAATACTCCTCACAAGTACTCAGTACTATCTCCACATGCTACACACAAACTAGCTCAGATCTGAACAAGTCATGGGTTCAAATCTCCTCCACTGTTTGCCTGCCTCTATTGCGCAATACAAGTTGAGAATAGATCAGATCCAAGTTCAAATTCCCTTGGCTTGTATTGTGCAATCCTCATTGGCAATCTCAATCAATGATTGTGCAAATCTCATGCACAACTATAGTCACAACTGATAGTAGTCTCACCCTTTCACCCACCTCTAACACTTGTCTCCACTGAACTGTCCATGCACTAAGTTAACTGATGTATTCTTTAGTTGATTTATGAGTTAATAATTAGTAATTAATTCACATCACTCATCACTAGTGTATTTGGCAGTTAGACTAAATACAACTAGTTCAACTAAGTCAAACTAAACACAACTCCATCAACTCCTCAATCAACTCCACCAAACTCAATCACTTGAGTTCTAACTAAAGTCCATCATGCAATAGCTCAACTAACCCATAGGAAAAGCGTATTTCCTTCTGCCAGTTGCATGTGCCACTTCCGTAGCTCGAACTGAAGTGCTCCAAGAGGATAAGATAATGTTTATAGTCCAAATATTATTAAGAGCTAATAATATTCGACTGTTCTATTTTTTGACTGGCAGTCTAAAAATAGACTCCGCCCATATGTCTAAAATTAGAGGTCCATCTATTTTTACCAACATGACCAATCATCCATAAATAGCATCCTGCAACTCATAGACCATGATCCATATGTCTAAAAATAGACTTTGCGCCAAAAATAGCCTGTGGGCCCACTTAGTGAAGGCGATTTCTTTTCACTAAGCTCCATCATCTTGTTGCATTTTCAACAAGATGGTGACTGCGCCAGTCCTAGTATTTCCTGATTGGAAGAAGGAGTTTCATGTACATGTGGATGCTTCTTGCATTGTGCTAGGTGCAGTACTAACACAGGCAGGCGAAGGCAAACTGGACCATCCTATAGCCTTCGCAAGTAGGAATTTATCAAAGGTTGAAAAAAATTATTCAACGACAAAGTGCGAGGGGTTGGCCATGGTCTATGCACTGTAGAAATTTAGGAATTATCTGTTAGGGGGACATTTCAAAATGTATACAGATCATTCTGCCTTAAAATACCTAGTCAACAAGCCTGTGTTGGGGGAAATATTTGCAAGTGGTTGTTATTATTTCAGGAATATGATTTTGAAGTTATTGTGAAGCCTGGTCGGTTGAACGCCAGTCCAGACCACCTGTCGAGGATTGAAACAGGTGAAGAACCCAGTAATTTGGAGGAAGGGTTGCCGGACGTGCAACTCTTTATGGTACATGTAGCAGATGACCATTTTGCTGACATTATTCAATTCTTAACTACAGGGATGGCACCTGAAGGATATACAACTCAGCAGAAGAAAGAACTAGTAGTTTGTGCAACAGATTTTTCGGTCATTGCAGGACATTTGTACAAAATGGGGCAGATGAAATATTGCGGAGATATGTGCCAAAATTTGAGCGTGATAGTATTCTTACTGAAGCTCATGGGGGAGCTGCGGGAGGCCATTATGTAGGAAAAACAACCGCGCAGAAGATTTTGCGCGCAGGATTATGGTGGCCAACATTGCACAAGGATTCCAAAGCATACTGTAAGGCGTGCAATGCATGTCAAAGGACTAGCAGACCATCGCGGAGGGATGAACTACCACTACATCCTTAGGTATATTTGCAGGCATTTGAGAAGTGGGCGATCGATTTTATTGGGCCAATTCAGCCACCTGGAAAGAAAATGGGTGCGCGCTACATTATCACTGCCACAAAATATTTAACTAGATGGGTGGAAGCACAACTAGTGAAGGATTGTACAATGACTACTACAACAAAGTTCTTATTTGAATATGTCTTAACGTGGTTTGGATGCCCAAAAGTATTAATGAGTGATAGGGGAACACACTTTCTGAATGAAACGATTAGCGCAATGATAGATGAATTTCAGGTCTACCATCAGAAGAGCACACCATATCACCTGCAGGAAAATGGGACAGTCGAAGCTTTTAACAAAATTTTGGAGAACGCGTTGACAAAGGTATGTAACGCACAATGGAATGACTGGGATGTGTGTGTACCTACAATACTATGGGCCTATAGGATGACCTATAAAAAGCTAATAGGTCTAACACTGTTTTGAATGGTCTATGGCATCGAAGTGGTGATGCCTATGGAGTACATTGTACCTAGTCTGTGCATATCAACTTTGATAGATATGGAAGATCACGAGGCTTTGGAGGAATGACTCGTGCAACTAATGGAGTTAGAGGAGGACCAATTTTTGGTAGGATTCCACCAACAAGTACAGAAGGAACGTGAAAAATCATGGCATGATCGCCATATCAAGCTTCACACTTTCAAGATAAATGATCTTGTGTTGTTATATGATAGCAAGTTCACCAAATTTCTGGGTAAATTCCAGATGCATTGGTTAGGACCGTATATTGTCAATTTTATTACAGAGGGTGGCACAACTCAGCTCATGAAGCTAAATGGTGAACCTTTTTCGAGAAAAGTGAATGGGAGCCAGCTAAAGTTGTATACGGGGGATCCTGCCCCTATGCAATGACTATATGAATGCAAGACAGTCTTAGTGCTCCAGGTAGTTGCAAGGGAGCGTAGGACTATAAACTACATTGCCCAGCTGGGGGGACAAGGTAGCAAATAGGCTGCGTGAAGATTGACAAGGGTGAAAAATATGAAGCTGCACTCAGGACATTGTGCCATGGAGGAAGGTGTCGCGTAGCCCGGGATAAAAATAGTTGTTGGCGTCACTATAGCTGATTGGACTGAGAAAATCCCATTAGGAGGAGCGGGTAGGCGACAATTAAGGCAAAAATATTTGAAAATCTGTCGCCAAAGGTGCATTTATGACAAAGTTATGGAGGGAATGGTCGGATTTGAATCTAAAAATCGCTATAAGTATGTCCTGTTGGTCTGCAAAGAAACACTTTGTTGTCTACGAATTTCTTGCATGCACCAAGAAGATTGGGAGGTTTTGTTCAAGCACCCAGGGCTCGCTCATTATTCTGATACATTGCACCGAGTTTCTTTGGAAAGGATATTTGAGCTTATGAGTTTTGAGGCTGCGGTGTCTAACGCACCAACTCTAGAAGCTGCGGGCATAGAAGCCACATGAGCAGTACCTATGGCATCAAGGTCACCTAGGTCAAAGCAATCCTCTTTTAAGCCAAAGAAAAAGAAGCCAATCGTCAAATTAGTGCACCAATTGCCTAGAAAGAATCCACAAGAGGTGCAGTAGAAGGGAAAAATAGAAAAGCAAAAGAAACCTTTTGTTTCCCTAGATCTAGACGAAGAGGAATTTCGCCAGGGGATTGAGGAGTTGGATGCTAAAATAATCATTAAGCTTCTGGCATATGTGCCTCCATGAAGAGGATAGAAGAAGGTGACCAAAGACTCTGATTCCAACAAATTTTCAATTGCTATGCCACTACTCCCAGCTGAAGTTGCATTTGAGGGTATGCTCTTAGCGCACATACCAGCATTAAATATGGAAGACTGGGACCTCACTGACCAGGCGAAATTCCCACATTTAGCAACAAATCAGTATATGTCTTGCATATACTATGAATATATAGGGGTCACGAAGTTGAAACCAATGAAATGGGCCAGAGGATTTTAGCTGGCGGGACTATTACACATGCTATTCATACCCCATTTTCACCACTCCAACATCAATACGGTGTATGTGCGCCAGTTGTTGACATTAGTGCATGATGGGTGTTTATGGCTAGGTGAGCCTATCCCCATCATAGATATGTTAATCCATCAGATTACTAAGCTACCCTATAAAGGAGCGGACTCGGCAAAGGAGTTTGCAGGCAAAGCCAAGGAAAAACAACTCACAGACCGCATGAAGACTGAGTTCGGGCTTGTAAAGGGAAAGCACGAATATTCTATCTGCTCCATAACAGACCAGGTGGTACAGTTTGCAGTACAGATCCTAGCAGGAAAGATAATGCGGAAGTGTTGTGCAGATGAAGTTCCCACGCCAGTCATTTCATTAGCAGCGTAGTGTGCGAACAGGGTCCAATATAACTGGGCCCAGTATCTCTGTAGAGAATTTTTGGCAAACTGTCGCGAGGCACAAGAGGAGAGCAAGCCATTCCACTATGCTTGGCTCTTATTGCTAATTATTTTGGTGGCATGGAGGCTCTCGGAGGACAGTTAGTTCCCTCCACTGAATGAGACCCTCCTAGAGGCAGCGAAGTTCACTTTACTGTGGCAGACAAAAGATGCGGATCAGAGTACATAATCTAAGGCTTTTTGGGTATTCATGGAGATGGACATCTGCATGGCTATGGAAAAAAGGCCAAGATTATCTCCCACCTTATTCGAGTAGCTAAGGGCCTTCGCAGAATTTAAGGCAGACTTTCACAATGTTTGGATCCGTGCAAGGAGAGACCCTCAAGAGGTATGGCACAAGCTACCTTACTTAGTGGCCGACACAGATGTACAGGAGGTTGTGGGTGGATGGCCAACAGAGTGGTGTGAGCCTACCCAGTTGGATGTTGGGACAAGAAAAGCAGGAGAAAGCTCCTCTGCGCAGACCTATGCTGTGAAAAAGAGGAAAGAAAAAGAGAAGGCAGTTGCGTGGGAGAAGGTTGCCCAACAAAAGAAAGAAGCTGTTGAAAAGGTCGCTGCAGAGACAACGCGTGTTGAAATGGAGTGTGCAGACAAGGAACGTACAAAAAAGGAGAAAGCATCGGCTTCCCTGCATACCACAGAGTAGGAGCTATCTGCATAGGGTGGTGATGAGGGTGAGGAGGTATCCACCCCCTTTAAATTCTAGAAGCACACCAAAGATACTGCAACAGGTCCGAGAAAGAAGTGGAAATCAGATAAACAATCATAGGTGGACCCTCTTGTGCTAATAGAGGGTGATTTAGATGAGATTGGAGATAATGTTAGAGATACCACATTAGAGCTATGGTCGTACTTTGAGCAACAATATATGCAAACACTGGGGAGTGTCCAGAAGGATCTGTGCGAGCTGCAGATCTAGGCCGGTAGGATCCAAGCGAGCATTAGGCAAGCGAGCGTAGTGCAAGCGAGCTTGACTCAAGCGAGCGTGAGTGTCCCAGAAGTGGAATGGACATTGGACCTAAGGATCATTCCTTTACCAAAAGGATCCTTGCGAGTAGATAACTAGGAAGAATGCAACACACTAGAAAAGATCAAGGATATTGGGATCAATGTGGCCACGCTGCCGCTCCAGACCCTCCATGCATTGCATCAAGGGGTCTCAGATGAGTTGTAGATCAGGGAGTAGCGCGCCCTTGCGGTCCTCAGTGAATGTAAAGTCAACAATGCATAGATGTATGAGGAGAAGACACATGTGCTAAAGGAGAAAGAGGAAATGCAAGCGCGAAGCACAAACCTAGAGTCAGTTATTGAAAAATATTTTCAAATAGTTCTAGAATTGCATATCCCAGACAATGCACAGGCTGAGACGAAAGTCAGGAAATTAGCTGCTGTGGTGTGCGATGCAAAATATGAGGTTGGGCAAGTCACTTTTGAGTTCCAGATGAAGATATTCAAACTCCAGCTCAAGCTTCAACCAACCACACCGCCAAAAGTTTAGGATCAAAGAGGTGCAGCTATAAAGAATCAATGGGTCAACTATATATCGTAGGTCACTATTGAGACCAGCTATTCAATCAGGAAACGGGTCTATGGGATACATTGCAAGAGGACCCTATGCTGCAACAGTTGAACACATAGATCAGGGAAGCACAATAAAAATATGATGAAATTAGTACAACTGTGTGGACATTGGCGCCAGTCCAATGCTTCGCGTGCTTGCAGGAAGGCAAGGTGATTAAGATGTAGATCCAGGAGTTGCAGAAAAAGAAGTACCTGCTAAGAGACCGGATTGAGCCTTAGATAGAGGAAGCTAGCCAAATTTCATAGAATATTCATGAAAAGATGAAGGCCATACAACAGACCCAGCAGACTATGCAACTCACAGTGGAGGGGCAAACCACAAAAAAATTGGTCTAGGAGGTACAATAAGTAGCAGAATAGAGTACTGCAGAGCTTCAAACATTGACCAAGGAATTAAGCGAACTCTGCCAGAAAGTGGAATAACCAGCTGAGTGACTTGAGGGTGAGTCACGATATTTGTGGTGGGGGCCTTCTGGGATGGGGTCCCCAGGGGTAGAATTGAATTAATTTAGTCAATTTTGTAAAGAATGTAAAGTCTCCACAAAATATGGATGTAGAGCACGTAGCTAGTCAAGAGTCATAGGGGCCTTAGCACCTTGTTTGGGTAAGTGATAGGTGGTTTTGAAGACTCACCCATAAGCCAGGGGCCATGGTATTGTATTAGAAAGGCTATAAATAGTTGAGTCATAGCGAGTCTTAGAAATAATGGATAATGAGTAGTATGAATGAATGAATGAATGATGTTGTAAGGGTTTTGATAGATAGGAAGGTCTGTTCCTCTCAGTAGCGAAGGAAAGGCTCAACAGCTCAGTGCGCAGAGCCCTGGAAGAGTCCCCAACTGAGTGCATGGACATCTACAACTGAGTATGCAGGGTAGTTGAAGTCTATACTGGAACGATTCTGATTAATAAAGACTGATTTTGGGTTGAAAATACTTGCATCTATCTATTTAATTGTTATGTCACTTTCACTGATGTTTCTGTAATTCATTGTGCTTTCTCTGCGCGAATCGGGTTAATTGAACATGTTTATGCTTAACAAGATGATTGAATGATATTCGCGAAGATCTAAATATATTTAGGGTTAGTTTCAGATAAGGAAGATAGGTTTTCATGATGGTAAACCTAGATCTCTTTAGCCCTAGAAGACCTATTCTGTTGGGTGAAAGTAGAAGACATATCCTGTTAGGGCCTAATTAACACAATTGGCTAGTCCCACGAAGAATTGAAGGTACTTAGGTCCGAATTAGGAGTTTTAACTCTATCGGAAGGTTGGATCTACGCAGAAGCAGATCTAAGGCACTGAAAGACATCACGCTAGTCTCTGGATGCAGAGATTTGGTTCTTGCATCCCCCAATACTAGTTCGGGTGTGACTGCGACCTGTGCTATGCAGCTTTCTGTCGAAAGGGCTAGTAGTGTAGGGTTTTGTTGGTTGGCGCAAATAACTTCGAAGCTGGGTCAGGACCCTTTAAGCCAACAACTGGTTTGCCAGATGGAATTTGCATCATTCCAATACTTGGCTGATTGGTTGGAACCTATTGCATGCTTTGAACATGTTGGTTAACTTTCATCTATGGAATAATATTTCCAAGTGGGTTATATGGAGTTTGTAATGTACCTTCAATATGTTGTGTAGATGGAATTTGAGAAATTCTGGGTACCTTTTGAGTAATTGGTATTTTGATACAACCTGAATAGGTTGACTCACTTCAAGTGTAACTTGGGCAGGTTGAGGTATGTCTTGAACAAATTGGGAAGTAGGAAACTGAGGCATAAAGGTTGGGATTTGGGTTAAGACCAAAAAAAGTTGAACATGCAACAAAGGATTCAAAGGACCAACAACCATTCTTGGAAATGGAGGACCTGTAGGAACAAGACTTGAATAGGGTGGAGCACCAAGTTGTGGCATTTCATCAGCAGATGGGAACATTCCATCAATTGTTTTCTCCCTTATTGAAGGATAAGGGGTATATAGAGGTAACTTCCCCCTAGGAGGAGGCTACTTAGCATAGGACAATGTAGGATGTTGTATATGTCTTAAACCACTAAGAAAAGCACTAATTTTTTTCTCCAAAGGAGATTTGGGTGCAATAGGTTGAATAGGTTATGAGGTGCTTGTTAAAGAGGGACTAGATGGTATTCTAAATGAAGATGATAAGGGAGAAGTACAGGGACTGGCCCGACGCACCAGAAAAAGTTTTAGACAATAACTGGTAGCCAAGTTGCACTGATAAACCACCATACAAGTGAGTTTATGGTGAAGTGACAAACATGGAAGTTGCTGCAACTTCCATGTCAATTCACTCATGATAGAAGACACGGGTTGAGCAATCATCACTGAGTTAGTCATGGTTACAATTCTCAAAGGAGTTCGTCGAAGAAAGTTCAAAGATGAATTAAAACAAGGAGTATGATGTAAGGGAGCTTGTGTTTGAGTGTCATAGGTAAAAATAGGAAAACTGTGGTAAAAGGGAGGAAAATATTGTCATAATGGTATGTGTTGACCACTACCGGTCAACTACCCGTAGCAGTACACCCCCTTTTCTTCGCAAAAAGGGATAGCGCTTGATCGACATGTCCGTGCCATTCAACAGTCATTGTCGACTTCATCATATTATGTTGTAAACCCAGTCTGCATGTGTAAATTGTAAATAATCTTAGCAGATATGAGTCATGTGTGTAAATTGCCTAGGTGGACCTAACTTTCTAGTGATAATCTACGTTCCGGAAGGTTTTTCGTCTCACCGATCCATGATTGGCAGAGTTTTCCTTCAGCCTAACCCCAAAATCGGAATGGATTTTGTCATTAGAATCTTAGGAGAATCCTAGTGTGTTAATCTGCTAGATTACAGTTGTGTCGCAGAACTGGGTGGTTTATGAGGGTCTATGTCAAATGGGTTTTCCCCCCTTGGGATGCAAAGTTGTAAAAGTCATGATGTAAAGTGTCTTGAGGGTTAAGAAATGTTTTAATCCCCTCATAAGTCCTAGGTCCTAGGTGATTTTTCCAAAAGCTAAGTTCGAGGATCCATTTAAAAATAAATTAAAAATTAAAAAATTAAAAAATAATAATAATAATAAAAAAATAAAAAAATAAAAAATAAAGTAAAAAACCTAAAAATAATAAAATAATAATATTTTGAGTAAATAAATGCAGAATTTCAATTTTTTAATACATTAAAAATTCGACGGATGAGATTAAGAGATATCTTGATCCTCATCGACGGTCGAGATCATTTTGACGTGGATCACTCGAACTAGCTGTTGGGAATTTTTCCTTTAAATAGGGTGCTAGGGGTCATTTGAGATCATTGGATCTTGGAGTCTTGTGCTGAAGAAGCTCTCTTGTAAACTTTTTCTGGTGCTAATAAAGAAAGACTTTGGGGTTGAAATCTTGCTGGTGTTACTCTCTAGAAGTGCTGTGAGCTATTTTATTTTCTGCATATTTTAATTCTTAGCCATTAGTAACAACTTATTAAAGAGTATTGCTGAGCACAGGTATCTTGTTCACTTGCTAGGGTTTGAATGGTATTAGAATTTCTAAAGTAATGGCAGGTATCTCCATTGCTTTTTGAGATCTAGTACTATTTTTTTTCTCTTTATTGATGGTTGAGGTGAGCTGTGCAGGAAACCCTTATTGAAGAAGATCAGTGGGCGTTTGGGGAAGTTCTCTGCTGAACCAGCCAACTCCCACAAGCATTTTCCTGTAGAGCCCAGCCAGTTTTGACCCTGGGTTTATCATTTAAGTTTGTTTTCTAATTTGCATGAGAGATTTTTGAAGTATTTCATAATAAATCTGGAATTTTGATAATATTACTGCTGTTATTGATAAATCTCGCTGTTTAAGAGCCAAAAGCTGTAAACGCTGTTTAGCTAATCTAGGGTTTTAATTTTGTTTTATGCACATAACATTTTTTGGGTGATTTTTTTATTCCAGTTTTGCAGGGTTTCTGAAGAATTCTGAGGGTTTATCCGCGCTATTTTACTGCTCAAGATTTATTAGTAGGAAGAAATTCTCAAAATTACGCTGGCATTTTCCTGCGTCCATCGTTTTTGCTCATCTCACGCAGCTGTCGTCTCTGCTACATACTCATTGCCTCACTCTCTACGCATCATTTCCCTATCTGCTCAGGCATCCTTCAGTAGCTTTCATTCTCTGCCATCAAATCTGCTCAGAAACCTCCGTCCAAATCCTCATTCTGCGCATCCATCTCTGTCTATCGTTGCTCCACACGTTTTTCACACTGCCTTTCTTCCAGTAAATCGCTTTCAATACTCTCTGCTCCATATGCAGTTCAAATTTGGGTCCGATTCTCAGCTCCCTCTATCCCTTGCTCATAAACGTCCTCTGCCAAAGACCGCTCCAGCCTTCCGCAGTCATCTGTCAGTCATCAAACCTCTGCTGATCCACATACACCCATGTATAAATGCAAAAAACACTGAAACGTGAATTACGTGGGTAAGATCAGGCTCTTTCATATGCGTTGCAGACAAACATCATCACACCTGCAAACAAAAGGCAAAGCAAACATGGATTTCATCTTTGTGAAGGCATCCATCCACTGCTCCAAACTCCTGTGGGTTACGTTTCTCACCCTAAGCCACGCATCACCTGCACCAAAACTGTCGTGGGCCTGCACCTGCTCAAACAAAAATCATTGAAGCTTTAGAGACGGGGTAAGGATCAGGGTTTTTCCGTGGGCGTCAGGTAAAATTTTTGATTCATACGTTTGCATTAGAGTGTAGATCAATTCTTTTTTTTTTTTTATGCTTTGTCTGAATCTTTCAATTTTGGATATTAAAGTCACGCGCAAACAAAAAAGGGGAAAAGGATCCACGTGAAACTTGCATTTTTTTATTTTTATTTCATTTAAGTTTTTTTTTTTTTGGTTTAATTTTGGTTTAGCATAAAAACTTCTTTAGGACTTTAGATTTGATTGTATTTAAAAAAAAAAAATTAGTTTTAAAATTTAAAATTTTAAAATCGTAAAAATTATAAAAAAGTATAAAATATAAAAAGTCCAGTTTCATTTAGATTTTAATTAGATTAAGTGTTGATTTTATTTTATTTATTTGTATAGTTTAGAGCTTTACAAATTTTGTTCAAAGATCCGTTTCCTTTAATTTAGACTAGATTTTAGTTTTATTAAAGTTTTAGATTTTAATTTTATAGTTTAGTTTAAGTTTTATTTATATTAATCATAAAAAATATAAAAATTAAAAAAATCATAAAAGTATAAAAATTATAAAAAATTAAAAAAAATCAAAAAGCTTTATTTATTTATTTAGACTTTAGTTAATATAGTCTTGTTTTACCTGAAAAGCATAAAAATATTTTGGAAATAATTCCCCAGATTCAGTCTTGGCTCGGGGATTTATCACGTTTTATCTTTTCTGCTGAGGCTAAAATTTTGATGTGAAACTAATGGTTATCATTTTTATGTGATTTAACATGCTTGAATGATCATGAATATGATATCTGGTTAATGTTCAAAATTACGTGGTTGTGTATCGAGCTTTATCTTTCGAAGTTTTGAAATTGCTAGATCATCGTTAAAACATTGTGAATTTACTGGATATCTTGCATCGTTCAAGTTATTTGATGATAAATGATTGCTGTACACGGTTTACATTTCTGCAACATCTAGTAAGTAATCGTTTAAACATCAAACCCATAAGGCACTGGTCCATTAAATTAATAAAATCTATTTAGTGCTGGTTTTCTTTCATGTCTCCCAACCCAACTGGTTCATAGTTGGTCATCCATTTTCCTACAGGGTCTACCCCCCTTAGCCGTGGGAGACATGCGTAAACGGAGAGATCAGGGATCAGGGTTACATCGCCTGATCTGAGCGTTGTCGTGACGATCTGTGCGACAACATTTTTTGGCGCCGTTGCTGGGGATAGAGTTTTTCTGTCCTTGGTTCTTTCATTTCGAGCTTTTTCGTGTTTCACTTCTTGTTCAGGTGGCGACTCCACTTCATATATTATCTTTAAGAGTGTATACTAGAAGACATCCAAGCAGTCTGTGCAATCCTACTCCTAATCCTGAAAAGGTCCTCATGGTACGATTACACAAACTCTCTTCTCGTACACTTCTTGTTAACCTTGGACAAGAAGCCCTCTCTGATATTCATTTGCTTTTTAAAGGTCAAGTTAGGCACAACATCATGGATATGTATGCCCCTTGCAATTCTTCTAATATTCTAGGGTATCCCAATGCTCTTCCATCAGTTGGGATAGATAAATTGCCTAGCTTTTAGGGAGATAATGCTATTAGTGCAAATTTGCATCTAAGAGACTTTAGTATATGGATGGCTAAATACGCAAGGTCTCCTGATTTTGATCATCAAGATGTTAGAATGACTCTTTTCATTTTAACCTTGGGGGGTGATGCTCATTAATGGTTTATTGAAAAGCCTCAGAATTCATTTGATTCCTTAGAATCGATCATTAATGCATTTAAAGAAAAATATGGAGATAAGAGAAGGAAGACACCTCGTAAAAGCTATTAGCCTAATAAAAAAGAGAGAGGATGAAACTGTTGAAGAGTTTAATAAAAGGTTTAATGGTATTGTTAGAGAATTACCTCAAGACTATAAACCTACAGACAAAACTCTCCAAGATTTTTACATTGATGCCTTTAGTCCTGAGCCATCTTATGAATTAAGGCGTGCTAAGCTTAATGATTATAGAGATTTCCAAGCCTTAGCTATAGAGCTTGAAAAGGACAAGGCCGCATCTGGGAAGTCTGAGATCCCATGTTTCGATAGGGCTGCTACGAAACTAAAGGAACCTAAAGGAAAAGTAGTTCAAGAACCTAAAAGTGAGCTTGTTCTCAAATTGCTTCAAAAAATTGAAACCATGGAAATTAATCATAATAAGGAGATAACCACTTTGCAGAATAGGTTGATCCAAATGGAAAGAGCGCAAACGCAGAATTTTCAACCTCGAAATAATAATAATAGAAATAAAAATTGGCAAAGGAAGGGTCAATCTAGTGAGCAGAGACCTCCTAATCCGCTAACTAATTTGGTTGATAATGCTCCTCCTTACTGTCGGGTTTGTGATGCTCTTCATGAAGAGGCCACTTGTCCCATCGTTAGAAGAATTTTAGATAATGGAATGTTTGGAACAGGTGATCAAATAAATGTAGTAGGTAGCAAGTTCCCTTTGTCTATGGATGATTGGATAGAGGTCAAGGAAAAGAGTCGTGACGTTATGAATCCTTCATCAGCTTTTAGTATAAATAACCTTGAAAATGAAGATGACATTTTGGCTAGGTTATATGGTGAAAAACCCTCTCCCGAGAAAATCTTGGAAATTGCTAGAGATAAGGGTTTGACCTATCAGAGAAGGGATAAAGATCAAAGCGGGAATCAAATTCCCCCTCGAACTTTTAACCCTGGTGTAAACTCTGGATTAGATGTCGATTTGGGAAGTTGGTTTAACAATGCAAAAATCTGGGTTCCTGTCTCCGAGATTGCTAAAATCCCTTCCCAAAGAGACAAGTTACTAAAAGCTATTCAAGGTCCTCAAGTAAATACTTCTCAACAAAAGACTCGGGAAGTTGACTATCATGATGCTCCCATATATTTGCAAAGCTTAGATGCTGATAACAAAGATCACCAGCCTTTCTTTATCACCTTGTTAGTTAATGGATATAAATTGAATAATTGCATGTTGGATTCTGGTGCATCAGCTTGTGTAATGACTAAAAGGGTCATGGAACAGCTTAACTTAAGAGTTTCAAGACCCTACTATAACATATGCGCCATGGATTCTAAGAAAATCGAAGTGCATGGTTTAATCAAAGATTTTCAAGTTCATCTATCAATTTACCCAGACATCATGGTTGTCATGGATATTGTTGTTGTGGATGTGCCTGATGCATGGGGTATGCTGTTATCTAGAAAGTGGGCCTCTAATCTAGGAGGAAGTATTCAAATGAATTGGTCATATGCTATGATTCCTTCTCCTAGGGGTGATGGTTTTGTAAGACTAAATAGAGAGCCCGAAAGAAAATTTCATGTTGAAGATCCTAAGAGACCTCACAACGAAATAATCAAAGATCAATCTGACATTGGGAACTATGCCATCATGTCTAATTTTATAATTCATCCCAATGATAAGATTAAGGATCTCAAGGGTAAAGTTTGGTATATGTACTTCGATGGTGCATCGTCTAGGCATGGTAAAGGTGCTGGAATAGTGCTTAAATCTCCCCTTGGTCACATTTTCAAGTTTGCCTATCGATTAGAATTTGAAGCAACCAACAATGTCGCTGAATATGAGGCTATATTGTTGGGGCTTGAGTTGGCAAAATCTTTGAAGGTTAAATTGCTTAGCATTAAGGGGGATTCTGATTTAGTTATCATGCAGCTTAAAAATAAATTCACATGCAGAAATCAAAGATTAAGGAATTATCGAAATGCTGTGTGGGATACTATGGAGCACTTTGATGCTCTTGACCTCAAAGCTATCCCAAGAGAACAAAATAGTTTGGCAGATGAACTTGCCGTAGCTGCTACTACTTTCCAGTTATCTGATGAGCTAATTAATGATAAGATCAAAATGGAAGTAATATTTAGACCATCTGTTCCAGATAACTCAGAGCATTGGCAGGTCTTCAATGATGAAAAGCAAGTCATTCGTTTTCTTAATAGTTTGGATGAGTTTGAGGATTTCCGGATAGTTTCTGAGGAGGATGGATCTTTAAATCATGAGCATATCATAAATCCTACTCCTAGGAATGTGGTTGCCTTAGAGCAACATTTTGATCGGCATGATGCCACGAAGTTGAGAGAAGAAAATAAGATGGACCCAGGCGAATATCTCGAGATAAACATTGGTACTTCTAAAAACCCGAAAATGGTTAAAATTGGTAGAGGTACTAGTGTGGAGGAAAGAAAAAAGTTAACTGATTTACTTCGTGAATATCGAGATGTTTTAGCTTTTTCTTATGATGAATTAAAGGGCTATAGGGAAGATGTCATGGAACATACTATCCCCTTAAAAGATGAAAACGCTAAACCCTTTCGCCAGAAACTTAGGCAAATTAATCCTAAATTAGCCCCCTTGGTTTAGAAAGAGCTTGCGAAAATGCTTGCAGTAGGAATTATCGCTCAAACAAGGCATTCAACATGGTGTTCAAATCTGGTGTTTGTAAGGAAAAAGAATGGTACGATAAGGCTTTTTGTCGATCTTCGAAACCTTAAGCTAGCATGCAAGAAAGATAATTACCCTTTGCCAAACATGGAAACTTTGTTGCAAAGAGTGACCAGTTCTGGAATGATGTCGTTGCTAGATGGTTTTTCTGGGTACAATTAGGTATGGGTTAAAAAGGAAGATCGTCATAAAACCACATTCACAATGCCATGGGGTACCTTTGAATACATCAGAATGCTGTTTGGATTAACAAACGCTGGGGCTACATTCCAAAGGGCCATGGATTATGCCTTCAAAGGATTAATCGAGAAATTTATTGAAATTTACCAAGATGATCTTACTGTTTTCTCTAAAGATGGTATTAGTGATGTAAATCATCTTAGGCAGGTTTTCAATAGATGTAGAGAATACGAGATTTCTTTGAATCCAGCTAAGTCTGTTTTTGGAGTAACGGAAGGGAAATTACTTGGCCATATCATTTCTAAGGAAGGAATCAAGATTGACCCTGAGAGAATTGAAGCAATCCAAAAGATTCCTCTCCCTCATAATCTTAAATCCCTTCAAAGCCTATTCAAAGTCTTCTAAAGAAAGATGCAAAATTTGTTTGGCAAGAAGACAGCAAAAGGGCTTTCCAAGAAATCAAATGTGCTATCGCAAGAGCTCCTGTCTTAGTTAGTCCCGATTATTCCAAGGATTTCATGATTTTTTCTTTCGCTTCCGAAGATACCATTGCTGGTGTCTTGTTACAAAAAAATAAAGATGGTCATGAGAAACCTATCGCTTTCATGAGTAGAGCGCTTCAAAATTCCGAATTGAAGTACAATACCATGGAAAAGCAGGTTTATGCCTTGGTCAAGTCTCTTAAGCATTTCAAAACTTATGTGGGTTATTCTAAAATCATTGCTTTCGTCCCACATTCTGCTGTTAAAGATATATTAACTCAAACCAATTGCTTAGGGACTCGTGCTAGGTGGGTTACTAAAATACAAGAATATGATTTAGAAATCAGACCCACCAAGCTGGTCAAAGGCCAAGGTTTGGCTCAAATGTTAACTGAAGGTAACGAAAAGACTCTTGGTTTGTTTTGTCTTAGCAATCTATCTGCGCCAAAATTGCAAAGATTAGCAGAGCATGAGTGGTACAAGGACATAGTTTATTACTTGATGAATCTTGCATGTCCTAACCATTTAGTTGCTCATAAGAGAAGGGCTCTTAGACTAAAAGCCACTAAGTATTGCCTTATGAAGGATGGCCTTGGATGGAGAAATCCTGAGGGCATAGTGCTTAGGTGTATTGATGACGTTGAGCTCAAGAAATTAATCTCTGAGTTTCATTCAAGATTTTGTGGTGGTCATTATGCTGCTAGAACTACCGCCCACAAAATCCTGAGAGCTAGCTATTATTGGCCTTCAATTTTTTCTGATGTGCACAAGTTTGTTAGAGCTTGTCAAGCTTGTCAACTATTCACTGGGAAACAGAAGCTTGCTGCCTTGCCCCTACAACCTGTCATGGTAGAGGCACCTTTTCAGCATTGGGGTCTGGACTTCATAGGGAAGTTCCATGAAAATTCTAGCAATGGCTACTCATGGATTTTGATTGCTACGGATTATTTCACTAAATGGGTTGAAGCCATTCTTGCTAAGAATGCCACTGAAAAGGTTATTATGGATTTCATTGAAAATAATATCATTACTAGATTTGGTGTCCCTTCTAAGATCACTACTGACAATGCCAAAGCTTTTAGTTCCTTAGAGTTTTCATCTTTTTGTTTCAAGTATGGCATTGTCTTATCTCATTCGTCAAATTACTATCCTCAGGGTAATGGTCTGGCTAAATCAAGTAACAAGAATCTCATAACCATTATCAAGAAGATAGTAGGAGATAATAAGAGATCATGGGACAACAAAATCAAATATGCTTTATGGGCAGATAGAATCACTAAGAAGAAAGCTATTGGTAAATCTCCCTTTGAATTAGTTTATGGCTTGGATGTAACTTTACCTGTGCACCTCAAATTGCCAGCTTATCAGCTCCTCCAAAATTTTTCTACTAATAAAGATGTTGTTTAGAATAGAATAGATCAGATTGTGGAGTTAGATGAAACTCGTAGGACAACTTTTGATGCTATATGTAAAAATCAATCTAACATTAAGAAAAGCTTTGATAAATTCTCTTGATCTAGATCTTTGCAGGTGGGAGATATGGTATTGATTTGGGACCGCAAGAATGAGAAACCAGGAAAACATAAGAAGTTTGAGAGCTTGTGGCTGGGACCTTACATCATTCGAGATATAGCTGGACCAAACTCATTCCACTTGAGCAGATTGGATGGCGAACCACTTGATCTACCAGCGAATGGCCAAATGCTCAAGCTGTTCTTCAAAGATGATATCTGATGCCATAGGGCATCCTTTGTATTGTATTTCTATCCCTACTCCTTGTCATTTCAGCATTTCATTTCTGTTTTAGATTAGATTTACTTTTCATAGTTAAAGAGCTTCTATCTTTTATGTGCTTAAATGTTATATGATGATTTTTGAATGGACGCTACTTATTTTTGTTGTGTGTTGCGTGGATGCAGATTCTGGATTCTCACATTCCTACAGTGCAGCAACGTGTCCCCAAGTAGAGCCAGATGTTGACCACTACCGGTCAACTACCCATAGCAGTACACCCCCTTTTCTTTGCAAAAAGGGATAGCGCTTGATCGACATGTCCGTGCCATTCAACAGTCATCGTCGACTTCATCATATTATGTTGTAAACCCAGTCTGCATGTGTAAATTGTAAATAATCTTAGCAGATATGAGTCATGTATGTAAATTGCCTAGGTGGACCTAACTTTCTAGTGATAATCTACGTTCCAGAAGGTTTTTTGTCTCACCGATCCATGATCGGCAGAGTTTTCCTTCAGCCTAACCCCAAAGCCGGAATGGATTTTGTCATTAGAATCTTAGGAGAATCCTAGTGTGTTAATCTGCTAGATTATAGTTGTGTCGCAAAACTGGGTGGTTTGTGAGGGTCTATGTCAAATGGGTTTTCCCCCCTTGGGATGTAAAGTTGTAAAAGTCATGATGTAAAGTGTCTTGAGGGTTAAGAAATGTTTTAATCCCCTCATAAGTCCTAGGTCCTAGGTGATTTTTCCAAAAACTAAGTTCGAGGATCCATTTAAAAATAAATTAAAAATTAAAAAATTTAAAAATAATAATAATAATAATAAAATTAAAAATTAAAAAATAAAGTAAAAAACCTAAAAATAATAAAATAATAATATTTTGAGTAAATAAATGCAGAATTTCAATTTTTTTTAATACATTAAAAATTCGACAGATGAGATTAAGAGATATCTTGATCCTCATCGACAGTCGAGATCATTTTGACGTGGATCACTCGAACTAGCGGTTGGGAATTTTTCCTTTAAATAGGGTGCTAGGGGTCATTTGAGATCATTGGATCTTGGAGTCTTGTGCTGAAGAAGCTCTCTTGTAAACTTTTTCTGGTGCTAATAAAGAAAGACTTTGGGGTTGAAATCTTGTTGGTGTTACTCTTTGGAAGTGCTGTGAGCTATTTTATTTTCTACATATTTTAATTCTTAGCCATTAGTAACAGTTTATTAAAGAGTATTGTTGAGCACAGGTATCTTGTTCACTTGCTAGGGTTTGAATGGTATTAGAATTTCTGAAGTAATGGCAGGTATCTCCATTGCTTTTTGAGATCTAGTACTGTTTTTTCTCTCTTTATTGATGGTTGAGGTGAGTTGTGCAGGAAACCCTTATTGAAGAAGATCAATGGGCATTTGGGGAAGTTCTCGACTGAACCAGCCAACTCCCGCAAGCATTTTCTTGTAGAGCCCAGCCAGTTTTGACCCTGGGTTTATCATTTAAGTTTTTTTCTAATTTGCATGAGAGATTTCTGAAGCATTTCATAATAAATCTGGAATTTTGATAATATCACTGCTGTTATTGATAAATATGGCTGTTTAAGAGCCAAAAGCTGTAAATGCTGTTTAGCTGATCTAGGGTTTTAATTTTGTTTTATGCACATATCATTTTTTGGGTGATTTTTTATTCTATTTTGCAGGGTTTCTGAAGAATTCCGAGGGTTTATCAGCGCTATTTTACTGCTCAAGATTTATTAGCAGGAAGAAATTCTCGAAATTACGCTGGCATTTTCCTGTGTCCATCGTTTCTGCTCATCTCACGCAGCTGTCGTCTCTGCTACTTACTCATTGCCTCACTCTCTACGCATCGTTTCCCTATCTGCTCAGGTATCCTTCAGCAGCTTTCATTCTTTGCCATCAATTCCGCTCAGAAACCTCCATCCAAATCCTCATTCTGTGCATCCATCTCTGTCTATCATTGCTCCACGTGTTTTTCACACTGCCTTTCTTCCAGTAAATCGCTTTCAATACTCTCTGCTCCATACGCAGTTCAAATTTGGGTCCGGTTCTCAGCTCCCTCCGTCCCTTGCTCATAAACGTCCTCTGCCAAAGACCGCTCCAGCCTTCCGCAGTCATCTGTGCAGTCATCAAACCTTTGCTGATCCGCATACACCCACGTATAAATGCAAAAAACACTGAAACGTGCATTACGTGGGTAAGATCGGGCTCTTTCATATGCGTTGCTGTCAAACATCATTACACCTGCAAACAAAAGGCAAAGCAAACGTGGATTTCATCTTTGTGAAGGCGTCTATCCGCTGCTCCAGACTCCTGCGGGTTACGTTTCTCACCCTAAGCCACGCATCACCTGCACCAAAACTTTCGTGGCCCTGCACCTGCTCAAACAAAAATCGTTGAAGCTTCAGAGACGGGGTAAGGATCAGGGTTTTTCCGTGGGCGTCAGGTAAAATTCTCGATTCATACGTTTGCATTAGAGTGTAGATCAAATCTTTTTTTTTACGCTTTGTCTGAATCTTTCAGTTTTGGATATTAAAATCACGCGCAAACAAAAAAGGGGAAAAGGATCCACGTGAAACTTGCATTTTTTTTATTTTTATTTCATTTAAGTTTTTTTTTTTTTTGGTTTAATTTTGGTTTAGCATAAAAAATTCTTTAGGACTTTAGATTTGATTGTATTTAAAAAAAATAAAATTAGTTTTAAAATTTAAAATTTTAAAATCGTAAAAATTATAAAAAAGTATAAAATATAAAAAGTCCAGTTTCATTTAGATTTTAATTAGATTAAGTGTTGATTTTATTTTATTTATTTGTATAGTTTAGAGCTTTACAAATTTTGTTCAAAGATCCGTTTCCTTTAATATTAGACTAGATTTTAGTTTTATTAAAGTTTTAGATTTTAATTTTATAGTTTAGTTTAAGTTTTATTTCTATTAATCATAAAAAATATAAAAATTAAAAAAAAAATCAAAAAGCTTTATTTATTTAGACTTTAGTTAATATAGTCTTGTTTTACCTGAAAAGCATAAAAATATTTTGGAAATATTTCGCCACATTCAGTCTTGGCTCGGGGATTTATCACGTTTTATCTTTTCTGCTGAGGCTAAAATTTTGATGTGAAACTAATGGTTATCATTTTTATGTGATTTAACATGCTTGAATGATCATGAATATGATATCTGGTTAATGTTCAAAATTACGTGGTTGTGTATCGAGCTTTATCTTTCGAAGTCTTGAAATTGCTAGATCATCGTTAGAACATTGTGAATTTACTGGATATCTTGCATCGTTCAAGTTATTTGATGATAAATGATTGCTGTACATGGTTTACATTTCTGCAACATCTAGTAAGTAATCGTTTAAACATCAAACCCATAAGGCATTGGTCCATTAAATTAATAAAATCTATTTAGTGCTGGTTTCCTTTCGTGTCTCCCAAGCCAATTGGTTCACAGTTGGTCATCCATTTTCCTACAGGGTCTACCCCCCTTAGCCGCTGGAGACATGCTTAAACGGAGAGATCGGGGATCAGGGTGACAGCCCCCGATCTGAGCGTTGTCGTGAAGATTTGCGCGACAATAGTATGTAAAGTAGGAGAATCCTCTTAAGTAATCTCCTCTATGCTCAAAATACCAAGTGGAAGTTGTTCTCTGTCAAGCCCCAAATATTCAATTTGTGGTTGAGATAAAGGAAGAGAAAGAGAAGAAGAAGTTCCTGAAGATATTGGTTCAATTATTTGTGGTTCCTTAGGTTGTATAACCTCAAGTTGTAAAGTATATGAATCTACAAACTCATATTCAATGACTTCAGGTTCTATTGTTTCAAGGGTTTCAACTTCAACCACTTCTAACTCACCAGTTGGTAAAGATGCAATTTTAAGTTCAGTATTAATGGGAAGTGACGATTCTGGTTGATTAACTTTGGATGTGGTTCCAGAAGGGGTAGCTTCAAAAATACCAAGTTCGATAGTTTGTGTGTTTTTTCTATGACAACCATGTGTTTCTTCTGGAGGAAGAGTAGAAAATCTTTGCATTCTACATGAATGACATGGGTGTTCAGGGTTTTCTTCCATAATGGATTAATTGATTTTAGAAATTAAAACAAAAACAAAACAAAAAGGGGTAACTAGGAAAAAGGGTTTACCAAGTCATTGTGAACTGCAATACTGCAATATACCATTTCCAGTATGTGCAAGCTATCTCCCCGAGTGTTTTGTTTGGTGTATCACAATTAATAAGGTGATTGACTCAGTTACGTATGGAAATATAGAAACCTAATAGGGACTTCCAAAATATACCCAGAGGTACATGGAAGTGAAGTCCATCGTAGTGTTTTCTAATGCATCATGTACGATAGGAAGTATTCTAATATACTTTTCATATGTGGAGTGCCATCCAATATACTTGAGGTTACGTGGAGAATAATCCTATATACTTACATACGTGGAATACCAACTACCAGTAGAATTTAATGTAGATAAGTAATGAAACCTCCTACATTTAATGACGTCAGAACATGACTTCTAGCATAGCCCATTATGTGTTCCATTAATGTTTGAAATGCTCCTTAGGTTAATTGAATAAATTTTAAAGTTGCTCTTCAATTATGTTTCATTTTCAAGGTTAACGAAATGAATTCACTTAAACTTCCTATGATGCAACTAACATGATAAAAATAACTCTGTTTGTTTTAGTTAAGATCTATCTACGGGAAGGAAGAAGCAAACAATGATGCGACAAACAAGAACTTCCTAACTAGATCTTTCAATTTCACTATTTCAATTCAATTCAAAGCCATTAATGCAATGGAAGTTTTTTCTTTTTTCTTTTAGTTTCCTTTCAAATTTCAAATGCAATGAAAAATGAAATGCATCTAGGCCATTGATCAAAAGAACTTACATAGATAGAATTGTAATATGAAAATTCCTTTTATCAAATCAATAATCAAGCTAAGAGTTCATAAACCCTAATTGACAAGAAGAAAGAAAATAAAACAAACTCTCATCAAAAGGTAATCACACTCAAATTCAAACACAATGTTGGCTTTATAGATACATAGACCAGTTCAGAGGCTTAGTAAAAACACTAGATCAAAAACGAATTCAGAGCAAGGCATAAAAAATGCAAATTTTTCATCCTATAGGGACCATTGTAGCCTATACATAACAACTAGCGCGAGTCATCACACTTACAGAAAGATACTAGTGTGTTGGGTCACTCTGTCTTAGTCCAGAAAGTTCATTGGGATTGCTTTTGTCTAAAGTACAAAACTCAAACCATACCAAGCTTAGAAATAGACTTTCCTATCGCTGATTACTACTTGAACAAGTCAAATTGAGTTTCTTTCAAAACTTTAAAAAGATTAGACAAAGGAAACCACTAAAGGAACATCTCGTTCACCAGTGGAGTCACCAAGTTGTTTGAAGAATAATTCTCTTCCACAAACATAAGTGAACTCCCTATATCTAGTGGTTGCTTTAGAAACAACAATAACAAAAAGACTTGTGCATTCCTTAGAGAAATTAAAACATGGAGAAGGGACCTACCTAGAATCCAACGCAAATTATTCTCTTCTTCCTGGTTGTAAACTTTAGCTCCAGCTCCAAATACTATAAATGGAATCTGCAAAATGACTAAAACAAGCAAGAGAACTAAAACATACAAATATCATATACTAATATCTCTAAACAATGAGTTATGAAGGCATTGTAATACATATACATCAATGAGACATAAGTATAAGAAAACAAAGCAATTTTTGTATTAATGAATGTAGGAGAGATTACAACACTTTAGATATATTTGAATTTGTAGATGTCTCCCGACTATCACGTCCTTCCCTTGTCACAAAGAAAACATTCAATCACAACTCAAGTGTGTTATCTGGAATATACACCTACGGATAAAAGTATCTTCTCTAAACTGGGTGGCCTAGTCTAGAACAATAGAAAGTAAAGAAACCAATGTTTTCCTTAAAGTAAATGGACAACAGGATGAAGCCTATCTGGAATCTATCATAAGCGTCGTTCTTATTTTAGCTTGTGTGCTCCAATCCTAACTTCGATCGCTATAATTAAAATATGCATAATCAGAAAACACAAGGCAAATATCTATGACATCTATGTAGCATCATCCAATCACTTCATTCAATAGATAAACATGGCATTGAAATACATGAAATCATAACATCACATATAGGAAAACAATGAACTCTTTCTATTAATAGAAATGGAGAGAGTTACAACCAAATATAGAGTTGATCTTGTAGAAGAGCTCCTCCAAGATGAATTTTCCTTCTGTGTCATAAAGTGTATCTCTATATCACCCTAATGCATGGAATAATGACTCTCACAATAGCAACATGAGGGTAGAATCTATCTCCAAAAGCCAACCCCTAGCTTGTGGATGGCAGTAAATATATAGAAGAGGATGGTAGGTTAGGAATTCTTATCCATTTACCAATCTAGGCTTGAGATCCACTCTTGATGGGAGGATGAGCTCAAGGGATAAGGGGTGAAATATCCAAGGTAGGATAGGATAGGATTCAAGACTTTCATCCAAGGTAAATGGTTGTAACAACTCTTGGAAGCTTTTGGAAGAGGAAGCTTCAGGATTCTTTTTATTTTTCCTGAATTTCTAGAATCAACATACCCCCAGCAAGGGTGTTATCAGGAAATCTAGTGTCTATGCAAAGCTGCTAGTCCCACTAAGACGGGTAGCTATCTTAGAAACAAACAGATTAAAGTTACTTTCATTTTCCTTTATGAGAAGTAGATAGGAGAGGATCAAAGAATACCAACCTCGATATTTCGCTCGGTTCTTTGCTTGTTCCTTCTCCTCACCGACAGGTCCTTGCCACTTCTCCCTTGACCACTCCGCTTCAAAGAGTACCTGTAAATTCAAAGGAGCATAATACCTTCAAAGTGCAGAGATCTACAATCATAAGCAATATAGGACCAAATATATATTGACCACACAAATGCATATATTATCAGACATACAAGAATGTGGAGGAAAACTTGAATAGCTTTATTGATATAAAGATTATAAGAGAGGATTACAACCCATTGATCTGACCCAACGTCATCCTCCCAGCATGAAAGCCCTTCTTCACCTCATGAAAAGCTTATATCACCCAACACTATGATATTCCACCAAGAAACCAACAACACTTACTTACAAGATACAAAATTCCAGCCTCCGGATCTCTGGGACGAGGGATCCATATATAGATGATTGCAGGGAGGTGAGTCAACTTTTGGGATTTTGATTAGTGTCTTCTCTCTGATAGTTCTTGATTCCACTTGGAGATTGATGATCTCTTACTCATCCCTGGGCGAATTCAGAGAGGCAAGTGTCATAGGAGAAGTTTCTGGAAGATTCCATGATCATCCACCTCGCAAACTGTCTCTGCCATTTGTCCATTCTCGCCCATCGCACCCTACAAAAGGGATTTCCAGTATGCATCACACCTTTTACACTAGGCAGGTGAGATGCATCGCACCCTTAGCACTGAGCAACCTGTATGGTCCAGTTTTGACTAGTTCTGAGCAGTTTTCTGTGGAGAACTTTTGGGAGATGATGTAATCAGCTGACCTTGTTCCTTTAGGGCATGAAACAACACTTTTAGGGACTTAGGATCCCTTGGTTTATGGACATATATGATTGGGGTTGCAGTGTCCAAAAATGTCTATAACAGTTGCCCCCTAAAGAATGAGGTCGTTAATCTTTTGATGTCGGGTGAAATGCTTTATCATGAGGATCCGAGGTATTTCGAACCAGAAGGTGACCTATAATAAGATACAATACAATACATTATCTTCATAATATTTTCATGATCTAGCTGAGGCGGGCATTCCCATGCTTAGCTTTATAAATTCATTTTCATGTACATGGGACAGACAACCATCTGTGTGGCAGATTGATGATTCTGATAGAGCCATCATCCTTTGATTCGGATGATCATCTGTGCAACAATGATGTACATTTGATGTCTTTATTTTCCTGAATATATCGCAGCCCAGATGGATGAAACTAGATCTGGGGTCTTCAAACTCGTCCAATCTTCGCCCGAAGTACAAGTCGATCCATGTGAAAAATGTTCTGGAGTCGAACATGGAAAGACATCGCCTGATTACCAGCCAATGATGTAAGATATTAATAGGAGCGAGAGGAATCACCATTAATGATGATGACCCTCAAGGTACTACAGTACAATTCGCGTGGTGTGAAAATGGGACTTGGTGTCGAACACCACACAAAATCTCTCGGTCAAAGGCCATTGATGTAAACTTGTCGCCGAAAGTGAGAAACTTGCCATTGAGACATGCAAGCTTCAAAGTACTGAAAGGGTTGTTCCTAGGTCGACTTCTTGGATAACGAGTTGATGTCGACAAGAAGTGACCCGTCGTGGGAGGGCCTTAAAGAATCCCACATCTATGACACGGAACGGAGCGAATAACTTTTGGAGGTGAAAACGATCTGATGACACAGGGTTCAGGGTGGGGATCATGAAAGAATGAAGCGTAAAGGTATTGCAGTCGATGAGACACAAGATGGGTTGGTGAATTCTCTGATCGAATTCTCTTGAACATATCAGCGACACTGAAATGGATTGGTAGCGTTAACCCCAAATATGGATGGTACAGTGGACCAATGGTAATATGACCATTGAACGAAATAACCCAACTCGATTCAATCATGGTGATGGAGTGAAAGTGTCATGTTCAAGAGCGACTCGCTACCAATAAAGTTTCTTCAAGTTTTCTTCCCAATTTTTCCCTAGTCATTGCTGACCAGTACCTATTTATTTTTATCAAGCTTGAGGAGGATAACATATTCTTATTCTATAATTTTCCCTTCGGGCAAACCCGTCGCTATGTTTTAATGAGCCTAGTGATAATGAAACTCGTTCTTGTCTGTATGGACAAGTTTGTCGCTATTGGTTTTAACGAGTTTAATGACAAAGACAACTCAGTCCTTTTTCAATTTTAGAGAGTCTGAAAAGGGACGGAAAGGAAACTCCAGTGATCCTTTTTCGTCATGTAATCCCTTAATTCCGAAAAAGTATAAAATAATACGAAAGGGATGAATTTTCGATAGTTTTAACGAGCCGAACAAGACAAGCGCTTGATCTTTTTGTGTAATAATCCCTCAGGTCCAAAAAGATTAAAATCTAGAGGAGGGATAACACTCTCGGTAGCTTTAACGAGCTGGAGAGGCCAACTGCTCAACAATCTTTTTATATTTTACGAGTCAGACAAAAGGAGCTTAAAGGAGACTCGTTTTTTGAGGAACAAGTGATAATTTCAGGTAGCAGCTGATTCCAAGTAAGGTTTGGAATTTTCCAATCACAGCAGTGTCACGAGGATGGCTAAAAGAATCACTCTTCACAACTGTTCCTCAAAAGGGGTAAACAATCAAATGGAGGCGAATGATCAACTAAAACAGAGTGGAGGTGATGATGAGAACACGACCAAGGCTCAAGAGCTGATGATAATTCATTCACAATGGTTATTTACCGGAAATTGGTTCATTTTTTAATGAGCTTAAACTCTGGGGGAAATGTTTGCTCATTGCTTAGGTTTAATTTTTAACGAGCTTGAACTTCACATAAAAACTACTCGTGATAATGGTCATTGATTATTTGATTTCACTGCTAACACTTTGTTCTTTCGACGGTCGTACTGCTTGTTCAATTGCTTCATCAAACCGATTAGAAATGAATAATACATGCTTGAAAAATGAGTTAAAACACTAATACCTTACTCGAATTATGTGAAAAGTAATTTAAAAGTGGTTTTTACCCCTCATTTTACCATTTCATTTGAACTTTGGTTTGTTGGAGCTTTGGAGGTGCCTTCCCCCCTTGATTTTCACTAGCTGATTCCAAGAGATTCTGTGGACGATTCTCGGCGCCGTCTGGACCAGGTAAGAGCTAAACCTGAGCTCTTCAGTTGCATTCCTTCCTTTTTGAATTCTGAGCATGTTTCCTTGTTTTTCTGAGCCTCTGGGGTTTGAAAAATTCGCCCTGGCTCCATCACACCCTTCCTATATCGAAAGGTGCAATGCATATTGGCCTGGCCATTGGCCAGTCAATATGCATCTCACCCAGTACACTGCTGGGGTGCAATGGGCGCAAGAAAGGAAACTTTTGCACTGTTTTCTCATGGAATTTTTTCCTGTTTTTTGCCAAATCAGGACCCTGACTCTTCTCTTGTTTGTTTTGCAGAGATTCATTGGAGCAAAATGGTTGTTACATGGTGAGAATGTGAGCATGAAGAAGAGGACATGGTTGCTTTACATGATCCGGGTATGGTAACTGCATTGCGGAACTGTGGCCTGCTCAAGTTTTTCCGCATCTCTAGCATGAGGCAACAAATCAACTTGTTGCAATATTTCCTCGATGCATGGGATCCTACCAACCAGGTGTTTCAGATCAGAGGCAAATCCATCCCCTTGACTGTCATGGACATCTATTTTTTGACCGGTTTATCGAGGTGTGGTGCCCCTCTCTCATTATTAGGTTCCGCCCGTGGGGGCGAATCCGTGAGAGATTACATTCGCCGGTACTACAGAGAGGGATCTCAGCCAAGTAGGGACTACAAGATCAACATCCGAGATGTCACTAACCGGTCCTTGAGGACCATTCTGTTTACTTTTGCTAGACTGGCCGGTAGTGTGGCTCTTCACGTGGCTAATAGGTCCTATATGCAGTACGCCTTGGAATGCCTCGAACCAAAGGTGTTCAACTGGTGTGACGCAGTACTCCCTGTGATGAAAGAACAACTGACCAAGGTAAAAAGCGGAAGATCCAAGAATTTCAGCTATGGTTCTATTTTGACCGCTTTCGCCTTGGAAAAGATCCCACTGATGCAGCCGCAGTACATTTCACTTGGTTTACCTCCACCGACTGAGCCATGGATGCAGAGATGGGTTGACCTCATGGCCCGACATGCTGGTCAGTCCCAGGTTTCTTTCTCTGATACCTTCTTCAAGTGGTTCAACTGTCAGGAGATGGTTTTTTCCGAGTGTCCATATGCTGGTATGGATTTCCGGGGTGACCCAGATTTGGTGCTGCCGGCTGGTGAGCAGTGGGGTGCTATAGGTAAAATCTCTGACCATATCTCTGTTTATTTTTTTTTTATAATGCTCTCGTGCTTTCTTCTATCAAGACTAATCAAAACTCATGTGCTCATGCAGATATTGGACCAATTCGGTCAACAGTACGTCTGAGAGCACCAGCTGCCTTTCCAGCAGGAGAGGCTGTGGGGAGGGCTATCCTTCACGACCTTGATGTGGCCGAGACTGTTTCAGCATTGCAGGATTAGGTCGAAGGTCTCACTTTTGGTATTACGAATGTGAGGATTGATGAGCTGCCTCTGAGGTTGCAGCGACATACTACTGGCGTGCTGAGTCAATGGACTAGGCTTTTACGCATGATTGCGTAGGCGGTGACCTGTTATCACCAACATCAATAGACTAGGGTGCCCCCTAGCATTTTGAGTTTTGGGTCATTTGACTGATTTTGTCTTGGTTATAGAACATTATGTATAAACCATAAACAGTTATATATATATTTTTGATTTTCGGAGTTTTATTTTGGTTAAGTTACATGATCTTGATGCAAATATTGATGAAATGCTTCTTTTATAAATGTTGCAAATGTCTATCTAACACATAATTTGCCAATGAGTCTGTTAATGTGTTTAAGTTTCTGGAAATATGCTTATATCAAACTGCCTTTCCAAAATCTTGACCATTAGGAACATGCGATAGATAGCTGGATTCCGTACGGAATAGATACCAGTGAGCTGTAGAATGATGAGTTGTGAGTCTAGCCTGACGACAAGTCAGTGTATGCCATGTGTGATGGCATCATAGAGGAGTTCTATCAACACACTGTATTCAGGAATGTTTTTCGTTGACCGACCAATACATACCCCTCTGAAACTCACTAACTCGCCGCTTGGATCGAAGATGGCCCAGGCCGCAGAAGATAGGTTCCGCGAACTACGAATCGCTCCATCGGCATATCCAACAAATGATTCCAATAGGTTTGAAATCTGCAACAAATGCAAAAGTGGATCACCTAACCAAAACAATTACCCTTAGCGAAAACAAAAATGTAACAAAAGCATAGGGGTTACTATCTTGAGTTAAGCATAGTAACGCTTAAGGTACAACCCGTTGCAGGGTTGCACCAGTGGAATCTCATCATAATCCACTAACTCGTAGGCTCCTTTTTCTAGTACACACTTAATAATATAGGGGCCCATCCATAAAGACTTAAACTTACCTGCTCCCAATTTATCAGACTCCTGGTCGTAAAGTAAGACCAGGTCACCTTCTCAGAAGACACGGGGTTTGACATTCTTGTCAAACTACGCCTTGACTCATTTCTTATGGGCTTCGTTAGCTAAAGCGACATCACGACAGGTTTCATCTAATCAGATTAGTTCCAAGAAACGAGCCTCCTCTTCTGAAGTTCTGGGGAGAAGGTCGACTGCGAGTTTGAGGGACAAGATTTCACACTGAACTGGCAAGATTGCTTCCAGGCCATACACCAGTTGAAAGGGTGTAAACCCGGTTGCATTCCTCACCGACGTCCGGTATGCCCACAAGGCCGAGTACAGGATCATGTGCCAAATCCTTTTATGGACTTCGATCATCCTTTGCAGCATGCGCTTCAGGACCTTGTTGATTGCCTCAACTTGTCCGTTAGCTTGCGGATAATATGGAGTAGAGCTGTCGTGGGACAGTCCTAATTTGGCAGCCAACTCAATCATCATGTGATTGTGAAAATGCGATCCATGATCTGTAACTATGGCCTGTGGAACGTCGAATCTAGAGACTACATGATTGAAAAAGAAGAGGGCAGCCGTTTCACCGCTGTTGTTTAATGTAGGCATCGCCTTGGCCCATTTGGTAAAATAGTCTACTGCGACTATGATATACCCATGCCCCCTGGCCGAGGTGGGGTTACATGTCATGAAATCTATGCCCCATTTGGCGAATGGCCCAACAACAACTACTGGTTGCAGAGGTGCGGGTGGTATTCTGGTTTTGCGATCGAAGATTTGACAGGCATGGCAACTTCTGACTGCTGTTATGCAATCTTTGAACATTGTTGGCCAGAAGTATCCTGCTCATAAAATCTTTTGTGCCGTAGCATAACCAGATTGATGCCCCCCACACGCGCCTGAATGGAAATCATTCAGGACTTTTTCAGCCTCCTCGTGGGTGAGGCACCTCCACAAAACTGTATCGACACCACGACGGTAAAGCGTATCACCGATGATCATGTAGTCTTTTGCTTGGTATTGAATGCGTCGTTGTTCTAAGCGGGAGGTATTAGACCTATATGTTTGGGTTTGGAGATATATTATTATGTCTCCATACCATGAATTGCTTGAAGATATCAGAAACAAAGATTCGTCCACGATCGCTTCTTCTGATGTGGCATCGTTGGACGACGATGGGAGATCACATAGTAACTCCGCGAAAACCAGGGCTTTCTTCGATTTGGATTTTATGAATTCCAGATCAAACTCTTGTAAAATTTCTATCCATTTTGAATATTTTCCCCCCAGCAACTGTCGCGAAAATATATAAGTCATGGGGTTGCAATCTGACAAAATGGTAGTTTTTCGAAAGAGGACATAGTGTCGAAATATCTGTATCGCTTGAACAGCTGCGAGAGCTAGCTTTTCAACGTAGGAGTATTTGATTTCCATATCATTTAAGTTTCTACTCAAATAATATATAGGATGCTCAATTCCATTGTCTTCTTGAACTAAAACCATTGCGATGGTTGTATCTGTTGTAGCCAGATACAGGTTAAAGTCTTTTTGATAATCAGGAGCATACATTAATGATGCTTTTATTAGGGATTCCTTTAAAGCATCAAAGGAAGCTTGCGCGACCTGATCCCAGATGAAGGGTACTTCTTTTTTCAATAGACGAGTATAACCTTTAGCAAGTTCGACGTAATTTGGAATGAACCTCCTCAGAAAGTTTGCTTTCCCTTGGAGTTTCTGAATCTGAAGCAAATTTGAAGGTGGAGGCAAATCAATGATTGCCTGAACCTTACATGGGTCCAGATGAATCCCATCCTTTGAGACCACAAAGCCAAGTAAACGACCAGAACTGACACAAAACACACATTTGTGTGGATTGAGTCGTATCTTGTAGTGTTGGCAACGTAGAAATATCGCTCTCAAATGCTGTGGATGATCGGTCCGCTTTCGCAAATGAGCCGGAAGATCATCGAGATATGGTTGAATGATGTTCTTTATGTCATGGAAGGCATAATTCATTGCCCTCTGAAATGTTGCCCCTGCGTTCTTTAAACCAAAGGGTAGCTTGCAATATGCGAATGTGCCCCACGAACAAATAAATGTAGTCTTTGACTGGTCCTGTGGGTGGATGTTAATTTGATTATACCCGGAAAATCCATCCATAAATGAAAAGATTTCACATCCGGCGCATTCATCAATTATCTGGTCAATGAAGGGTGTAGGGTAGTTGTCTTTCAGACAAGCTTGATTTACATCCTTATAATCGACACACACTCTAATAGTTCCTTGTTTTTTCATTACAGGAACAATATTCGATACCCAATCGGTTAGAGGAACCGGGTAAATAAAACCAGCATGGAGAAGTTTTTCAACTTCTGCCTTGATGGCAGCGACTTTCTTGGGGTGCACCTGCTATAGCCGTTGTCGTACCGGTTTGACATCTGGATACATCTTAATTTCATGTTCAACTATGCTCGAGTCAATGCCTGGAATTTCATCATATGACCAAGCAAAGACATCTCTGAACTCGCGAAAAAGAGCGTAATATATTTCCAGTTCTGAAGAAGAACAAGATTTTCCGACATGAATATTCTCTACAACATTTGTTTTGGTCGAGATATTTATGGCGATAGTCTCTTCAATATTGGACAAGTTTTGTTCGGAATCCACCGTGTTTACAGTATTTGATAGAAAATAAAAAACTGATGGATGATGAAGGTCACTGGAACTATCTTCCTTGTAATTCAGAAGATGGGAACGATGGTGGTAATCTTCCCATGGTGCCCCGTCAATCATCATTGACTGAACAATTCCTTCATCTGTAGAATGTACTTCCGACCAAGGATCTGAAGGGGTGCCATATTCCTTAGACCTATCTATCCAAACGCTTGATGAGCGTTGATTTTGGTTTGCCTCCCATGCCGAAAACATTGATTGCTACAATATTTCTATTGGGCTTGGAGGCAATACCTGCAGATGATCCACGCTAATATCATTTTCAGATATCTTTTCAATAGAAGATATCATATTGCAGGTTCCTATTGTTGCCACTTTCGCCAGATTGATTAGAGGTGGTAGGGCAAAAGTCCCCATTAATATAGGGTCTTTTAGTAGGCCTACTCCGATATTTTGAAGCGATTGAGGGCTTCAATGGATCATCAGAATTCTTCCCGTAACTTGTGAACTGTTGGGGAGAAATGTTTGCTGGTCGACGATTGTAATACCTCCTTGGAAGGGAAATGCAATCTTCCTGAAGTAGGTCGACACAACGGCAGCCATAGCATATATCCAGGGCCTTCCCAGTAGGATGTTGTAATCAAGGTTTCCGTCGATCACTTCAACATCAATTTCTACTGTTTTTCCCCCCAGTTCGACTTGCAAGTTACTTAAAATCCCATATGGGGTGTATGTTCATCCATCAAATGCTTTTAATGTCGTCGAAGATCGCGACAAGGGTGGAGATCCTAAAGTTTTCCAGCAACTCATCGACATAATACATGTAGATGCCCCCTCATCAATAATTGTCCGATGAACAGTTTTGTTGAGGGCTTTCACTTGAATAAGGAAAGCTAGTTGAGCTGGTAACTGAGGGTCATATCCTTTATGATTAAAGGCCACAAGATTGGAATCCGTTGGGTCAATCCCACCTATTGCTGATAATAGAGCCTGCTTTTGGGAGGGGCAATTTTGCATTACCTCAAGTGTCGACATAGCGGACAGCGATTGGGCCAGATCCTCCACTATAATATAATGCTGTGGTGCTCTGGCACGAGGATTAAATGTCGATTTGTGTACTACTCCCTTCGTCAACTTTCTCGTTAGTTCAGGAATGATGGGTGGCACAACTTCAGTCGAAGTGGTTGTCGAATTACTAGGTTGATCATTAGCCTTGTTTTCCGACAGCTGTGGATTCTTGTAATCTTTATTCCTTGTCGATATCAAAGCATCATTTTGCTACTTTGAAACAGACAACATTAGCACTTGGGATGGGGAAGCATTGTCACTAGCAACCAGATTTGTTCCTGGATTCGGAAATGGATCAGTCAATACCGCCGAGGTTTTTGAATTCTTAAAGAATTTTCTAAGCTCGGCTTTATGTGGACAATCTTTCGTCCAATGATCCTCATCACATATGAAGCATGGATGACTTGGTTTCCTATCTCCAGAAGGGTTTGCAGAAGATTTTTCAGGAGATGACTCCTCCTGTTTTTTCTTCTTCCCTTTCTTTTTCTTCTTGCCCCCTGGTTGCTTTGGTTCTTTGCCTTTGTCAGTCGACACGACATTTACCTCTGAGGCGAGAAGCTCCTCATTTGCATTTTGACTTGAAACCGTATGAGCCTTCTTTGATGTAGCTTTTACAGTTTTCGTGCTAGTCGCACCTATCATGCCATCACTGGCATGAGAGTCTTTGCTTGATTTAGGAGGGGGAGGAATGGAGAATTTCGGTCTAGGAGCATCAGGGATTTTATCGTAGAGCGTGCTAGACTGAGTATATATCAAGTCTAGATATTGCGCACGAGCAATGACTTGCTCTTCAGTGACGACTCCTCCTTTGCCACATCTTCTGTAATAGAAGGTAATAATGACTTAATAAGCCATTTAGCTAGCAGCTGATCAGGAACATATGTTTTTACCATTCTACGATGACGTCGCCACTCATGAATATGATCAAATATGTGAGTGGCTATTGTTTGTTTGAAATTGGTAAGAAGCTCTGTTCCTGTTTTGTACCTTATGGGTAACTGAAAATGGGTTAAAAAGGTTGTGGCTAGGGTGCTGAAGTTATCGAATGAAGCTCTAGGCAATTCGATATACCATTTTGCTGCCAGACCAGTTAACGTTCGCTAAAAAAGGTGAAGCCTAATCGAATCATCGTTTAGAGTGTTAGATGAACAACACAGATGAAAGGTCATCACATGATTCGACAGGTATTCACTCAGATTTCCATTAAATTTAGGAATATCTGATGGAAGTTTATGTGGGATCGCTGGCCACCAAGGGGCGTAAGCAATTGGATTGTTTATCAACCGATTTAGATCTGGTAACTCTAAAGTTGCCACAAGGGCAACTGTTGATTCAGGTTCGGCGAAGCATACCCAGGATAAGATGGGATTGCCTGAACAGTGAGCCTTTGCATACCAGCATAGTGGATTTGATGCTGATAACTTTGGTAAGGTTGATGGGCATAACCACTATGAAATGGTTGATGTTGACCGTTTTGAATATACAGCTGCCCATTACTTGCAAAGATTTGGTGCTTAGATCCTTGGTAAACTTGTTGGAATTGCGGTTGTTGATATTGCACCAGCCATGGTTGTGAGACCATTTGCTGTTGTCCAATATTGGCTGTTTGACCAAGATGAGGGGTGATGGTACCCGTTTGAGCCTGGGTCACTCTAGTTAAGGAGCCACTAATCGATGATTGTGGTGGCATCGTAGAGACAAGAGGCTGTTGAATTGCGACCTGAGAGACTTGAGGTTGGCATACAACAGGAAACACTTGTACTTGCGACACCGTCACAATAGCCGGTGTAGTGGGGATATTTGACATAGGCAGACTTTGTTGCATTGAGTATACAACTCTTGGTTGTTGAGGCAGTATTGGCACCCAACCACTGGATGTAATTCCAGCATAACCTGAATTCTGTTGTGAACTCTCGTATGTTTGTTCTCCCGGAGGAGACAATGAAAGGGTATATTGCCCCCCATACGGTGGTAATCCAGTGCTCAAAGGAATGATTTGCCTTTGAGGACCGGACTGCCCAAATTGACACTGCGAAGGATCAATTTGCTGAGACTCAACATAAGAGATTCCAGATATTATTCCAGATGAACAAATGGGAATAGACCATACTATCGAAACAGCCACTGGATGGATTCCATCCAGCAATTGAGAGCTAGTTGGGACAGACGGTACGCCGGTGAACATTGTTGGAATAACAACAGGAGGTTTTGCCGCTACTGTGTTAGATGACACAATCCTAGATGTTGACGGTTGTTCAGAGATATCTAGTCTATCCAAAAGATTTCCTAGCGATTCTACAGGAACTTCTGATGACGGGAGACTAATTTCTGATGAAGAAGGATACAGGGTGATCCCAACTCCAAAATGAGATGGAGTACTAGATGGAGGATCCTCCACAATCTCTTCTATAGCAATCAATCCAGGTGGAAGAGGGAGACCATCAGGTCCGTAAAATATTTCTGGTGCCAAAGAAGGTATAGATTCTGCAGCGACAGATGTTTGGGGAATAACACCTTCCGAATTAGCTGTAGATGGAGCCGATTCAGGAATAGAAGTGTTTACTGTCACACTAGGATCAGTTCTACTGTCCTCTTGTGGTTGCGGAATTTCTTCTATAGAGGCAGGGATACCGGAAATGTTTGGAGTAACTAAAGTCTCTGAGGGTGTCGAAACACTTGTTCCAACCAAACCAGGGGACTTTGATTCGGTTAAATGAGTTCGCTTTGTCCGGAATAGTTTTGTTTCCGGAGACAAAGACGGTTGACTCATAAGTCTCCGTGAACGACGGGGTTTTGATTGACTTTCCTCCACGATTGCGGATTACTCAATCAACTAAAAATAAAGGGGAAAATGATTCCGAATTAAATGAATTTAGACGCTTTGACACAACTTGCTTTTTCAATTTTTAAGAGTCGAGAGAAAACAAAATATGACTCTAGTTGCCTTTGATTTTTAATGAGCCTGAAGTGACAAGTGCTCAGATGGACCTTTTCCTTTAAGGAGTCTGAAAAGGAATGAAAGAGACTACTCTAGAAATCTAGATAGAGGGATTACAAAACCAATCGCAAAACTATATAATACTTTTTACGGTACGGTAGTCAATCTTCCCGAATGCTGTGTTCAATGCATTGCGATCGATAGGGCGACAGACATGGCTTCCTATGGATAAAGGATATAGCCTATTGTGGTCTCCCAACATATACTCGACGGTACGTGGAAGAAAAAGTCCGTACTGGCACTTTTCGTCTCAAAGGGGAGGAATCACCCAACCTATGATGAAAGCGATAGTTACCAGGCTTTACGACACCGAAATATGTCTCTAGCCTAGACTTCTAGATGTTGTGCGTTAGGTTCCAAAGAATTTTTATGTTCGAATTTATTTTACAGTTGATCTTTCTTATGAAATTTTCTTTTCAGGTTCACCACATGATGTAGATATACAATTCCTAAAATGCAATCTAAGATGATAAACAATCGTTTAATCTTCTTTTTGCAATGAAAATCCTAGCTACTAAAGAAAGAGAGATGATATTCTTTCAACATAGAGCAGAGAGCACACACTAGATGCACTGTCCTAAATCAAACCAACAAGCAGTCTAAATGCAAATGCACATGCATGTATTTGTTTTCTGCTTTCTTAATGTGTGAATGACATAAAGAATGCTGAGTACAAATTTGAATTATCTTTTCAAAGCGACAGTACTAACAAATTTCTCTTCAAAAACGAAAGGAAGATAATGACAACACTTTGCGATTTTGAATTGAAAATTGCTTTCGACACTTTCAAAACTACTAATTCAAATCAAATACAAGAGTAACTATATAATTGACCATCAAGAATGATAGGATTCTTTTCTTTGACTGAAAACGACACTTGCGACACTTCCAAATCAAAAGACGACGGTTTGATTACGCTACTTTTTGCAAAAGAGAACTGTAAATGGCGCACAATACATAAAAACATTCACAATTCTTTGTACTATGGAGGCAGAATCATGAAAAGGAAGGGAGTTTCTATAGTGGTATACTGATCACAGATAGCAAAACTCCTGAATAAAGCTGAAGAGAGTGAACAAAGAAACCAAAATCTAGAAGCAGAAGAGGTCTTATCTGATCAACGCACCTGCAACACAGGGAAAGTGAGATGTAGCGCACCTACTGCACACGGGAGGTTCAATGCATCCAGATTCCCAAGAGGACAAGGTGCAATGGTCCAGGGACGAGACTTCAACTTGGTTCTTGGTCACAGTTTGCAGCTTAGTTCAGGGATTTAGGCCGAGCTAATGATAGTCAATAAATAGAAATCACAGGGGTTGATCTAATGAGGTTACTAGAGCCACCACTAGGGCAATTAGGATGTTTGCAAATCGATTGTTCAGTTTGTAAACAAAACTCGGAGATAGATTGAAGTAGCATTGATCTATTTTGCACTTGCATAGCAAATGCAGTTCGAAGGCTAGTTGGCTTAACTTCAGGCTCCGTCTGCAAGTTTATAAAACAAAAAAATATAGACAAGCAAACAATCTATTCGCTACCGACGGAGTCGCCATTTTGTTATCAGGAAATCTAGTGTCTATGCAGAGCTTCTAGTCCCACTAAGACGGGTAGCTATCTTAGAAACAAATAGATTAAAGTTGCTTTCGTTTTCCTTTATGAGAAGTAGATATGAGAGGATCAAAGAATACCAACCTCGATCTTTTGCTCGGTTCTTTGCTTTTTCCTTCTCCTCACCGATAGGTCTTTGCCGCTTCTCCCTTGACCACTCCACTTCAAAGAGTACCTGTAAATTCAAAGCAGCATAATACCTTCAAAGTGCAAAGATCTACAATCATAAGCAATATAGGACCAGATATATATTGACCACACAAATGCATATATTATCAAACATACAAGAATGTGGAGGAAAACTTGAATAACTTTATTGATATAAAGATTATAAGAGAGGATTACAACCCATTGATCTGACCCAGCGTCATCCTCCCACCATGAAAGCCCTTCTTCACCTCATGAAAAGCTTAGATCACCCAACACTATTATATTCCACCAAGAAACCAACAACACTTCCTTACAATATACAAAATTCCAGCCTCCGGATCTCTGGGATGAGGGATCCATATATAGATGATTGCAGGGAGGTGAGTCAGCTTCTAGGATTTTGATTAATGTCTTCTCTCTGATAGTTCTTGATTCCACTTGGAGATTGATGATCTCTTACTCATCCCTGGGTGAATTCAGAGAGGCAAGTGTCACAGGAGAATTTTCTGGAAGATTCCATGATCATCCACCTCGCAAACTGTCTCTGCCATTTGTCCATTCTCACCCATCGCACCCTACAGAAGGGCTTTCCAGTATGCATCGCACCTTGTACACTGGGCAGGTGAGATGCATCGCACCCTTAGCACTGAGCACCCTGTATGGTCTAGTTTTGACCAGTTCCGAGCAGTTTTCTGTGGAGAACTTATAGGAGATGATGTAATCAGCTGACCTTGTTCCTTTAGGGAATGAAACAACACTTTTAGGGACTTAGGAGCCCTTGGTTTACGGACATATATGATTGGGGTTGCAGTGCCTAAAAATGTCTATAGTAAAGGGGCAACCTATTGGTGATCAATGCAGGGCCAAAGAGGGTTAAATTGCTGGTGAATGTAATCTCCTAAAAGGTTAGGGTGCGTTCGGCCTTAAAATCACTGAAATGAAGCAATTAAAGGAAGAAACTCTGGGATTAGGGAGAGTCATTGTTGGGATGGGGTCCCTAGGGTCAATTTTGTTGAGTTTTCATTCAATTTTGCAATATATTTTTGTAGCGAAGGTAAAGTCTCCATGAAATATGGAAAGCGGAGCGCGAAGCTAAGTAGAGTCAAATCGGCTTTAGTCCCTTGGGTGGGTAGGTAATAGAGCTGTTTTGAGACTCGCCTATGGTCCACACACCATGGTATTGTAAATCAAAGGCTATATAAAGTTGAGTCATAGCGAGTCTTAGAAGATAACTTGAGAAGAAGAATCATTGTAAGGGAAAGGTGCTAAGGCAGGAAAGGTCTGTTTCCTGTACTTAGGTGAAAGGGGAAGGCTCCTGCAGATGAGTGCGCGAAGACCTTGGTGAGTCTGCAAGATGAGTGTGCAGGCCCCAGAAATTGAGTGCGCAGGGATAAAAAGTCTGTATCTAAACATATACATATAATATGGACTGTTTTGGGCCAAAATTGATGCATCTGTGTTCTTTTATTTACTTCTGCAAAGTTTAGGTATATTCGATCTGTAATATGTTTTATATGAATGAATGCTTATTTACTGCATGAAACTAGTAGATATGTAATAATTATGCATGATAAGTACAATTAAGTACCTTTGCGAAGATCTGAAAGTCATTTACATAGAGTTGTAGTAGTTTTTTGTCAAAAGGAATTGATTTGTGTGAAGGTAGATCTAAGACGCAAGAGAACTTATAGAAATCGTCACACAGGCCTCTGGATGCACAAATTTGGTTCTAGCATCCCCTAATACCACTTCGGGTGATACTGCAGCCTACGCTATGCAGGATGTTGCCGAAAGGGCCATCAGTTAGGGTTTCGTTGGTTGGCACAGTTAAAGCTAAACCTAGGTTAGGCCCCAACAAGCCAACAAATGGTTCTGTTGCCGGGACTGGGATCTATATGAGGAATGCATGATGTCGAATAAGTGGTTCCCTATTAAGAAGGAAATTGAGAAGTGGATAGATCAGAAGTTTCACATGTTTGTAGCTCAGGAGAACAAAAACCCTCAGTTATCCAAGGAACAATGGTTGAATAGATACCTGTACATAGATGAAACTGAAGTCTTTTTCTGTTTCTTCCCTTGTGAATTGCACGAGTGGTTGTCTAGATTGGCAGAAAGTTAGGGAATGTGGAGGATTGCTGATCCTATTGTGTGCACTCCAGAGTTGGTGATGCGCTTGGAAGATTCAGAAAATAAAATTGTACGGATCGTTGATCACTGGATTGATCGCATAGTCAGAGGATTTGTCACTGAACTGGCGATTGATACGTCCATCAGCTATAGCGAAGTAGAGTGTAGGATCTTTAAGGGACCGTGAGGTAAGTATTTAAAATCTCTGAAAACTTGGATTAATATGTTTTTATGTGAAAAATGGGTTATGCTATTACCTTGATGTTCAGGACTATGCAAACCCTTCAGAAGGAACAGAGAATTGGGCTTTGAATACAGTCTGCTATTGGGATCCTGTTCAAGCGACGACGAGGGAACTATTTTGAATACACCATGAAGTGCACTACAATTGGTATGTCAGGGCATCCTAAGGATACCTCATCCATCCAGTCCACCTCCGCCTCCACCTCTGCCACATACACCTACATCTTCACCTCTTCCTCCACCTCTGCCTCAATCATTCAACATGGAAAACACATTGAAGATGCAAATATTTAAAGGGGTAGGGAGCAAAGACCCCAAGCAATTATGGTTTGTTGCAAATGATGTGTGGAAAACAAAACATAGAGCTGATGATAATCTAAAGAAAGTGCAATTGGTCATGGCACTGCAGGATCGGACGTTGACTTGGTATATCAAGTTCTGTCAAGACAAACTTGGCGCAATGTTGGAAGAGACTCAACAAGTGTTGAACAATTTGTTTAAGAAGCCTAAATATTAGGCACAGTTGTTCACAAAATTTAAGGAGATACAAAAAAGGGTAAATGAATCCTCGTGGGATTTCGATCAGTGTCTAAAATGCATGATTCGGCAGGATAATATGAACATCACAGATGATCAACATAGAGACTGGTACATTTCTTCGTTGTTGCCTCACCTAAGATTACCATTATCACGATAGAATATAGGAATATAAGTAGAAGCTTTGGAAATCACGATGAGGTTGGAAGCCTCGCCAATACAAGATACGAACATTAGAATACAACAGATTCACTCGCAGCTGGCAAGTCTGCAGATGGAGTTGCAGAGCTTGAAAATAGTAAAGGAGGCCCAACCTGAGGTTTGTGCAAAAGTTTGGTGCTTGAAATGCAAGGGCCACAATCATGATAAGGACCATTTCCTAGTTTATCAAAGTTATCTTATTGTGGGGGGGGGGGGGGGGGGGGGGGGTGGGAGGCTGTTCCCCTAAAGCCAAAAAATAATGCTAGGCCGAGCACAGGAGAAACATCATGGTGCGCTATTTGTTAGGTTACATGACAACATGCGATAGACAATTGTCATTGACTACAAAAGTTTGTACAGACCCCCCAACAGTTATTTTTCAATTTCTTCAAATCTGTAGGTCATCATGAGTGCCATTGTCGAAGCTATGAATTAATGACGGATAGAACCCTTACCTATCGAATGTAGGCGGAAGAAGAAGAGGATGAGGGGCTGACAGAGGCCATGGAAAATTTATTTTTTATAACTGTGGCGAAGCTGAGCATTTTGTGTGTGACTGTCAAAACCCAACACATCCATCTTGTCGATATTGTAGACAGTTCGATCATGTGATAGAAGATTTCCCAATACTTATAGAAAATATGCAAGAAAATAAGACACAAACCCAACAACCTACATAGAATATCTAGATGATGATGGTGGAGCATCGTGAACAAGATCGTAACATCAATATTGTAACACGCAGTGGTATGGCCACAGTAGAAGATAAAGGAAAGTAGCCATAAACCGAGGGATGGGTGCGCAAGGCTGATGAAAAGGAAGTTGGGTTTGAACTCAATAGGGCTAAGGAAAATTTTGTGGAAGCTAAGAAGAACTTTAATGAGGCTTCTACGTCGGGGAGTAAGGAAAAACTGGTTGGAAATAGTGAAGTGCAAGATGTGGATCCTTCAATGTTAGCCACTTTTCTCAAAACTTGAATGAAGTTGTTGAGGGATTAGAAGGTGGTAGAAAGGCTCCAGGAGATGATTGACAATTATATGGGAAAAATTAAGATTCCTTCAGAACAACATGCTGTGAGGAAACTGGGTAAACACAAGAAATAGACTGGGCATGAGATGAGGTTAACCACGCAGATTAGGGAGTATGAAATGGACCAAATCATCCTGGATCTGGGATTTGACGTAAACATACTACCGAAGCATACACGGGAAAGGATGGGGAGACCTATGCTACAATGGTCTCCTATATAGCTATGCATGGCCAATCAATAAAAGATCATTCCTATGGGGCGCCTGTATGGGGTAACAATGGACATTGAAGGAGCGAGTACGTTGGATGACTTTGAGGTAATTGAAATAGTGGATGACAACAATCCTTACCCTGAGTTACTAGGAATTGCTTGAGCCTTTGATATGGATGTGGTGATCAATCTGAAGAAGTGAAGGATGACATTTGAGAAGAAGGCGCTTAGGGTTATTGTGCCACTAGACCCTACTGAAGGAGTGTGCTACACTGAACTGGTCTGCGACTATGAGGAGGATGATGATTTGGATCAAATCTACAAGATAACTACACGTGACAAAGATTGGATAAATCCCACTGCAGATGGACAAATCACATGGGATAGAGACAACTCCTGTAACTAATACTCAGATGAAGAGCTTGAACACTAGTAGAATTGGTTGTATGAAGTCTCTATGCTACATTGCAATATGATGACCAAATCGTTGCGGTGCGTATCTACGGAGGTAAGAAATCTCATGCATTATGATGGCTTAAATGATGTTAATATATTTTTGGATGAATTTGAAAGGGAGGTGCCCGAGGAAAATCGATTCCAAGCACTTGAATTGGCACTGCGTGCTATGCATGCCCGTTTGTGGGGGTACACATAAGGAAATCTTCACTGACTAGAAGGAATATGTTGGCTTGAGGGGGCCTGACCCAGGTTCAGAGTTAATTAGCCAAACAAATCCCTACACTACAGGCCCTTTTGGCATCAGCCTGCGGAGCGCAGACCGAAGTCTCACTCAAAGCAGTATGGGGGGATGTTGGAACCAAGTTTCCGCACCCTGAGATGGTTGTGATGTCATTTGATTCCCTCTATCCCTGCCTTCACATAGGTTGCTTCACTCTAGGGCCTAAGAGACGAGCCCTCTATTCCAGCCTTTTGTACCTCTACAAGAGGGTATAATCGGCCTTTGTGCAACCCTAGCCTACTTCTCGGGTACTTTCGCGTTGCTATGGCAGCGTGCCATACAAATTCCCTAATTAATCTAAGCGACTTTCTTATCTTATTAGACAATTATAGTTAACACCATGTAAATAGATATTCGTAAACACATTCAATTATTCAATGTAATTGCGGTCATTTGAGCATCATATAAGCATAAGAAAGGAAATTCATACATAAAGTATCAGATGCATCAATAGAACAAAGACATAGGAAATTGCAGAATATCTCTCTTTATTAATATCTTCTAAATGTTTATAGATTTTTTCCACCGTGCGCACACAGCTGCAGGGGTTCACACACTTAGCTGCAGACTTCTACCCTAGGCCTCTGCACACTCAGCTGCAGAGCCTCTACCTACACTACAACCCAAGACTTAGACTTCTTAAGCTAGAGCTACAACTCTCTTACCTGTTGTGTCTCTTAAAATACTTAGAGCTTAGATATTTTTATACAATCCCACGGTCCGCGAACCATGGGTAGATCTCTTACAACCGACTTTACTTTACAAAACTAAGGGTGGACCACCCTTTATGACAGATAACACCTTCATGCTCCGTGACCACAAAATGCAGAGACTTTATTATTTTATTACAAAATTTGACTCAAACATGGGCTTTTGGCCCCAAAACTTCCCCTGGGGGATCCCGCTCCCAATAAGCCCCCAACACAAACATCGTGACTTGCCCTTGAGTCACTCGGTAGGTGCGAAGATCTTTACGTGAAGCCCATCCAACTCAACCTGTATGACCACTACGTCGGCCATGCACTGAGATGCCGCCTGCTTTGCATCTTCCACTGTATTCTCGGTCACTACTCCTGCACTGTCAGCCTGAAGCTTTTGTTGCGTTGCTTGCAGAGTCGCAAGTTTGCCTTCAATATTTTCTGTGACTATGTAAGTTTCTTCCAGCCAGGGCTTTAGTCTCGCCTTTAGTATTGCTTCCTTGTGCAGCGTTGTGTCCACTTGTTCCTTCAGTATCTTGGCCTCCTGCTGCTTAGCTAGCCTCTGTGTCAGTGCAACGGTTCACGTTGTGCCCTTAACTTCATCTTAACACTGTTGTAACTAGTGCGCTTCTGTCTCTAGCATCTGTACATTTGGGTCCTTGTGCAAGTTTATTAGGACCTCAAATGATTGCTCGAACAACTATGTGTAGTATGCTACTGCACTTTCCACTGCCCCGACTGCCTCTGTGATAGTGGTCGCCCACTGTTCCTTTACTTCCAGCGGTGTTGAAGGTTGGGCCCTCAACTACAGCTCTGTAATCTGTAGGTTCAACTCCAACTGAACCCGTGCCATCTTAGTCTAGGTGTTGCGCACCCCTGTGGTCAATTTGTGGATGTAGACCTCGACTCGATCCTCCTTCGGAATGGCCAAATATGGGAACATTCTGCATGCCTCTTCAATGACCTGCATGATCTTCTTGCCCTGGTTGGTCGCCTCAGTCTTAGCAGTGATGGCGGCATTTCTCTGTAGGGCCATCTGTTCATTGTTGATCCGTCATTCGCTGATCACCTGGAGGGTGCAGTGCTCTCGAGCCCTCATTTCTGGAGGGGAGTCTTACTCTCATCAATGTCCTTTGGGACCTTGGACTTAGGCTTATGTGGAGGGACATACTCCGGCAACTGTGTAATAGGGTCCACACCCTGGGTTTCAACCTCCTCTACTTCAACCCCCACATCCTCATCATCCATCGGGATGTCTTCGATGTCCTCCTCCTCTACCTCTAAGTTTATGGCCTTGCCCTTCTCCTGTGCAGTGGGCTTTGGTGGGTTTTGCCTTGGCGAGGCGCGCACTGGTATGGCAGGCTGCTTGCCCTTCTTATCCTTCACAGTCTCCTTGGTTGGGGTTGGCTTCAGTCTCAGCATTCTCAGTGACTTAGGGACCTCTACCAATACTTCGAGAACCTTTGGGGCAGCTTCTTCGGCCTCCATATCAATTTCCTGCACATTCTCCTCGGTTGCCACTTCTTCGGTGTCCATAGCTTCTGCGTGTGTTGACATGACACTATTCACTAGTTCCTGTGTCTCCTTTGACAATTGTTCAAATTCTGAACTCGCTATCATATCTTGAAAGAATTCACGGTTCATGTGAACTTGAGAGTGCAACAACTCAATTCTCAAAATGTCAAGTGTTTTTCACTGGGCCACCACTTGTAATTTATAGGGCATTTTGAATTCAAATCCGACCGTTCCCCCAAAATCAATTCATTAATTTCGGATTGGCGACAAATTTTCAAGGATCTAAGCCATAAATTTTGTCTTAAATGCCGGCTGCTTGCTCCATTTGGCCTTACTTCTGCCATCTTTTCATGAACAGTGACCGTAACGGTCACTTTTTGGCCAACCTACATGATTTCTCCCTGCGTAGCGCAGCTCCCTTCGTGCTGCCGCGGACCCAATGACACTTCCTTGCTTCGCACCATTCTCCAATCGTGTAGCTCCCTAACCCGCGCAATGTAATTTATAGTCCCGTGCCTCCTTTTAGGTGCCTGGAGTGCTAAGACCGTGCTACCTTCATTTAGTCACATGGCCAGACCACCGGTGTATGGCTTCAAGCGACAACCATTCACCTTTCCTGGGAAGGGTTCTCCATTCAATTTGACCAGCTATACCACTCCTCTGTCGGTAATCTCCTTAATGACATAAGGCCCTAACCAGTGCATTTTGAACTTCCCTGGAAATTGATCAAACTTACTATCATATAACAAAATCAGGTCATTTACCTTAAATGAGCACAACTTAATGTGTCGATCATGCCATGCCTTTTCGCGTTGCTTTTGGACCTACTCGTGAAATCCAGCCAAAAATATTTCTTCCTCCAGTTCATCCAGCTATGCGAGCCTCTCCTTTAGGGCTCCACGATCCATCATACCTATGAGCACTGTTATGCACAGACTAGGCACAATATACTCCATAGGCATTACCACTTCAACCCCATAGACGAGCCTAAAGGGGGTTTGTCCAGTCAACTTCTTGCATGTTGTTAGATAAGCCCATAATACTGCAGGTATGCGTAGGTCCCAATCACTTCGTTGAGCATTAAAAACCTTGGTCAACACATTTCAAGAACTTTGTTGAATGCTTCCACCATCCTGTTAGTCTGTGGGTGATAAGGTGTGCTCTTCTGGTGGTATACTTGAAATTCCTACATTAGCGCACTGATCATCTCATTAAGGAAGTGCATACCACGATCACTCATCAAGATCTTTGGAAAACCAAATCATGTTAGTACATGCTCAAATAGGAACTTTGCGGTAGTTGTGCCCATGCAATCCTTCACCGGTTGTGCTTCTTCCTAACAAGTCAAATACTCCGTCACGGTGATAATGTACCTTGCTCCCGTCTTTCCTTGGGGCTGAATGGGTCCCACAAAATTTATCATCCACTTTTCAAAGGGTTGCAACGCCATCTTTGGATTCAAAGGCATCTCATCCCTTAGCGATGGCCTGCCAATCCTTTGAAACACATCACACGCTTTACAATATTCTTTTGAGTCCTGATGGAGTGTTGGCCATCACAACCCTATACATAGAATCTTCTGCGCAGTTACTCTTCCTGCATAATGTCCTCCTGCAGTGCCCCCATGAGCATCCATGACGATGCTGCTTCTTTTGAACTCTGGTACATACCATCGCAATATCTCATCAGTCCCCATCTTGTACATATGCCCAACAATGACAGAGAAATCTTTTGCACGCACCATTAATTCCTTCTTTTGCTGGACAGTGTATCCTTCCGGTGCAGTACCTATCATTAGGAACTATATTATATCCTCAAAATGACCATCCGCGACACGCACTGCAAATAGCTGTGCATCAGGCAATCCTTCTTCCAAGTTAGTGGGTTCCTCCCCTGTTTCAATGCGCGACAGATGGTTTGGTCTTGCGTTCAGTCGTCCAAGCTTCACAACAACTTCAAAATCATACTCTTGGAACAATAAGAGCCACCTGCAGATTATCCCCCCAAACACAGGCTTATTGACTAGATACTTCGACGCAGAGTGATCTGTATACATCTTAAAATGGCCTCCTAGCAAGTAGTGCCTATACTTTTGGAGCGCATACACCATAGCTATCCCTTCGCGCTCAGTGGTGGAATAGTTCTTCTCTGCTTTTGATAATCGTCAGCTTGCGAATGCGATAGGATGATCCAAGCCTTCTCCGCCAACCTGTGTTAGTACTGCTCCCAATGCTATACATGACGCGTCAACATGTACATGGAACTCTTTCTTCCAGTCTGGGAAGACTAGAATCGACGCGGTGACCATCTTTTCTTTCAATATATCCAATGTCTTCTTGTAGTCATTGTTCCAGTAGAATGTGACATCCTTCTTCAACAATTTCTCCATAGGCGCGGTGATCTGGGCATAGGCTTTGATAAACTTTCTGTAATATCCCATAAGTCCCAAGGTAACGCGTAGATGCTTCACACTCCGCGGTGCTTCCAAGTTTAGTATCACTGTGATCTTCGCGGGGTCTACCATCAGTCCCTGTCTGCAAACCACATGCCCCAACAAGTTTCCAAAATAAACACAAAACAAACACTTCTTGAGATTGAACGCGATCTGGTATCTTCGACAGGCATCCAACATCAGGCGCAAGCTTGCTACATGGCGCTTAACTAGCCCAAACACAATCCAGTTATCAAAATATACCTCCAGGAACTTATGAATAAATTCCTTCAACGCAGCAACAACTACGCGCAAGAAGATCGCAGGTGCATTCTTAAATCCGAACGGCATTACTGTGTATTGAAAACAGCCCCACTCAGTCATGAAGGTTGTCTTGCTCCTATCCTCTAGCACGATTTTGATTTGATGGTACCTAGGGAATCCATCAATGAAGGAATATGCTTCTTGGCCACCTACATTGTCCAACACTTCATCAGTGAACGGAGTCGGGAAAGGATCATGTACACAAGCGTCATTCAACTTTCTAAGATCCACACATATCCTTATTTCATCCTTCTGCTTCTTTTCCTGTACCACCCTTGGACTTACCTAGTCAGATTCTTCCACAGGCTCAATGATGCCCGTCGCGAGCATCTTGTCTATCTCTAAGCGAACCTTCTCCTTATATTTCGGATTGAGACGGTAAGGTCTTTGCTTAACTGGCTTCGCGTTGGGCTTAAACGTAATCTTCATTAGTCCTAGGTCCCCAGTTATCCATTTTAGGTTTGTAAACTTGGTAGTAAATAAATCCTGGTATTCACGAAGCAATTCAACGACCTTATCCACTACCGTGTCATCCTAGTAGTCTCCAATATTCACGAATTTGGGTTCTGCCTCCTTACCGATGTTTACTTATTTTATTTTCAACGACGCGTTTATATCAGGGTTTTGAATTTGTGGTCCTTGAAGCTTGCGGTGACCTTCTGTTTATGGAATGTTAATCTTCTGTGGATCCTTGTCTTCTTCTTCAATAGTTATATTATAACATTCTAGCACGTGACTTAGCTGAGTAGCCCTTTCAGGCTGAATTAGGTCTAAAGGATCCTGTGGTATCTTAAAGATTGCTGCTTTCACTTCTTGTAGCGCTTCATCAATATTGTCAAACTCGTACTCAAAACCAAATGTCATAATGAATCCCTCACACAAGATATCCCATTCACTTCTCCCATGGTGGAGCTCGGTTTCTACATACCAGTTCATCGGGACGATATCCAGGGTGTGACAGAACAAGTGCACCCATTCAGGTTGGGGATTTTCTGCATAAGCCTAGGTCCATTTGGCCAAATGCGCGCGTGGATCATCTTGCCCATCATACTTTTCTGTGATTTGCATCTTCAACTTCCCAAAGCGAGTTCTCACCATTCTCCTGCATTCGTGCCAATCATCAAATCTTCCCTTGTGTGTACCCCACCATCTTACAAGCGTAGTGCGCAGTGCCCAGTCCAACGCCTAGAAGCACTGATTTTCTGGAACCTCCCTTTCAAATGCATCCAAGAAGATATCTACCTCATTCAAGCCATCATAAGTAGGCAGATTTCTTACCTCCGAGGACACACAATGCAGTGCTTGGGTCATCATGTTGTAGTTCAGCGTAGTCACTTCATGTAGCCGGTTCTGCCAGCACTCTAACTCTTCATCAGAGTTCGAAGTGCAGGAACTCTCGCGATCCCATGTAATTCGTCCATCCATGGTGGGATTCAACCAATATTGATCTTGCACCATTATGTTATAGATACAGTCCAAATCGTCATCACTCTCACAATCACGGACTGGTTCTGTATAGCGCGATCCCTCAACAGGTTCTAGAGGTACTATTATGCGTAAAGATTTCTTCTCAAAGATCATATTTCACTTCTTTAGATTTATTACCTCGTTCATATCAGTAGCCTAGTCAATTCCCGGGAGTGCAGGATAGGGATTTCTGTCATCCACTATCTCTATTACTTCAAAATCAGCCAGCGTGCTTTCTCCCTCAATATCCACGGTCACCCCCTATAGCCACCCCATGGGGATGATCTTCTACTGATTGGCCATCCTTAGTTGAATCGGAGACCATTACAGCGCGAGTCTCCCCATTCATTCCCAAGTTTGCTTTAGTAGGACATTCACGTCTGACCCCAGGTCCAAAATAACCTGATCCATCTCATACTCTCCTATCTGTGCGATCAATCTCATCTCCTGTTCCATCCTTGTTTTATGCTTGCCAATATTTCATACTACGTGCGGCACACCCAACATGGTTCCAACACATCCATTGATAAGCTCTTGTAACGCTTTCACAGCCTTACTATCGTGCAGTAACTTCATACAAGTCTCTAGGAAAGTTGTGAGCATAGAGGGGTCCATCTCCTGCTTAGGCTTATCCTTACTTCCTGAGGTGGAGGCCTCAACGAAGCTCTTCTTAGCTTCCATGAAGGTTTCATGTGCACGCTCCAAATCAAACTCAGCCTCCTTCGTCGGAGCTTTTCAAACCCATGTACTGTCTTCTGGCTATTTTCCCTTGTCATCTCCTATCGTGATTCCACTTTTGAGCACTATATTTACATTGGATCCTCTTCTTGTGGCTCAGACCTCATCATCTACAGGTTCTGAGTTGGTGGAGGTGGTAGCGCCCCTTTATCGTGTATCCTAGCTATCAGCGTAGGACTGTCTTTCATTTCATGATCAAACAACATGCAATACTTGCACGAAGGACGCGTCAGATTAGTACAATCACAACCATAATGTCCTGGCCCTCTGCAATTGTAGCAAATCAACTGTCCTTGACCTCTACCAAGTCCTCCTCTTCCTGGGCCTCTTCCGTGCCCCTGAAATCTTGTCCGCGCCATCCCTATGCTCTGTTCAATGGGATGCATTTCGGTATGATCCCTATAGGCGGGAGTTCTATCCATCATCAATTCATAGCTCTTGCAAGTATGCTTATGATGCCCTATCGACCTACAAAAGTTGCAGAATAGTTGTTGTGGTGTCTATACAAACTTTTGTAGCAAGTGCCAGTTATCCGTAGCATGTTTTCCGGCTACCTGACAGATAGCGCACCATAATGCAGGCCCCAGGCTAGGTTCTTCTTAAGCTTCTAGCCTTAAAGGCATTAGTCCCCCTCCTACAATATAGTTCACAAAGACTGGGCAAAGGTCCTTGTCATGCCCCTGACTCTTGCATTTCAAGCACCATATCTCTTGGAGCACCTTTGGTCGAACCGTCCTGTCCTGCTTTAGACTTTTCATCTCAAGGCACAGATTCTTTAGCTGCGCATGGAGCTGCTAAACCCCCAGGTTTGGATCTTGCATCAGAGTCTCATGTAGTCTCATGACAATCTCCAAAGCCTCCGCCTGAGTGGTTATCTTCTGTTGCGATAGCACAACCCTTAAGTGTGGTAGGAGCGAAGCAACAAACCACTCACGATGCTATCCATCTGTTAGGTTCATGTTGGCTTCACAAATTGTACATTTCAACCTCTGATCTAGTTCCCAAGGTGTCTTGCCTGGTTGCATCATGATTTCTTTGAATCCCACAATCGACTGCGCCTCAAATTTAGGTCTACTGAATTCTTTATTCAATGTTGTTTGGATGTCTGCCACTCTAGCATTCAGGTTATCATTAGAGTACTTAATATACCAGGTTAGCGTGTGATCTTGCAAATCACTAACCAGCATCACCTTCTTTATATGATCATTTGTAACACCTTGAGCTTCCCATACAACCCTCACAATGAACCAGAATTGGTCCAAGTCCTCATTTCCCAAGCCTTTGAACAAAGGAAACTTCACTATATTTTCCATACTGAACTGTGGTGGAGGTGGAGGTGGTACGGGTGAAGTTGGAGGCGATGGTGGTGAAGTTGGAGGTGGTGTGGGCGGAGGTGGTATTCACAGAAATCCTTGTCTTATTAACTGAATAGCACTTCACGGAGAAACCTTCGCTATCTCTTCTTCGTCATCTCACGGAGGTGAAATCAATGGGCTATACTCCGGACCCTTTTTTCCTTCATTCCTGTAAGTTTTTCCGCTTTGCATAGTTTTGAACATCAAGGTAGCTACATAACCCATTTTTCGCACAATAGCATTTTAATCCAGGTATTCAAATATTTTACGTACTTACCTCACAGTCCTTTGAAAAAGAACTTCTCCGCCTGGTTGTAGCTGACTGAGGTGTTGACTGCGAATTCAGTCACAAATCCTCCTATGATGCGATTGAGCCAATGATCGACATCGCAGGTGATCTTATCCTCCGATACTTCCAATTTCTGTATTAGCTCCGGGGTCCACACAATAGGGTCATCAAGTTTCCACCTTCCTTGGCTATCTTCTAGCTTCACGATCCACTCGTATAGCTCAATAGGGAAGGAGCAGAAAAAGATCTTGTGGATCTCTGTATATAGGTATCTGTCCAACCAATGTTCCTTTGTCAGTCGCGGGTTTCTGTTCTCCTGTGTCGTGAATTCGTGGATATTCCTATCCAACCAGTCTCTGATCTCCTTCTTAGTTTGATTCCAGTGATACGACATCACACATCTCTTATGCAGATTCCGATCCCGGCAACGGAACCATTTGTTGGCTTGAGGGGGCTTGACCCAGGTTCAGAGTTAATTAGCCAAACAAATCCCTACACTACTGCCCCTTTCGGCATTAGCTTGTGGAGAGCAGACCGAAGTATCACCCGAAGTAGTATGGAGGGATGTTGAAACCAAGTTTCCACACCCTGAGATGGTTGTTATGTCGTTTAATTCCCTTTATCCTTGCCTTTGCATAGGTTGCTTCGCTCTAGGGCCTGCGAGACGAGCCCTCTATTCCAACCTTCAGTACCTTTGCGCAAGGGTATGATCGGCCTTTGCATAGCCCTAGCCTGCTGTTTGGGTACTTTCGCACTACTATGGCAGCGTGCCGTACAAATTCCCCAATTAATCTAAGTGACTTGCTTATCTTATCAAACAATTATAGTTAACACCGCATAAACAGATATTCGTAAATGCGTTCAATTATTCAATGTAATTGTAGTCATTCACACATCATATAAGCACAATAAAGGAAATTCATACATAAAGTATCAGATGCATCAACAGAACAAAGACACAGGAAATTGTAGAATATCTCTCTTTATTAATATCTTCCAAATGTTTACAGACTCTGTCCACCCTACGCACATAGCTGCAGGGGTCCACGCACTCAGCTGCAGACTTCTACCCTAGGCCTCTGTGCACTCAACTATAGAGCCTCTACCTATGCTACAACCCAAGACTTAGACTTCTTGCTCCAGAGCTACGAATCTCTTACATGTTGTGTCTCTTAAACTACTTAGAGCTTAGCTCTTTTTATACAATCCCATGGTCCGCAGACCATGGGTAGATCTCTTACAGCTAACTTTACTTTACAAAACTAAGGGCGGACTACCCTTTATGACAAATAACACCTTCGCACTCCGCGACCACAAAATGTGGATACTTTACTATTTTATTACAAAATTTGACTCAAACATGGGCTTTTAGCCCCAAAACTGCCCTTGGGGGATCTCGCTCCCAACAAAATACAAGTGAATGATGAAGCTAAGGTTTGGATACGCTGATACCTGGATGAATGAGAAATATGGTCGAAAGGAGGATCTGCGTGAGCACTTGGCACGATGGACTAAAGCTTGGGGAGAAGAGCCACAACCAGAATGGGTACATATCTTCTATCATACCCTCGATACTATCCCAATGAACTGGTATTTGGAAACAGAGCTACGCCATGGGATGACTGAATGGGACATATTGAGGGAGAGCTTCTTATTAACTTTTAGCTTTGAGGATGGATTCAAATGCATTGATGAAACACTCCAAGAAATTAAGGACGATATCTTTAGAACACCTAAAGATTTGGTAGAATGGTTTCAACTGGACTGGAGTACCCAGATGCGCCATGCGCTAAAATGCTACAATGTGACTATAGAAGAAGAAGAAGACGATCCAAAAAAAATCAATATTCTAGAGACTAAAGGACACCACGAGGTTGAAGGACCTAAAGCAGAGAACCCTGATATATTAGAACCTTTGAAGACCAGGCAAGTAAACATTGGATCCGATGTGTAGCCTAAGTTTGCAAAGATAGGAGATTATTTGGATGAAGATACAGTGGATAAAGTTTTGAAGCTGCTGTGCGAATATTAGGACTTGTTTCCTACCAAGTTCTTGGACCTAAAGGGAATAGGGGATCTGGGAATGATGAAGATCACTTTAGACCCCAATGCGAAGCTCGTGAAATAGAGACATTACCGGCTGAATCCCAAGTATAAGGAAAAGGTGCGCAAAGAGCTAGACAAAATGCTCGAAGCATGAATTATTGAGCCAATAGAAGAATCTGATTGGGTGAGCCCTATGGTAGTTCAAGAGAAGAAGAAGCAAGGTGAAATCAGAATATGCATAGACCTGAGGAAGCTAAATGATGCTGTTAGAAAATTATATATTATAGAGAAATGGGACAAAAAAAATATTGCAGAAATATAAATACAGAAAATGCATAAAACAAGAGAGATACAGATATATGTGGTTCACCCAATTTGGGCTACATTTAGTAAAATGAAGAGATACAACCTATAATAGATCCGTTGTAATTTCCTCTTCACTCTCACACAATCTCCTCTCTTTTTCTCGTTCAGAATACAATCTACATAACCGAAATAAAATTCCCTCATATATAGTGAGGGGTTGCCTTCTAGGGCAAAAAACCCTAAACTAAACATAACTTCTACCATCAGATTTCTGCCTAATGAACGACCCATATTGACTACAAAATTGCAACATTTTACAAGGAAATTTTACATCTATTTTTAGCTTAGGGGGTGTTGTCCCCAATCCCCCACCAGGGGGGGCTCTAAAGAATCGTCGTCACCCCCCCAGACCCCCCTAGCGGTGCACATAAACGGGTGGTATTACCACCACATTATGAAATGCGATCCAATGTGGAGATACCTTTGAATAAGGAAGATAACCAGGCTCCACACCCAACAGATGCCTGTGTTCATGACCCGTTTCCAACACCATTTACAGATGAAGGTTTGGAGAATTTTGGAGGGCAGGAAGCTTATTCTTTCACTGATGGGTTCTCAGGGTAGCATCAGATTAAGATTGTGACCATCAAATTAAGATTATGCTAGAGGATCGCAATAAGATGACCTTCGTGACAAAATGGGGATGTTTCTAGTACACAGTGATGCCATTCAAGCTAAAGAATGTGCTTGCAATCTTTTCAAGAGTTGTAATTGCAACGTTCAAAGAATTCATCCATAAATTATTAGAAGTGTATTTTGATGACTGGACTGTGTTTGGGTTGGTAAAATGCCATGTTGCAAGTCTGCACCTCATGTTGGATACTTGTCGCAGATACCAAATTGCTCTAAATTTGAAGAAGTGTATCTTTTGCATGCCTTATGGGATACTGCTAGGTCATGTGGTCTACAAGCAGGGATTAATGGTAGATCCTGCGAAGATAGCAGTGATTGTCAATTTAGAAGCTCTGAAGAATGTAAAGCAGCTACATGCAATGTTGGGGCACACAGGTTACTATAGAGAGTTCATCAAATCTTATGCACAAATTACTGCGCTAATGGAGAAATTACTAAAGAAGGAAACAACATTCTGTTGGGAGGAAGAGTGTCAGTGCAGTATGGATGTATTAAAGGAAAAGATGGTGACCGTGCCTATTTTGGTGTTTCTCGATTAGAAGAAATAATTCCATGTGCATGTGGATGCCTCTTGTATTGTGTTGGGTTCAGTATTGACCCAACTGGGTGAAGGTGAGATAGATCACCTTATAGCCTTTGCAAGCCGAAAACTGTTAAAGGTTGAGAAGAATTATTCAACTATAGAGTGCGAAGGATTAGTGATGGTTTGCATGTTACATAAGTTTCGACATTATTTGTTGGGCGTACATTTCAAAATGTATATAGATCACTCCACTCTCAAGTACCTGGTTAACAAGCCTGTTTTAGGGGGGGAAGATCTGTAGATGGTTATTTCCATTTTAAGAATATGATTTTGAAGTGATCATGAAACCTAGATGGTTGAATGTGGGACCAGATCATTTATCTCGGATTGAGACCAATGAAGAACCAACTAGTATGGAAGAAGGGTTGCTGGATGCAAAACTCTTTGTTGCATGGGTCATTGATGATCACTTTGCTGATATAGTTCAATTTCTAACTACTAGAACAACCCCAGAAGGATATTCTACCCAGCAGAAGAAGGAATTGGTGGTCTGCGCAGCTGAATTTTCTATGATTGTGGGACACTTATATAAGATGGGTATTGATGAAACACTGCACCGATACATTATGGAATTTGAACGATCTAGTACCCTCGCCAAAGAACATGGAAGAGTGGCAAGAGGACACTACGCAGCTAGAGAGACTGTGCAGAATATTCTGTGCGCATGATTATGGTGGCCAATGCTACATAAGGATTGTAAGGCATATTTCAAGGCATGTGATGCATGTCAGAAGATGGGAAAGCCATCGCGAAGGGATGAACTACTTTTGAATCCTCAGATTTCATTTCAGGTGTTTGAAAAATGGGCTATTGACATTGTGGGTCCGATACAACAACCGGGGAAAAAGACTAGTGAGTGATATATTATTACTCTAACTGAATACTTGACGAGGTGGGCAGAAGCATAACTGACAAAGGATTGTACTACCACTACAACCACATATTTACTATTTGAGTATGTCTTGACAAGGTTTGGGTGTCATAAGATACTTATGAGTGACGGGGTTTGTTACACAATATTTTGTCACACCTCCTACACTTCCTTGTGACATACCCCGAAGTGCCCAAAACATGACCATTATGCAGTGTACTAATTCATATATGTAGTTCAGATCCTCCCTAATACATTGATTGGAAAATTCCTTGAGCTTCCCCTAAAGGAAATAGCTCTTAAACCCTAATTTGAGGATCATCACTCTTATGAGGCCAAAAACCATGATGATCACATGTTTCACTATACTCGACCTGCGATGGCATCGCTATGTTTACTTGTATACCTGCAATGATCCCAAAAAGGCAATTTTACCAAAGAGTATGAGAAGCTTCATGATCCAGAAGCTTTTATAGCGGCGAGATGGAGGTTGCTCGGCGTAGATAAGGTCGAATTCTCCCAACTTGGCCTCTTTGTCTTATCCCTATGAGCTACCTCCTTGAGATGAGGGCCTAATCCTATCTTTGGAGAGGTCCTAACTCCCTTTCCTAGCCTATATATTCATCCTCTCCCATTCCCAAATGGTTGGTGAGGTTAGAGGCTGGTTGGTCTATGTCTATTTGCACCCTTATGCTAAGATTGTGCCTAGAGGCTATTCATTTGACTTGGAGAAGGAGTGCTTGGAGAGTTCTTAGCTTGGAATTGGATTACCACTCAAGGAGAGCCTATCAAAATCAAGGCTTTGGTTGTAAGATTCCCTTTATTTTCTAATAATACACAACTATTGGTTCATCTTCCCAAAATGTATATGTTCATGTATCATTTAGCTTGACATTCCTTGATCAGTTAAGTAGGTTTCTATTGGATTTGCTACTTGTTTTGGCATGCCTTGTTGTGTCTTGATCACTTGTGCAGGTGAATAAACATTGAGAGAAGCAGGAACAAGCCCGTGACACAAGTGATTCAAGGTCTTCGGCAAACGAGATCGAGATAGCATCAGAACGAGGTAGGCCATATTCTTCGTGTCTCTTTTCAATTAAAAATTAGGAAAGTGTCTAGAGATGAGCATGGTTCTTTTCTTGTGTCAAGCTCGCTAAAAAATGAAACAAGGACCATGAGGATAATTCTTTTACTATTTCAACCTCGTTAAGAAGTGAAATAGTTCCCATGAGCAAAGTTGCTTGTGTCAAGCTCATTAAAAAAATGAAACAAGGTGTCATAAGCATGGTTCTTTTCCTGTGTCAAGCTCATTAAAAAATGAAACAAATCCCCTTTAATTTCGAGTCTTTGATTAGATATCGTAAAATCCTAGTCGACTCTTTCACTTGATATCATAAGAGAACCTTCATTCCATCCACCTATTAGCAGCAAATAGTCTACTTAGGTTAATGAAGTGAAGTTTGGGGGGCATGTACCTCGAACTAAGTCATTATGCTTGGGGCATGCAAACTTATTTCAAGCATAGTTTATCTTTATTTCAAGCTTGTGTAAAAATGAAACCAAACCCAAGCATAGTTTGTTTCTGTTTCAAGCTTGTGTAAAAATGAAACCAAATCCAGGCATCATTTTTTCCCATGTTTCAAGCTTGTAAAAAATGAAACCATTTCCTCTTTACATCTTGTGATTGTTGTTTTTATCAAGACGATTTTTCTAGATGAGCCTTGGTTGTTTCATTCCATCATCACCATCTCTTTGGCTGATCATATGCTTTCACTTGGTTCTTTTACCTATGCCTAAGGAACATCTGTGATGAGTGGTCTTATTAACTAGCCTCTTGACCATTACATGTTTTGAGCAGTTCCATCATGATCAGAACCAGTTGCTATCCTTTCATACCACTTGTTCCTCCAAGTGGAGTCCTCTTTGAGCTCTTTTCATACTCCAAAAATATGAAAAGATTGTCGAGTACTTGTATTTTTGAACTCATTAAATTAAATGAATTGACATCGTCTCAGTATACGTTTACCCCTTTTTTGGGCTGAGATTGACTATTTACGACAAAGGTACACCTTGGTCGATATGGTCAAGAGGTTCTCTCAAAAATTATTCTCAACCTTTTCGGATTTGAGGGAAAAATTACGAAAAGGGGTGATGGAGTTTTCTTTTCGTCTCTTTTTCAAACTATCTAAATATGAAAAAGACACTGAGTTACTCTTCCATTGGACTCATAAAAATTAAACGACGAAAGACTTATCACCATGACAAGCTCGAGTTTCTCCTTCCTAGGACTCGTAAAACTTAATAGGATGGATTCATCTGAAGGGTGAACTTATACGACAAGCATATGGTATCCTCTTCAAGATTGTGTAAAAATAAAGAGGTACTCGATAGAAATAGCGAGGAAATATGAATATGAAACATCTCTTGTATAGGAAGCATGTCGCTCTTGAACATGACACTCATTTGTTTCTCCTATCGGGTTTGGAACATCCTCACTTAGTCACTTGTCCTTCTGGGTTTGGGTGATCCATGATCCATTTTGCCTCTCATCTAACTATTCCACTTCGTCATTATGACCCTTGGTTCTATGTTGGGTCTAATTCTGCCACATTTTGGAGTCGTGTCGTCAATATGTTCAAGAGAAGTACTATCTGTAGTCTATTACCTATACATTGCCTGCCTTTTGCTACAGTCTTGGATCTTATTCATTTCATTCCACTTTATTCCTTGTTTCGTGTCGATGATGGGGGATTCATTATGACTCTCCTTCGTCGGGTCACTTCTTGTCGACTTCAGCTCATTATTTTGGAAGATGACTTAGAAACTCCCTTTCAGTACCTTAGAGCTTGCATGCCTTAATGACAAGTTCTTCGCATCTGATGACAAGTTTTCACTATTGGCCTTCAATCGAGTGATTCCTACAGTGTTAGACTTTAGCTTTGTTATGACATTCATAGATTGTACTATTGTACCTTGAGAGCCATTGTCATTAAGGGTGGTTCCTCTCATGTCTGTTAGCGGTCCACGTTAATGGCTGGTAATTGGGTGGTTTTCTAGCATGTTCAACTGCGACACATTCATTCGCATGTTAGAATTCGTACTTTGATCGGGTTGGGATGCAGCGCAAGACCTTGAGTTTTGTTTGATATAACTCAGGCTACATGGAGTTAGATATTGTTCATGATTGTACACATGTTTCTTCTATACAGATCGCTGTGACCATACCGTGGGGCTTTACATTTATGATGACCATTCTATATCAGAGGGTCGCGTCCATGCCTTGGATCTTAGATTAGAGATGATCCATCTGTATTGGATGGCTGTGCCCATGCCATGGATCCTTTCATATAGTCCTTAATATCTAGATGGCTGCGTCCATACCGTGGATTCATGTTTTGACATCAGATATGTATATGTATATGCATCTTGATTTGCAGGTCTCCTGACAGGTGTCCTGGTCCTTGCAAAATCTCGTAAAGCATCTCAACCATCACTCCCTGTTCTGCCTTCATGCTTTAGGGGGCATTTGTTACACAATATTTTTTCACACCTCCCGCACTTCCATGTGACATACCCCGAAGTGCCTGAAACATGACCATTATGTAGTGTACTCATTCATATATGCAGTTCAGATCCTCCCTAAGACATTGATTGGAAAATGCCTTGAGCTTCCCCTAAAGGAAATAGCTCTTAAACCCTAATTTGAGGATCATCGCTCTTATGAGGCCAAAAACCATGATGATCTCATGTTTCATTATACTCTACCTGTGATGGCATCTCTCTGTTTACTTGTATACATGTGGTGATCTCAAAAAGGAAATTTTCCCAAAGAGGATGAGAAGCTTCGTGATCTAAAAGCTTCCAAAGCGGTGAGCTAGAGGTTGTTCGGCGTAGATAAGGTCGAATTCTCCCAACTTGGCCTCTTGGTATTATCCCTATGAGCTACCTCCTAGAGATGAGGGCCTAATCCTATATTTGGAGAGGTCCTAACTCCCTTTCCCAACCTATATATTCATCCTCTCCCATTCCAAAATGGTTGGTCAGGTTAGAGGCTGGTTGGTCTATCCCTGTTTTCACCTTCATGCTAAGATTGTGCATAGAAGCTATTAATTTGACTTGGAGAAGGAGTGCTTGGAGAGTTCTTGGCTTGGGCTTGGATTACCACTCAAGGAGAGCCTATCAACATCAAGGCTTTGGTTGTAAGCTTCCCTTTATTTTCTAACAATACACAACTACTGGTTCATTTTCCCAAAATGTATATGTTCATGTATCATTTAACTTGACATTCCTTGGTTAGTTAAGTAGGTTGCTATTGGATTTTCCACTTGTTTTGGCATGCCTTGTTGTGTCTTGATAACTTGTGCAGGTGTGTAAACACTGAGAGAAGCAGGAACAAGCTTGTGACACAAGTGATTCAAGGTCCTCAACAAAGGAGATCGAGATAGCATTAGAACGAGGTAGGCCATCTTCTTCGTCTCTCTTTTCAATTGCAACTTAGGAAAGTGTCTAGTAGATTGTCACTTCGGTTGCTAGACCCACTCATTGTGCTAGATGGAATCTCTCTGTCCGCAGAGAGGATTTACCTAGACAGTGGGGGTACACACTTTTTGAATGAAACTATTACTGCGATGCTTGAAGAATTTCAGGTTTATCATCAAAAGAGTACACCCTATCATCCTCAGGCCAATGGTACGGTTGAAGAATTCAATAAAATCTTGGAGAAAGCATTGACGAAGGTCTTCAATGCACAAAGAAATGATTGGGATGTGCACATACCAATGGTCCTATGGGCATATAGGACGACGTGCAAGAAATTAACAGGACAAACGCCATGCAGACTAGTCTATGGGATAGAGGCTGTGATGCCCATGGAGTATATTGTGCCAAGTTTTCGAATCGCAGCATTGACTGATATGGTAGACTGTGAGACTATGGAGGAGTACCTCATGCAGTTGTTGGATCTAGAAGAAGATAGGGTTTTAGTAGGATTTCACCAACAGGTGCAAAAGGAGCATGAAAAGGCATGACATGATCGACATATTAAGCTGCGCACATTCAAGGTGAATGATTTGGTCTTATTTTATGATAGCAATTTCACGAAGTTCCATGGGATGTTTCAAATGCACTAGTTGGGGCCTTATGTAGTCAGGGAAGTTATAGATGGGGGCGTAGTTTAACTCGTGAAGTTGAATGGGGAAATATTTCTGGGAAGAGTCAATGGGAGTCGACTGAAGTTATATTAAGGGGATCCTACCCCTGTGCAATGACTATATGGTAGTAGGACAATCTTAGTACTCTAGGTAGATCCAAGGAGGTACATGACTATAAACTAAACTACCTGAAGAATGGGAAAACGAAGTAAGGGGGCTGCGCGAGGGAAGCCAAAAGTGCGCCAGCAGGAGCTGTGCATGGTGCCTTGTAGATGAGTCTAAAAATAGTTGTTGGATGCACTGTATCTGATTGGATGGTGAAAATCCCATTAGAAGGAGCAGGTAGGCTATATTTATGGCACAAATCTTTGGCAATCTACCGCTAAAGATGCATTTATGAGCAGAAATTGGAGGGAATGGTCGGACCTGAATTTGAAATTACCTATAAATTGGGCATGTTGGCTTGTAGTAGAACACTTTTCCTTTTGAAAATTATTTGTAAGCTCTGTTTTCTGAAACCTATGAATCAAGAATATTGGGAGGTACTTCTATCACAATTGGCGTTCTTAAATTTACCTGAGTGGAACTGTGTGCTCATCTGTGAGAAAATGACTGCAACTAATCCTGCAAAAGCCGCTGTCTCTGATGTCACAACCCCTCAAATTGCGTCGGTAATGGAAGCTACACCATCTGTGCCTATGATGCCGAGGTCACCTAGGCCTAAACCATCCGCTGCTAAGGAGAAGTAGAAGAAACCATAGGCTATACCGGTGAGGCAGTCATCGAGGAAGAACCCTACGAAGGTTCGGAAGAAAGAGAAGATGGACATAACAAAACAACCATACGAACCTGTGGATCTGAACGAATAGGAGCTTCACAATGGGGTTGAAGAGTTGGATGTTGCAGAGGGCGAGCCTATCACTAGGATCTCGGATTATATCCCTCCATGAAAGGACAAAGAAAAGATACCCAACGATACGAATTCTAGCAAGTTTATGGTCTCCACACAGCTATTGCCGGAGAAAGTGCCATTTGAAGGTGTGTAGTTAGGATGCATTCCCACCACGGAAAATTTTAAGAACCCCCCCTAAATTTATAAATATAATAAATGGGCGAATCTCCATGGTATATAGGAAAAATTGAAGGCGATTTTATCAATAATATAATATGTATATATAATTTTTTGGCGAATCTCTCACCAGGCATGGCGAATATTTTACTCAATTATAAAATTTTGTAAGATCTTGGCGAGTCTTTCAGTAAATAATAAAACTTTGTAAAGTCCTTGTGAATCTTAGCATAGGCTACATGCTGGTTTAATTCCCCCATTTAAATAGGCTACATTCCAGGTGAATACCATGGGTCAATACCATGTGCCATTTTGGTGAATACCATGGGTCAATACCATGTGCCATTTTTATTTTTATTAATTCTAATATTAGGGTTAATAATGGTTTTTTGCATGGTATTAATAACAATCTAGTCCATGGTATTTGTCCCATAGTATTTTGGCCATAGGTTTCACCTAAATATAACCCATTTTTTGAGTGTTCGTAAATATAAGGTGACTTATGGAGTAAATATAAAAAAATGTTTTATTTGTTTACCATACCTCTCGTTTATTTATATTTTTATTAATTTACCATACCTCTTTTACAAATATGGTATTTGGCCCATAGGATTCACTTAAATAAAACCTCTTTCTTGAGCCTTCATAAATAGAACGAGGGTTATGGACTAAATATAAAAAGAGGTTTTATTTATTTACGATACGTCTAGTTTATTTATATTTTTATTTATTCACCATACCGTTTGAGTAAGTATAAAAAGACGTTTTATTTATTTACCATACCTCCACTTTACTTATATTTTTATTTGTTTACACCGTTACATGTATATAAGGTGACTTATGGAGTAAATATAAAAAATGTTTTATTTATTTACCATACCTCTCATTTATTTATATTTTTATTAATTTACCATACCTCTTTTATAAATATGGTATTTGGCCCATAGGATTCACTTAAATAAAACCTATTCTTGAAAATGGGCGAATGGAAGGTTGTAAGTCATAATTTCAAGGGCTAAATTTACCTTTTTTACCCTCTCCCTTAAAATAAGGTGGGCTATTTGAGGTGATTTGTAAAAATGTACTATGATACAAAATATTCGCCCACTGAAAATTTAAAACCCCTTAATTTCGCCAAAGGGCGAACATTCGCCCCTAAAATTATCCTTGATTCCCACACTCAAAATGGAGGATTGGGATCTAGCTGAAGATGAGAAATTTCCGCACTTGGTGAAAAACAAATATTTGTGAGAGATATACTATGAGGAGACTGGAGTCACGTGACTGGAAACTATGAAGTGGGTTGTGGGGGTTGAAAAAGCTGGGTTGTTGAATATGCTGTGGGTACCACACTTTAGCCAAATCACTATCAACACGGTGTGTGTACGCCAATTACTTACATTGGTGCATGATGGGTGTCTCTCACTGGGAGCCCATCCCCGTTAAAGATATGTTGATCCACCGTATCATAAGGTTTCCCTACCAAGGGTTGGATCCCGCTAAGGAGTTTGGAGGAAAGAGTAAAGAGAAGCAAATTATAGACAAAATGAAGCGTGGGTATGGCTTAGTGAAGAAGTCGTGGGGATACTCTATCTGTTCCATCAACGACAGGATGGTGAAGTTTTTTTCCTAGATATTGGCTTGCAATATTATGAGAAAGTGTTGCATGGATGAGGTGCTGACAACAATCATTTCCTTAGCTGAACAATGTGCGAAGGGGGTGCAGTACAACTGGGTGCAGTACCTTTGCAAAGAGTTTCTGTTGAATTGCCGTGAAGCACATGACGACAACAAGGCATTCCATTATGCCTGGTTGCTGTTATTAATTGCCCTTGTCGCATGGAGGCTCCCAGAAGATATATAGCCAGTTCCCTCCACAAGATGATGATTTACTGGAGGCCGTGAAGTTTTCTTTGCTATGGGCAATGAAAAACCCAGAGAGGGTCATGGAGACGAAAGTATTCTGGGTGCTAGTTGAGATGGACCTTCGCACAGTGATCAGCTAGAGGCCAAGGCTATCCCCAACATTGTTTGGACAATTGGAGGCCTAAGCAGAGTTTAAAGAAGATTTTCATAACATATCCATTTGTGTGAGGCGAGACATTGAGAAATTATGGTACACATTACCATTCCTAGTAAGGGACTCAGATGTACAGGAAGTCGTAGGAAAATGGCTAGATGAGTGGAGGTAGCCCTTAGATCTTGGTGTAGGAACATGCATGGTTGGGGAAAGTTCCTCCACGTAGGCGACAATAGTGAAGAAGAAAAATGAAGCTGCGCAGGCTGCTTCTTGAGAGAAAGTAGGGCAAAAAAAGAAAGAGGCTGAGCAGGTCGTAGCCCAAGAAAAAGCCACACAGGAGAAGAAAGAAGTCATTGCCAAGGCAGTTGCTGACAAGGAGCACGCCATGAAGGAAACCACATAGGAATTTGAGGAGTTTGCTTCTCTACATATTGCAGAAAAGGAAGGGTTTGAGGAGGAAGGGGTTAGTGGTGAGAAGCAAGTCAATCCCTTTAAATTGCAGAAGAAGACCAAGGAGATGACTTCCGGGCCCAAGAAGAAGTAAAAATCAGAAAAGCATGCACATGAAGATCCAATGGTCCTCATTGAGGGGGACTTGGATGAGATTGGAGACAAGGTCCGTGACACCATGACAGAGTTGTAGACACAGTTTGAACAGCAGTACATGCAGACATTAGGGAGCGTACAGAAGGAGCTGCATGAGTTGCAGATTCAAACAGGTCGAATTCAGGTGCGTGTGGGACAAGCGAGCAGGATTCAAGCAAGCCTGCAACAATCTAGCACATCGGTACTAGACACATACATGACTCTAGACCTCATAGTTATTCTGTTACCAGAAGGATCACTATGTTCAAAGGTAGATGAAGAAAACACATAGCTTGGGTAGATCAAGGATGTGGATGTCAACTTAGCCGAGCTGCCTATTTAAACCCTCCATGTGCTTCATCAGGGGGTATCAATTGAGCTTAGGATTAGGGAGAAACGTGCACTATCAGTCATCAGTGAGGTTAAGATGAAAAATGAGCATATTTTCGAAGAAAAGGCTCAGGCACTAAAATAAAAGGAAGAACTAGCCACGCGAAGACAAAACTTGGAGACAACAATTGTGCAGGCATGCAAGACACTGGCAGAAATTCACATTCCAGAGGATGTAGAAGTAGCCGTAAAGATTCGGAAGTTGGCTGCCTTAGTAAGAGAATCAAAGGATGAGGTTGGTTGAGTAACATTTGAATTTGAAATGAAGATCTCAAAGTTGGAATTGAAATTGCATCCAACCACACCGCCATTAATCCAGGAGCAGTGCAGAGTAACCATCAGGGAGAGCATAGCCACTTTGGATGCAACAGTCACAGGCTGCACATTGATCTTCGAACATGCCATGGAACTATGGAAAACTCTATAGGAGGACCTAAACCTGCAGAAACTTGGCATAGATGTCCGGGAGATGCAACAAAAGTTTGATGAAATCACAGTGACTATGCACACTTTGGCGCCAGTCTAGCGCCTCGCTTTATTGCAGGAAGGGAAACAACTTCAATAAAAAATTGAAGAGATATAGAGAAAAGAGGTCATTTTAAAGGCTAGAATCTAGCCATGGATAGAAGAAGCAAGTCATATTACTTTGTCCATCCAGGAAAAGTTGAAGACACTCCAACAAACTCAAAGGATGATGCGCCTCATGATGGAGGGGCCGACTATAGAAAAGCTGGTAGAGGAAGTGCAACAGGCCGCGGTACAAGGTTCTACTAACATAACCGCATTGCAGGTCGAGTTCAACGACCTCCACAACAAGATCGAGGCATGAGCTCTGTGACTCGAGGGTGAGTCACCCAATTTGTGTTGGGGGCCTATTGGGATGGGGTCCCTGGGGTCAATTTTGTTGAGTTTTGAGTCATTTTTGCAATATCTTTTTGTAGCAAAGGTAAAGTCTCCACAAAATGTGGAAAGCAGAGCGCGAAGCTAAGTAGAGTCAAAGGGGCTTTAGTCCCTTAGGTGGGTAGGTAATAGAGCTATTTTGAGACCTGCCCATGGTCCACGAACCATGGTATTGTAAAGAAAAGGCTATATAAAGTTGAGTCATATTGGGTCTTAGAAGATAACTTGAGAAGAAGAATTATTGTAAGGGCAAGGTGATAAGGTAGGAAAGGTCTATTTCCTGTACTTTGGTTAAAGGGGAAGGCTCCTACAGTTGAGTGTGTGAAGACCTTGGTAAGTTCGCAAGTTGAGTGCATGGGCCTGTCCAGTTGAGTGCATAGGGATAAAAAGTCTGTATCTGAACATTTACATCTAATAAAGACTGTTTTGGGCTGAAATTGATGCATCTGTGTTCTTTTATTTACTTCTGCAAAGTTTATGTATCTTCACTCTGTAATATGTTTTATATGAATGGATGCTTATTTACTACACAAAACTAGTAGATCTGTAATAATTATGCATGATAAGTACAATTAAGTACCTTTGCAAAGATCTGAAAATTCATTTAGATAGAGTTGTAGTAGTTATCTTTTGGAAGGAATAGATTTGCGCGAAGGCATATCTAAGCTACAAGAGAACTTCAAGAAACCATCACACATGCCTCTGGATGCATAAATCTGGTTCTAACATCCCCCAATACTACTTCAGGTGAGATTGTAGCTTGCGCTACATAGGCTGTTGCTGAAAGGGCCAACAGTTAGGGTTTTGTTAGTTAGCGCAGTTAAAGTTGAACTTGGGCTAGGCCCCAATAAGCCAACAATCATGCTTAAGGATTTGTGAAAATGTTATGACAAGGGGTAAAAATATGTTGATTGATCCAGTTAACATTCCTATTGAGCATATGTGAAAAAATGGCCTATAAAAAATTTCCTCCTAAAGCGTAAAGTCAAAAATGGCATATGATGTCTGAAGTGCTTTACCTTGTGACATGTTGGGATCAAGAACAACTGATGAGATCATTATTTGTTACAATACATTTACATCACGATGGCTCTACTGAGGGAGGCATACCCATTCTTAGCATATAATCTAACATTACATGTATAATGATCAAAAGATATGTCCACTGATGTAAAAACGTTGACCCACAACTGAATGATTGTCTGTATGATCATAGCCATCACACATTGTATTCTTGTATTAATCCTGAAATCGCAACCCAGATGGATGGAACTAGATCTGAGGTCTTCTATCTCATTCACATAATCATCCAATGTATGAGTCTAAGCATGTGAATCAATGAGCTAGAGTTGAACATGGTAGACACCGTTTGATTACTTTCCAATGATGTAAGTCGCTACTAGACCCGAGAGAAACCATCGATGATGTTAATGGCTATCAAGGTAATACAATACAATCCATATGGCGTGAATGAATGAGTTGAAGTCAAACACAACACATAATATTTCAGTCAAATGCCAATGATGTAAACCTGTCGCCAAGAGTGAGGAAACTTTTCAATGATGTATGCAAGCACCAAGGTACCAAAGGGTGAGTTTTTAAGACAACTTCCTCGATCATGAGTTGATGTCGACAGGAAGCGACTAGTCATAGGAGGGCCTTGATGTATTCCCCATCAATGACATGAAATGAGTGTCATGATTTAAGACAGAATGATGATGATATGGAACTGGTTCAAGAATGAAAAACATGGAATGAAGGCTTAAGAGTATCGTAGCAGATATTGATTGAATGACTTCTCCTGAACATACCGATGACACTAAATAGAGTTGGTAACATTGACCAAAAACTAAAAATTGAGGCTTTTAAAAGGTATGATGAAGCGAAAGACAAGCATATTTCCCAACTCAACAGCCACAAAGATGAAGTGGAAGAGTGTCGCGCTAAAGAGTGACTCACTACCATTAACAAGTGGAGTACCCTGTTTTCCCAATTTCATTTTTGACAAGCTTGAGGAGGATAAAATATGCTTGATCCGTAAGTTCATCCTTCGGATGAATACCTTCGAGTATATTTAACGAACCTTGAGAAGGAGTGGTTCGGTCCCATAATCATTGACGAGTCCATTGCTATTTGATGTTTTAACGAGTCCAAAGAAGGTACAACTTGACATCTTTTTCATGTTTAAAGAGTTTAAAAAAGAGGCGAAAAATAAAAATCCAAAGTTTCCTTTTCGTAGATAGTCCCTTGAGTTCGAAGGGGAAGAAAACAATACTACATGAGAACCTCTTAGCCATGGTCGACTAAGGTATTCCTTTTTGGTAAGTAGTCTATCTCAGTCCAAAAAAGGGTTAAACTTATACTGAGTAGATGTCTTTTCATTTACTTTAACGAGTTCAAAAATACAAGTGCTTGGTAATCTTTTCATATTTTGGGAGTCTGAAAAGAGCTGAAAGAGGACTCCAAGGGGTTCTTTTTTCATGAGTTTACAAAGCCTGAAAAAGTGATAAAATTATTCTCCTCAGTCAAAATGATCTATTCAAAACATGACAAAATTCGTCAAACAACTGTTGACCTGCCTAGAACACCAACAAAAGATTAAAAATGCATGTTTCATGATAAAATTGAATTACGACTAGGTCAAATCATTAAATATGAATAAAATAATGAAAGAAATGACCATAAGTAATCAAAATGAAAATTCATTTTTACCATTTCACATTTACCTTATGATGTTAGAGTTCTGAGTAGTTTGTGTCCTCGATCTTCTGCAGCTGATTGTGATCAATCTGGTGGACCATTTCAAGTGTTGTCACTTCCAAGTAAGAAAAAAAACCTTTCTCTTCATTTCATGGTATAATTTTGTAATTTCATGCATATTTTTGGGTTTTCGAGGGTCTTAGGGCTCAAATATTTCGCCTCTAGATTAATGCACCCTCTTAATGTTGGAAGGAGCATTTATTATGGTCAAAATGCATTGGAGGCAACATTGCAACGCAATGTCTCGCTTTGAGGGGATGCATTGGGAACATTTCTCTAGTGTGTTATGTTACTTCCATTCAAAATTTATCAAGTTTCTTACATGAAATGAATCGTAATGAGTCTTCTCATGATGTTTCAAGACTTCATTGGAATAAAATGGCCTTAACATGGAGGGAAAGAGAACATGAAGAACATGATATGAATGCAACAAATGACCCTGCTACCATCCAGGCACTAAAAAATTATGGGTTAATGAAATTCTTCTGCCTTCCAGGCATGAGGCAATAGATGGAGCTACTAGAATATCTTATTCATTCTTGGGATGTTCAAGCTTAGACATTCATATTAGGAGCACATCTTCTTGAGATAAAGGTAGAGGCAATATATATTTTTAATTGGTTTATCTATAAGAGGTGCTCTTGTCTCCTTCTTAGGTAAGAGAAGTGGTGGAGATATAGTCAAGGATTACATTGACAGTCATTGTAGACCTTGAACCCAACCAACTAGGGATGGGAAAATCAACATAAAAGATGTGATCCTATTGCCTTTAAGAATGATCATATTCATCATTTCCAAATTGGCTGGTATCTCTACACTTCACATAGCCAATAGGTCATACATATAGTATGCCCTAGAATATATTGAGGCAAAATTTTTCAACTGGAGTGAGGGAGTGTTGGTCAACATGAAAGAACAACTGACTAAAAAAAGAGGTGGAGGACTGATTTTTTTTGTATATGGTTTGATATTGATCCCATTTACTTTAGAACATATTCCATTTCTATAGCCTCAAAATATCACACTCAAGCCCATTGACCCAAGAGTTCCACAGATGAGGAGGTGGATAGATATTATGTCCCGACATGTAGGTCCATCAATGATCAATTTCTCATCAACCTTCTTCATATGGATGCACAAGAAGTTCATTATGATAAATGATTATCCATACACAAGAATGGACTTCCATGGAGACCTTGATCTCGTGCTTCCAGAGGGTGAGTAGTGAGGTGCTATAGGTACAACATTTCAACCTTTTTTTATTTTAAGTTTTACAATTTTTTTTTTTGTGTTTTTTAAATGTATATGAGACTAAAATATTGATTTGTTCCTGGAGATATTGGGCCCATTCGACCTATAGGTGCTTCACATCTCCATCATGCGGGAGAATCACAACAGGCAATAACACCAGTACAGGTTGCTACAGTAGGACGAGATGTACTACAAGATCTCAATGTAGCTGAGAACTTAGCAGAGGTAGAGTTCCACATGGAGGGGTTGACACATGGAATAGATGAAACCACAGTCGACTAGCTTCCTATGTGACTTCAACAACACACTATTGGAGTGCCAAGCCATATTGGCTAGCTGCTGCACAAGATAACTCGTGTAGTGGCATGTTATCATGAGCACTATGATTAGTCTACTAGGAGGCTGATAGCCATATTTTCATGTAGTTTTTGATATGATAGGCCATGTGGCCATATGTGTTGCAAGCACAATTTTTTGTAAAACCAAAAATTTATATTTAAAACTATGTTCAGAGTTTCATGTGTTCTTATTATTACTTTCAATGGATGTAATATGTATTGAAATTTATTTACATATGTCACAAATTTATATCTAACACATGATTAGCCATCATATCTGTTAATGTGTTTAGATTTCTAGAAATGTGTTGATGTTGAATAAAATAAAAGTGTCTTTCTAGAAGGTGAACCCTTAAGAACATGCGAAGAATAGTTGGACGTCTAATCGAATAGGAATTATTTGGTTATAGTACTACAAGCTATGAGTCAAGTTTGATGACTAAATGATCGATACCATGTGAAATAACATCAAACAGAAGCTCGACCACTGCGCTATACTCAACAATGTTATTGGTGGAGCGACCGATACAGATCCCTCGTAGACTCAATAACTCACCATTTGGAGCAAAGATAACCCATGCTACGGAAGATAGGCTTCGATTACTATGACTAGTGCTATCATCATAACCAACATATGGTTCAGAGGATGTCAACATCTACAAACCAAACGTAAATGAGATTAACAAAATCCATTGGAAACTCTGAAGAGACACACTGCAAACACACTAAAAAAACCTATATACAATATGTACACAATGGACTACCCAAAAATCAAGCATAGTATTTTTAAGGTACATCCCATTTCTAGGATGTACCAGTGGAACTCCATCAAAATTGACTAGCTCATAGGCCCATTTAGCAAGAACACGCTTGACAATATATGGACCTAGCCACATTGGTTGGAACTTTCTTGATCCTAATTTATCAGATTCTTGGTTGTATATAAGGACAAGATATCCTTCCGAGAAGACATGAGGCTTGACATTATTTATCATATTATGACTTGACACCTTTTTTATAAGCTTCACTATCCATAGTGGAATCTCTCCGAGTCTCATCTAAGAATGTCAAATGTAAGAGACATTCCTATTCTACATAAGTAGCACGAAGAAGTTCTACAACAAGTTTTAGTGACATAATCTCACATTCAATCGAAAGGATAACTTCCAGACCATAAACCAATTGAAATGGTGTAAATATGGTAGCAACCCTAACAGAGGTTCGGTATGCCCACAAGGAAGAATAAAGAAGCAGATGCCAGTGTGATTTATGGACTCTTATCATATGTTGAAGCATTGTTTTGATAACTTTGTTAATAACCTCAACTTACCCTTTAACTTGAGGGTATTATGGAGTGGAAATTTATGAGAGAGTCCCATCTTGGCAGTGAGTTTGGACATCATGTGATTGTGAAAATATTTCCCATGGTCCATAACTATGGTTTGCAGAATACCAAACCATGTGATGACATGGGTAAAGAAAAAATATGCAGTTGTTTCACCAATATTGTTAAATGTAGGCATCACCTCAGCCATTTAGTAAAGTAATCAACCACTACAATGATATAGTCATGCCCCCTGGCCGAGTGAGGGTTACAGATCATGAAATTGGTACCCCATTTTGCAAAAGGACCTACGATGATAAAAATATGCAAGGGAAACTCAACTATATTGAGTTGATATAGGTTAGTGATACTATCCTCAATGGAATTTGGTAAGGAGGAATGATGGTGACGATCGTCCCACGATACATCATCTAGCATCATGATCTCCATGATTCTCTCATAGGTAGGGAATTTGCGAGAGAAAATATCAGAAGACATGCCATGTCCAATGAATTATCAATCCAATTGATTGAAGAGGTACGATCAGGATGATCCACACAAGCAGAATAAATGACTTCATAATAAATCTTAATATGGCAGTTTCATCTCGTACAATCCAAGGATTGGTCGGAATAGTAGAAGATGATATCATATAGATATAGGAAACCGAAGGAGAATTGTTGGGAAGTGAAGGCGAAGGAAGTGAAAAGGTTCCCATGAGAGAGGAATCCTTAAGCAATCCAACCCCGACGTGCTAATATGGGTGTAGAGTTTCCCCTACAAGAGGGACACTTCCTGTAACTTGATAACTAGAGGCAAATAAAGTGAGTTAATCGATGGCTACAATCCCACCTTTATGGGGAAATGCGATCATACAAACATAAGTTGAAATGTGTTAGAAATAAAAACAAGAAATTCCAATTTAATTTGTCCTTGAATTAAATTGTAATTCTATTCCCATAGCAACTTGTAATAGTAAATTAAGTGAAATAGACTTAATTGACTTAGGAAATTCAAGTTAGAAGTCTATCTAGAGTCATGTAGAGTGATCCGAAAATTTTAGGGGCCTGGGTTGAGTTATTTGCAGTTGTAATTAGATAACTCAGTCTAACTGAGTTATAGTGAATTAAAATAGTTCTAACTGTTGGAGGAACTAGTAGGATTCTAGTAGTGGGTGTTATCACTCAAAATTTTTCCTTAGAAGTTATGGAAGAAGGGAAGGCTTCAAGGTAACCACAAACCGACTTTTGAGCATAGGCTCTAGCTAACCTATGGCTTAGAGAGGACTCTCTCTATATAATTTATCTATGTTTGCTTATATATTAGGCTAGTTCTAGAGTTCAAGGGGGTTTTTGATTTGTATAAATATTTGGTGGTGGAATCCTTGAAATAGGCAAATAGGTTGATGCCTTTAGGCCATTGGGCAATGGAGTCAAAGAAGGGGCAGCAAAGCTGGAGTTAACTCACTAAAGGGAATGTTCAAGGGGCAAGATAGCAAATCACAAATCCTTGGACTAAATGGTGAAATGAGTCTTAACGGAGGTGAGAGGGCAATCAAGAATCCTCAGACCGAGGCTAAGATGGGGGAACAACAGTGAATCATGAGTAAAGGGAAATTAAGAATCATTTACTATAGACCAGAGGAGAAACTACGGAAGCTAAGGAGCAGTTAAGAATTCCCTAGCTAAGATAGTTTAAGAGAAAACATTAAGAATGTATAACAGTAAAACAGAGTGCAGTTAAGCAAATTCTGAAATAATATTCAAGTTAAAACATTCAGACTTCTGAAACATTTAAGATTATGAAACAACTTTAAGAGAGATAAAATAACACAAGAGAATTATTCATTTGTACTCCGCTTTACACATGAATCCCTTGAAATATCTGATCTTTATTCATCAATCCAGCATGTTGGCCTAGTTAATGATACAAAAGCTTTTACAGTCTTTGAACAAAATTCTGTTGGAAGTATAAGAATCCAACACTACATACTTTGTTTTGTGAAGTATTTATACAAAATGTTTTTACAAAATATCCCAAACTAACTTGGGAATTAATCTAGGAAATTCAAAATATCTTTTCGTAGGAATATAGTGACAACTATTGAACTATTTTCTTGCTGTCCCTTTTATTGTGGTTTAGCTGGAAGTTTATGGTTTCTATGCTCTGTGCTGGCCAAAGGCTGCTGTCTTTTATACTGATACTCTTTGACACGGATACTCTTTGACCCTGTAACCATTTGACTCTGATGCTCTTTTACCTCGTTGACTGTGTGTTTGACCTTTAACTGTGTTCTGCTATAGTAAGTCAGTCAACTTTTCCCATTCTTGATCTGTTGGTAACCGGATACTCAACATTTTCGGTAAGTTTCATTTGCCTCAGTGTATTTGGAAAATGAAGGCTTATTTACAAACAGATGTTTTACCTCATGCTAGAGGTAAAATAGATTTTCAAAGGCACTGTACAGTACCTTTCCTGTTGGTATTCCTGAAACCTGTGAAGTAGCCACTTGCTGTCTTGCTACATCCCTGAGTTTGTCGTTGTAATCTCCTTGTTCCATAAGTTTATCATGAATGACTAAGGGATTAGGTAATCCCTTTTCCTTTAGCTTATCAAACTTAGCCATCAACCTGTGAACGGCTACTTGCATTTCATTGCTCTTTTCCTCTAACTTTTGCATAAGGTCCCTCTTGGTGAGGACCCTCTTTACCTCTAGAATAGTAGCAGTCCTGTCTTCAATTTTCAGTTCTTGTAGTTTGTACTTGTTCTTTGAATTTAAGAATTAGATGAGCCTAGTAGCCTCTCTAGGCCTGTTGACCTTGCTTCAATTGGATTAAGGCATCCAATTCCTTCTCCGTGCTCCTAAACTGATCATTCAGCTTGAGGACTAAATCCATTAAGTCCTCATGCTGAGTTTGAGATTATAACACCTCCTGTGTTTGTGGATGATGCAAGGAGGGTATCTTTAGTTGCTTCTTCAGTGAAGTAATATCCTTATTCTTCTGTTTTATTAACTCCTTTGTTGCCTTGATATCTTTGGGATCATGTCCCATCTCTATGATCAAGTCTTCCAAAGACTTGATTCTGTTATCCTTGGTTTATGAAGAAACCTATTCAAGCTGATACTGAGCTGAGATGTTTTTAAGGGAACATTGTAGTTGATGAACAACTATGGACTTCCCCATCAGGGTGGAGTAGATCATTTCTCCAGCCTGCTTGTGAAACTCTATTTGGTCCACAAGGTGAATATCCCTAACCAACACCTCAAAATCAACTTTCTTATAGTCAGTGGGTGCCCTTGGTTGCTGCACAGTTGGTTGAATGAAGGACACTTGCATCTTCCCCTCTTTAATGTCAAAGGCTGACATCAATCTATTCTGACCTAGAGTAGAAATTTTGAAAAGCTGAGCATATGTCTCAACTTTCAACCTTTCATTCCTCATTTTTATCTCTTTGAATCTGTCTTTGATACTTTTATCTTGGTTTGCTGGCTTGCTGAAAGACAAAGCCTCTACACTCATCTATCTCTGTATCATTTGGGTTCTTGAGGATGATGGGGGTTGTGTTTCCTCTGAAGGAGTAGTACCTTTACTCCTTTCTAGCTCAGAATTAGTTATTTCAACTGAGCCATCGATGTCTTCCTGTTCTGACACAGGATTGAGTCTAGGCCTTTTTCTTTGGCCTCTTTCATATTGAACATTGAAGGCTTGTGTCCCTGAACTTGATCCTTCCTCCCTGCCCCTTTTGGGATTTTTCTCCTCATTCAGAGGAGTCTGCATGATAGGGGGAGTGCTCATTGTCCCTTCTTGAGGTGGTACCTGCAGAAATGAATTTTCATCAAGTTGATTTTCCAGATCTAATAATGTGTTTTCCACAACAACTTTAGTATTGTCCCTGTCCTCTAAAGTGTTTTCCACCCATTGCAATTGGTTGGCATACTTTTCTATCTTAGGGATACGGTGATGGATATAGGGAGCCATCTTGTTTTTCTACCTTCTTTTGCAGATGAAATCCAAGGGATCATATCTCCATATGAAGCTTTGTTTTAATTTTAATCTCTGAAGGATCAGGTCTGCCTCCTTTCCAGCTTCTCTGCTATTACAAATAAAAGGACCCAATTGGTCTTTGATCTTGAGGTGGCTTTCTTTTTGGATTTGACAAAGTTTGCCTCATTTGAATTTACTATCTGTCTGTAGTACTCTAGGGAAAATAATCTCATTGGGAGGTATTTAGTTAGTTTGTATGGGGCAAGCTGGCACCCATAAATCCTGATTTCAGTGTGGTTTTGGTACAAGTACCAATCTCCCACCTGATGATTGATGTTTAAATGAAGGACTCTCCTGATCTCAGGACTGATTCTTGGTGGAGGGGTTCCACTAAGCATGGTCATCATAAGGTGGACAAAGGAATCTATGAATTCATTGTATGAATAGGGGGAGGAATATTGATGAATCAATGGGGTCCAGAAGATGACTGATATTGGTTGGCCCTTGGTGTCCAACTTTTGCAAGGTAAGTTGGAATTTATCTGCTTGGAAGTAGAGGAACATGTGGTATAGTACTGAGGAGTACTTGAAAACCCTTTCATTTCCCATTCTTGTGAACTGCTCTTGCATTCTGTCTGCTATGAATGTGGCAAAGTCATAAATAGTTGCAGGAGGTTGTCTTGGGGTATAAATGGACATGAAAGACAGGATGATTTCATCAACCCAAAACACAAGATATCATGGATACAATATTTTGGCCCCAAGGAGAAAATATAGTTCCTACATATGGAGGGGGGTCTTTGGGGGTATACTTCTCTTCTATGATGAAGGTTTGAATCAATTGGGCCAATCTTATAGAGCTGAGTTTGGGATATAAGTCCAACATGTCTGAAATTGAGAGGGGAGTTAGGTTTGGCCCTAATTGGAGCTGTAACATCTCATTGATGGACTCAGGAGTGATGGTGAAAAGGACTTTCTGGTCATGGGACATGATGGTTCTGTGATTGGGAACGTAGCAAGCATAGCACATATGTACAATTTCAAGAAAAATGTGGACTTGGTGGAACTGGTACTTAGGAAAATTTGACTCCCAAAGGCCAATTTCATCAGCATGGTTAAGGAACTTGTCCCTACTTTGGCAATGTATTTTGAGCAGGAGCTCTATGATAGAAGTATCTTTTATCTGGAAATCTCTATCAGCTAAGGGATGGTGGTCCAGGTCCAGATGGGGCGTGGAGATGGGTCTCACGTTCAATGAAGTAGGGGCAGCCATAATTCGGTTCTTGTGGATTCGAATTAGGCTTGCTCAAGGTTGAATTGGGGTTTTCAGAGGTAGTTTGGCAGTTTCGGGGTTTGAGTATTCAGCAAGGTGCAATATGGAGTCTATTAGAGTAATTTCAATTAAGTTTTATGTTTAACAAAATACTCAATGACTGGTCTAACTTCAAATTGATAGGGCACTTGGTGAATTCAGGGTTAAATACCTGAAACTGAGGCAAATTGACTCTGAGCAGGGTAACTGGTAGCTGCAATTGGTCAAAGGGTGCTCGTGGAAGCTGCACGGTTGGCTGGGTGGTCTGTGGCATTCTCTGGAGTGAAATTTGCATGTGGGTTGACAACTTCGATGTTTTGTAGGTGTCGTGCATGCGTACAGAAGCTTGCAAGTTAAAATTGAGCGAAAAAGACATTTTTGGGGCTTTTTGGCTTTTATATGGAAGAAATGTTTTAGGTGGGTACAGGGGAATAGTGATTGATTTGTCGTGTCGCAGGGAGGCGATAAGTGGTTAATTTCACACTACTTATGGGCGTCAGGTGGTTTTTAGGAGGGGCCGCTCGATTCCACTCAGCGACTGACACGTCACTAGGGTGGTCTCGTAGAAAACAACTTTTTCAGGCATGTATCATTCGATGGATGATCCCGCCTGAAATGGTTTCAGGGTGTTGGATCTGGGCCTTCAGATTAGATGGTGGTTGGGGCGCAATTGTGTGCAGAGGTTAATGGGGGGCCCAGCGGGCACTTTAAATATGGCGGTATCGGGATTAATGGTCGATTAAGGTGGGATTAGGCCATTAGGGTTATTAGGGAAGGGCTTAATCATGGTTTTCCCTAACTTAATCACAGATCAATTAGTTAGTGGGTTTTTGTCGAGTTTGATATATCTTATAGTTTATATTTAAACTAGGGTATAAGGATAGGTTTATATAGGAAATTAATATATATGGGAAAAGGGTTATTTAAGGGGAATTAATATATAATAGTTAGAAGTTAATATGAAAAACATCAGGAATGAATAGCGCTAAGCATAATGTATTTTATGTGATTTATTTGTTTTTTGCATAGATGCATTATAACTTAAGCTAAAGTATTTTTGTGGGTTTTTTATATAAAAGGGGAATTTACATGGGGGTGATTACTTTCCCTAGGAAAATAATGTTTTAACCTTAGGAAAAGGGGTTTTATTAGGGAAATGAATGAAATGAAGGGGGTATGAAGTTTTATGAGGGGAATTTAGCACTTGGTATCTATAAGTCATTGAGCCGAGGGCTCGGTCCCTCCAGAAGTTAGAGAAATGCTCTGAGCCCCTTTGACTTAGAGTTTCTTAGTACTTAGAACTTTAGTATGGGAAATTAGTTAAGTAAATAGGTAAAATGAATGGGGGAAGTTAAATAATTGACCTTGAAATCCATCTTCATGCTTGATTGACCATTTACATTTGAGGCCTATGATGAGAGATGATAAATATGCTTTTTTCCCTATCATCATATTTCTATAACCTTTCTTCTACTTACCCATCTACTTGTCCTACCATTTTTCTTCACTTTATTAGGGTGCATTTATACTAGCAAACCCTTATTGAAAAATTTTCTTTTCTTTTCACAAAGAAAACTATCTAATTCTATCAATATATCATTCAAGGGCTCAGATTAAACTGATGAGCTCCTTTTATTTTACTCTACCTAATCTAATGATTTGCCAAGATTAAACAGTTTGGTCAAATTTTATTCTCTAACTATCAACATGAAATTTAAAGCATGGCATAATCAAGTTTAAATAGTTTGATTACCCTCGATTGTGGCATGAATCACAAGCTGCACACAATCATTATTTTGCATAAAGTAAATAGTAGTGGAATTTAGACTTGCACACTTTTATGGTCTCTTTTTGTTTTTTTGGGGTTCATATTTTTCACCTTTTTGGACCTTTTTCTTTATTATTTTTGTCCTTTAATTTTTCTTTTAGGACATACCCTCTTTTCATTTTTTATTTTTCCATATGGAAAACATTTGTAGAAAGCAAAGGTATGTACATATTACAAGGCTTAACATTAGCCATTCAAAATTATGATTCCTATTGGTATAGGAACCTAACAGTGGGGAAGTGCACCAGTGCATCCTCAGTGCCACACCAGTTAACTAAATATTCACTCATAAATAACTCATGCATATTAGTTCATAGGAAGACCCGGTTGAGATTAGAGTTCAGGGACAATGTACTATGAGTTGTATAATTTTCCGATTTGTACAGATGGTGCATGCAATCAGTTGAGGGCCTATGGATGGATTGCACATAGTATGGAGAGTGGATTTCCCAATTAAATATGGGCTAATTCTCTTAGGAATTGCGCAAGGATGTAGGGGCTTGGCAGAAAACAAAATCAGGTAAGTGTTGCCTTAAGTTGGCTTGTGAGGTAGAGAGTTAGATTGTACTAGTGTAGGAATTGTTCGGGTTGAACAAACATTGTATTTTCTTCTCATATCTTCTGGTTAATGCAATATATATAGTCGATCTTTTTAGTAGTTTCTTTCCCCAAAGAAATATTGTGTTATGTGATTTTTATATTCTTCCTTTTTTGCTTATTGTTTTCATCGATCAATTTTGGTTTCCGTTGAAGAGTAGAGTATATTCTTGTCTTGTGTTTTAGCATATCACATAAGCTGTTGAATCCATAGTAAAAATCTACATGGTATTAGAGCTTAAGACAATATAGAAGAGGAGAATTCGAGTTTTGTGTGTAGGTGAAATCGAATTTGCAAGTTCATACTTCAAAGTTAGCAATATGTCATTCTATGGTTTGCGACTTGAGTATGCCTTGGAGGGAAACTTGAATTACATAGCTTGGAAGGACAGGAAGGAGTTCGAGACCACATTGTCTTGAGTCTCCATGGTAAGAACACTCCATAAGCAATGTCGAAGGCATTGACAAACCTATCTCAAAATATAAGTGACCATAGAATGTTGGCACTAAAGGAAAAACTCAGAAAGATCCAGATGGAGAAGGGTGACTCAATTTTGAATTACTTGACCAAGTGAACCCATTGTTGGGATGTGCTTGGGAGTATCGAGATTACTATTTCTGAAGATGATATGGTGAGCTTAGCTCTTCTAGGACTTCCCAAGAGCTGGCACAACTACCAAGACTCAGTTAATGGGAGGGAGAACCTACCAAATTGAGAGCAACTGTGGTCTGATTTGGTACAGTAAGAGATTCGGCGGAACACCAGAGATGGTTCCTCATCAAAGTTGATGATGAGGAAAATTGTGCCTTAGTGGGTAAGGAAAATAAAGGGAAGGGGAAGTCATCCCATTAAAAATCATATTATTGTCAGGGTAGAAAGAAGAAGGACATGTTGAAAGTCAAGTGCTTTCATTGTCACGAGCTGGGACATTTTGCGACAAAGTGTCTGGTCAAGAAGGCCGGTAAGAAGCCCTCAGGAGGAGCGTAGGTGAGGCTCATTAAGGGATTTTTAAGGTCTAAAATGGGCATCCTATGGAAATTATAAAACAATAGTGGAAATAATAATATAAGATTAGATTACATCACCAAATTTTAAAGGGAAAAAATAAAAAACTATTTTTTCAACTCATATTTTCAACTTTTCTCCCTATGTGTTTACTCAAATTTCAAATGGAAACACTCGTTGGATGTAGAATTTGATTCCTAACCCAAGGAGTACCCATGTTTCATACTTTAGATGGAACCTGCTACACAAAAAATGAGAAATACATGAAAAAAACGATTGCAATCACATTTTTAATGTATTTCTCATTTTTCGTGTAGCAGGGTCCATCGAAAGTATGCAACATGGGTACTTCTTGGATGAGGAATTAAATTTTACATCCAATGACTTTTCCCACTGGAAATTTGAGTAAAGCCTTAGGGAGATAAGTTGAAAATATGAGTTGAAAAAGTAGTTTTATTATTTTATAATTTTATAATCTTTTTACTTTTTTACTCCAAAAATGGTGAATCATCCCCCATGGTTGACATCATCATCTTGAATCCTATTGGTTCCTATAAAGTTTATTTTTTTTGTACATTTTTCTTAGGAGGTCCATTTTAAACCTCAAAATTCCCCTAATGCTTGCCTCACAATTTGAATTGGACTTTACCCTCATTGCTTGTATCATGTCATCGATGATGGGTAGTGTATGGTATCTGGACAGTGGAGCTTCTTTCCACATGACTGATAACAAAGCGCTCTTCAGTAACTTGGAAGAGAAGGATATCCAGATGCATATTGAGATGAGTGATGGTGGGAGGTATAACGTTACCGAGCTCGGTACAGTGACCTTTCATAGGGAGTTAGGTTCTCCCCTCACTTTGCGAGATGTTATGTATGTTCCAGGTTTGAAGAAGAACTTGGTATCTATTACCATGTTGGACGATAGAGGCTATGATGTTATTTTTAGTAAGGGAAAGGTGTTCCTTCATCACATAGCCATAGGACAGGTGAAGAGGATAGGGGTTTGAGTGAAGAATCTCTACAAGTTGGAGGTAGAATATTGTGTTTCCTTGAGCACGAAAGCAAAGAAGGTGCAAAGCTAAGACATCAATGAGTTGTGGCATAGGAGATTGGGTCACTTGCATCATGGCACTTTGAATATCATGCAAAAAATGTATACCATTATTCCCAAGGGTACATAAGAGTAGGTAGACTAATGCAAAGGATGTACCTTGGGAAAATACACCAAATCTTCTTTTCATGACAAAGGCATTTGAGCACAGGCGATCCTCGATTGAGTTCACTCGAATGTGTGTGGCTGTTCTCAACAACATCCATAGCCAAAAACAGGTATTAGGTTATATATGTTGGTGTTTTTTCTCATAACTATTGGATCTTCTTCATGAAAAGGAAAGATTAGAATTTTGCAAAGTGTTGTGAATTTAAAGCATTGGTCAAGAAAGATACCAGCAATAAAGTTAAAGCTCTAAGGAGTGATAACAATGGAGAGTATGTGTCGAATGAGTTCAAAAATGTGTGTGCATTAGAACAATCAATGAGAGTTGAAAGCACCTCATAACCCAAAGAAGAATGGGGTGGCTGAAATGAAAAGAAAAAGCATTGTAGGAATAGAATGAGCAATGTTGCATGATCAGGGCCTACCACTACACTTCTGCATTGAGGCATGCAACACAACTATTTATTTGCAAAATAGAAGCCCTTGTCAAATTCTTTGGATGAGTACATGAGAAGAGAATTTTTCAGGGAAGAAACAAAATGTGGTACACATCAACATTTTTGGTTCATCAGTGTACTTCCATGTAATCAAATATGCATGGAAGAAGCTTGAGCCAACAACAAAGTTGGGGATATTTTTGGGGTACATTGATATACCTCACAACTATTGGGTGTACCTATCAACCAACAGGATGAAAGTGGCTCGTAGGGATGTAAAATTCGATGAAGAGAATGCCATGATATGTTCCCTTGAGAGGGAGATTCAGCTACATGCAGTTGAGGAGCTTCTAGCTCCTAAGGAGGAACCTCAGGATGATGTGGAGAACCACATGCATATGATTAGGGAGTGGAGATAGCCACTCATGTAGAGTCTTCCAAAGATGGAAAAAATGCACCAGAGAGGATGAAAAGTTATTGCATGATGCTAGAGATAATGTGGGAGAATCCACATCACAACATAGGAAGAGGAGGTCACCAGAGCGGTCCACTGGCTACATGGATCTAATGAGCGGATGTGTAGAGAATAAGTCATCCTCTTTTGAGGAAGCAGTGTAGAAACCAATTTGGGTTGATTCCATGGTTAAGTATGACTCCATTGTTAGGAACAATGTTTTGGATGTGGTCCCAAGACTGATAGACAAGTCAGTGGTGAGTTCTAGATGGCTTTACAAGATAAAGAAAGCATTAAACGGTAGTGTGGAGAAACACAAGGCTAGGTTTGTGTCCAAAGGTTTTTCTCAGGTGGAGGTGATTTGTTACGATGATACTTTTTCTTCTGTTGCAAGGTACTCATCAATTAGATCGATTCTTGCATTATCAGTGTAGATGGGATGGAAAATACATCATATGGACGTAAAGACAACATTCCTCAACAGAATGATTGAGGAAGAGGTGTATATTGAGCAACCAGAAGGTTTTGAGACCATTAACTGAGAGTTGCATGTGTGCTGACTCAAGTGAGCATTGTATGGGCTGAAACAAATACCCCGTGCTTGGTACACTAGGATCAATAACTATTTCACTTGGTTGGGATTCACCAAAAGTGAAGCAGATGCGAACCTTTCCCATGTTATGGTTGAAGGTAAATTGTTGATTATTGTTTAATATGTTGATGATTTGATTCTGATATGTGATGATACGATGATCAAGCCATGCAAAGAGGACCTGGAAAGAGAGTTTGAAATGAAGGACTTGGGTCTCATGCACTACTTTCTGGGTATGGAAGTATGGCAAGGTGATGAGGAACTTTTTATCTCTCAGGGCAAGTATGCCAATGAGATACTCAAAAGGTTCCACATGGAGAGCAATAAGACGACGAAGACTCCTCTAGCAGGTAACTAGAGGAAGGAGGATGCTACTTCCGATGAAGTAGTGGAAACTACTATTTATAGGCAACTTGTGGGTTCACTCATGTATTTGGTAAACACATGACCGAACATGTGTTATGCAGTTAACCAACTTAGTCAAACGATGGTTAAGGTGACCAAGTTGTATTAGAAGACAACCAAACATGTGTTGAGATAGCTAAGAGGAACTACTCAGTATGGTTTATGGTACACACAGACAGAGGGAGTGAAGTTTCAAGACTTCACCGATGCAGATTGGGCAAGGAGTCCATTTGCCAGGAAGAGCACATTAGGTGGGATCTTCAGTATTGGGTCAACAATTGTTTCTTGGTACAGTAGGAAACAAATATTAGTTGCACTCAGTTCAACAAAAACAGAGTACATGGCTACTAATTAAGCAACTTGTGATGCTATCTAGATGAGGAAGATTCTTGTTGATTTTTTTGGTCAGTAGATGGATCCAACTGTGATTTACTATGAAAATTAGAGTTGTATCAAACTCTATGAAAATATAGTTTTTCATGATCATTCCAAGCATATTGATATCCCGTATCATCAACTTCAAGATTGTGTGAAGAGGAGAATTATGTTATTGGAGTACATTCCCACAATGGAGCAGGATGCATATATTTTGACAAAGGCATTGTCAATATGAAAATTTGAGTTTCATAGAGGCAGGATCAGGGTAGAAGATAATCCATTTCTTGTTGAGTGGGAGTGTTAAAAATATCAACAATAAATTCTAATTTAATTTGTCCTTGAATTAAATTGTGAATTAAATTATAATTCTATTCTTATAGCAACTTGTAATAGTTAATTAAGTTAAATCGACTTAATTGACTTAGGAAATTCGAGTTGGAAGTCTATCGAGTCATGTAGAGTGATCCCTAAATTTTAGGGGCCCAGGTTGAGTTCTTTTGAGTTGTAATTAGCTAAGTTAGTCTAACTGAGCTATAATTAGTTAAACTAGTTCGAACTGTTGGAGGGACTAGTAGGAGTCTAGTAGTGGGGAAGTGCACCAGTGCGTCTTCAATGCCACACCAGTCAACTAAATATTCATTCATAAATAACTCATGCATGTCAGTTCAGAGGAAGACCCAATTGATATTAGAGTTCAGGGACAATGTACTATCAGTTGTGTAATTTTCTGAGTTGTACAAATGGTGCATGCAATCAGTTGAGGCCCTATGGATCGATTGCGCAGTTATGGAGAGTGGATTTCCAAATTAAACATGGGATAATTCTCTCAGGAATTGCGCAAGGAAGTAGGGGCTTAGCAGGCAGCATAATTGGCTAAGTGTTGGCTTGAGCTGACTTGTGAGGCAGAGAGTTAGATTGTACTACTGTAGGAATTATTTGGGTTGAACAAGAATTGTATTTTATTCTCACATATTTTGATTAATGCAATATAGATAGTTGGGGTTTTTAGCAGTTGCTTTCCCAGAGAAATATTGTGTTATGTGTGATTGATATTCTTCCTTTTATTCTTATTGTTTTCATCGATCAATTTTGGTTTCTGTTGAAGAGTAGAGTGGATTCTTGCCTTGTGTTTTAGCATATCACATAAGTTGTTGAATCTATAGTAAAAATATACAAAAAGAAAGAAGCCATGGCGTAAAACCACGTGTGACCCAATAGAAGGTTATAGTTGAGCGGTTTGTCGCTAACTTCAAATTCTATGGATACAAATTTACCTCCTAATTCTACTTGAAAGGAATTTAAAATACCACACGGTTTATATGTTCGCTCGTCAAAATATTTCAAGGTGGTGGGTGACTGACTCAATTGAGGAGAACAAATCGCCTTCTAGTAGGATAAAGACATAATGTAGGTTGAGGCTCCTTCATCTACAATAGAATGATGGATTTTCTTACCGAATGACAACCTGGATCATAAAAGCCAATTGAGTCAGAAGTCGAGGTGAATAGTTCTCATGATTGAAAACGACTAGGTTAGAATTTGAAGGATCAATACATCTGATTGTAGAAAGAAAAACTTTCTTTTAGGCATGACTTTCTTACAACACCTCGAGTGTGGACATAGATGATGGAGATTGAGCCAAATCCTCAACCACGTTATAATTTTGGGCAACTCATGTGCGAGGGGTTAAAGCAAATTTGTGAACAACGCCCTTCAGAGGCTCAATGGTTAATTCCATAGGAATCGTAGGTAGAGTAGGATCTGATGGAGATGCAGTCGAATTGGTAGGTTTATCATTAACCTGACTATTCATAGTAGTCTTTACTTCGAGTGGCCACCATAACATATAAATTTGGCTTTGCAGAGGAAAGCATTAAAACCAAGTTAGGGGAAGTAGGGTCTTGGGAAATCATGTTAGCCTCCTGATTGGGAAACAGGTCAGTAACCATAATAGGAGAAGTAGAAGATTTTAGAAATTGGTTTACTTTCATGTAGTGAGGATAGTCACGAGTGAAATGCTGCTCATTACATATCAAACATGGATAGTGAGGCTTCCGTTTCTCATCAGAGGGCTGCTTTTTTTTTTTTTTTTTATCCTGCGGAGGAGAATCTTTCTTCTTCTTTCCTTTACCTTTCTTCTTACTTCTTGGTCGTTGTTGAGATTTACCTTTATTGGACTGAACAATATTAACCTCGGAAGTAGAAGCCATAGGAGAAGTATGTGTAGAGTTTTGGGCAGTTGTAATAGAAGTGCTAGATGGTTTACTCTCAGAATATGAACTAGTAGAACCAATTATACCATCAACATCATGTGATTCTTTACCACGAGGCTGAGGAATAGTGCTCGAGGGTCTGGAAGAATTTGGTATTTTCTCATCAAGTGTGCCAAATTGGGTATAAATGAGATCCAAATACTCTTCAGTCACAACTCCACCCTTAGCTACATCTTCTGTGATTGATGGAAACAGATATTTAATGAACCATTCTGCTAACAATTGATCAGGAACGTAAGTCTTAACCAATCGACGATGACATCACAACTCATGAATATGATCTGAAATGTGAGTAGCAATATTCTGTTTAAATTTGGTCAAAAGTTCCATTCTAGTCTCATATTGTAATTCAATATACCATTTAGCTATAGAACCTATAAGTGTAAGGTTAAAACGACGTAATCAAATGGAATCATCATTCAGGGAGTTATAAGAACACCATATATGATAAGTCATCACATCCATGGATGGGTTTGCTCCAAGATTCCCATTGTATTTTGGGATATCAGAAGGAAATTTAGTAGGAATTATCAACTAGAAAGGAGAATGAGCAATAGGACCATTCGTGAGCCGAGTCAAATCTGGCAGTTCAAGAATTGCTACAAAAGGTAGCCACCTATTAAAATACATAGGATGGTAGAATGGATTTTGAATTATTCCAACATAAGGCGAAGTAGGTGGAGGCTGTGCCATACCATATGTAATCTTTCCTACTGGGATTTGTGGAATACACTGTCCAAGAGTTGAGACCATGAGGCACCTTTCAAAGGCTAAGTATATAGGGTCTGGGAGGTACCAGATACCATTGGAATATATTGAGTCATAGTGACGTCCTGTAAAGGTTGGATTACATTGATTTGAGCTTATCAAGGTATAGATTGATAGGTAGGAATTTGGGTTGCATATGGCATAGATTGAGAATGCATGGATGTACTCACAACTGAACTGGAAAAGTAGGTTTCCAAACATTAGCAACCAAACCAGAATAAGGAGGATTCAAATAAGGCAGAGCACTAATCTTTGGCATATCGATGAGAGGTTTTCCCCCTGCCAAAGGAGTGTAGGTTTTAACCCTGTATAGAAATTACCTGCATACGAATTCTAAAACACAGAAAATAAACAATGCGAGAGAATAATACATAAAACACATATATGCAGAGATTTTCCCCTAGATCCCAAAACCGGGACTACCAGCTTGATTTTTCATTATTTTCCATTCAATGTTATAATACATCTTTATACATGCCGAAGCATCCAATGCCATGGACCAAAAACCATTGCGTCCAATACCATGGACCGAAAACCATCACATCCAAAAAACATGTGTGAAAACCATGCACAAAACCATAAGTGGGTCCGCCCAACCTAACATAGGTTCCAAAACCAAAATTTTCTGGGGTACTGCCCTGGACGCCATAAAGTGGGGCTACTTGCACCCCTCAAACCCCCTGTGACTCCCCCTACTACGTAATCGGCGCAACAAAGGGGGGGCTCCGCCCCCCTTCTAACACCCTGGTTAACTACGTGGGCTAGTCGTGGAAAGAATATAACACAACCCAACATTCTCCCACTAGTTGTTTTCTTTCCATAGGGGGCCATAAGAGAGCTTACTCATTTATCTAGCCCTACAGTGCCCATTGTTTCTCTACACCAAGAGAACTTCTCAGAGCTCACAGATTTTGTCAATGCATCTACAATATTCTTCAAAGTGTCCACCTTTACAAGCAACACCTTTTTGTCTTCTATCATATCCCTCAAAAAGTGATACTGAACATCAATGTGCTTTGTCTTTGAATGATATGCAGGGTTCTTTGCCAAGAAAATTGCACTTTGGCTATCATAGTCTATCCTTACAGCTCCCTGTACTAACCCCATATTTGAACGCAATCTCTACAACCAAACTGCTTCCTTTCTTGCATGAGTGGCTGCCATGTATTCTGCCTCTATAGTTGATAGTGCCACTACAGATTTTTTTCTTACTCATCCAACTGACTGCACCTCCAAATAGGTTAAACACATACCCACTTGTAGATCTTCTTTGATCCATATCTCTAGCCCAGTCTGCATCAATAAAACCATGAATATCCAACACTCTATCCAATCCTAGTCTTCCTTCGTAGCACAAACCATAATCAATGATGCCACGCAAATACCTGAAAACCCACTTCACTGCTATCCAATGCTCCTTTCTTGGTTTTGACATAAACTTTCTCAATACTCCCATTGCATGTGCAATGTCTGGTCTAGTACAGACCATTGCATATGTCAAGCTACCGACTGCACTTGCATATGGAACACGGGACATGTCCTCTTCCTCTTCTTGTGGCTAGGGACACTATTCAGTAGATAACTTTACACCTATAGGAATAGGAACCTTCATCAATTTACTATCCTGCATATTAAATCTTTGCAATATTGTCTCGACATACTTCCTCTGGTTTAACCAGAGCTTCCTCTTTACCCGATCTCTTTTAATTTCCATGCCCAAAATATAGTTTGTAGCACCAAGATCTTTCATGTCGAATTTGGAGGACAATTGGGTCTTCAAATCCTGGATAATTTCTTTGTCATTTCCAACCAGCAACATATCATCCACATACAAGACCAGATAAATAACACGGTCACCAATTAATTTAAAATACACACAGTGACATGCTTTGCGTCTGGTGAAGCCAAGTCCCCATATAAATGTATCAAATTTTTGATACCACATCCTTGGTGACTGTTTTAACCCATACAAAGACTTCTTTAACTTACATACTAATTCTTTCTTACCCTTGACCGCAAAGCCTTTAGGTTGCTTCATGTATATTTCCTCTTCTAGATCCCTGTGAAGAAATGTTGTCTTCACATCCATATTTTCTAACTCAAAATCAAAAGTAGCAGCAACAGATAAAAGTAATCTAATAGATGTTACCTTGGCAATAGGAGAAAAAATATCACCAAAATCAATTCTCGGCACCTGGGAATAACCTTTTTCTACCAACTGAGCTTTATATTTCTCCACATTTCCTTCTGCATTTGTCTTCTTCTTGAACACCCATTTGCTACCAATGGGTTTCCTTCTAGCCGGCAACTCCACCAGATCCCAAGCCTCATTTTTGTGCAAAGATGCCATTTCATCAACCATGGCCTCTTTCCAAAGTTTTCCATCCTTTGAATCTACTGATTCCTTTACAGTTCTGTGATCATCATCAGTAATAGATAAAGAAAAATTTGAACAGAAAGCAGATGGACTATACCTTTCTGGCTGCCTTCTTTCTCGATCTGATCTTCTCACACCGGGAGTTTGTGGCTCTTCAACTTCTGATTCCTCCTCTACTATAGAGTCTAATTCTTCCTTCTTTAGCTCAAACTCTATCTTCTCAGGTTCCTTTGGTTGGACTTCGTGTTTAATAACATCTTTTACCTCTCTAAACACCACATCTCGGCTGTACATAACCTTCCTTGTTACTGGGTTACAAAGCTTATAACCCTTTAAACCATCCTTATACCCAATGAAGATGCACTTTTTAGATTTACTATCCAACTTGGTTCATTTCTCCTTTGGAACATGTACATATGCATCACATCCAAATACCCTTAGATGTGAAAGAGAGGGTTTCTTACCAGTCCATACCTCTTGTGGAGTCTCATCCTCCAACGCTGATGAAGGTGATCTATTGACTAGGTAACATGATGTCTCCACTACCTCTGCACAGAATTCATGTCCTAACCCAGCACCACTGAGCATGCTTCTTGCCCTTTCCATCAATGGCTTGTTCATTCTTTCTGCAACTCCATCTTGTTGAGGTGTATATGGAGTAGTCTTCTGTCATGCTATACCACACTTTTTACATATTCTTCAAATTCCTTACTGTAAAACTTTCCACTGTTATCTGTCCTCAACACCTTTATCTTCTTCTCTGTCTGGTTTTCCACCAGAGCCTTGAATTCTTTAATCTTGTCAAAGACTTCAGATTTCTTCTTAAGGAAATATATCCATGTTGTAGAAATTTTGAATAATATAACACTTATTCACAGAGATTATCCTGATTATACACTATTTGCGGAATGCATGCATAATACATTACCTCCTCTACCATTGATCATCAATTTGCGGAATTAAAAAACAATTGCATGCGCACATTGAAACATCAATCACACATATCAACACAGTATGTAATGGGGAAAGCATACAACTGAAAACCCCCAACTATCTGTATATTATAATGATAGAGAACATGTAACAATACATAGTACAATACTCCTCACAAGTACTCAGTATTATCTCCACATGCTACACACAAACTAGCTCAGATCTGAACAAGTCATGGGTTCAAATCTCCTCCATTGTTTGCCTGCCTCTACTGCGCAATCCAAGTTGAGAATATATCAGATCCAAGTTGGAATTCCCTTGGCTTGTACTGCGCAATCCTCATTGGAAATCTCAAGCAATGATTGCGCAAATCTCATGCACAACTATAGTCACAACTGATAGTAGTCTCACCCTTTCACCCACCTCTAACACTTGTCTCCACTGAACTATCCATGCACTGAGTTAACTGATGTATTCTTTAGTTGATTTATGAGTTAATAATTAGTGAATTAATTAATAATTAATTCACATCACTCATCACTAGTTTATTTGGCAGTTAGACTAAATACAACTAGTTCAACTAAGTCAAACTGAACACAACTCCATCAACTCCTCAATCAACTCCACCAAACTCAATCACTTGAGTTCTAACTGAAGTCCATCATTCAATAGCTCAACTAATCCATAAGAAAAACGTATTTCCTTCTGGCAGTTGCATGTGCCACATCCGTAGCTCGAACTGAAGTGCTGCAAGAGGATAAGATAATTTTTATAGTCCAAATATTATTAAGAGCTAATAATATTCGACTGTTCTATTTTTTGACTCGCAGTCTAAAAATAGACTCCGCCCATATGTCTAAAAATAGAGGTCCATCTATTTTTAACAACATGACCAATCATCCATAAATAGCATCCTGCAACTCATAAACCATGATCCATATGTCTAAAAATAGACATAGTCTAAAAATAAACTTTGCGCCAAAAATAGCATGCGGGCCCACTTAGTGAAGGCGACTTCTTTTCACTAAGCTCCATCATCTTGTTGCATTTTCAACACTCCCTCTCAAAAAGATATGGATTATCTGCAACCCCTATCCTGCCTCTGTGGTATTCGAATTAGCTCCTGGTGAGCGCCTTCGTCAAGATATCAGCATCCTAATCCTCCGTGGGAATGTATGAAAGTAACATGATTCTCTGCTGCACACAATCTCTGATATGATGGTACCTGATGTCGATGTGCTTGGATCTATCATGAAATACTAGATTAGCCGAGAGTTTAATGCAACTCTGGTTATCACAATAAAGCATAGTAGGCTTCAAGTGTGACCCGAACAACCCAACCAGGATCTTCCTCATCCATATAGCCTCGCATGCAGCCAAACTTGCTGCCATATACTCAGCCTCTGCTGAACTGAGTGCCACAGATCTCTACTTCATGCTATACCAAGAAACTGCTGTTGACCCGATACTGAAGATCCCTCCAGATGTGCTCTTTCTGTTCATTGGGCTCCCTGCCCAATCTGCATCCGTGAAGCCACATAGCTTCACCTCATCCTCCTGTTTGTACCATAATCCATATCCCGATGTGCCTCTGAGATAACGCAATGCATGCTTGCCTACCTTCCAGAAGAGCTTGGTTGGCTTAACCATAGCTTGTGAAAGCTAGTTAACAGCATAGCATATATCGGGTCATGTATTGACCAGATACATAAGCGACCCCACCAACTGTCGATAAACAGTGGCATCCACTACCTCCGCTGAAGTAGCATCCTCCTTCCTCCAACCTCCAGAAAGAGGAGTATCAATAGGCTTGCAACCATGCATGTTGAACTTCTCCAGTATCTCCCGGGCATACTTACCCTGAGAAAAAGATAGTCCATCACTGCGCTGCCAAATTTCCAATCCCAGGAAATAATGAAGGAGGCCCAAGTCCTTCATCTCAAAATCTCTAGCAAGATCCTCCTTTCATGAAAGTATCAACAACTCATCTCCCGTCAAACTCAAATCATCTACATAAAGTACAATGATCAGCAACTTACCTTCCACCACAATCTGGTATAGGTTAGGATCCGCCTCACTCTTGGAGAATCCAAGTTTGGTGAAATAATTGTCTATCCATGTGTACCAAGCACGAGGTGCTTGTTTCAACCCATACAACGCTCTCTTGAGCCTGCACACATGCGACTCGCTGCTGAAGATATCGAAACCTTCGGGCTACTCTATGTACACCTCCTCCTCAATGACTCCGTTGAGGAACGCAGTCTTCACATCCATTTGATGGATGTGCCACCCCATCTGCACTGAGAGAGCAAGAATCGTCCGTATGGAAGAATACCTTGCGACAGGTGCAAAGGTCTCCTCATAATCGATCCCCTCTATCTGTGAGAAGCCTCGGGCAACAAATCTTGCCTTGTACTTCTCCACACTCCCGTTAGCTGCCTGCTTCACTTTGTAGATCCATCTCGAACCCACCACTGATTTCCCCTCCGGTCTTGGGACAATCTCCCATGCACTGTTTCTGACAATCGAATCATACTCTTCCACCATGGCATCTACCCATGCGGGATCCTCCATAGCTTCCTCGAAAGAGGATGGCTCAGTCACGACACATTTTCTCACAAGAGCCATGTATCTAGTGTACCGATCAAGTGACTGTCTCTGTCTGCGCTGTGCTGTAGGTGGTCCTACAACCTTCTCTGCATCTTGAGCCAGTTGCTCAGCTTCTGTAGTGCGCTTTCGCCCTCTGATGGTTGGCACTGGATGAGTGGTCTCTTCCACTCCATGAACTTCATCTTGTGGCTGATCCACATCCTGAAGCTCATCCTTAGGAACTAATAGCTCCTCATCTACATGCAAGTGTGGCTCCCTCTCAAGTGAACACTACATGGCTTTCTCCTCTTGAAATTTGATATCCCGTCGCACAACAGTCTTGCGGTTGTTTGGCAGCGTATCAATGTACCCCACAAATATCCCAACCTCTGTGGTTGGCTCTAGCTTCTTCCTAGCATCCTTCATCACATGCATGTAAACAAGAGAACCAAAAATCCTCAAATGGGAAATATTAGGCCTCTTACCAGAATAAGCCTCCTTGGGTGTACTCATGCCAAGTATCTTGTGAGGACAACGGTTTTGCACATATACTGCAGTATTACATGCCTCCGCCCACAAGTGAAGGGGTGGGCCCTGATCATGCAACATCACCCATGCAACACCCACGATTGTTCTGTTCTTCCGCTCAGCAACCCTGTTCTGCTATGGGTTATGGGGAGCTATGAGCTCTCTTTGAATCCCTTCTGCGTTGCAGAAGTCCTTGAACTCGCCAGAGATGAATTCACCACCATTGTCGCTCCTAAGAGCCTTCACCTTCTTCCCCGATTCCTTCTCGACCAGTGCTTTGAACTCATATAACTTTGAGTATGTCTCGCTTTTCTTATGCATGTAGAAGATCCAAAACATTCGAGAGAAATCATCAAAAAAGATCACATAGTACTTGTGCTTTGCTGTCGAAGCTACTGAGAAAGGTCCACACATGTCTGTGTGAATTCTCTCAAGGATCGTCATGGCGTGACTATCCTTCTCGTGAAATGTGGCTTTCACAAATTTTCCCAAAGTACACCCCTTGCACTGATCTAAATGCGCAAGAGTGCCTTTAGGAAGCCTAGTAGAGATCTGCTACAGTATCTTTAAGGCTCCATGGTGAAGGTGGCCCAATCTCCAGTGCCACAACTCGCCATCATCCTGACTCACCAGTCCTTCTACCATGCATGCCATTGCTGTGCAGCCATCTACATGCAATTGATAAAGGTTCTTGACTCGAACCCCTATCTTCCGGGTTTCTCCAGTTGTCTTACTGCGTAGGAAATCCTTTCCCTCGCTGAAGACAACATCATATCCCTTGTCTTCTAACATCGCCACAGAGATAAGATTCTTCTTCAATCCTGGGACATGCATCACTTCCTTCAATACGAAGGGTTTACTGGACTCCCTCTCAAAGGAAATGGTACTGATACCGGTCGCATTGTATCTACCATCATCACCCATCTCGATGTGCACTCCAAGATCTTTCTCATCCAGATTAGAAAACAAAACTTGATCTCCTGTCATGTGAAAACACACACCACTATCCAAGAACCATACTGATCCCATCACACTTGATATCAAGCATGCGATCAGCGAAAATCTAGCTCAAACTGCGAGGTTAAGGCCTCTCCCGTTGCAGATCCAACAACTTGCTTATTTTTCTTCCTTTGCGGATAATTTGTGGCATAATGTTCGTACTAGTGATAGTGAAAGCACTTCACCTTGGACATGTCCTGCTTCTTGCCTTTCGCACCAGAATGAGAAGCTTTCTTGTTCTTCCCCTTCTTTGCTTTAGCAGACAAAGCACAATTTTCTTCATCAGATGCCTTTGATGAAGATCCATCCCTGATATTCCGCCTGATCTCCTCTTGCACAAGATCAGACCAAAGTCTCTCCCATCCTGGCAATTTCTCCTGACCATTGACAGAGTCCTGATAGGAATGCAAACTCTTTGGAAGACCAAGGAGAGCCAAGCTCACCAAGTCCTCATCATCAACAATCACCCCCACACTTCCCAGCTCATCCTGGCATTGGGTGAACTTCGTGAGATACTTGGGCATACTATCTCCTTTCTCACACTTAATTTTTTTGAGTTTATCCTTGAGCGTCAACTTCCTCTGGTCGCTCTTGCTTTGGAATAAATCTGTCAATGCTTTCCACATCAAGTATGGAGAAGGCTTTCCATGCAGGCTGGATACAATGTGATCCTTCACGCCCTCCAACAGAATCCTTCGACACTTTGCTGTCTTCTTTTGCCAAGCCTCAACTTGAGCAGCATCAATAGGCTTTGGGACCTCAGCATATATGAACTCCTTCAACCCATTGTCATCTAACACTGCCTCCATCCCATCTTTCCATGCAATATAATTCGAGCTGCCTTCAAGGGCATACTCCAATCGCAATCCGTTGAAAGACATTTCAACTTCGACACCAAGAAAACACTGCTGCAAATTCGAATTCCACCAGCTCAAAACTCAACCGCTTCTGATCTAAAAATCATGAGAACAAAGTATTTCTCGTAAAGAGATTGACTGTATGGGCATTTACCGGATATCTTACCTTCCAAAAGAAGGATGAATCCAGAGGCTACCTGGCCCGATTACAGACTTTTCCTGAAGATATAAAATGTAATCACTTTCTGAATAATAGATCTGATGATCAACTTCGCACTGATACCATGTAGAAATTTTGAATAATATAACACTTATTCACAGAGATTATCCTAATTATACACTATTTGCAGAATGCATGCATAATACATAACCTCCTCTACCATTGATCATCAATTTGCAGAATTAAAAAACAATTGCATGCGCACATTGAAACATCAATCACACATATCAACACAGTATGTAATGGGGAAAGCATACAGCTGAAAACCCCCAACTATCTGTATATTATAATGATAGAGAACATGTAACAATACATAGTACAATACTCCTCACAAGTACTCAGTACTATCTCCACATGCTACACACAAACTAGCTCAGATCTGAACAAGTCACGGGTTCAAATCTCCTCCACTGTTTGCCTGCCTCTACTGCGCAATCCAAGTTGAGAATAGATCAGATCCAAGTTCGAATTCCCTTGGCTTGTACTGCGCAATCCTCATTGGAAATCTCAATCAATGATTGTGCAAATCTCATGCACAGCTATAGTCACAACTAATAGTAGTCTCACCCTTTCACCCACCTCTAACACTTGTCTCCACTGAACTGTCCATGCACTGAGTTAACTGACGTATTCTTTAGTTGATTTATGAGTTAATAATTAGTGAATTAATTAATAATTAATTCACATCACTTATCACTAGTGTATTTGGCAGTTAGACTAAATACAACTAGTTCAACTAAGTCAAACTGAACACAACTCCATCAACTCCTCAATCAACTCCACCAAACTCAATCACTTGAGTTCTAACTAAAGTCCATCATGCAATAGCTCAACTAACCCATAGGAAAAGCATATTTCCTTATGGAATTTGCATGTGCCACATCCGTAGCTCGAACTGAAGTGCTGCAAGAGGATAAGATAATGTTTATAGTCCAAATATTATTAAGAGCTAATAATATTCGACTGTTCTATTTTTTGACTGGCAGTCTAAAAATAGAGGTCCATCTATTTTTACCAACATGACCAATCATCCATAAATAGCATCCTGCAACTCATAGACCATGATCGATATGTCTAAAATAGACATAGTCTAAAAGTAGACTTTGCGCCAAAAATAGCCTGCGGGCCCACTTAGTGAAGGCGGCTTCTTTTCACTAAGCTCCATCATCTTGTTGCATTTTCAACACATGTATTCCTTGAGAAGTCATCTATAAATGATACATAGTACATAGGCTTACCCAGTGATGGAACCTTCACAGGTCCAAACGCATCACTATGCACAAGATCTAATATATGTTTCGCCCTCTTACCACTAGAGGGGAAACTCACCCGATTCTTCTTCCCATATACACAATTTTCACAAAAATAAAAATCCAAAGAGCTATTACTCATACCTTCTACCATACCTTTACCATGAATTATTCGAAGGCCCTTCTCTCTAATATGTCCAAGCCTTTGATGCCACAACATGGTCTTCTCTCCAGAGACCACCAGATTGTCTGCTTCACTTTTAGAACTGTTCCACCCATCAAAAACCGTGCTACCTTGCAGCTTGTACAAAGTTCCAATCCGAACTCCCCGAATCAATACCAGTGCTCCCCGAACCATCTTGTAGGTATCCTTCTTGAACATTATTTTTACACCTACATCATCCAGCTTGCTTATAGAAATCAATTTTCTGGCCAATGCAGGAATATGCAGAACACCCGAAAGTGTTCTAACCCTTCCACCTTGCAACTTCAACTTTACTTTTCTACGACCAATGATTCTAGCCTTCCTATCATCTCCTAAGAAACATCACCACCATCGTATTTCTCATACTCACAGAACCACTCTCTATGGGGAGTGAAGTGGAAGGATGCACCTGAGTCAATCAACCATGCCTCATGATCTACATGTGTACTTTAAGAAGCCAAGCAGACATCCCCACCTTCATCTGAGGTGGTTTTCACCTCTGCAGAAGGAGCATCATTAGATCCCTTTCCTTTATCAGGAGCTTTAGATTTACAGTCCCTTTTGTAGTGCCCTTCCTTTCCGCATTTCTAGCACACCACCTTTATAGGTTTTCCTGGAGATTTAGATCTCCCTCTAGATTTAGATCTCCCACTCGATGACTTATTTTTGTTTCTGTTCTGGGACTGTCCTTGTATAGACAAGGCATCACCATTCTATCTCTCCATATTTTTCCGTCTCATCTCCTCTGTCAGCAAGGATGAGACTATTTCATCAAATTGCAAGGCAATTGCATTCCTACCTATTGCAATAACTAGACTATCCCACGAATCTGGTAGAGAACACAAAAAACTGATGCACTTATCTTCATCTGAAATTTTAATATCAACAGATGCTAACTAACTTACCATAGTATTACATGCGTTCATATGATCTGTCACCGAGTCTCCATCTTTCATCCTCAGGTTATACAGTTTTTTCCGCAGGAACAGTTTATTCACTAGAGACTTAGATTGGTACAAAGTCCATAACTTGTCCCACAAAGCCTTCGTTGTAGCTTCCCCTGATACATTCAGCAATACTGAATCTGAGACACACAATCGTATTGTGCTCTTTGCCTTCCAATCCAACTTCTTCCATTCTTCATCGGACACTCTCGTTGGTTTCGTACCCGGATCTACCACGTTCCACTGATCTTTATCCACCAAGAAATCCTCCATCTTGAGTTTCCACAACTCAAAACTCTGACCATTAAATTTCTCGATCTCTATCTTTCCACTGCTTGCCATCTTCTTTCACCACCAGAATCGATCTCGCAGATCTCCCACTGAACAGGGTCTACCACAGGCCTGAGAAAAACCCCTCAGCAACAAAGGCGTCCCCTTGAAGCCAAAACAACTCTAATACCAAATGTAGGTTTTAACCCTGTACAGAAATTACCTGCATACAAATTCTAAAACACAGAAAATAAACAATGCGAGAGAATAACACATAAAACACATATACACAGAGATTTCCCCTGGATCCCAAAACAGGGACTACCAGCTTGATTTTTCATTATTTTCCTTTCAATGTTATAATACATATTTATAAATGTTGAAGCATCCAATACCGTGGATCGAAAGCCATCATGTCCAATACCATGGACCGGAAACCATCGCGTCCAAAAAACATGTGCGAAAATCATGCAAAAAACCATAGGTGGGTTCGCCCAACCTAACATAGGTTCCAAAACCAAAATTTTCTGGGGCATTGCCCTGGACCCCATAAAGTGGGGATACCTACACCTCTCAAACCCCCTCTGACTCCCCCTGCTACGCAATCGGTACAACGAAGGGGGGGCTCCGCTCCCCTTCTAACCCCTTGGTTAACTATGTGGGCTAGTCGTGGAAAGAATATAACACAACCCAACATTCTCCCACTTGTTGTTTTCTTTACACAGGGGGACACAAGAGAGCTTAGCCATTTATCTAACCCTGCAACGCCCATTGTTTCTCTACACCAAGAGAACTTCTCAGAGCTCATAGATCTTGTCAATGCATTTGCAGTATTCTTCCCACTAAGTGAAGGGTACCCAATATAAGGAGAATTTTGTTTTTGAAGGTATCCACTAACATAAGGACTAGCCTATTGTTTGCTTACATGTGTAGGTGGAGGAAAATAAGCATACTATATAGTGCTCATTAGAGAAGTTCCATAAAAAATTTCCGGAAATAAATGTCATGGGAGAGGTCTAAGGACTGGATGCCGCACTACAAAAGGTACCGGACAATGATTGATAACTAGGTGGGACGGACAAGCCACCATACAAATGTGTCTTTGGTGATGTCAAAAAGATGGATGAGGAAGAAATAGTGTTTGTATCAACCAAAGTAGCAGGCTGGGAAACCATAGTGGATTTATTGATGGTTAACAATCCCAAAGATGGTTTCCACAAAAAAATCAAGGGTGAACTAAAAGGAACGAAATCTAATAAAGGAGGATGACATGGAGTTTGAGGAGGAAGAGGATAAGTCCGATAAAGATGAATGCCTCTCAAATGAACAGGAGAAGAGGGACATGGATCTTCCTTCGGGATCTCTTCAATACTCATAATACTAGGTGGAAGGGGTTCTCTGTCAGGTCTAAGCTATATAGTCCGCGGTTGTGTCTGAGACAAAGGAAGAGAGGGGGAAGGTCCTGAAGTAAGAGGTAAAGATGGATGAGGTACCTTAGGTAATAAGGTATATTATTTAGTAAAGTTAGAATCAATAACCTCAAGCTATAAGGATCCAGGTACTTCTGTTTCAATTATACCAGATTCACAGGGAAGAGAAGATGTAATCTCAGGCTCAGAACTCAAAGGGAAAGATGATTCTAGCGGATCAATTTTAGGAGGAGGACCAGAATTAGTTCTCGAAGTCCTTCATTCGGTAGTTTGCATCTTCTTATGCTTCTGATGATGATCAGGAGTTACCTCTGGTGGAAGAGGAGGCTTATTTTTCATTCTACATGAATGGCGGGGGAAAGGTGTTTTTTCTTCCATGTTGGATTAGTAAATTTTAACAATTAACACAAAAATAAATAAAAAAATGGGTAAACTAGGAATACAGGTTTACAAGCAACCATGCACTGCAATATATACCTTGGAGAACCAAGGACTTAACGTATCTTCAGGAAATCTCCCTGAATGTTGTGTTCGATGTATCACGATATACAAGGCGACCAACATGGTTATCTATGGTGTACTTCCAAAATATACTCGACAATACGTGGAAGTGTAGTCTGTAGTAGTGCTATCTAATGTGTGACCATTCGATGAGAGCATTCCCATATACTTTTCATGCATGGAGCGCCATCCAATATACCCAAAGGTACGCAAAGAATGATCTGATAAACTTACGTACTTGGAACAAGATATCACCCCTGGCATACAACACTGGAAAAAAATGACAACTCCTATGTTTAATGAAGTTGAAACACATATCTAGCATAAAACTCTAAGTTTTTGTGTTATTGTTACAAATTCTCCTTAGGTTGATTCAGTAAATGTTAATGTTTATCTTCAATTAAGTTTCAGTTTTGGGGCTCACCATGAGTTTCACCTGAACTCCTAAAGATGTAGGCTAGCATGAATAAATGAAATCTTTCACTTTCAATGAAAATCTATCTAAAGGAGGGAAGAGACAAAGAATATGAAACATACAAAATGCAGCAAACAATATGCTAAGTGCAATTACCTTTTAATGCAATTGTTCCAATATTGATGCACACACAAAACCCTATCTGCCAATGCAAAGAGATTTTTCTTTTTAGTTCCACTTAATTTTCAGATATTATGAAAACTAAGATGCATGTCTAATCACTCATAGAAGAAAAATTTTCAGAACGATGACTAAACACTAATTCATTCAAGCACTCAATGATGAAACAAATCAGTTTTCTAATGACCTAATGATAAGAACAAAGGAAAATCTAAACAAATCCTTATCAAAGGCACTCAAAACCAAAATAAAACTAAATGGAGGATTCTGAGAGACCACAAGATAGTCAAGGACTCAAGAAGGAGCAGTTGGAACAAAGTTGGACAGAGAGAAAATTAGACAAAAGTAAATTTGTTCATGAACAGGGATCAATGCACGTGTGACCTAAGATTCCAATTTCCACATTATTATTTTTCATAAAATTTTATATTGTTTTAGACCATATGAGTCTATCATACACTTGTTTCAAACCTCATGGACTTCCTAGGTAAGTGTATGCATACTTCTTTAATCTAAATCCACTTAATTCTATATATTTGTATTTGGAAAACCACTTAATCCTCTATCCTACTTCCTCATCTCTTGTCCTTTCTTGAGGGTGGAAAACATCTTCAGTTTATTATGGAGGAGGGGTGAGGGGTTTAACAGAAGGGAGGGAACCATGACCTTTACATCCCATAACCTTACATAACCATTCTCGTTCAACTTGACTCCAATATACACAAATGAGAAGCATTACAAGTTTCCCTCTTATCACTCCATAACACACAATAATATAAGGATTTGTTGCTAGCACACAAAAATCGATAGCAAGAATAATAGAAGGCCTTGTTGTTGCCACATAAGAGACAATAGTAAGAGAAAAACAAGGCATTGCCATTTCTTCACAAGAACCACTGACATAAAAATAAGAAATTAACAAGGACAAGCTAGAACCACAATTGAAAAAGTATAAGATGCTCTTCTAATAGCCAACATTTGTTAATACCATATATCTCTTGCTTGATCCATGAGTATTTTTAGGTCCATGTAACTGAACTAGAAGTCATATTGCACCAAAAATGGTTTCGAGAAACATATCTTCCAGTAGATCATATCCCATTTGTAGGCTTTCTTTCAAGGCACACCTGATGTCAATATCAACCTTTCAAGAAAGGATTTAGTGTTGCATGACAACATGCAACATCCTTAGTTCTAGGGAGGGGGTGGGATGGATTTTTATGCACTCCATATTTAATGCAATATTGTTGTAGCTTAGGAGAACATTTTTTTTGAGAATCTATTTTCAATTTGGAGGATTAGGGACTACTATGCAGTCCATACTTAACACCACAATGTTTTCTTGTCCTTTCCATTTGATAGAAATTTTCTTTTTCCAGTTTGGGGGGCAGAGAGAACACTGTCACCTAGAGAAGAATAGGTTTCTCCACAAGAACCTACAACAAAAGAGTCTACTTTAGAAGCCATTCATACATAAATATATATTATTTAAACAAGGCATAGTTTATGACATAATTAAATATTTGATTTTGGGTACATGTACAACAGCAATTTTCATTTTTATAATGGTAAGGAAGTTTGATACTAGTGTGTTTTCAAAATTAATGACATAAGGAAGCCCTATTACCACAAAAAAGAAAAGAAAATAAATAAGAAGTCATGTTGTTGGTCCACAAGAATCAATAGCAAGAAATAAAACATCACCACATCATTAGATTTAAATTACCTTGATTTATTGTAGCTACTCCTATTATAACATTATTGTTGCTTCTTAGTTTATATATCAAGATATGTGAATAAGGTGCTCATAATTATTGGTGAAGAGAAGTAACAAAATAAGACAACTATGCTTGCAAAATTTCATAGGAAATCATTTTGTAGTTTGAGAGAAAACGGTTAAGTTTGTTGCTACTCCTATAGCACTCTTGCTACATCTCACTTGTGGAAACTTATTTTTGCGTCGAGAGGTGCTCTACAGCCTAGTATGGGGTATGGGGTAAATGTAAAGAGGTCCTCTACAACCCAGTATGGGGTATGGGGTAAACGTAAATGTAAACATAAACATAAACATAAATGTAAACATTTAACATGTAATGGGGATACATAAATATTTAAAAATGTAAACATAAACATAAACATAAACATAAACATAAACATAAACATAAACATAAACATCAATGTAAACATAAACATAAACATAAACATAAATGTAAACATTTAACATGTAATGGGGATACATAAATATTTAACATGTGATATTTAACGTTTAACATTTTTACATTTTTAATGGGTCCAATTTAAAAATCAATCTAATTATTATTATTTATAAACACAATATAAATTTAAAATATAAAGAGTTTTACTAACACTAAAAAAAGAGGTATGGTAAACCTCTTTTTATACTTATTGGTATAGTAAATAAATAAGAATATAAATAAACTAGAGGTATGGTAAATAAATTAAAATTCTTTTTTTATTTACTCCATAAACCTCTTTATATGTAAAGAAAACTCAGAAAAGAGGTTTTATTTAGGTGAAGCCTATGGGTCAAATATAATTTTAATACCATTGCCAAATACCATATTTATAAAAGAGGTATGGTAAATAAATAAAACTTCTTTTTATATTTACTCCATAATCCTCTTTATATTTACGAACACTCAAAAAACAGGTTTTATTTAGGTGAAGGCTATGGGCCAAATTATTATTAAATCTAATATTCATATCAATATATTATAATATTAATATTATTAAATTTAATAAATAATACAATATTAAATTTGTTATACTATAATATATATTAATATATCATGATATATATTAACTCTAGATATATATGGGAGGGAAGAACAAATACATAGAGTGATAGAGGTGGAGAGATAGGGAGAGTGACAAGGGAGAGATGGAGATAAACTTAAGGAGAGGGGAGAGGAGGAATGAAGAGAGAGAGGGAGAGGAGTGAGAGAGATAGAGAAGAGTAAGAGAGGGAGAGGGAGACATAAAGATGGAGGGGGAAGAGAGAGGAGAGAGGGAGGGATATAGTGAGATGATTGGAGAGAGAGAGATGGGGGAAGAGAAAGGGAGTGAGGAAGTACGAGAGAGATGACTTGAGATAGAGAGGAGAGAGGGAGGGAAGAAGAAATACATAGAGAGTGAGAAGTGGAGAGAGAGGGGGAGTGACAAGGTAGAGATAGAGAGAGTGTGTGTATGTTTGGGGGTGAGATAAAGAGACAAAGAAGGAGAGATGGAGAGAGAGTGTGTATGTTTGGGGGTGAGATAAAGAGACAAAGAAGGAGAGATGGAGAGAGAGTGTGTATGTTTGGGGGTGAGATAAAGAGACAAAGAAGGAGAGATGGAGAGAGAGTATGTATGAGAGGTTGGAGAGAGAGAAAGATAGAGAGAGATTAGAGGAAATTTCAGCCTAAAAGTGGCCTCCTAAGAAAACTCAAGAAATTAATAAATAATATCATGTAGACAATTTTTTAATTTTACTTTAATTTTATTTATGTCCCACAATATTTATTAGCACGAGATTTAATAAATATTTTAGTTTTATCAAAATCCCTCAATATATGACATTTTTATTAAAATAACTGTGTATATATATTTTATATTTAAATTTAATTGTCTATATTTATTTTATATTTAACTATTTCTTTGGGTGTTTTTTTAATGACATTATCATTATCTACTGAAGCCACAATTTTGCCCAAAATATGTTTTCTAGCCGAAATTTGGCAATTTGTCCTTTCTGAAATACAAATTTTTATGTATTTTATATTTAATTAGATTTAACAATTTAACAATTTTATATTTAACTATATATTCTATATTTTTGGCTAGAATTTGGTAATTTGTCCAAGTTGGAATACACTTTTTAACTATTTTATATTTTTCTGGTTTTTAACTATTTAACTATTATGTATTTAACTATAACTATATTTTATTTTTAACCATTTTATATTTAACTTCTTCTTTTTTAACTATTTAACTATTTTTTAGTGTTTTGTTGGGGCATGATTGTTAATGTCAAATGGGCCCGCATTTTTAATTTATATTTTTTTCACCAATTTCAAGATTTACAGTGTATTAATAACATTTTAGATATTTTAATTCATATGGATAAAATATGTAAATAATATTGATAAAATATTTCACAAATACCCAAATTATTAATAAAATATCTCACTGATACCCAAATTAATGATAAACTATTTCACAGATACCCAAATTAAACAATTTAAAATTATTTAGTACATGTACCTCTCTTAAAATTCAAAGGAATTTGATTGGTTTACATATTATGACATGGAAATTACGTGAAAATTTCATGGGCACTTTTAGGTTGAAATTTCCTCTAGTGTGTATGTGTATATGTGTGTGTGTGTGTGTGTGTGAGCCTAGGTGAATTCACAAAGAGATGGGGGAGGGAGAGGGAGGTAGGAGAGAAAGGGAGAGAGAGGAAGGATGAGAGAGAAGTGGAGAGAGGGAGGGAGAGAAGAGGAAATAGGGATAGATAGAGAGATGGAATTGGAGGGGGAGAGAGGGAGGGAAGAAGAAAGACATAGAGAGTGAGAAGTGGAGAGAGAGAGGGAATGACAAGGGAGATATGGAGAAAGAGTGTGTATATTTTGGGGTGAGATAAAGAAACAAAGGAGAGATGGAGGGATATAATAACATATTTTGAGGGTGAAGAGAGAGAGAGAGAGAGGTGGGAGAGAAAGGGAGAGAGAGGAAGGAAGAGACAAGATGTGAGAGAGTGGAGAGAGGGAGGGAAAGATAGATGAAGTTGGAGGGGGAGAGAGAGGAAGGTAAGAAGAAATTCATAGAGAGAGAGGTGGAGAGGGAGAGAGGGAGTGATACGGAAGATGGAGAGAGAGGGAGAGAGGGGAGAAGGAGGAAAGAGAGAGAGAAGCGAGGGAGAGGGAGAGAAGGGGAAGAGAGAGGGAGTGAGAGGAGGATAGAGTGATAGAGAGATAGATTGGAGAAAGAGAGTGTATATTTTTGGAGTGATATAGAGAGACAGAGGGAGATAGAGATATTGATGGAAGGTGAAGGGAGGGAAGAAGAGAGAGATGGAGAGAGGGAGGGAGGGTGTTATGAAACCAACTCACAAAAAGATAGAAAAGATAGATCAACGCCTTACAAATAAGCCTCTTCAAGGGAGCAACCTCCTTTAGATTACACAAATGAACAATTCTTGGATGATACAAATGACAAGACCTCCTTTCTGTATATAGGAGTCTAAGGGCTCATAATATAATCAGATTTGACATAACAATAATAATGTAAGAGCACAATAATAACAATAGTGGGCTTCTATGGGGCACAATAATAACAATATGGGGACTACATGGGCACAACAATATAATAAGGGGGTTGTACTAGTAATAATAAGGGGTTACACTAGTAGTATAGGGACCTAACATGCCCCTCTCCTTCAAAAACTGTTGTCCTCAACGCTTGAGTAGTCCTTGATGCTTCTGTATAAAATTCTTGTCCTCCCATGTGGAATCTTCAGCGGGTAAGTTATTCCACTTGATGAGATACTTTGAAATTGATTGATTTCATAGCTATCGCATTCTTGTTTTTGTGACTTCTCGAAGCTCCAATATGATTTTTCTTTCCTCGTCAAGTTCTGGTAATATTGTTTGAACTGGGATCTTCTGCAACTTTTGAATGAGTGGCCACACTTCTTCGTCCTTCTTCCATTCATCCCTTTCTTTGTTTATCCAATCTAGTTGGATAATATAAATAGCACAAAACAATTCTTCCACATCCTCATCCTTTCTTGAGAGTGCATCTGCCACAATATTTTGCTTCCATTTTTTGTAGATGATTTCAAAGTCATAACCCAGCATCTTCGTGACCCATTTTTGTTGCTCTTCAGAGGACAATATTTGTTCTAAAAATTATCTAAGACTATCATGATCCATTTTTACCTTGAAGCATCTTCCCATTAGGTAGGGTCACCATTTCTTAAGTGCATGTAGTATTGCCAGCATTTCCTTCTCATAAATAGCTTTGTGTAAATACTTTCCTTTGATTGGATGGATTTCGAAAGCAATGGGTCTTTCATCTTGCATTAAAATAGCATCAATTCCATTTCCTGAAGCATCACATTCCACAATAAAGGTTTTTGTGAACTCTGACATAGCTAAGACCGGTGCTTGGCACATTGCCTCTTTAAGATGTTCGAAAGCCTTTGTTGCTTTTGGAGTCCATGAAAATGCATCTTTATTCAATAATATTGTTAGAAGTGCTGCTATTCTCCCATAATTCTTAACAAACTTGCGATAATACCCTGTCAACTCGAGAAATCCTCGCAAATGCTTTATGGATGTGGGGATTTTCCATTCCTTAATGGCTTTAATTTTGCTAGGGTCTACCTTAACACCTTCATGAGATACAATATGACCCAGATATTCCACCTCTTGTACTCCAAAGAAACATTTGGAGCTTTTTTCATATAATTGTTTCTCCTCCAATAGTTTGAGCACCTTGTCAACATGTTGAACATGATCCTTCCAAGACTTGTTGTAGATTAGTATATCATCAAAAAATACTAGCACAAATTTTCTAAGGGAGGGTTTGAAAATGGAATTCATCAAACCTTGAAATGTAGAAGGTGCATTTGTAAGGCCAAAAGGCATGACTAAAAATTCATAATAACCCTCATGAGTTCTAAATGATGTTTTTAGGATGTCTTCAATCTTCATTCTGATTTGATGATATATTGAACGAAGATCCAACGTGGTGAAGTAAATTGATCCATGCAATTCATCCAATAATTCATCAATGATAGGAATGGGAAATTTATCTTTAATAGTGAGGTTGTTGAGCTCCCTATAATCCGGACACATGTGCCATGACCCATCCTTCTTGTGCATCAATACTACTGGAGTAGAGAAAGAACTTTGATTAGGTTGAATTTTACCAGCCTCTAGCATTTCTGCAACCATACATTCAATTTCACTCTTTTGGGAATAGGGATATCTGTAAGTCTTGATGTTTGGAGGAACACTTCCTGGAATGAATTGAATAGAATGATCATGATCACGAATAGGTGGGAGGCCTTTAGGAGTCTCCAATACCTTGGAATGATTATCTAAGGATTTTTGGAGATCTGGATAAATAGATGATTTTGATGTGGGAACCTCTAGCAAACATAATTGTGAAATTAAGCCTTGTTTTTCTTTATTTAGAAGCTTTGTCAGTCCGTTAGAGCTGATTGTCTTTCTTGGTTTCGATATGATACCCCTTAATTCAACATCCTTTCCTTTCGAAGAAAATTTCATGAAAATTTCTTGAAAATTAAAAGTTATAGTACCCAAGGATTGTAGCCATTGGACTCCTAGTACAACATCAACACCACCCATTGGAATGGAAAACATTGGGCTATTCAATCCATATTCTCCCATGGATAACTTGATATTATGGAACTTTTCAGAGAAATTTATGGTTAATCCACTTGCAACCATCACTTGACACTCTCGTGCTGGATATAGGAAGCAATTCAATTCCTTGGCTATTTTACAATGAATAAAATTATGCGTAATGCCTGAATCAATCAACACTATTACCTTTTTCTTCTTGATATGTCCTTCTATCTTGATAGTTTGAGGAGTGGTAATTATGGGAAATGCATTACAAGATATGGTCGGATTCATTTCTTCTTTCTCGATGTGATCTTTCACTTCTTGAACCTTTTTCTTCTTGATATGTCCTTCTATCTTGAGAGTTTGAGTGGTAATTCTTTCCAATGCTTTACAAGATATGTTCAGATTCATTTCTTCTTTCTCTGGGGTTGGTTCCTGGTGTATATCCTCATCTTTTGATGTTTCTTGATCCTTTTCTTCCTCCTATTCACAATCTATGTGAAATAATTTCCTCTCAGCACACTTATGACCTTTAGTGTATTTGCTATCACAAATGTAACAAAGTCCTTTTTCTCTTTTTTCTTCCGATTGTTGTCATGTAAACCTTGTAGGTTGTGGAAGGCTAGAAGAAAAAACACTTCCATATTTATAGTTGTGAGTGGTAGGATTCCTTGTTTCTATAATTCCTCTTTCAATTTTTCTTGCCAACCTGAATTCCTTCTCTAATGAATCAGGTTCCCAAAGACGAACCTCATGTTGAATGTTATCCTTTAAAGTCCCTATGAAGACATCAATCCTTTTCTTCTTTGGAATGTCATTTACCCTTATATCCAATTTTTTGAAATCCTCAATGTGCTCTTCCATTGAACCCTTTTTTTTGAGATTTATCAATTGGCTAAAGAAGGTTTTACTCTTTGGTATCCTCATAATGTGCTATCATTTCTTCTGTGAAAATTGACCAAGTGACAAGTGCTTTACGAGAACACAACCCATTATACCATAAAAATTTCTCCGGTTCTAAATATGAAGATGTAATACGTACCTTTTGTAACAGTTGCACCTCATGTAGATCAAAATATTGCTCTATCTGTAGTATCCAATTTACCGGATCCTTGCCATCAAACTTCCTCATATTGTCTTTTCTTGATTTTAGGAACTTGATCTTGAAATGACTATAACTCTATAATTTCAGATTTTCCTATTCTAAAATCATGACCTATAGTAGCTCTATACGTCCTCTTTCCAATGCCACCAGTTTGATCGAAATTGGATGCTCCAAGAAAGAGTTATGCACAATCTCCTAAGATGACCTGATTATATACCTTTTCAGAAGAGTGAACTTGTATGAAGTGCCATGTGTCACTGTTTTGACCTTCGAATCTGAAAAATATAAACAAGAAACTACAGTCTGTCCTCTTTCTGTAACTTCTTGCGAAATTTCAATCTGATGCTTAGGGATAAAGTTATGACACTTTTTCCAATGTCACTTGTTTAAGATGTAATTTGGGAGTCTGCAAAAACACTAACTTCTTCAGATCATATATCCTAAAATATAGTGAGAAAAGATCTGAAATTTGGATCCAAGGTTCAATCCGCTTTCTTCTCAAATGGGTTTTTGTTTTAGCTTCTAAAACTTCGTAGAGAACAAGCTATAGAGAAACTTACACAATGACCTGTTTTAGATGAAATTCTGGAGCTTGCAAAACCCTAACTTCCTCAGATCATAACACCGAAAATTTAGCAAGACAAGATCTGCAATTTGTATCCAAGGTTCAAGGATATTTCCTCCCAAATGGTTTTCTTTTTTAGCTTTTGAAACATCACAGAAAAAAGTTATAGCGAAAATTCCACGATGACTTGTTAGGAGCAGCGAAACCCTAGAATCCAAAGCTCTGATACCAAATGTTATGAAACCAACTCACAAAAATATAGAAAAGATAGATCAACACTTTAAAAATAAGCCTCTTCGAGGGGGAAACCTCCTTTACATTACACAAATAAACGATTCTTGGATGGTACAAATGACAAGACCTCCTTTCTATATATAGGAGTCTAAGGGGTCATAATATAATCAGATCCGACATAACAATAATAATTTAAGGGCACAATAATAACAATAGTGGGATTCTATGGGGCACAATAATAACAATATGGGGACTACATGGGAACAACAATATAATAAGGGGGTTGTACTAGTAACAATAAGGGGTTAGACTAGTAGTATAGGGACCTAACAAAGGGACAAAGAGATTGATAGATATGGAGTGGGAGAGTGTGTGCATTTGTGGGGGTGAGATAGAGAGACAAAGGAGAAATGGAGGGAGATATATATATATATAGATGGAGGGGGGAGATAGGGAAGAATATTTCTTGCATTAGATGCATTGATCTCTGCATAGATGGCGATTTCTAGTCCTATTTGATTGCTTGCACTAGATGCATTAATTTAGTGTAGATGTTGATTTCTAATGATATTTGATTACTTGCACTAGATGCATTGATTTCAATGTAGATAATTTCTAATCGCATTTGATTTCTTGCACTTAATGCATTGATTTCAATTTACATGATTTCTAATCCCATTTGATTGCTTGCACTAGATGTATTGATTTCAATGTAGATGTTAATTTCTAATTATATTTGATTGCTTGTACTAGATGCATTGAATTAAATGTAGATGATTTCTAATCCCATTTGATTTCTTGCACTAAATGCATTGGTTTCAGTGTAGATGTTGGTTTCTAATCCTATTTGCTTACTTGCACTAGATGCATTGATTTGAATGTAGATGTTGATTTCTAATCCTATTTGATTGTTTGCATTAGATGCATTGATTTATGTGTAAAAGTTGTTTTCTAATATTATTTGATTACTTTCATTAGATGCATTGATTTCAGTGTATATGTTGATATCTGATTTGTTGTAATTGGATGCATGATGGTACATTAATTTTAAAGTGACTGGATTAACAATGTGCATTGATTTCAGTGTAAGCACAAAACAATATTAGCATTGTACATTGATTTTTGTGTTATAGTAACTCAACCTATCAATATTAGAGAGAAAGAGAGGCAAGGTATGATGTTTACTACAACAACTTGAGTTAAAGATTTAAATGGTTTACGATTTCAACTATCCTTTTCATATAATCGATATGAAAAGATGACAAAACTAATAAGGGTTACAATAAGAATAGCAGAAGAAAGTAGTTTGAGATTGATCACAATGAATACAATTTGTAATTGACTACATTCTTATTATTCAAAATTTCTATCATTCTTAGTTATAAGAAGAATTTCGGCGTAAATCACATATAGAAAAACCTTTGTCGATGCGTTTCGAACCAACTAGTGTGGTTCATTGTCAGGACAAGTTGAAGAAACAGATCCAGTCTAGCATGTTAAATAGTCTAAGCAGAGACTCCAACGGCTACAAAAGATTAACGGCTAATTTTTTACTCTAGGACCCAGGTCAAATTTTCATTTATTAATTTAATATTATTATTATTATTTATTTTCTATCATTCAACAATATTACATTGTCACTTTGCATTCAAAAAATTTATTTCATCATTTTTCATTATTAACGTTATTAACAATATTTATCATCTCAAAAAACTGAGGTAACTAAGGAAATTTAAAATTAAATTACCAGATTAATCTCAGACATATTTAATATATTTAAAATGATTATATTAATATTAGATGTGTTTACATATTATTGATAAAATTAATCATATCTTCAATAGATTTTCCTTGGCCGCACACTACTGCAACCAACCTAGATCCATCTTAATGCCAGATCTATCAAGCATCGAGAGGGATAAAATATCTTGAGGTGCAAACCTTTCCTCAAGTTTTGCACTAAAAAAAGAGGTTTGAACCTCGAGAGATTTGATCCCTCTCGGTGCTTGATAGATCTGGAGTTAAGATGGATCTAGGCTGGTTTATATATTAAAGTTCGTGAACCAACTTATTATGATAGTTTTTGGATAAAGGAATTAAATTGGGGTAATCAGACTCACCAAAATTATCCTCAATCTAGAGTCTTGTTTGCATGAAATGAAAAAAATTCAAATATGTTGAAACTCCCTATGCAATATTGCTGTAAATCCATTAGATTTGTCACAAATTCATCAACATTGCTACAAATCTACAACAATTGTTAAATGTAATTTGATATTCCTATTTCTAAATTTTGCAAGATGGTTAATTACAAGTTATATCAAGAAACTCATTCAAGGAAATCGACAAAATGTTAACAATGGAGAAGGGCATGCATTAGAAGAGACAAACATCCCTATAACTTGGTTGATACATAGGTACTAGGTTGCATGAGGACATGCAACATATTAAGTTTGGGGGAGATGTTGGGTTGCATAAATGTCATCTTTTTAAATCCTTTTTTCCCCATTTTTAGTCTCTTTTTGCTTACCTATGACCATGTATTAGTATTTTTTAATGCTTATATGTGGGATTTAGACCCAAAGTGTCTTCCATAACATTTTTTTGGTATTTATTATAAATTATGGTTAAATATTAGAGAAATAACATATTTTTCTTTTGTTTTTCAAAATTGTTAGAATGTTGATTATTGCATAACTAGTTGCCACTTGTTATTACTCCTATAACAAAAAATGTGTAAAGTGGATACTTGAAATTTTAATATGAAGCATCATCAAGTCAACCCTATCTTATCCTCAAAATATCTAAACCACCCATATCAAACTTTTTGAGAAATCAACATTTTATTATTTGTTGCAAAATTGAAGCCTTGACTTCCAATGCAACATTGGAACCTTGAGCTTCTACTATGACATCAAATATATGTTACAATGATGCTACCTTATACACCTTGCTACAAACTTTGTGATGGTGTTACAATGATGCTACATCATTGTTTTTATAGTGTTGTTCATTGTTATTGTTACAACACTACTACTCTCGTCATGTTGTTACAGTGTTGTTACAAAACTGATGCTAAAGTTTCACTATTACACCATTTCATTACATAGTTATTGTTACACTAATTTCGCTACACTATTTCTATTACACAATTAATATAATTATACCATTTTTATTTAGATCAATTCACAACCACCAATATATGCCATGGATTTGGAATATCATTGAACATCTTGGATTGAAAATAATTTTGGAATTTTTAGACAAAATTACTTTGAGTTGTTAACAAGAATTTGAAATATTTAAACATTTCTAGTTTGAGTTGTTAATAAGGATCTTAGAATTATGCATGAATTATTAATTATTTTCTAATTGCTAGAAAACCACATGAGAAATATGTGGATATGCATTTATTATTTTCTAATTGTTAGAAAACTACATGAAAAACTTGTGGATCTCATTTATTATTTGTTATTTTATTTAATAAGCATGAGATATTGAAACAAATATTAAATATTAAAAAGAAGAGTCATTAAATAGAGGTTGGGTGAAGTTACAATGTTAACCTTCATCTTATTCAATGGATCAACATCGATTTTCATTCATCTTCCTATATATGAACACCATTCATATGTGCATAATTTGTCTAAAGACATATATTTTCTATAACATTATGTTTTTAGGAAGTTATCATACAAATCCTAACACAAGATTTCCATTTTTCACTCTACAACAAATTTTATAGCATGCCTTGTTTTCATGCAAAAAACACGTAATTTCAATTTTGACTATGCATTTTCTCCTTAAGACATACAAATCTCATCTCAAGAAATGCATCATTCAATAACATACATATCTATCATCTCATCCCTGACAACTATTCATGAGTTATAAGAGTTGGACCTTTATGTTTACATGTTTTAAACCTTCTCTAAAACTGTAATACAATGGTACATGTTTTATACTAGACTGTAACATAGTTTTATATGTGTTTTCTATAGTATTGGTGTATATAATTCATCCCTTTTGGAATTTAAATGCACTCCTCATGGTTTTAAACCTTAATATATGCATAATGTTTAATGTAGAAATTTTGAATAATTTAACACATATTCAACAGAGATTATCCTGATCATGTACTATTGTGGAATACATACACAATACATAAGCTCCTCTACATTGATCATCAATATAGCAGCATCAATAACAATAAAACATCAAGAGCATTCACACATTAACACAGTATGTAACCCGGGGAAAGCATCTCGCTAAAAACCCCAACTATCTGTATATTAATGATTGAGACCATGTAACATTACAAAGTACAATGCTTATCACAAGAAATCCAGTACCAGCTCCACCTGTTACACACAATACAGCTAAGATCTGATCTCCAAATCTATTCCACTGCTTGCCTGCCTCCACTGCTCAATACCTGCTCAATAATTGATGAGAATGGTTTACCAAACTCATATTTCACCTCCAAAGAATCACTCACACTGTGTAAGACGTGAGCAGAGGCTATAATACTAGGAAAATACATGAGCAAACTAATTGGCATACTCAATCCTTTGATTGTGCAAATCCTCATGCACAACTATAGTCACAACTGATAGCAATCTGATCCTCTAACACCTGTCCCTGTTGAACTGAACATGCACTGACATGAAATTGAGTTAACTGATGTATTCTATAGTTGTATTATGAGTTAATAATTAGTTTAACAACTCATCATTAGTCTATTTGCAGTTAGACTAACTACAACTAGTTTAACCAAGTCAAACTGAACACAACTCCATCAACTCCACAATCAACTCCACCAAACTCAACTGATTGAGTTCTAACTGAAGTCATGCATGCAACAACTCAACTGACTCATAAGAAAAGCGTACTTCCTTTTGACATCTGCATGAGCCACATCTATAGCTCAAACTGAAGTGCTCCAAGAGAATAAGATCAAGTTTATAGTCCAAATATTGTTATGAGACAATAATATTTGACTTTTCTATTTTGGATAGCCAGTCTAAAAATAGACTTTGATCACTCCTGCTGTGATCACTCCTACTGTGGTCACTCCTACTGTGATCACTCCTGCTGTGGTCACTCTTGCTGTGATCATCCCTGTTGTGGTCACTCCTGCTGTGATCATCCCTGCTGGGATCCAAAAATAGAACTTGCGCCATAATTTGCCTGCGGGCCCACTTAGTGAAGGCGACTCTTTTCACTAAGCTCCATCATCTTGTTGCAATCTCAACACTCCCTCTCGACAAGATATGGATTATCAGCAACCCCTATCCTGCCTCGGTGGTACTCGAATTTGCTCCTGGTGAGAGCCTTCGTCAGAATACCAGCATCCTGATCCTCCGTTGGAATGTATGAAAGCAACATGATCCTCCGCTGCACACAATCTCTGGTATGATGGTACCTGATGTCAATATGCTTAGATCTATCATGAAATACAAGATTAGCCGAGAGTTTAATGCAACTTTGGTTATCACAGTAAATCACAGTAGGATCCAAATGAGAACCGAACAAACCAACCAGGACCTTCCTCATCCATATAGCCTAGCATGCAGCCAAACTTGCTACCATATACTCGGCCTCCACTGAACTGAGTGCCACGAATCTCTGCTTCCTGCTATACCAAGAAACTGCTGTCGATCCAATACTGAAGACCCCTCCTGATGTGCTCTTTCTGTTTGTTGGGCTCCCTGCCCAATCTGCATCCGTGAAGCCACATAGCTTCACCTCATCCTCCTGTCTATACCACAAACCATATCCCGATGTGCCTCTCAAGTAGCACAATACATGCTTGCCCGCCTTCCAGAAGAGATTGGTAGGCTTAACCATAGCTTGTGAAAGCTGGTTAACTGCATAGCATATATCGGGTCGTGTATTGACCAAATACATCAGTGACCCCACCAACTTTCGATAAACAGTGGCATCCACTTCTTCTCCCGAAGTGGCATCCTCCTTCCTCCAACCTCCAAAAGAGGAGTATCAACAGGCTTGCAGCCATGCATGTTGAACTTCTCCAGTATCTCCCGAGCATACTTTCCCTAAGAAACAAACAGTCCATCGCTGCGCTGCCATATTTCCAATCCTAGGAAAGAGTGAAGGAGGCCCAAATCCTTCATCTCAAACTCTGTAGCAAGATCCTTCTTGCATGACAATATCAACAGCTCATCACCCGTTAGAATCAAGTCATCAACATACAGTACAATGATAAGCAACTTACCCTCCACCACAATCTGGTATAGGTTAGGATCCGCCTCGCTCTTGGAGAATCCAAGTCCTATGAAATAGCTGTCTATCTGTGTGTACCAAGCACGTGGTGCTTGCTTCAACCCATACAGCGCTCTCTTGAGCCTTCACACATGCGACTCGCTGCTGAAGACCTCAAAGCCTTCGGGCTGCTCAATGTACACCTCCTCCTCAATGACTCCGTTGAGGAACGCAGTCTTCACATCCATCTGATGAATGTGCCATCCCATTTGCGCTAAGAGAGCAAGAATCATCCGTATGGAAGAATACCTTGCGACAGGTGCAAAGGTCTCCTCATAATAGATCCCCTCTATCTCTGAAAAGCCTCGGGCAACAAATCTTGCCTTGTACTTCTCCACACTCCTGTCAGCTGCCTGCTTAACTTTGTAGATCCATCTCGAACCCACCACTGATTTCCCTTCCGGTCTAGGAACAATCTCCCATGCACTGTTTCTGACAATAATATCATACTCTTCCACCATGGCATCTACCCATGCGGGATCCTCCACAGCTTCCTTGAAAGAGGATGGCTCTGTCACAACACACTTGCTCATAAGAGCCATGTATCCAGTGTACTGATCAGGTGACTGTCTCTGCCTGCGTTGGGCTATAGGTGGTCCTACAACTTTCTTTGCATCTTGAGCCAGTCGCTCAGCTTCTGTCAAGCGCTTTCGCCCTCTGATGGTTGGCACTGCATGAGTAGTCTCTTCCACTCCATGAACCTCGTCCTGTGGCTGATACACATCCTGAAGCTCATCCTTAGGAACTAATAGCTCCTCATCTACATGCAAGTGTAGCTCCCTCTCAAGCGAACACTTCATGGCTTTCTCCTCCTGAAATTTTATATCCCGTCGCACGACAGTTTTACCACTGTCTGGCAAATACACACGATAGTTGTGGGGCGTATCAGTGTACCCCAAAAATATCCCAACCTCTACGGTTGGCTCCAACTTCTTCCTGGCATCCTTCATCACATGCATGTAAAAGTTAGCACCAAAAATCCTCAAATGAGAAATATCAGGCTTCTTACTAGAATAAGCCTCCTCGAGTGTACTCATGCCAAGTATCCTATGAGGACAACGGTTCTGCACATAAACTGCTGTATTGCATGCTTCCGCCCACAAGTGAAGGGGTAGGCCCTGATCATGCAACATTGCCCATGCAGCACCCACAATTGTTCTGTTCTTCCGCTCAGCTACCTCGTTCTGCTGTGGGTTATGGGGAGCTATGAGCTCTCTTCGAATCCCTTCCGCCTTGTAGAAATCCTTGAACTCGTCCGAGATGTATTCACCACCATTATTGCTCCTAAGAGCCTTCACCTTCTTCCTCGACTCCTTCTCGACCAGTGCTTTGAATTCACAGAACTTTGAATATGTCTCGCTCTTCTTTTGCTTGAAGAAGATCTAGCACTTACGAGAGAAATCATCAACAAAAATCACATAATACCTGTGTTTTGCTCTCAAAGCAACTGAGAAAGGTCCACACACGTCTGTGTGAATTCTCTCAAGGATCTTCGTGGTGCGACTATCCTTCTCGTGAAAGGTGGCTTTCACAAACTTCCCCAAAGTACACCCCTTGCACTGATCTGACTGTGCAAGTGTGCCTTTAGGAAGCCCTGTAGTGATCTGCTGCAGTATCTTCAAGGCTCCATGGTGAAGGTGACCCAATCTCCTGTGCCATAACTCGCCATCATCCCGGCTCACCAATCCTTCTGCCTTGCCCGCCATTGCTGCACATCCATCTACATGCAACTAATAAAGGTTCCTCACTCGAACCCCTATCTTCCGGGTTTCACCAGTTGTCTTGCTGCGCAGGAAAGCCTTTCCCTCGCTGAAAACAACATCATACCCATTGTCTTCTAACATCGCCACTGAGATAAGGTTCTTCTTCAATCCTGGAACATGCATGACTTCGTTCAATACGAAGGGTTTACCAGACTCCCTCTCAAAGGAAATGGTACCGATACTGGTCGCACTGTATCTACCATCATCACCCATCTCGATGTGCACTCCAAGATCTTTGTCCTCCAGATCAGAGAACACATCTCTATCTCCCGTCATGTGAAAAGACGCACCACTATCCAAGAACCACACCGATCCCATCACACTTGAAACCAAGCATGCGATCAATGAAAAATCAAGCTCAAACTATGAGGCTAGAGCCTCTCCTGCTGAAGATCCAGCAGCCTGCTTGTTCTTCTTCTTCTGCGAACAATTAGTGGCATAGTGTCCATGCTGGTGACAGTGAAATCACTTCCCCTTGGACATATCCTGCTTCTTGCCTTTCACACTAGACTGAGAAGCTTTCTTGCTCTTCCCTTTCTTTGCTTTGGCAGCCAAAGCGCAATTCTCTTCATCAGCTCCCTTTGACGAAGATCCGTCCCTGGTACTCCGCCTGATCTCCTCCTGCACAAGATCTGACCATAGTCTTTCCCATCCTGGCAATTTCTCCCGACCATTGACAGAGTCCTGATAGGAATGCCAACTCTTCGGAAGACTAAGGAGAGCCAAGCTCATCAAGTCCTCATCATCGACAGTAACCCCCACACTTCCCAGTTCATCTCGACACTGAGTGAACTTTGTGAGATACTTGGGCATACTGTCACCCTTCTCGCATTTGATGTTTCTGAGTTTATCTTTGAGCGCCAGCTTCCTCTGATTGCTCTTGCTTTGGAATAATTCTGTTAATGATTTCCACATCAAATATGGAGTAGCCTTTCCATGGAGGCTGGACACAATGTGATCCTTCACGCCCTCCAACAGAATCCTTCGACATTTTGCGGTCTTCTTTTGCCAAGCATCAGCTTGAGTAGCATCAGTAGGCTTTGGGACATCCGTATCTATGAACTCCTTCAGCCCGTTATCATCCAATACTGCCTCCATCCTGTCCTTCCATGCAATATAGTTTGAGCTGCCCTCAAGAGCATACTCCAATCGCAATCTGTTGAAAGACATTGCTGCATTGCCACCAAGAAAACACTGCTGCAAATTCGAATTCCACCAGCAACCAACTCAACCGCCTCGGATCTAAGATTCGTGAGAACATAATATTTCTCGTACAGAGATTGACTGTATGGGCATTCACTGGATATCTCACCTTCCAAAGGAAGGATGAATCCAGAGGCTACCTGGCCCGATTACAAACTCTGCCTGAAGAAATGGAATGTAAACACTTCCTAAATAGTAGATCTGATGATTAACAGCTCTGATACCATGTAGAAATTTTGAATAATTTAACACATATTCAACAAAGATTATCCTGATCATGTACTATTGCAGAATACATACACAATACATAAGCTCCTCTACGTTGATCATCAATATAACAGCATCAATAACAATAAAACATCAAGAGCATTCACACATTAACATAGTATGTAACCCGGTGAAAGCATCTCGCTAAAAACCCCAACTATCTGTATATTAATGATTGAGACCATGTAACATTACAAAGTACAATGATTATCACAAGCAATCTAGTACCAGCTCCACTTGTTACACACAATACAGCTAAGATCTGATCTCCAAATCTATTCCACTGCTTGCCTGCCTCCATTGCTCAATACCTGCTCAAGAATTGATGAGAATGGTTTACCAAACTCGTATTTCACCTCCAAAGAATCACTCACACTGTGTAAGACGTGAGTAGAGGCTATAATACTAGGCAAATACATGAGCAAACTCATTGGCATACTCAATCCCTTGATTGTGCAAATCCTCATGCACAACTATAGTCACAATTGATAGCAATATGATCCTCTAACACCTGTCCCTGTTGAACTGAACATGCACTGACATGCAACTGAGTTAACTGATGTATTCTATAGTTGTATTATGAGTTAATAATTAGTTTAACAACTTATCATTAGTCTATTTGCAGTTATACTAACTACAACTAGTTTAACCAAGTCAAACTGAACACAACTCCATCAACTCCACAATCAACTCCACCAAACTCAACTGATTGAGTTCTAACTGAAGTCATGCATGCAACAACTCAACTGACTCATAAGAAAAGCGTACTTCCTTCTGACAGCTGCATGAGCCACAGCTGTAGCTCAAACTGAAGTGCTCCAAGAGAATAAGATCAAGTTTATAGTCCAAATATTATTATGAGACAATAATATTTGACTTTTCTATTTTGGACAACCAGTCTAAAAATAGACTTTGATCACTCCTGCTGTGATCACTCCTACTGTGGTCACTCCTACTATGATCACTCCTGCTGTGGTCACTCCTGTTGTGATCATCCCTGCTGTGGTCACTCCTGCTGTGATCATCCCTGCTGGGATCCAAAAATAGAACTTGCGTCATAATTTGCCTGCGGGCCCACTTAGTGAAGGCGACTCTTTTCACTAAGCTCCATCATCTTGTTGCAATCTCAACATTTTAAACCATAATCAAGCTTATTGTTGGAAAAAAATGGATGATTTTTCCCATAAGGTTACCAATTATCTCTAGCACCTCCTTATTGTGTAGATGAACCAACAAATTTGGAAGTCTAACCCTAATTGGGATTGTGTAAATTGATATTGTTTGTCATGTTATTGAAGAAAATAATGAAAAACCCATTCAAACATAAGTTTACTACAAGATTTTTTGTCAATTTCCAAAGTCACAATGATGAAATGACCTTGTTTTACTAAACCATGCCTTCAAACAAAATATTAGAAATACCTCAAACTCAATTAGTCTCTTGGTCTCATAATTATAATTTGTCTCTTGAGTCTAAAGAGTGGATGAAGCAACGAGAATATAAAAAATCATGGCAGCTAAACAATAAATCTTGCACATAAAAAAATCTTAGAGACATATCAAAGATGATCTGAGGTCGATCCCTCCTTAGACATGAGCATGGGGTATTTTTATCCTTTGATGGGTCTACTCCTTTGTACACTCTTCTTATTGACATGTGGGGTCTAACCAATGAGTATGTCATTGGGTTTCTCCTTTGCACATTCTCCTTACAGACAGATGGGATCGATCTAATGCAAATCTAAGTAGATATCTCCTTTGTGCATTGTCCTTAGTGCTAGGTGGTGTTGATCAATCTAGAGGTAATTAGGTTTGTGAGTGGGTTTATTTGGTTGAGGGATTTCACGGAAAAGTGTTTTCTATGCTTAATTTTTTTTTATAAGTATTTTTTTTAATTTAATTAATTTTTTTGTTTATTTTTTATTTGTTTGTAATATATTTGTATTTGTATATATTATGTGTTGTATAGTTATACATAACCTCCTAAACCTCTAAACTTCCCTAACCCCCTAAACCCTAAACCACATGCTCAATATCGATTAGGAGGTTATAGGTTAGTGGGGTAAGAGGGAAATCAAGGTGAATGACTTCTAACCAACCAACAATATAGACAAAATGGTATACAATTTAATAACACATAATTACCCATATAAGAAAATAATTTAAAGAGAATAAATCATAGAAAATATTTAATCACATTGCTCTTACATTTCAGTAATTCAATATCATTGATATTATTCTTTGTCCAAATCCACATTTGTATCACCCATCTTAGAAAGAATGTTGAAAGGATTAACCATAGCAACATCATCATCAATGTCATTTTCAATAATTTCATCGTTGATATCATCATCGAGATCATTTCCATCCACATCTAGCTCAACGTATTTTACTTCTTTGTCCAACACAAATTATTGCTCCAGTTTTTCATCATCTTCTTCTTCAATAACATCTTCTTTCATTGCATTATACTTTACAGGCCTTCCTCTTGGATCATATATAACTATATATGGCCAACTCATTTGACTTGAAACCTCTAAGTAAAAGACCTGCTTACATTGGCTTGGAAGACATAAGCCTTTGTACCCTACTCAATTGTTTATTTATTAACCATGGAAAGTCCATTAACATGCTCAATAACAATTCTTTCAAGATCACATTCATTCATTTGTAATGAATACCATTTGACCTTGAACATGACCAATTTGAATAATTTAAGGTCATACTAGTACATCTTCCAAATACTGATTTATTTTTAGATACCTCTAGATGCATATCAATTCTAGAGGAAACAATGATGACCTGAAAGACTGCAACCATCCCACAATAAGAGGTTTTCTTCTTATCATCCAATTTTTTGATGCAAAATTTATGACCATTGTGCCACATAGCCTTGTGGTGTTTCAATTGTAATATACCCACCATGTAAGAAATACATTTTCAATTAATAAAATATTTAGAATCAATAAATATTTTAGGAAAAAATAGACCACACATAATAATATAATAGAAAATAACTAAAAATTGTGGGTACATATGTTTGCGTGTTTATATTTCAAACCATATGCTAACTTGATTTCTGTAACAACCCAGGTTAAGATTCGTGTAGAAAAATATAATACCAAGGTCATGGGATGCATATTCTAAGATGAATGTTGGGAAAAACATCATAGCAGGTGTTCATTTGGTTTATTATGGCTAGGGGTAAATCGATGAAGGAAATGGACAAGGCAAAGAGGCATTAATTGGCATTTTATTTATGAAAATAATGGAAAATGGGAGAAAAGGAAGGTGAAAGGTCACAGGTTTCATGTGAGGAGGAAATTGAAGGAAAATAATAAAAATTAAAGAAGATAGAGGACTCTATGATAAAAAGGCTTCTGAGGATCAATTCACGGGCTTTTGTCAGTTGGGTCTTTTGTTAGTTTTAGCTTGGAGCTCTTTCTTCTATTCTCTCTTTCTCATCCTCTTGGACCCTTAGAGTTTTCTTGGAGCACTCTTGGAGGAGTGTGGCATATTTTAGATTTGGAGCAAGAAGGCAAAGGAAGTGAAGGAAAGTGCAAGAGGACATCAGGATCAACAACTACAACTAGATTTCTTTGCAGGTATTGAGTTGCATGTATGGTTTCCTTGCTAGTTTTGGCATGCATGGTCCATGCATGTGGTTATTTGGTTATGATCTGTCATTGGCATGGAGTATTTCCTGGATTGATAGTGGTTTTTCCTAACCTTTCCATTTCCTGGACAACCATGGTGTTGTGGGGTTCTTTCTCTTGTTTTTTGGTTGGTTCTCACATTTTTTATGGTTGTGGGTTGAGTTATTAGTTCCTGAAGCCTTGGTTGGACAAGCACTTTGGAATCCCTGTAACAACTTGGGTTGAGTTACTAGTCCTGGAAGCCTTGGTTGGAAAAATGATTTGGAGCCCTTGGTGGGTTGATTAACTAGTCTTGGAAGCCCTAATTGAAAAAACGATTTGGAGCCCGACAACAACTATGGGTTGAGTTACTAGTCCTAGAATCCTTGGTTCGAACAAACACTCTAGAGCCCTCGAAAAATTTGGTAGAGATTGATATGGTGATGGTTTCTGATGTCTGACCATGAGGTGGAATCACTGGTTGAGGGTTGAGGTGGTTTGGCCTCTAGAAGCCCTATTTTGGTTTTGCTTGGTTCCTTCCATGAGATCCCACATTTATGTCTGGAATATGGCATGAGGGTGACTGGATGAAAGAAAGATTTGGTTCAACCTAGTCTATGGTTCGGTGGTACATGGAAATCCTTGACTTGGTTGGAATTTTCATATGTTAATAAGAGGTATTTTATATTGTGATCTATGAGCATATGTATTGATTATGATGGTGATATTATGGTTGATTTTCCATGGTTTATATGTTGGTTATTGTTGGTTTATATGATGGTTATTAGCTCGTTATATGATGTATATTGTTTATGGCTCTTGACATGTTTGATGAATATGTAATTGGTTATCGAATGCATGACCTAATAGATGTTGTTGCAGATAATATGAGAGGGCATTAGACCTTCTTGATGATTCTCAAATAAGTATGAGACCCCTATGTTCATAGGTGTATTTATGACCTATAGATTTCATGTTCATGATATGTTTGAAGGAATGACTGTCATGCCTAGGCCTTGTTAGGTTAATTTATTGTCTAAGATTTGTATGGAAGGATTTTTCCTTGTGTCATTCATGGTTCTAGAAAGTTTCATTAAGTTCTGGGTAGAGGTATGGATCCTAGCCTGAAAAAGTGGCTTAAATCCCATAGTCACTGGCACAAAACACGGTGAAAAGGACTGCAGTCACTCCCTTATAGGCATCATGTGTGTGAATGGAGGATTTAAATCGAAATCAGGTAGTGTTGTTTTAGCATCTAGGAGATTAGGGCACTAAAAAAATAGGTTTAACTCAGGGTCTGGGCACCTGGAAGGGTGGTTTAGCCCTTGGGGGTCCTGTAGCACCTGATAGGGAAGTCATTAAGGTGTTTGGTTTGTCGATTCCACTTCCTTAAGGTGATATAGGAGGTTGAATCATATCATAGTAACTATTTTCTGCATGTTTACCCTGGTAAGCCAGTAACTTGGGTAAATGTGGGAGGAGGGCATTACAGAGTGGTATCAGAGCATGGTTCAACCCTTGGATTCGATGTGTGGAATGTGGTTGTCATGCATACATGTATGTTGTATATGTGTTTGTTATATATGCATGGTGATGGGTATTGTTGTAATTGTGTCGTCATGTCGAAGTTGATTGTGATGTATTTATCATGAATGCATGTTGGTTGTATATGCATTTTTTTATGCATGTTAGTGTTTATAGGTTGTTATGCCTGCATTGTCATGGTTATAGTTATGCATGTATAGTAAGTCAGAAATGCATTGTGAGATCATTGTATGTATTTTGTGTCATCATGATTGTGTTGGTTGTTATGATGCTAATGTGTTGATTGAGATACAACAGGAGATGTATATCTCCAAAGTGATGTTGCAACACTCGACCTCGAGGTAAGAGAAAATTGTCATACATGTTTGTATGGTGGGTATGAAGGTATGTTGGTTAATGGTTATTATAAACATTAGGGTTATGTACATTGCTATCAATCTATGGTTCTTGCAATTACATGTATGATAGATGTTAAACAATGTGATCATATGTACATGCGTCAGTTAGTCATGAATGATAGTAACTTGTTATATGCATTGTGGTCATATGCATGATGGCTAAGGTCATTATACTTAGGATCTTGATGTTATATGTATCATGCTAATATGGAATGGTCTATGTAGATGATTGTCATTATGATAATTAGGTATGAGTCGATATAATTGTGATATTGTGTCGCACTAATATGGACTGACTTGTGCAGATGTGATAGCCTCCCCTGAGATACATTGAGTTTGTTTGAATGTTTGATTGATTGCATGATATGAGTATGTGTCTGTAATATTGCATGAAGGAATGATATTTTTTAAGATGGTTGCACTAAAACATTATGTGTTGAGACAACTTATATGTACTTGAGTATAAGTGAGTGCTAGTTCTAGTATTATGATTAATGGCTGTGAGTTGAATTTTGATTTTAGCATGGTTTTTATTCTTGGTAAAATATAATTAATAGGTATGATGTCTTGATCTTTGGAACATGTGACTGACATTTGTGAACAACTATAGGGTAACATGTTTGGTAATATCATGAAAAGGTAATAGTTTATTTGTTCGTATGACTAACAGTTGGATGATGTGATAGTACACAATAAGACTCAATTACAACAAGGCAAGATAATAGAAAGGATTTGGGTGAGAATTCCTTTCGCTATATTTGGAAACCACAATTCCAAATGAATGAGTGTTTTGCATGAATACAATTATGGGTGGATTTGTCAAGGAATTTGAGTTCCTTGAGAAGTGTACGTGTTCAGTTACAGATCAACATGTTGAGTACATCAAGGTAAGGTAATTGGTACATTCTTATGTTTATTTATACACTGTCAATTATGTGTTTATGGAAATATGATGCAGGGAATTGCATGGCAAAGGAGGCTGCCATGAAATCTTGAACAAGGCTTGGGTTGGGCTTTCCCTTGGAAGCATTTGGAACCCATGGGATTGATTCATGATGGCTTTTTCTAGTTTTGTGCATTCGGTCTTCTGTGATTTTGTTTTTGCTTGAGTTGTAGTTTTGTTTATGTCTAGTGTATGGCCATACCACTTTGTTTGTGGTGTTGTATTATTATTGTTTTTTGATGATTTTATTTTTGTTTGTTTCTTGTTATTTCCTTTTATGTTTAAGGGTCTTGGGAATTGGATGGGAAGGAGGAAGTTAATGGAGCTTTAGGAGAGATGAATGAAACTCGACTGGTAATGTAAGACCTAGATGAAGCTCGGTGCATGTATAAGGGTAGCTAAATTCAAGAGTATGACAACTAGTTGGATGGGTTGGGTCCATTGAGATGATGGATGGTGGTAAGACAATCATGAGAAAGGTAACCAGGAAAGGTAAAGTAAATGGATTTGAGGCATAAGATGCCTTGGCTAAGTGGGAACTGTTGTTCTCAAGGTTGTGCATGTTGTGCGTGGATAAAGGGAGTTCTATTAATCTTGAACTTATGATATTTGGTAATTATGTTGTGATCATGATTATGCTAATCTCTATATGTATACATGTATGTATGTATATCATTGTTTGATAGGGTTGTCAGAGATCATGATTGTTTTATGCTAATGTTTATATGTATGTATGCATGTATGTATGTCATTGTCTAATAGGGTCATCAGGGATCATGCTTGTGGAGGAATGAGTGCTTATGCAGGTGAATGACATGAAGAGGTTCCTGGTCTTATGAAGAATCAAGTGGGAAGAGTAGCCTCGACAAATATATGAGGTCAATATCATGTGGATATGAACTGATATTATGTAATTATACTATGTATATGTTATGGAAGGTAATGTTGAGGGATACATTAGCGGAATGAAATTAATGTGATATGTGGCATGTTGGGGCAAGCATGGATTGTGGAAAGATACTAGAAGTAAGGTTTCCTAGTAGAGACAATGTGGTCTCCAAATTTGGAGTACTACTATTGTGTATATGTTGTACGTATTGTACATGTTGTACCTGTGATGTTGTATACATGCGGTGTTGTGTATATATGGTGCTGTGTTCATGTAATTTATGTAGTGTTGTGTACAAATGGTGTTGTCTGCATGTTGGATATGTGGTGTTGTGTACATACAGTGCTTTGTCCATGTCGCATATGCGGTGTTGTGTACATATTACGTTGTGTGCATGTTGTATATGTGGTGCTATGTACATGTGGTGTTGTGTGCGTTATTGTACATGTGGTGTTTTGTGCATGTGGTTCCACGTACATGTTGTACATGGGGTGTTATGTGAAGATGGTGCAATGTACATGTCGTGCAGATGGTGTTGTGTACACGTCATGCATGTGGTGTTATGTACAAGTGGTGTTATGTACACATTATGTAGATGGTGCTATGTACATTCAGTGTTGTGTACACATTGTGAAGGTGACATTATGTACATGTGGTATTGTGTACACTTCATACATGCTGTGTTGTGCATGTGTGGTACTGTGTTGTTGTGTTACGAGGATTGTGTAGTCATTGTATTGTGACATGTGTATTTGTTATGTTGTACTCTACGTATGTATATGTATTGTGTTGTACACTAGGTGTAGATGTATTTATTTTGTTGTTTTATACACGGGTGTAAGTGTATGTGTTGGATTGTTGGGGCCTGACCTAGGTTCGGAGATGAATTAGCCAAACAAATCTTGGTACTACTAGCCTTTTCGGCAACAGTTCGTGGAGCGTGGACTAAGGTCTCACCTGAAGTAGTATGGGAGGGTGTTAGAACCAAGTTTTCGCACCCTGGAGATGTCTGATATTTTCAAGTAGTCCGCAGTTCAACTCTACACACACGTCGTTATGCGCATTTACCCATCTCTCGCAGCCTGAGGTGCTGCCTTCGTGCAACCCTACTCGGGGGTTGAACAGAGTTATTACCCAAATCGTTACTAGTAACCTGATATAGTTGATTACCTTAGCTTATTTGTATGCTTCCAGTTATACTTAACAATATTCACAATTCATATAAGTGCACACAATAAATAAATAGTACATTAGCAACTGATATCAAACATGTAATAATTCAAGAACGGATACACAAAATTCAGATAAAAATTCTCTTATTATTCTCTTCCTTCAGTTATAAACTCTATCCTGCCTTGTGCACTCAGCTCTAGGGGTCTGTGCACTCAGCTACGGACAACTAGGCCTTTGCGCACTTAGCTATAGAGCCTTTTCTTACTCTACGACCCAAGAGACACTTAGACACTTGCTCTGTACTTCTATCTCATGCTTCGCTCTTACTTCCTTGTCTACTTACTTTTACACTTAGAGCTTTTCTCTATTTATACAATCCTATGGTCCATAGACCATGGGTAGGCTGACATTACATTCAAAACTTAGGGCAGACAACCCTATGACTATAAAATACATTTCACGCCCACAATTCGCAGAGCTTTACAATAATATCACTCAAAACTTGGGCTTTAAGCCCCAAAACATGCTGTGGGGGGATTCCATGCCCAACAGGCCCCCAACACAAACATCATGACTCGCCCTCGAGTCATTCTGTCAGCGTGGTGATCTTGGTGCAGAGTCCCTCCAACTGTTCTCGTTCAGTGCTGATGTCGACAGTGCACTGTGGCGCTGCTTGTTGAATCTGTTGCATCCTCTGTTTTGAGACCTCCGTGTCTAAATGGTGTCCTTCCATCAGCATCTTCTGCGTAAGTTTATAGTCCCGTGCCCTTGTCTGGCTCCTCGGGTCGCAAAGACTATGCTTCGACCGGCTAGTCAGATAGCCGGCCCACCTGTGTAGGGCTTCAAGTAGCTGCCATTTACTTTGCCTAGGAAAGGTTCTCCATTTAGTTTGATTAGCTAGACCGCACCTTCGTCTATGAACTCCTTAATCATGTATGGTCCCAGCCAATGCATTCTGAATTTTCCTAGAAATTTTTCAAACTTACTATCATACAACAACACTAAGTCATTTACCTTGAAGGTGCGCAACTTGATATGGTGGTCATGCTAGGCTTTTTCACGCTGCTTTTGTACCTGTTGATGAAATCCAACAAAAAACCATTCTTCCTCTAGTTCTTCTAATTGTGTGAGCCTTTCCTCCAGAGATTCACGGTCTGTCATCCCTGTAACTGGAAAGGTGTCTGTCCCATCAGTTTCTTGCACGTTGTCCTGTAAGCCCATAACATGATAGGTATGCGTAGGTCCCAATCGTTTTGCTACGCATTACACACTTTGGTTAGCGCAGTCTTAAGTATTTTGTTGAAAGCTTCTACAGTCCCATTGGCTTGTGGGTGGTACAGTATACTTTTCTGATGATACACCTGGAATTCTTCCTTGAGCGCATTGATAGTTTTGTTCAAGAAATGTGTTCCGCGATCACTCATTAAGATTTTCGGACAACCAAATCGGGTCAACATGTTTTCAAACAAAAATTTCGCAGTTGTAGCAGCCGTGCAGTGTTTGACTAGCTGCGCTTCCACCCATCGTGTTAGATACTCTGTTGCGGTGATGATGTAGAGCGCGCCCGTCTTTCCCTGAGGCTTGATCGGTCCCACAAAGTCGATAGCCCATTTTTCGAACAACTGCAGTGTCATTTGTGGATTTAATGGCATCTCGTCCCTTCGCGATGGTTTTCTAGTCCTTTGACATATATCGCAGGCCTTACAGTGCGCTTTCGAATCCTGGTGCAGGGTTGGCCACCACAACCCTGCACGGAGAATATTTTGTGCAGTTGCTCGTCCTGCATAGTGTCCTCCTACAGTGCCCCCATGTGCTTCTGTGAGGATCTGACTTTGTTCAAATTCAGGTACGTATCTTCGCAATATCTCATCATTTCCCATTTTGTATAGGTGCCCCGCGATGACAGAAAAATCCGTTGCACGCACCACCAATTCCTTCTTCTTTTGGACAGAGTATTCCTTCGAAGCAGTACCTATTGTCAGAAAATAGATTATATCTTCGAAGTTCCTGTCCACGACACGCACCGCAAAGATCTGTGCATCAGGTAGTCCCTCCTCCAAATTAGTGGGTTTCTCGCTCGTCTCAATTCATGACAAGTGATTCGGTCCTGCGTTCAGGCATCTTGGCTTTACTACGACCTCAAAATCATATTCTTGGAACAATAAGAGCCACCTGCATATGTGCCCCCCCAACATAGGCTTATTGACCAAGTATTTCAGCGCGTAATGGTCGGTATACATCTTGAAATGTCATCCAAGTAAATAGTGTCGGTATTTTTGGAGCGCATACACCATCACCAACCCCTCGCGCTCAGTGGTGGAATAGTTCTTCTCTGATTTGGACAACCTCTGACTTGCAAATGCGATAGGGTGATCCAAGCCTTCCCTACCCTCCTGTGTGAGCACTACTCCCAGCGCGATACACGATGCATCAACATGGACATGAAACTCCACATCCCATTTTGGAAAGACCACGATTGGAGAGAAGGCTAATTCCCCCTTCAGGATGTCCAAACTTTTCATACAATCGTCATTCCAGCAAAATGTAACATCCTTTTTCAATAATTTTTCCATCGGCGTGGTGATTTGGGCATAGCTTTTGATAAAATTTTTGTAGTATCTGGTGTGTCCCAAGGTAGCGCACAACTGTTTAACACTTTGTGGTGCTTCCAAATTTAGAATAACGACAATCTTCGCAGGGTCCACCATCAGTCCTTGTTTGCAGACCACATGTCCCAACAGGTTTCCAAAGGGAATGAGGAATGTGCACTTCTTAAGGTTCAACATAATCTGGTGTTGTTGGTAAGTATCCAGCATCAAGCGTAAGCTTGCTACATGGTGCTTAACTAATCCGAAGACAGTCCAATCATCCAGATATACCTTCAAGACCTTGTGGATGTATTTTGTGAACACAACAACAACGATGCGCCAAAAGATGGCTGGTGCATTCTTCAATCCAAATGGCATAACAGTGTATTAAAAGCAGCCCCATTCCATTGTGAAGGTCATTTTGCTCCTGTCTTCTGGCATGATCTTGATCTAATGGTACCCTAAGAACCCATCCGTGAATGAGTATGCTTCCTGGCCGCCAACATTTTCCAGTACTTCATCTAGGAATGGTGTCACGAATGGATCATGTACGCAGGTGTTATTCAGCTTCTTGAGGTCCATGCATATTCTTATTTCACCCTTCTACTTTTTCTCTTGCACTACCATAGGACTCACCCAATTGGATTCTTCCACTGGCTCAATAATTCCGACTGTGAGCATTTTGTCTAATTCTTCACAGACCTTTTCCTTATATTTCGGATTCAAGCAGTGAGGCCTTTGTTTAACCAGCTTCGCATTGGGTTTCAGGGTGATCCTCATCATTCCTAAGTCACCAACGATCCCTTTTAAATCTGTAATTTTGGTTGGGAACAAGTATTGGTATTCGCGGAGTAACTCAGCGACCTTATCCACAATGGAATCATCCCAATAGTCTCCAAGTGTGGCATACTTTGGTTCCGCCTTTGTTCCAATGTTTACCTGCTTCGTTTTTAGTGGCGCAATGATGTTGGGATCCTCAATCAATGGTCCTCGAACCTCGTGACAACCTTCCATTTCTGGAATGTTAATATTTCGTGGGTCCTCATCATCCTCCTTAACATTTACATTGTAACACTCCAGCGCGCAGCCCAGCTGTGTTGCCCATTCTGGCTGAAGCACTTCCATTAGCTCCTGGGGTATTTTGAAGATAGCTACTTTTACTGCCTATAGCACATTGTCAACAGTATCCCACCAACGATCTTCAAACGTGAAAGTTAACAAAAATCCCTCGTGCAAGATATCCCATTCGCTCGTACCATGGTAGAGCTCCGTCTTAGTATACCAATTCATGGGTATGACATCCAAGGTATGATAGAACAAGTGCACCCATTTAGGCTGTGGTTCTTCCCCATATACTTTGGTCCATTTCGCGAGGTGTGTACGTGGATCATACCGTCCATCATACTTGTCTGCTAGCCGCATCTGCGGTTTCCCAAATCATATGCGCATCATCCTTCTGCATCTGCGCCAGTCCTCAAAGCTTCTCTGATGTGTACCCCACCACCTTGCGGGCGTAGTGCGCAGTGCCCATTTCAGAGCATCGAACCACTGCTGTTCTGGCACTGCGCTTTCAAATTTGTTCAGGAATTCATCCATTGCTGTCAACCCAACATACATAGGCAGATTCGTTACCTCTGTTGTCACGCAGCATAATGATCTTACTATCATGTTGCAATTGAGTGTGGTTATCTTGTGTAATCGGTTCTGCCATCGTTCTGTTTCCTCATCTAAATCTGATGTGCAGGAGCTTTCACGCTCCCATGAAATCCAACCATCGGTTGTAGGATTTACCCAATCCTGTTCCCAAGCGGTTATCTTGTAGATACAGTCTAGCTCATCATCTCTCTCGTTGTCATGCATTGGCTCTGTGTAGCGTGATCCTTCCGCAGGGTCTAAAGGTACCACTACACGTAGTGATTTTTTCTCAAAAATTATTTTGCGCTTCTTTAGATTTATTACTTCGTTCATCTTAGTGGCCCAATCTATTCCTAGTAGGGCAAGATAAGGATTGCTGTCATCGATAATCTCTATCACTTCGAAATCTGCAAGCGCGCTTGCACCTTTGATGTCTACCGTTATTCCCTACAATCTTCCCATTGCTAGGATATTCTGCTGGTTCGCCATTCGCAATTGAATAGGGGACCATTGCAACGCAAGCCTACCCATGCGTTCCCATGTCTTCTTTGGCAGCACATTCACATCCGATCCTAGATCCAAAATTACTTTATCCATTTCATACTCCCCAATTTGCACAGTCAATCGCATTTCCCTTCCTGTTCACGATGTATGTTTCGCGAGCTTCCAGACTACGCAAGGTTCTCCTGACTCAGCGCACCTAGTGATAAGTTCCTGCAGTCCTTTCATAGCCTTGCTGTCACGTAACAATTTAATACATGTCTCCAAAAAGGTAGTGATCATTGAAGGATCCATATTCGGTTATAGTTGATCCTTGCTACCTAAAGTGGAGGCCTCCGTGAAGCTCTTCTTAGCTTCCATGAATGTCTCCTTCGCATGCTCCAAATCAAATTCAGGTTCCTTTGTAGGAGCCTTGCGAACCCACACACTTTCTTTAGGCTGCTTACCTTTGTCATCTCCTATCGTGATACCACTTTGGAGTACGATGTTTACATTCGGGTCCTCTTCGCGCAGCTTAGACCTCATCATTTGCAAATTATGAGTCGGGGGAGGCTGGAGTATCCCTTTATCGCATAACCTCGCTATCAGTGTAGGGCAGTCCTCTGTCTCATGATCAAATTGAGTACAATATAAACATGATTCTCTCGTCGGATTTGTACAATCGCGGGCATAATGCCCTGGCCCTCTGCAATTGTAACAAATCAGCTGTCCGCGACCCCTTCCTGGTCCCATTCCACCTCGAACTTGTCCACGCCAGTGAAATCGAGTGCGTGCCATCCCTGCATTTGGATTGAGGGCTCGTGTTTTGATCTGCACCCTGTAGGTAGGAGTTCGATCCATCATCAGCTCGTAACTTCTGCAAGTGCTCTCATCATGGCCTACAGACCTGCATAAATTACAGAACTATTGTTGGGACGTATGCGTATACTTCTATAATAGATGGTAATTATCCGTAGCATGTTTTCCTCCTATTTGACAAATCGCGCACCATAATGCAAGCGCCGCGCTCGGTCCTGCTTGTGCCTCTGGTCTTAATGGCATCGACCCTCCTCCCGCCAAGTAGTTCGCGAAAACTGGACAATGGTCCTTGTCATGCCCCTAGCCTTTGCATTTTATGCACCATACCTCCTCGTGCACCTCTGGCCAAGTTGTCCTGTCCTGTTTCAAACTCTGCATTTCTAGACACAAATTTTGCAGTTGCGTGTGGATTTGTTGGACTCCCAGGCCAAGATCTTATATTGGGGTCTTGTGCAGTCTCATTGCAATCTCCAAAGCTTCAGCCTAGGTGGATAACTTCTGTTGCGACAGCACCATCCTTAAATGTGGCGTTAGTGATGCTACAAACCATGCGCGGTGCTGTCCATTCGTCAAAGTCATGTTGGCTTCATGAATCATACTCTTCAGTCTCTAATCTAGATCCCATGGGGTTTCGCTTGGAAGCATCGTGATTTCCTTAAACCCGATAATCGATTGTGTCTCTGACTTTAGCCTGCTAAATTCCTTGTTCAACGCGGCCTGAATATCTGTGATCCCCGCATTTGGATGGTCATTAGAGTGCTTAATGTACCATGTTAATGCGCGATACTACAATGCGCTTACCAACATTTCCTTTATATTTTCATCCACAACAACTTGTGCTTCCCATACAGCCTTTACCACGAACCAAAATTGGTTCGGACCTTCATTCCCTACTCCTCTAAATACCGACAATTTTATCGCGCCCACCATATTGAACTGTGGCTATGGCAGAGGTGGTGTGGGCAGAGATGGAGGTGAAGATGGTGAGAAGGGGGTTGGTGTAGGTGGGGGTGGTATGCACAGAGTTCGCTGCCTTATCAGACTGATTGTGCTTCTCGAAGAAACTTTCGCGAGCTCTTCCTCACTTTCCCATTGAGGCAAAATCAAGGGACTATTTTCTATTTCTGCACCACCTTCATTTGTATAGATCCTCCCACTTCGCGTAGCCCCAAACATCAATTTAATCGCATAACCCACTTTTCACACAATAGCATCTTAATCCAAGTGTTTAAATATTTAATGTACTTACCTCGCAGTCCTTTGAGGAAGCATTGTTTCGCCTCGCTATAGCTAACTGTCGTGTCTACCATGAATCGGTGATAAACCCTCCTATAATTTGATCGAACCAATGGTCCACAGTGTGCGTGATCTTATCTTCCGACACTTCTAGTCAGCGCACTAATTCTAGAGTCCACACAATTGGTTTGTCGAGCCTACACTTTCCCTGACTGTCTGCTAGCTTCACGATCCACTCATACAACTCAAAGGGGAAGGATGTAAAGAAAATTTCGTGGATTTCTGTATATAAGTAGTGCTCCAACCACTATTCTTTTGATACTCACAAATTCCTGTTTTTCTGCGTCGCGAACTCGTGAATCTTTCTGTCCAAAAACCCTTCAATTTCTTTCTTTGTCGGATTCTAGTGACATGACATCAGACATCCCTTATGCAGATCCTGATCCTGGCAACGAAACCATTTGTTGGCTTGTTGGGGCCTGACCCAGGTTCGAAGATGAATTAGCCAAATAAATCCTGGTACTATTGGCCCTTTTTTAGCAACAGTCCTTGGAGCGCGGAAAAAGGTCTCACCCAAAGTAGTATGGGAGGGTGCTAGAACTAGGTTTCCGTACCTTGGAGATGTTTGATGTTTTCAAGTAGTTCGCGGTTCGACTCTGCTTGCACGTCGTTACGCGCACTTACCTGTATCTCGCAGCTTGAGGTGCTGCCTTCACGCAGCCCTACTCGAGGACCGAAAAGTGTTATTACCCAAATCCTTACTAGTAACCTGATATTAGTTGATTACCTTAGCTTATTTGTATGCTTCCAATTATACTTAACAATATTCACAATTCATATAAGTGCATGCAGGAAATAAACAGTACATTAGCAACTGATATCAAACATGTAATAATTCAAGAACGGATACACGGAATTCAAATAAAACTTCTCTTTATTATTCTCTTCCTTCGGTTATAGACTTTATCCTGCCCTACGCAGTTCGCTGCAGGGGTCCACGCACTCAGCTGTGGACAACTAGGTCTCTGCACACTTAGCTGCAGAGCCTTTTCCTACTCTACGACCCAAGATGCACTTAGACACTTGCTCTGTACTTCTATCTCATGATTCACTCTTACTTCCTTGTCTACTTATTTTTACACTTAGAGCTTTTCTCTATTTATACAATCCCATGGTCCGAAGACCATGGGTAGGCCAACATTACATTCAAAACTTAGGGCAGATAGGCCTATGACTCCAACATACATTTCACACTCACAATTTGCGGAGCTTTACAATAATATCACTCAAAACTTGGGCTTTGAGCCCCAAAACATGCTATGGGGGGATTCCATGCCCAACAGTATGTGTTGTGATGTATACTATGTGTATGTGTACGTGATTGAAGAGGAGAGAAGGAACTAGGTGCTTGCTGGGTGTGGCAACCAATCCAGTGTGTATGGAAAGGACAAAGGACAAAGGTAGAAGAAAAGGACCGATTAAAGGATAAGTATCAATATTTTATTTCAATTTTATTATGCATGTGATCTATGATTCTTATTTATGATGGTTACATGTGATCTATGATTTTGGTTTATGATGATTGCATGCGATTCATGATTTTGATCTATGATGGTTGTGTTTTGAGCTAATCAGATGTGATATGTTTATACATGATGATTTGGTCAAGAGTTGGTTTTTCTTGTTGTGACAGGAAGTGAACATAAGTGCAAGTGTACCTTATTGACAAGCTACCAATGAGGTATGATTTGAAATTATTTCAATTTATTTTGAATCTAATGGAAATCATATGCTTGGTACAAGCATGGAAATGTCTAGTTTGGGTGGTTGAAACCGATTGCAAGAATTTGCAGCGTCAGTGAAAGGAATTGGAACATGCAACAATATGTTGGTAAAGCACTTTAGGAGTAGGGCCATTGTGGGACATTGGTACCTAATAATGTCCATTGATTTCCATGAGCATGCTATAACCAATATGATGGTTTTGAGGCAAAGATATGCCTTGGTTTTGGACCTCCGATGTGAGGAAACCTTTCCAAGGGAGGGGTTGCTCGAGGGATTGTTTAGCAGATAAGGGGATGCCTGTGGAACATGGAATGTGTGTAACTGCATGGAAGGGGGTGGCCGGATTGCCCAAGGGATTGTGTAGCAGAGAAGCGAAGGTCGAAGATGGATTTGTTTTGGTCATTAGCATTTTCAGATGGAATCAAATGCACATTGGGAGTGTACCCTCGAACAGTGAGCTGATAGCTGTTAACTGAGCGGAAAAGTGGCGTAGGATTGTAGTGATGGACATTGGATGCAAATTTGAATTTGGTAGTGGATTCTAGACTTCCTGAGAAGGAGGTGAATCCTAGTATTACTTTGAGGGTGGAGGGGTGAGCCTCTGGATTCCCTTGTTCCATTTGCGGGCATCGTATCCTTTTATTTGTTAGTTGAACAAATGTGCATATGTGTAAATTATTGTAAATACTGTATCGATCTATATTTATAAAGCTCCATATATAGTATGATTATTTGTTGGTCAAAGCTAATGTGTACGAGTGTATATGTGGTTGTTATTGTAAATATCGTAATGAGTTGTGTTATAAATCTCCAGTAAACAATATGATTGTCATATCTTTAGCAGTGGTCATTGTAAATACTGCTATGAGATGTGTTATAAATCTCCATAGGAAGTATCTTTTGTTTTTAGTGGTTTTCTAGTTTATAGGTGTCATTAAACACCGAAGATGGTGTTCCCCCAAGGGGGAGGGTTTTGTAACAAACCCGGTTAAAATTCATGTAAAAAAATATAAGACCAAGGTCATGAGACGTGTATTCCAAGTTGAATGTTGGGAAAAACATCCTAGTGGGTGTTCATTTGGTTTATTATGTCTAGGGAGAAATTGGCAAAGGCAATGGAAAATGCAAAGAGACATTAATTGGCATTTTATTATGAAAATAATGGAAAATGCAAAGAGGCATTAATTGGGATTTTATTATGAAAATAATGGAAAATAGGAGAAAATTAAGGTGAAAGGTCACAGGTAGCATGTGAGGAAGAAATTGAAGGAAAAATAATGGAAATTGAAGAAAATAAAGGCCTCAATGATAAAAAGGATTCCGAGGATCAGTTCACATGCTTTTGTTAGTTGGGTCTTTTGTCACTTTTAGCTTGGAGCTCTCTGTTATATTCTCTCTCTCTCATACTCTTGGACACAAAGTTTTCTTGGAGCACTCTTGGAGGAGTGTGGCATGTTTGGGATTTGGAGGAAGAAGGCAAAGGAAGAGTAGGAAAGCGCAAAAGGACATTGGGATCAACAACTATAGCTGGATTTTTTTGCAAGTATCGAGTTCCATGTATGGTTTCCTTGCTAGTTTTGGCATGCATGGTCAATGCATGTGGTTATTTGGTTATCACCTGTCATTAGCATGGAGGATTTCCTGGATTGACAATGGTTTTTCCTTTCCTTTCCATTTCCTGGATAACCATGTTGTTGTGGGGTTCTTCCTCTTGTTTTTTGGTTGGTTCTCACATTCCTTATGGTTGTGGGTTGAGTTATTATCTCCCAAAGCCTTGGTTGGAAAAACACTCTGGAAGCCCTATAACAACTTGGGTTGATTTACTAGTCCTAGAAGCCTTGGTTAGACAAACACTTTGGAGCCATTGGTGGGTTGAGTTACTAGTCCTAGAAGCCATGTATTAACAAATTCTCTGGAGCCTGACAATAGTTGTGGGTTCAATTACTAGTCCTAGAAGCCTTGGTTGGAGCAAACACTCTCAAGCCTTGTATAGGTTTGGTAGAGATTGATCTGGTGATGGTTAGTGATGTACGACGGTGAGGTGGAATCCCTAGTTGAGGGTTGAGGTGGTTTGGCCTATAGAAGCTTTGGTTTGGTTTTTCTTGGTTTATTCCATGAGATCCCACATTCATGCTTGGGATATGGCACAGGGGTGACTGGCTGAAGGAAAGATTTGGTTCACCCTAGTCTATAGTCGGGTGGTACATGGAAGTCTCTGACTTGGTTGGAATTTTCATTTGTTAATAAGAGGTATTTACTGTTGTGATATATAAGCATATGTATTTGTCAGGCCAGGGTAACTCCAGAATGAATGAGCGGAAGAAAAAACTGATTGCTTTATTCATTAGCCAACTAACATTTATATACATAAATATGACGGATCAGTTCATCTTCTTGATGACTGTCCAGTTCACCCATCCGTTGAGGATTAGGTGTCAACATTCCCCCCCTTAATCTGAAGGGATATTGGTGAGTCCAAGCATCATTCTGAATCTTTCAAGCTTTTCTCTTCCAAGCGCTTTGGTGAAGATGTCTGCAATTTGCTCGTTTGTGGAACAATGACGGAGATGGATTGTTTTGGCCTCAACATGATGTCGGATCAGATGATATTTAGTATTGATGTGCTTAGTACGATCATGGAACTTTGGGTTCTTGGCCAACTTTATTGCAGAGGTGTTATCAATCATGGGTGGAGTTGATTGTATTTGTTTTACCTGCAAATCTTCAAGAATTTTCCTGAGCCACACAATTTCTTTCATTGCTTCAGCTGCTGCCACATATTCTGCTTCTGTTGTGGAATCTGTTGGTACTGCTTGTTTGCGTGATCTCCAGGAGACAGCTCCTGATCCAAGACTCATAGCATATCCTGAAGTAGATACCCCAGTTTCTTTGTCTCCATCGAAGTCTGAATCAGAGTATCCAATCAAGTTGAAGTCGTCCACCTGTGTATACTTGATTCCAAGGTCTTGAGTTCCCTTCAAGTACCTTAGAACTCTTTTTGCAGCAGACCAATGTCCCTCACAAGGCTTTTGCATAAACCTGGAGAGGATTCCAACAGCAAATGAAATGTCTGGTCTGGTAGTAGTGAGGTAGATGAGACTTCCTACAAGCTGTCTATACTTTGTTGCATCCTCAAATTCCTTTCCTTCAATAGATGTGAGCTTCAAGTTTTGTTCCATTGGAGTAGAAAGAGGATTACACTCTGTCATGCCAAATCTGTTTAACAAATCTCCAATGTATTTCTTTTGAGAAAGAAATATGGACTTTGGATGTTGGGTTACTTCAATGCCAAGGTAGTAATGAACATAGCCCAAATCAGTCATTTCAAAAAATTTTCCTAATTCTTTCTTTATGGATGCAATATAGCTTTCATTGTTCCCTGTCATTAAAAGATCATCTACATATACCACAAGATATACAACTGTTTTGCCAACTTTCTTGACAAATAAAGTTGCATCATCAAGATCAAAATGATTGAAGTTGAGTTTCAGAAGATGCTCAGTTAGTTTTTCATACCAGGCTCATGGTGCTTGTTTGAGGCCATACAAGGACTTCACAAGTTTGCATACTTTATGTTCATGTCCTTTCACAGCAAATCCTTCAAGCTGGGACATAAAAACATTCTCTTTTAGATCTCCATTCAAGAATGCAGTTTTTACATCCATTTGATGGACTTTCCAACCGTTCTGAGCAGCTAGTGCAAAGAGTGTCCGGATGGTGGCCCATTTTGCTGTGGGGGCAAAAGTTTCCTCATAATCGACCCCTTCCTTCTGTGCAAAACCTTTTGCCACAAGCCTAGCTTTGTGCTTGTCAAGTGAGCCATCAGCTTTGTATTTGTTCTTGTAGACCCACTTGCAGCCAATTGGTTTGGTTCCAAATGGAGGATCAACCAGCTTCCAAGTGCCATTCTTTATGAGGGCATCATACTCCTTCTGCATCGCTTCTTTCCATTCATCATGAGAAGAAGCTTCTTTGAAGGAAGTTGGTTCAAAATCTGTAGACAAGTTCAATTCACAATCATAAGTAACATCCATATCAACAGGTGAATTAGAGTTATCTACATCACCTCCATCTTGTCGGTTTGTATTTCTGGTTCCTGTTTTTCCAATTTCATCAGGATGAACACTTTCAAGTGTCTTTGTCAGCCACTTTGGGGGACCTTTCTGAGATGGTCCAGGCTGCTCTGTTGATTGAGTTGGGTCTGAATCAAGATTGAGTCTCCCAATTCTATCAATTACATCACTTAAAGCATCATCCGTTGTTGGAGTGTCATGCAGGGGAGATTGTTCTTCAGAAGAAGATTCCACATGTTGATCTAGTATAGGAATCCCCCCTTCAAGATGTGGAATCTGATTATCAAACTCTTGAAATGATTTCAGTTTTGTGAATTTATCCAAGCGATCAAGTTGCCGCTCAACAACACTGTCAGATTTGGATGATTCAAGAAAAATGACATCTCTAGATAAAACAAACTTTTTATTTACTTCATCATAGAGGCGGTATGCTTTAGATGTGTTTGAATACCCCAGGAAGATACACTTACGACTTCTAGCACCAAGTTTGTTTCTATGTACCTTTGGTATTAAAGCATAACAGGTGGAACCAAAGATCCTGAGATGTTTTACCGAAGGAACATGTCCATACCACAATTCATAAGGAGTCTTGTTTCTTATAGCACTAGATGGACATCTATTCTTTATATATGCAGCACATAGAACAGCATCAGCCCAAAACATTGTCTTTACATTTTTGAAGAAAAACATGGATCGTACCATATTCAAAATTGTTCTGTTCATTCTTTCAGCTACACCATTCTGTTGAGGATTATAAGGCATAGTTGTTTGATGTTTATTCCCGTGTTGGCGAAGATAGTGTTCAAATTCATTTGATGTATATTCTTTTCCATTATCAGTGCGAATAGACCCAATATGAGATTGTGCATCATTTTCAATCCATTTATGAAAATTCTTGAATGTTTGAAAAGCATCAGATTTGTTCCTCAATAAATAAACCCAACACATTCTGGTGTAATCATCAATAAATGTCATGATATATTTATTTCCATTTGCAGAAGAAACAGGCATTGGACCACATAAATCTGAATGAATGAGTTCAAGCTTCCTATGTGCTCTTGAATGTGAATCATGAAAAGATTGTTTGCTATGCTTTCCTAGAATGCAAGCATCACATTGCTTATGTTTTCTAGGAATTGTAGGCAAACCAGCAACACCATTTTTCTTCAACAAGCGGAGACTATCATAGTTTAAATGTCCAAATCTAGCATGCCATAATAAACTTGATGGAAGTGTACCTTCTTCATGATGAGAAATATATGAGAAATGTTGTGTATGAGCAGAGGTTCCTTGCAGTTTAAGAAGTCTTTCTTCTTCTATACCCCTCATGACAAGTGAGTGGTCAGATGCCTTTCTTACCTCAAGCTTTCCATCAAACATGTGAATGGAGTGACCTTGTTGGCGGATGTGGACCAGGGACAACAAGTTTCTCTTCAGCTGTGGGAGATATAGAACATGATCCAGAAGAAAGTCTGGAAGACCAGGCAGTTTAAGCCTGATTGTGCCAAGCCCTGATGGCTTGATTTTTGACTGATCTGCAAAGTATACTGCTCCATCAACATTATCAGTGAAATCTTCAAAAAAATCTTTCCTATGAGTCATATGACAGGTTGCTCCTGAATCAAGCAACCAATCATTTTTCGAAGAAGCAAGTGAAGCATTAAACAAATCTTAATTTACTCCAATGTTACATTGTGCCTCAATATAGTGAGCGGATTCAGGTGCTTTACCTTTGTCTGTGTCATCAATTTTACCTTTCTGCTGGTTTCTTCTCTGCTCAATTTTGTCCCATGGTAGCCTGCATGTAGAAGCATCATGTGATCCATTTCGTTTGCAACGAATGCAATGCAGATCTGCTTTTTCACCTTGAGAGTGTCTGCCCCCCTACCTCTGAAGTATCTTCCTCTTCCTCTTCGCCCACCTCTTCCTCTTGTAGAATCTTGAGCAGGATGCTTTTCTTTATGAGCAAGGCAAACAGTCTCTTCAGAAGATTCAGGGACTGTTTTCTTTCCAAAGGCTTTCTCTCTTTCAGCAAACTTTTTCACAAGAGACTCAAAGGTTATGTCTTTAAGATTTCCATTTGCTTGTAAAGACTCAAGATAATTGGAGTAGGTAGGATAGAGTGCTTTGAGAAAGGAAATAAGAGAGATATCCAGATCAACCTTAGTGGATTTAATATCATGCATTATAGACTTTATTTCAGATGCAAGAGCAAGAGGATCATTATTTTTCAGTTCAAGAGTGAAGAGTTTAATCATGAGCTGAACAACTTCAAGTGCAGAATGTGAATCATAGAGTTCTTTCAGCTTTTGTAAATCTTCAAAGGCAGTGGAATAGGATGAAATATGACGACTTACTTCTTCATTTACAGATGCTATGATCAATGCATAGGCTTTGCTGTTCTTGTTTTCCCAAATGACAAGTTCTTTATCTGATGTAGGCTGCACAGGGTCTTTGTCTTCTTCTCCGACACACACTCCCTTCCACAACTCATTGTAGATGAGGGTGTGTTTTACCATCCGGGACCATTCAGAATAGTTCTCCTTGCCAGTGAGAACTATTCCTACCATAGAAATGATTGAATGCATTTTGTAAAAAAAAACTTCTGCTGATTGAAAAATACTTTTTCTGTTAATGTGGAGATGATATCACTTGTGCAATGTACCAAATAATATAATGTTTAAATAATACATATGGCTGCTTTTAAAAAATTACATATGGATGCCTTCAAAAATACATGTGACTGCGTTAAAAAATACATATGGCTGTCTTCAAAACCATATAACAGCAGCACATCTCCACGCAGATCATATGAAAATATTCAGGTAAAAAATATGGTTCTCAAAAAAAACATGTAAGCCAAGAACACAACAACTGAAGTCATAAAAGAAGCGGTGAACGCCAAGAAGGAACGAAGTCTATGAAACAGTCTCACTGTAGTTGTTCCGTGGAGACCGCACCATTAACTGATCAATAATTTAAACACTGCGCAGATTTTAGAATACTCTGAAAACCACTTTAAAGTTGCATGCGCTGACTGAAGCACTGTGCCCTTCTTCCTCCAACACCATAACCTCTGCCACTTTTCCAAGATTCAGAGAATGGAATAAATTTCGATTTCGATTCTCTTAAACACCATTACCGATTACGAAGTAAAAAATTGAGGCTCCTCATTACTACACCGGATAAAGGCGCAGCGGTTAGAGCGTGCAACAATCTCGGAATTGAAACAGAGTTATATCCTATTGAACCCCTCGAAGATACTAAGGCAATGCAGCTTGTCGAGGAAAAACTGAATGGCAGGGATGAGAAACTAGATTCTAACCAAATAAACCAGATAGTCCAAATATGCGGAGGAATTCCGAAACTTTTGATAAAGGTAGCACACCATATAGGATTATCGGGAAACAGAGAAGAAGCACAAGAATGGTATCGGAGCTCTTACCGAGCGCTCACAATAATCAAGCCTTCTCGCCTCTGATTCGGCGGGCGAGCTGAATATCTTTGGGCATAATGGTGACGTGCTTAGCGTGAATGGCGCAGAGATTTGGGACTCATATCCAAGGATTTAGGACTTCTGATACAGTGTTAGTTGTCGTTGCATAGCCGCATAACAAATAGAATAAACCATGTGAATGGGATTCGATGAACAGTCGGAAAATTTTGAAACCCAAAGCAACAGAAACAATGTATATACGCAGACCTTATCTCAAAATTGCTCACGGTTGGTGATTCCAGATAGCTCGTTTGACTGCAGAATGGCAAAAGTCGGAAAATTTTGAAACCCAAAATAAAATGGCAGGAAATAACCGATACATTCATGGAGGGACAACGTTGGCAGTGTCAGGTATTCATGCGCAGAGAGGGGCAGCGTTGACAGTGTATTCAGGAAAACGTTTATAAAAACAATGTGCAGAGAGGGGCAGCGTTGACAGTGTATTCAGGCAAACGTTTATAAAAACAATGCGCAGTCTCTGGCAGTCAGAGAGCGCAATACAACCTTGAATGAAAATGCTTATAGTGCAGTCAGGCCAGGCAGAGGCAGAGCCAGGGAATCAATGTCAGAGTAGCGCTCAGGACTGAGCAGCTCTCAGGACAGCAGGAGTTACAACTATTTCTGGGACCTGTGCTCTGATACCATGTCAGGCCAGGGTAACTCCAGAATGAATGAGCGGAAGAAAAAACTGATTGCTTTATTCATTAGCCAACTAACATTTATATACATAAATATGACGGATTAGTTCATATTCTTGATGACTGTCCAGTTCACCCATCCGTTGAGGATTAGGTGTCAACAGTATTAATTATGATGGTGATATTATGGTGGTGTTTCCATGGTTTATATGTTGGGTATTGTTGGTTTATATGCTGGTTATTAGCTGGTTATATGTTGGTTATATCATGTATATTATTTATGGCTCTTGACATGTTTGATGAATATGTGATTGGTTATCAAATGCATGACCTAATAGATGTTGTTGTAGCTAATATGAGAGGGAATTATACCTTCCTGATGCTTCTCAGATAAGTATGAGACCCCTATGTTCATATGTGTATTTATGACTTGTAGATTTCATATTCATGATATGGTTGATAGAATGAATGTCATGGCTAGGCCTTGTTAGGTCAAGTTCTTGTTTAATATTTGTATAGAAGGCTTTTTCCTTGTGTCATTCATGGTTCTGGAAAGTTTCATTAAGTTCTGGGAAGAGGTATGGATCCTAGCCTGCAAGAGCAGCTTAAATCCCATGGTCACAGGCACAAAACTAGGTGAAAAAGACTACAATCGATCCCTTGTAGGCATCATGTGTGCGACTGGAGGGCTTTGGTAGAAATAAAACAATTTTGTGCTAGCATCTGGAAGATAATGACACTAAAAAAGGAGGTTTAACTCAAGGTCTGGGCACCTGGAAGGGTGATTTAACCCTTCGGGGTCCTGTAGCACTTGATAGGGAAGTCATTGAGGTGTTTGGTTTATCGACTCCACTTCCTTAAGGTGATCTAAGAGGTTGAATCATATCATAGTAACTCTTCGCCACATGTTTACCTTGGTAGGTCGGTAACTTGGGTAAATGTGGGAGGAGGGTGTTACAATTTCTCTTTGCATAAGATTGGTATATTTATTATAATGAACCTTTTTAACCAATGTAGACACCCATTTCCATGATAACCTACCATAACATTATATACATCACTCTATCCATACCTTCATCCAATCAAGATTGTTTGCAATGCATAAATCTAGTGCATCCCACTCTTGAATAGCTATATGACGAAAGAACCATTCATCAATAATTAGATACAATTGTAAAGATTAATAATTGATAGAATACTACAAATTAAATAGGTATGGCATATGTAAAAACAAATAATCAAAAGTATTATATATCTCTACCATCTAATTACCTTTCACTTTTTTCATTCTACCTTTCCCTAATAAGACCTCCCCTTCGAATTTGTTGTTGTATCGAACAACCCAAATCAAATGCACATTCATATATGCTGCTAATTTAGGAAGATTCTAACTAATATACACCAACAATTGATATACCATATAGCCCTCCACCATAGTGTTCATTTTTAGGGCATCCTCTAAAATAATAATTACTTTTTATGATTTCTTAGGTTAATATTTTCTTTCATTCATTTGATATCATAAAGCAATTACACAAAGGATCTAAATAGTAAAATTAAAATTCCAATAGAATCATAAAGAGATGGCCAAGCAAGAACACACATATTTACCCTAGTAAAACCCACATGGGGGAAAACCCAACAACATTTTCCTTAGAAATATTCTTCACTTCATCAAGAGACACACCTAATCATTTATTAGGTCAAATTTACCAATATAATAAGTTTGGTCAAACCTAGTCCATCAGCCTCCTAATCAAGTCAACTGGATACCCAATAAGTTTGGCTTGGTCTGGTTTTCTAACTCATAATCTATCTCCCTTGGGATACAGATTCATCATGTACTTAGGATACAGATTCATCCTTCACTCATGCTACACATTCGTTCGACACTTGTCTAATAATTTGTCCTTCCTTCTTATCTCCTTCGCATGGTTTAAAAAAATATATTAGGTCTTGAAGAGAGAATTCAAATTGGTGCTCTTGGACGAAGTCGAGTGCCTTATATATACCTTTATTTCCTGGCTAAATGGGTTCCATCCTTAACTGGGCCAACTTGACTAGGAGGATGATTGACCTGGCTTCTTTGGAGCCAAAAATTCATCTTTTAAAAATTCAAATTTTCTTCTTTTGAAAGAACATGAATAACATGCCTTAAAATTTATCTTTTGACACTAACATGGAGACCATTCTTTACAAAATACATCAAGACCAAAAATATTAATTATCAAGATCGAGCGTAGCTATAAAAATTTAACACATAGGGCTATCATGACATGCTCTTTGTCTAACAAAATCTTTCAATGATTTCAAATGCCTCTCCACCATTCATATTGACCTTGTGTGTACAGGTCCTCACATTTCAATATCCTCAAGCTAGTGTATGAGGTAGTGTTCTTACATATGGAAAAATGACAAAGATATGTTATTTCACATTTCACATTTTAGTTTAGGAATTTCACTCCTCCATTACTTTATATATCCTTTATGGAATTTTTTTACATGACAACCACCTATAGATGATGCAAGAAGATCACAAGTTTCAACAAAAAAGTATATGCATTGCAAGTAAAAAATGTCAACAATTTCCACAAGTAACATTTTGCATAGAACTTGTTACTTACCTCATGTATTCACCAAGATAGTATATAACTTGTTTTATGTCATTCTCAAAGTCGTTTGGAAGAAAAAAAGGTATAACATACTAAGAAAACAAATAAAACATTAAAAATATGTATACAAATATATAAATATAACAAAATAATGGCCTTAATGAAGGTGTGCCAATCATAAGTTTTGATCCCACCAAATTCACTTTTTTTATTTATTATGATATTATATATGTTTAAATAAAATCCCATGGGAAATTTGATATTTTGAATAACCCATTTTATAACATTGCTTTGCTTCTCTATCAATAACCATGGAAGACTATCTCGATGTCCATCACTATTTGAATGGATCATATTTTTCATTGCATGATTGACTTCCTCAATGTCAATGCAAATATTGACATTTTTTTCCTTATCGCTCATTTCGTATAATATTACCCATAATGTTTATGTTACATTATTCCCAATATGCATTGTATCAAAAAAATGAACTATTTATAGGTGCTCATATTATAAATCTATTGAAATGTACAGGGTTACTTTTCATTCCTTGTGGAACTCCATTAATGCCTTGATGACCTCTATGAAACATGTTGAGAATGCAACAAGATGATGGAGCTTAGTGGAAAGGAGTCGCCTTCACTAAGTGGGCCCACAGGCAAATTATGGCGAAAAGTCTATTTTTAGACTATGTCTATTTTTAGACATATGGATCATGGTCTATGAGTTGTAGGATGTTGTTTATGGATGATTGGTCATGTTGGGAAAAATAGATGGACTTCTATTTTTGGATCACAGCAGGAGTGATCAGAGTCTATTTTTAGACTGCTAGTCAAAAATAGAAAAGTCAAATATTATTGTCTCATAATAATATTTAGACTATAAACATTATCTTATCCTCTTGGAGCACTTCAATTTGAGCTACAGATGTGGCACATGTAGCTGTCAGAAGGAAATACGCTTTTCTTGTGAGTCAGTTGAGCTATTACATGCATGACATCAGTTAGAACTCATGCATGTGAGTTCTGTGGAGTTGGATGTGGAGTTGATGGAGTTGTGTTCAGTTTGACTTTGTTAAACTAGTTGTAATTAGTCTAACTGCAAATAGACTAGTGATGAGTGATGTGAATTAATTGATTAAATTAATTAACTAATTATTAACTCATAATGCAACTGAAGAATACATCAGTTAACTCAGTGCATGTACAGTTCGGTGGAGACAGGTGTTAGAGGTTGAGATTGCTATCAGTTGTGACTATAGTTGTGCATGAGGTCTTGCACAAGAAATGTATTGAGTATGCCCATGAGAATTTCCCAGTATATGCCCAGTGAAATAGCCTGTGATCACATGATTTCCAGTGTGAGTGATTTTCACAAGGTATTGTGTGCAATAGAGGCAGGCAAAGTAGTGGAGAAGATTTGGACTTGTGACTTGTTCGGATTTGAGCTAGTTTTTTGTGTAACAGGTGGAGATAGTGTTGGATACTTGTGAGGAGTATTGTACTATGTAATGTTACATGTTCTCAATCATTAATATACAGATAGTGTGGGGTTTTTAGCTGTAAGCTTTCCCCGAGATACATACTGTGTTAATGTGTGCATGTGATTGATGTTTCATTGTTTTTGATGTTGCTAAATTGTCGATCAACGTAGAGGAGGTTATGTGTTATGCATGTATTCTGCAATAGTGTATAATCTGGATAATCTCTGTTGAATATGTGTTTATTATTCAAAATTTCTACATGGTATCGGAGCTGTTGATCATCAGATCTACTATTCAGAAAGTGTTTACATCTTATTTCTTCAGGCAGAGTCTGTAATCGGGCCAGGTAGCCTCTGGATTCATCCTTCCTTTGGAAGGTGAGATATCCGGTAAAATCCCATACAGTTAATCTCTATACGAGAAAGACTTTGTTCTCACAAATCTTAGATCGGAGGCGGTTGAGTTTGGAGCTGGTGGAATTCAAATTTGCAGCAGTGTTTTCTTGGTATCAATGAGGCAATGTCTTTCAACAGATTGCGATTGGAGTATGCTCTTGAGGGCAGCTCGAACTATATTGCATGGAAGGACAGGATGGAGGCAGTGTTGGATGATAACGGGCTAAAGGATTTCATAGAGGCTGATGTCCCAAAGCCTACTGATGCTGCGCAGGTTGATGCTTGGCAAAAGAAGACAGCAAAGTGTCGAAGGATTCTGTTGGAGGGCATGAAGGATCACATTGTGTCCAACTTGCATGGAAAGGCTTCTCCATACTTGATGTGGAAAGCATTGACAGATCTATTCCAAAGCAAGAGCGATCAGAGGAAGCTGGTGCTCAAGGATAAACTCAGAAACATCAAATGTGAGAAGGGAGACAGTATGCCCAAGTATCTCACGAAGTTCACTCAGTGCAGAGATGAGCTGGGAAGTGTGGGGGTGACTGTCAATGATGAGGACTTGGTGAGCTTGGCTCTCCTTGGTCTTCCGAAGAGTTGGCATTCCTATCAGGACTCTGTCAATGGTCGGGAGAAATTGCCAGGATGGGAAAGACTTTGGTCAGATCTTGTGCAGGAGGAGATCAGGCAGAATACCAGGGACGGATCTTCATCAAAGGGACCTGATGAAGAAAATTGCGCTTTGGCTGCCAAAGAAAAGAAGGGGAAGAGCAAGAAAGCTTCTCAGTCTGGTGCGAAAGGCAAGAAGTAGGACATGTCCAAGGTGAAGTGTTTTCACTGTCACCAGCACAGACACTATGCCACTAATTTTCCGTAGAAGAAGAAGAACAAGCAAGCTGCTGGATTTGCAGCACGAGAGGTTCTAGCCTCGCAGTTTGAGCTTGATTTTTCATTGATTGCATGCTTGGTTTCAAGTGTGATGGGATGGGTGTGGTTCTTGGACAGTGGTGCGTCTTTTCACATGATAGGAGATCAAGATTTTTTTTCTGATCTGGAGGACAGAGATCTTGGAGTGCACATCGAGATGGGCGATGATGGTAGATACAGTGCGACCGGTATCGGTACCATTTCCTTTGAGAGGGAGTCTGGTAAACCCTTCCTATTGAAGGAAGTGATGCATGTTCCAGGATTGAAAAAGAATTTTATCTTTGTGGCGATGTTAGAAGACAAGGGATATGATGTTGTTTTCAGCGAGGGAAAGGCTTTCCTACGCAGTAAGACAACTGGTGAAACCCGGAAGATAGGGGTTTGAGTGAGGAACCTTTATCAGTTGCATGTAGATGGATACGCAGCAATGGCATGCAAGGCAGAAGGATTGGTGAGCCGGGATGATGGTGAGCTGTGGCACAGGAGATTGGGTCACCTTCAACCATGGAGCCTTGAAGATACTGCAGCAGATCACTACAGGGCTTCCTAAAGGCGCTCTTACGCAGTCAGATTAGTGCAAGGGGTGTACTTTGGGAAAGTTTGTGAAAGCCACCTTTCACGAGAAGGATAGTCATGCCACGAAGATCCTTGAGAGAATTCACACAGATGTGTGTGGACCTTTCTCAGTAGCTTCGACAACAAAACACAGGTATTATGTGATTTTTGTTGATGATTTCTCTTGTAAGTGCTGGATCTTTTTCATGCAGAAGAAGAATGAGACATACTCAAAGTTCTGTGAGTTCAAAGCACTGGTCGAGAAGGAGTCAGGGAAGAAGGTGAAGGCTCTTAGGAGCGATAATGGTGGTGAATACATCTTTGGCGAGTTCAAGGATTTTTGCAAAGCAGAAGGGATTCGAAGAGAGCTCATAGCTCCCCATAACCCACAAAAAAATGGGGTTGCTGAGCGGAAGAATAGAACGATCGTGGGTGCTGCAAGGGTGATGTTGCATGATCAGGGCCTACCCCTTCACTTGTGGGTGGAAGCATGCAATACAGCAGTTTATGTGCATAACCGTTGTCTTCACAAGATACTTGGCATGAGTACACCCGAGGAGGCTTATTCTGGTAAGAAGCCTTATCTTTCTCATTTGAGGATACATGCATGTGACGAAGGATGCCAGGAAGAAGTTGGAGCCGACCGCAGAGGTTGGGATATTTGTGGGGTACACTGATACGCCCCACAACTATAGTGTCTATTTGCCAGACAGTGGTAAGACTGTTATGCGTCGGGATATAAAATTTTAGGAGGAGAAAGCCATGAAGTGTTCACTTGAGAGGGAGCTACACTTGCATCAGATGAGGAGCTATTAGTTCCTAAGGATGAGCTTCAGGACGTGGATCAGCCACAGGACGAAGTTCATGGAGTGGAAGAGACCACTCATGCAGCGCCAACCATCAAAGGGCGAAAGTGCTTGATAGAAACTGAGCGACTAGCTCAAGATGCAGAGAAAGTTGTAGGACCACCTACAGCCCAACGCAGGCAGAGACAGTCACCTGATCGGTACATGGGATACATGGCTCTTGTGAGCAAATGTGTTGTGACTGAGCCATCCTCTTTCAAGGAAGCTGTGGAGGATCCCGCATGGGTAGATGCCATGGTGGAAGAGTATGATTCGATTGTAAAAAACAGTGCATGGTAGATTGTCCCAAGACCCGAAGGGAAATTAGTGGTGGGTTCGAGATGGATCTACAAAGTTAAGCAAGCAGTTGACGGGAGTGTGGAGAAGTACAAGGCAAGATTTGTTGCCTGAGGCTTTTCACAGATAGAGTGGATCGATTATGAGGAGACCTTTGCACCTGTCACAAGGTATTCTTCCATACAGACGATTCTTGCTCTCTCAGCGCAGATGGGGTGGCACACTCATCAAATGGATGTGAAGACTACGTTCCTCAATGGAGTCATTGAGGAGGAGGTGTACATTGAGCAGCCCGAAGGTTTTGAGATCTTCAGCAGCGAGTCGCATGTGTGCAGGCTCAAGAGAGCGTTGTATGGGTTGAAACAAGCACCACGTGCTTGGTACACACGGATAGACAGTTATTTCACCGGACTTGGATTCTCCAAGAGTGAGGCGGATCCTAACCTATACCAGATTGTGGTGGAGGGTAAGTTGCTTATCATTGTACTTTATGTAGATGATTTGATTCTAACAGGTGATGAGCTGTTGATACTTTCATGCAAGGATGATCTTGCTAAGGAGTTTGAGATGAAGGACTTGGGCCTCCTTCATTATTTCTTGGGATTGGAAATTTGGCAGCGCAGTGATGGACTATTTGTTTCTCAGGGTAAGTATGCTCGGGAGATACTGGAGAAGTTCAACATGCATGGCTGCAAGCCTGTTGACACTCCTCTTCCTGGAGGTTGGAGGAAGGAGGATGCCACTTCGGCAGAAGAAGTGGATGCCACTGTTTATCGACAGTTGGTGGGGTCGCTTATGTATCTGGTCAATACACGACCCAATATATGCTATGCTGTTAACCAGCTTTCACAAGCTATGGTTAAGCCTACCAAGCTCTTTTGGAAGGCGGGCAAGCATGTATTGCGTTATTTGAGAGGCACATCGGGATATGGATCTTGGTACAGATAGGAGGATGCAGATTGGGTAGGGAGCTCAATGGACGACATCAGGTACCATCATATCAGAGATTGTGTGCAGCGGAGAATCATGTTACTTTCATACATTCCAATGGAGGATCAGGATGCTGATATCTTGACGAAGGCACTCACCAGGAGCAAATTCGAATACCACTGAGGCAGGATAGGGGTTGCTGATAATCCATATCTTGTTGAGAGGGAGTGTTGAGAATGCAACAAGATGATGGAGCTTAGTGGAAAGGAGTCGCCTTCACTAAGTGGGCCCGCAGGAAAATTATAGCGCAAAGTCTATTTTTAGACTATCTCTATTTTTAGACATATGGATCATGGTCTATGAGTTGCAGGATGCTGTTTATGGATGATTGGTCATGTTGGGAAAATAGATGGACTTCTATTTTTGGATCACAGCAAGAGTGATCAGAGTTTATTTTTAGACTGCTAGTCAAAAATAGAAAAGTCAAATATTATTGTCTCATAATAATATTTAGACTATAAACATTATCTTATCCTCTTAGAGCACTTCAGTTTGAGCTACATATGTGGCACATGCAGCTGTCAAAAGGAAATAAGCTTTTCGTGTGAGTCATTTGAGCTATTGCATGCATGACATCAGTTAGAACTCATGCATGTGAGTTCTGTGGAGTTGGATGTGGAGTTGATGGAGTTGTGTTCAGTTTGACTTTGTTAAAATAGTTGTAATTAGTCTAACTGAAAATAGACTAGTGATGAGTGATGTGAATTAATTGATTGAATTAATTCACTAATTATTAACTCATAATGCAACTGAAGAATACATCAGTTAACTCAGTGCATGTACAGTTCAGTGGAGACAGGTGTTAGAGGTCGAGATTGCTATCAGTTGTGACTATAGTTGTGCATGACGTCTTGCACAAGCAATGTATTGAGTGTGCCCATGAGAATTGCCCAGTATATGCCCAGTGAAAGAGCCTGTGCTCACGTGATTTCCAGTGTGAGTGATTTTCAAAAGGTATTGTGTGCAATAGAGGCAGGCAAAGCAGTGGAGAAGATTTGAACTTGTGACTTGTTCGGATCTGAGCTAGTTTTTTGTGTAACAGGTGGAGATAGTGCTGGATAATTGTGAGGAGTATTGTACTATGTAATGTTACATGTTCTCAATCATTAATATACAGATAGTGTGGGGTTTTCAGCTGTAAGCTTTCCCCGGGATACATACTGTGTTAATGTGTGCATGCGATTGATGTTTCATTGTTTTTGATGCTGCTAAATTGTTGATCAACGTAGAGGAGGTTATGTGTTATGCATGTATTCCGCAATAGTGTATAATTGGGATAATCTCTGTTGAATATGTGTTTATTATTCAAAATTTCTACAAAACATAAATGTAATGATGACAAGAATTGTTTGATACAATGAATAAATTCAATATATTTAAAAATTGTAAAACATTATATATACTACATAAACTAATTGTATACGACGATTACTATTACATTCCAACTTCCATAGGTGAGATGCCATTCTCCGTGGTTTTATTCAAGCCTCTTATTTCTCAGTGAAAAATGTTTTTTAGTAGTTCATACCTATGGTTCTTAGGGTGGAAGTGCCTATACGCATTAAACACTCCATTTCCTATTATTTTTTAATACACAATTTCATTTTAGGATCATAAATTGGATATGCAAATTTACATTTTGTTTAAAAACCTCAAGATATGGATTAATGTCAATATTTATTTATACCAAAGAATTATTTAAAAAATGTGTGTTATATTTTCATAATATTATATACTTATTAAATTTCATGTATGTTACATACCAAAAAAATGTGTTATCCCCTGGGCATCATTTATTGTCTATGTAAGTATTCCATGAAATTGAAATTGATTTTCTCCTATTGCTTCAAAGATAGTGTACATGGTGATGTCAACCCATAATTTTAGTAACTTGTTGAGGTTCTGTATGCATTCATATATTTAACTTGCTACATACCTAATTGATTGAAAATAAACATAATTATCACTTTGTGTGTGTACGCGCACATACACGAAATTATGCAACAAACTAGATGAATGAAATGTTATGTTAAAAAATTAATCATAAACAAAGAACTAAAACAACCATTAATATTGTGTGTTTCCCCTTTATTAACATCCAAAAAGGAAGGTAACAAAAATAGGCCACACTGAGTAAATAAACTTTACCTCTCCAAATGGATTGACACCGTTGCAAATAAAACCACAACATTATGAGGTTCTTTTTTAAACACTAGTCACATTTCTTTAATGTTCCTAAATGTAGAACCATCTGTAGGCATTCCAAAAAACACCATCTTCACTTTTGTTTTGTGCATGGTAATTTGTAAACTATGTTATACATTGGCACATAAACAATCATTTAAAAGATAGAGTTATAGAAATATGACAAAGAACCTTTCAAGACACCTTTTTTGTTATTTGGTCAATTTGATATCTATTGATTTGATATTGTGGACATTTTGTTTCAGATACATATTTTCTATAATATATAATATGATCATTACATCAATGGCTTGATAATATATTCCAATATCTTTCACAATGGTAGATAATTTTAGATATGTATCAAATAAACTATGTGACGATGGGAAGGAAAATATGCACAATCCTAGTGACTAGTGGATAGATCATTCTTCCATCTAATAGACGGTTTGGCCCCGAACATGGCTCAATGTAGTTTATAAAAGAAAATCTAAAAATACAAAAAAAAAATGTGTGTGTGTGTGTGTGTATATATATAGATATATATATATATATATATATATACATAGAAAATTTTAGGGGCGAATGTTCGCCCTTTGGCAAAATTAAGGGGTTTCTAAATTTTTAGTGGGCAAATATTTTGTATCATAGCACATTTTTACAAATCACCTCAAGTAGCCCACCTTATTTTAAGGGAGAGGGTAGAAAAGGTAAATTTAGCCCTTGAAACTAGGAGTTAAAACCTTCCATTCGCCCATTTTCAAGAATAGGTTTTATTTAAGTGAATCCTATGGGCCAAATACCATATTTATAAAAGAGGTATGGTAAATTAATAAAAATATAAATAAATGAGAGGTATGGTAAATAAATAAAACATTTTTTATATTTACTCCATAAGTCACCTTATATACATGCAAGGTTGTAAACAAACAAAAAAAAAGTAAAGTGGAGGTATGGGAAATAAATAAAACGTATTTTTATACTTAATCAAAAGGTATGGTAAATAAATAAAAATATAAATAAACTAGATGTATGGTAAATAAATAAAACCTCTTTTTATATTTAGTCCATAACCCTCGTTCTATTTATGAAGGCTCAAGAGATAGGTTTTATTTAAGTGAATCCTATGGGCCAAATACCATATTTGTAAAAGAGGTATGGTAAATTAATAAAAATAACGAGAGGTATGGTAAACAAATAAAACATTTTTTTATATTTACTCTATAAGTCACCTTATATTTACGAACACTCAAAAAATGCGTTATATTTAGGTGAAACCTATGGGCAAAATAATATGGGAAAAATACCATGGACTAGATTGTTATTAATACCATGCAAAAAAACATTATTAACCCTAATATTAGTATTAATAAAAATAAAAATGGCACATGGTATTGACCCATGGTATTCACCTGGAATGTAGCCTATTTAAATGGGGGAATTAAACCAGCATAGATCCATCTTTACTCTGGATCTACTAACCCCCGAGAGGTATCAAATATCGTGATATGCAAACAAGCATAGAGTGAAAAATATTTGATCCCTCTTGGGGCTTGGTGGATTTAATGTATGTTAAATATTTTAGCTTGGTTAAAATAAAAAATAAAATAAAATTCAACTATTAATTTTATTAATTTTTATAAATTACTAATAGTAATTTTTAAGCTCCAGGTTTATGATAACCCATGGTATTGACCCATGGCAATACCATGGTATTCATGTGAGGATAGACTATTTAAAGGGGAAATTCTATCATCTTAGATCCATCTTAATTCTGGGTCTACCAAGTGCTCAGAGGGATAAATAGATTTCATCCCCCTAAGAGTGGTAGATGTGGAGTTAAGATGGATATAGGTTGGTTTTTATGATAATGAAGATATTAAATAGACTTAGGAAATTATATTGTAAAAACATCTTAAGGTGAATGGTTAAAGCATAGACATTGGACAAGTATATTGAAACAAATCCAAGGCTAAAAGGAATGGATTGATTGCATTAGTCATCCTTCTATAGCTTTCCAACATATGTTGGAGTAAAAAGATTGTAATTTGGGTAATTTTTCTAACTGCAAATAGGAACATACTTGTGTAGTAGCAGGGTGGTTACGAGGTCCCTAGAAGTGATGAATTTGAATTTTTCTTGGTTTTATATATAGTATTAGATTTTTTCTCATGCTTTCTGTGAATGACACGGGTGAATTTTATCCTACACCCACTAGGTTATCGATATGTAATTTCAGTAATTTTGATTTCAAAAGATATTTTAAAGAAATGCAACGATTTCATTTGTGTATTCAATAAACACAATATTCTAATGGAATTCTGGATTTGTGGTTTACCTATATAGATTCCATGGAGAGGTGTTAGTGGTGTGACATCAATTGTCCTCAAGCAGAGGCTTTAGTTTTACTCTTTTTGGAAGCAAATACTTTCTTCCAACATTTTTGAGTTCCATGAAAAATTTGAAAGTCCTAATAGTATTCAATTATGGGTTTAAGAGAGACAGTATTCAATTATGGGTTAAAGAGATCCACACTGAATGATATATCGGCTTTATCTTCACTTAGTTTAAGACTATTCACTTGGAGAGCCTGCATGTGCCCCCACTTCAAGAGCATAGTAAAGTCGTGTAGAACTTAGCGAAGCTATCTTTAAGCTTTTAATGAAGAATGGAAAAATGTCTGGGTTCAATAACAACCAGTCGAGCATTAAGCTTCCAATAATGCTAGATTTTAACCTGGAGCACTTTTGTGATTTGGAGGAGATGCCCCCTCATATTTGTGACACATCTTCAGTTGTGAATTGGACTATTACTAACTGTCATTTCCTTCGAAAGTTACCTGATGACTTGGAGAACCTCAACTCTTTAAGAATGTTAAGGAAGGAAAGAAAGTACATTATGCTAAGTTCTCTTATGCTTTTCAAGTTTTTCTTGGATATCTACAATGTTTCAGGTAGGAAAGTACATTCTGTTAATGAAAATTTGTCTTGATAGAAAGGCCCAATTTCAAATTCTAATGCTTTCAAAAAGCATTGTATAACTGTAATGTTTCTAAAAGGAAAGCATATTTTTTCAATTTAAGTATCATGATCCCATATTCCAACTTATTTTTCAGTAACCCATTAGGCTTTGTAGCTTTGAATAAATCCATGTCTTTTGATAATATTCTCTTCCAAATTAGAACCCAGTGTCCTTTTGGCAATAACCACATACAGTGTCTTGATTTTGTTATTGAGAAAATAGAGGTTGTGAAACAAGCTTGTGCAATACAAGGACTTGATTCATTGATTATGTATCAATTATGGCTCTTGATGTAACAATGTCTTGATTTTGTTGCTTGAAAATAGAGGTTACACTTTACTATTTCACAGAATTTCTTACAATCTTTCCATAAGTATTGATTTGTAATCTCAGTCATTGAGGGATGACAGTAATGACAAAGGTAATATTCCATGGTTTGAAGTTACCCTCTTACTAAATATTTAAATATATCACCACAATTTAACTGTTAGTTAAAGGAATTGTATTTGATTTGTAAATAATTCATTGCTTGATTTATAGATTTTGATCTTTTCCCTTTTTTATTTTTTTCTCAGATTTGGTATGAGATATCTTCCAATATTTGGGTTCCCTAGTTTCCCCACCATAGCTATGAGGTTTAGGTGCTATCATTAAATATTCTCAGAACGTTACAAATTTTCTATTAAGTGTGCTTTGAAACATTGTTGTTGCTTTTCCATGGTGTTAATGCAAATAAGCACTACAACTAGTGCCATTATTTAGATTAAGTGCCAAAATCTAGGTGGTCTTGTAATGATGGAGTGATTGTTTTCTAGAAATTAAGTCCATATGCATTTTTATCTCTTATGTTGTCCTAAGATATTCAAATTCAGAATAAGAATTGAGGTCTCGTTTCCACTGTAGATTGTAGTTAGTTTCTTGAATATAATATATAGTAGATTATATTTTACTAATCAACTGTGGATGTGAACCCTCGCAAGAAAGGAAATTCAAAGTGACTTTGATTTCACATTGATTTGTCAAAACATCCACACAAGAAAGGAGATTCAAAGTGACACTGATTTCACACTGATTTGTCAAAATGGAGGCAAGAGAAAAGGAAACTTTGTATTCAACAATGCTCTTAATTTCATATGTACATGCATAGACATATTAGTAGAAAATATTGAAGGGTTGCCTAAGTAATATTTTCCATTCCACTACATTCTTTACAGCTTGTAAATAAATAACTCGGAACAATTCATTACACTACTTGTTATTCTTTATTAATTAGTAGTTAAGATTTTGACATTGAACTGGCTAAGATTTTTCTTCCTTCTGTGAAATTGTGTGTTCTATAATGCTTCTTTTCCATTCACTATGTATAGCATATAAAGTGTGTCTAATGGAGTAGGAAGATTGGAAAGTCTTGTGATCCTTGAACTATGTTACAAGGCAGAAACCCAACGGGGCAGGGTAGGTGCATCCCCACAAAGGGGTCACAAATACCAAAGTTGGTATTGGCTAGTGCCTTGAGCTAGAAAATTTCCTTTACCCTTGTATTAACAGTGAATCCGGAGAGGATTCTAATATTATCTTTATAAGATTTATATCAGTTAAGATTGATGAATAAAATTCATGAGACATGAGCTAGGATGTCCTTGCAAGGTGGTTGTTGATTATTGGAAGCTATGATGGCCATTATGTCAGGCTAGGTGGTCACACTCCCTTGATCGTGAGCACGATTGTGATCAAGATGGAAGACTTCATAGTCTAGATTGATTGTTTAGCAGTGATAATTAGTGGGCTCATTCACAAAAGCTTCTATTTCACTAATCTTTTTTATAGAGTTGTCAGATTCAATTTCCAAAGGTTTTAATTACACTATAGAGTTGAGTTCTGAGAGAGTTGTGATTCACAGTGTTAAGTATAGCAGCTATGACACTTGAATGAAGACAAGCATAGTAGATGTATTAGACTCTGTTATAAGCTTACCTGCATATTATAAGGGACTTGGTTGGCTTTTTTATAATTTTATAAACAAGTTCCATGTCGTGGAAATGTGAAAAAAAAAACAGCGATATTGCCACCATGTGGCTCTTGTCATATATGGTTTTATACTTTTTCAAAAAATTCTCTAAAAGTTCACAATGCTAAGATTCACTAGGACCTTACAAAGTTTTATTATTTAGTGAAAGACTCGCCAAGATCTTACAAGATTTTATAGTTGAGTAAAATATTCGCCATGCCTGGTGAGAGATTCGCCAAAAAATTATATATACATATTATATTATTGATAAAATCGTCTTCCATTTTTCCTATATACCATGGAGATTTGCCCATTTATTATACATATAAATTTAGGGGGAGTTCTTAAAATTTTCCTTATATTTGTATATTTTTTCACCGAGGAAAAAATCATAATTTCCATTAAAAATTTAACGAAAATTACATTTTGTATATGTTCGGGGCACTTTGAGTATCAACTATGCTGGTAACAAGTTACCAAAAGACTATCAAAGCAATACCAAAATCATTTTACATATCATCATGCGCTTTATAGAGAAAGCTCAGTACCAAAAACTAAAAGTCAACAATATATACATATTCAATTATAACTTCTTCAACAACATTTTTACAACAAATATAAAAACCAAAGACATATATAGTTCATAAATATGATAATCATAACTATGCAACCATATCAATAAAAAGATTGTGGTGAAAAGAGTGTTCCTGCTCATCCATCACTTCCGTGATCTACCAAGTTTCCCATTGCTTGAGGAGCACCTTCTTTGGACAAGGTGTCAACTTCATCATTTCGCTCCTGTATATATAACAAACAAATATGAAGTCAAAACATTGTCACAAAATAAATATCTCGTCCAAAATGGGCCCGAATGTGTGCATGTGACAACGGGCAAACCATTGAACCAATTAACTACTAGCTTGAGAATGACCAAAAATTTGTAACTTGTTAAGGTCTTTTTCAATAGCAAAAAGAAGGAGAAGTTTTAAATTTACCAGGTCAACAAAGTTGTTTGTTCCACTCCCGAGGCCAAGCTTCATCTTAAAAAAATGATTTGGAGATAGATATAGATCAATCTCACCTCCACAACATTCGCGAGATACATCGGCCTCATCTTTCTCTCTCTCTCTCTATATATATATAAGTGTAGGTTTTTTCATATCAATTTTAACTAAAATGTGGTAAAGATTTTTAAAAATTTTGAATTTTTTAATCTGCATAATTCAAGTGCTCCAATGTTTTTTAATGTTCAAAATCTATTTATACATTCAAAAATATATTTTAAATAACAAAAAATCACATTTTTACTTAAAATTATATTACCAAATTTTAATAAAAATACTATTTCACGATTAATAATAAGACTACACCTATATAGATAAGAAAATAATTTATTAAAATTCCAATTACAAGATACAATAGTTTATTGAAATTCCAATTACAACATACAAACATGCAATAACAGGCCAAGCTTTGTAATGTATAAATGGATGGGTTATGTCTCAATGTTTCGTAAGGCAAACTAATTTTCCTGGTATCAGAGGTGATATTCGTAGTATATTCTTGGAATATAAAGATTTTCCTGCTAAAATAAACAAGCGTGCCGCATCCCTGTCCTGTAAAGAATTTTCTTGGCGCAATATATTCTTGGAATATAAAGATTTTTCCCATAAAGAATTCTCTCTAAAATAAGAACACGTTTGTAGATGGGGGAGGGAAAGGAGTGGTTAGCGTTCGTAATGGCGTATGTCTGGAGTGTGACGATAGTAATTAATGATTTTTAATGCATTTTAAGTGTTTTTTTTAATATTTTAGGATTTGATTATTTGTTTCGGTTAAGGCAGTATTTTAGTAATTAATTTGTTTATTGATTATTAATAGTTTACTAGTAACCCATATAATACAAATTATAATGCTTAATTTTGAAAATTTAATATTTATTTTTTGATATTATTTGAACCATAATTTAAAGGTATTATTGTAGTCTTTGCACAATATAATGTCATGTGGATAACTTCCTCACATATTTTTGATATAATTTATAAATATGGTTGCAATATTCACACATGATTTTTAGATATTTGTGTAGTGCTTTTCTATTCTTAAGCTTGACAGAAAACCATCCAAAAATAAAATCCTTAAAAATAACTCATACTCAAGAAATAACATATTTACCATTAGTCTTTGCATAAAAATAGATAAGAATAAGATGTAAATAAACATACTTACCAGTTGTTACTTTAGGTTTCCTCAACACTTAAGTAAGAGTAAAGTTGTAAATGTGTAGAATGACTAATGGTTACTACCCATCAAAATTTATGCAATCTTTGTGCTTGAGCAAACAATTAATTTATCCACTTCGCATCTCAATTCTTTAGTTCGTGCCAAAACAAGACTATAAGTTTATCTATTGATCAATATAAATTATATTTTTTTATACAATGTTCCCCAAAACATAACTTATAACATTAATACTTGTTTGCTTTATATAAAAAACTCATTATAATATTAATTTAATTATAAACCTCAAATAACAACCAAAAAAATTGCATTTGAAAATTTGGAAAATTTTAAATTCATTTTTTGATAATTTTAAATTTTATATATATATAATTTTGTTTATATTTTATATTTATAAAAAATTTATAAAACATTTTTTTTAATTATTAAGAAAAATTTAAAATTATTATTTATCAACTTAAAATTTCATTTCTAATTGGCTCATAGGAGAAGAATTAGAAGAGACCAATTACGATTGTTTAAATTTTATATTTATACAAATTTTTAAATTTCACATTTATACAATTTTTATAAAACTTTTTTTGTTTTTATTTTTAAGAAAGATTTAAAATTGTTATTTAACTTAATTTTATTTATATTAACGATCTAAAACTACAAAATATTTAAGGGTTTAATGGTTAAGAGCATGTGTTTCCTCCTAAGAGGTTATAGGCTCAAAACAGATGGGGTAGAGTATGTATGCCTTCGTAGACTTAGCAGTCAAATCGTCGTGCGCAGGTGGGTCCTTTGTCCCGCAAACAAGGGGGTCTCATACACCAATTTGGTGTCTGGTGGGTCCCTTGTCCCACAAACAAGGGGGCCTCATACACCAATTTGGTGCTTGGCTTGGTTGTGACCTTAAAATTGGATAATAATAATAATAATAATAAAAATGAAAATCTATTTTCTTAGAATAATCGGCCCATATTAGAAGAGACCAATGACGATTCTCAATATTCAAATATGTGAGGAGTGTGTGATAACTTTTTTTTTTAAACCAGAATGAGTAGATTTTTTATTTAAATATGGCGCACTCGTTCGCAAACAAAACCAGGATTTTACATTGTGATTTCCACCCTTCTAAGGACAGGTGATACAACATTTGGTTTGCATACACACTATACAAGTGTTCTTTGTGGTGCATAAAAAAATTCCTATTCACAGATCTCTTATCACTATAAATTGACCTCCGACTACCCCAAGAGATCAACCAAGGATTTTCCTCTGCACTCCACCCCCTTAAATCCATCTTCTAACATCCCAGAATGTTGCAATTCCTTCTTTTGCCCCCGCTCAAGTCTAGGATGTCTTTGACTCACTAGTCCACCTCACATGCTAGCCACGCCACCCCAAGGATGTGTCCCAAGACCCCCTCATAGACTAGGAGAGTAGAAGCCTTCTCACCAGATGCAGACTCAGAGCCGATCGAGATCAACTGAACTTCCCAATTAAGTGGAATAACATTACCAGCCCCAACAATTGCACCCTTCCCGTCAATTACACTCAGGCCCACTGCACCACGAAGCTTCTCCTTCAGAATCACTACTCCAGGGTCCTGGCCCTGGACCCCCTCCTAGTTAAGAAGCTTGAGAAGTTTCACAACAACTGTAGTATCAAAGACTGCCGAATTCTAATGGTCCTCCCTCTGCGGGTCAGCTTCCAAACCTTTCCTGAGGGTCTGATCCAAAATCCCCTCCTAATTCAACAGAATAACAATTCCCAACATTGTGCTACCCCTCAGACCAACCACAACACTTAGACCCGTGAACCCCTGTAGCTTCCTGCCCAAATGTTCCGACTCACCGGGCTACCTAGGATTCTTTTGAGCAATCCAGTCCCCACTACAAACACTCAACAACCTTAGCATCATCCTCAAGGCCTACACAGAGGCCACTTGAGAAGGAAGGAGCATTAACCCATACAAACTTCCCTAACCGTTATTCCTTATATAGCAGTAACTGTGCTACGAGATGTTGCAACACCTGTTGAGGAAACCGATGGGGCTATGATCTTGATAATCTTCCATTAATTCCCAACCTTCCACCTTAATTTACCAACATTGATCATTGTCTGTCATTCTCCTTCTGAGTTTCCTCCCACGAGTGTTCAGGATCGATCTTTGTTCATGATATAAATGTTGCTCCTCTCTTCCCCTTATCTTGCATAAATAACGGGGTGAAGGAATTGAAAACGTACTGAGAGATCCCTGTTATTAATAAAGATAGTACCTAGGTGACGATAACATACACATTGCAGGTGAAAGCAAATGACATGCCTGCCACAAGGCTCCTGAAAATACCAGGGAACACAAGGAGATACACTGCGGGGCCCGAGTGGTAGGGGGGTGACGTGGGAAACGAAGAGGAGCATGACGGAAGAGAGGGGATGCGGGATGGAACTAAAGAGGGGAGTGACAAGGGAAAAGAAAGGGGAATGTTGAAGGGAAGGGATGGGAAGGATAAATAGGGGAGAGGGGGAGCAAAGGGAGGGGGAGGGAAGTGGCAGGGGAGGGGGAGGGATAAGGGTTAGGAGGGCAAACCATGGAGTAGACCCAATAAATCTATAATCCAATCCCCTAATTCTAAGGTTTGTTATCGTCCAAGCAAGGCTTAGAGCAGTCTCCACTATCCAGGAATTGTAAATCATTAACTAATTTATGGAGTACTAGTCGTGCCCATGACATCATTCACCACACTCCTTTCTTCTATCATTTAGCAAAAAAGGTTAGCATCTTTGTCAGCTTCTTGATTATTTCCTCTTAGAATATGGAAGAAGGTCACCGAATCGAAGGATGGGATCATCCCCTGAGATCTCTTGATAATTTGGTTTAAACTTGTGTTTTTTGCAGATGAGGCATAGTTCACATGCCTTATTATAATCATGGAGTCTCTCATTGCCTGCAGGGTTTGTATTCCTTTCTTTTGGGCCAAGGTGAGGCCCAAAAACAATCCATATGCTTCAACTTGATTGTTTGTCTTCCTTCCAAGCCCCCAAGCATATTTATATTCAATGATTCCTTCGGGATTAATGAGAATCCCTCTCCCTCCTGCCACCCCAGTTTGATAACTACTTTTACTGATTATCAACCATGAAATTATAATAGATTTTACAACTTTAAAAAAATTATCAAATATTTTTTTATAAAAATGTTTTTTTTATAAAAATGTTTTTTTATAAAAAGTAGTAATAGAAATTAAATTATTTTGTTTTAAAGTTGATTATATTTTGTTTAATATATATATTTTTATAAGATTTTATGTAAAATTTACGAAATAATTATTTGAATTAAATTGTTTTTAAATTATTTAAAAAAGGAAGGCTTTTAAATAAGTTAAGATTTCTCTTGTTGAAATAGTCCAATTTTAAAAGTTTTAATAAAAGTAAAAATATGTTTTTATAAATTAATAATTTTTATTTTTGTTTAATGTATCTAGGGGAAAATACAATTGAGTTGGGCTTGTACTCCCGTGATATGAGGTCGGTTTCGAGTGCTACCATTATATTTCTAGGTAAACCCGTGAGTACCTCAATGCACGACCTAAACTCTTAGTCAAGGAGATTGTACATTAAATAAAAAATTATTTTAGAAAAGCAGTGATTCCATTATTTTAAATGATGTGATTTTATTTTAAGAATAATGAGAAATCAACCTATATAACTATTTCATTTAAAATTATAAAAATTAATTATGATAACTTTTATTAACAAAAAATTATAATAAACTGTATAACATTTAAAAAATTATTATTATTATTTCATAAAATATAGAATTGCATTGATACTAAGCTCTCTCTTGTTATTCTTTGCCAACCCTAAAATTAGAAGAGAAATAAGGGGAAAGTGTCCTTCAAATCTCCATAATGTCTTTTAGTCGACCCAATTTTCTTAGGGAGATCATAAATATGACAATGTACTAACAAAACAATACATAACTAAAAGATCGAAAGAGTCATGTAGTCTAGGGTTTCCAACAACTAGCATTACGATAAGCAAAATTAAGACAAAAACTGACAGAAGAAGCTCTATCATTAACCAAAGTTAGATACCTTGATGTGAACCTTAATGGTGTTAGGGGCAGGAGGATTGAGAGGCTTTTTGCAGCTAAGATGAAATTTTAGAGGATCCATCCGTATACTCATGCTTATGATGTGTGTGTGCGAGTGCTTGATTTCATGATGGATATGCTCAAGCTTGGAGGCCATCTCTGCTTTCTCCTCACCTATGTCTTAGATTACTTTGCCAATCAGGGTTTTGGTGTGCTAGTAAAGATGAACAACCTGAAGATACTAATTTCTTTGGCCATGAGTGTGGCCTAAACCAAGAACCCATCCTATAGCAACAACATTAATTTAAGAGATAGAGAGAGATTTATTATCTCACATGATTTCTTTCTCAGTAGACTAGATTTCCACCCTAATGTAAGGAGTAATGACATGAAATTTCATGGTTGCTTGCCTTGCTTGGGTTGTTGCTCGAGAGTTTGACTCAACATTTGTGGTGTAAATTTAGGCCCACGACTGTTTGAGCCTCGTCTAAGTTTCATTCTATGTATAGGAATAATGTAAAGTACAAATAAAGTGGTCAAGGAGGACAAAATGAAACCCCCAACATTAGAGCAACATGAGAAAGCTACCTTGTCCAGAGTCAACCTCAGAAAATACCACCAATTAGAAATCCCCTAAAGTGATATTCTAGAACCATGCACAAATGGGGAGTGCTCAAGAGAGCTAAAAATTAACCAATAACACAAGGCGAGAAGGGGCCATCCCAAAAAAAAGAAATTCCAATCAGTTGAGGCTACATAGATAAGAAAGAATCATAATTTTGTCCAAGAAACTACAAACAAAGTAAGGAATTTGAAGAGAGACAAATATTGTCAAAGGCGTAAGAACTAGCATAAACAAACAGTGTAGAGAAGGCGAACCAATGAAACTCCCACCAGGGTGACAAAGGTGAAACACTACTAAGAAGAAACAAAAATAACCAGGAGCATATCAGTGCAGGAAAACTCGTCGGAATGGAGAGCTCCAACCTAGTGCAAAGAAGCCAGCTCGACAGAGTGATGAAGAGGTCTAGGTTTGGAGGACTTGGACTAGTCTTGTAGAGCGCATGCAAATGTGAGCTGGCTGAGTGCCTCTTCCAGACCCCAAGATCTCAACAGATAGTGCACAACCTATCTTACCTAGGTTCTTCACCAAATCCTAGCCTTGCCTCATCATAAATAAATGCTACAAGAAGTTTCCTACATGAACGAGGGATATAACATGTAGTTTACACAGGAGGGTAGGTGTCACCCCCATCTCGTGTCTTTAAGGCACTGAGAGGTGGTGAAGCCACTATCCTCCCACTTGTCCTCGCATTGGCTAATGTGGCCACCCTCATTGAAGAATCATATATATATATATATATATATATATATATATATATATATATATATATATATATATATATATATATATATATATATATATAAGCTTCGATGGTTAGATCAATTTGCCAAGTTCCTGTCGCTAAAGCACCCCGGTAATGAGAGGTCACAGACGCCCTTGGGGTTAGACTCTAGTAATATGGTGGTGGGATGTGATCCCTTTGGGTGGATCTGCTCAGATATTTCCTTGCAAAAAAATGATATATTAACTATATAGCAAATATAAACATATGAACATAAAAAAATACAATACCCTTAGTAACTTACACGATATTTATTACTTTGAAAGGCACTCTATAGCTCAATATGAGGAAGATTTTTCACTTAAAGTTACATTTAAAAATAGTAAAATAATAGTTACATTAAAAAAACTAAAAAAAAGTAATGACAAAAAAAATCAATGTTGACCATAAATAAAATATTTCAATTTCCACCTTAATTTTACATCAACTTTATAGAGAGAGATAAAGTAATGGAAAGTAGTGAAAATAATAATTTACTTTTTAGTCTAAGGGAGATATGTAATACCTTCACTACTTAATATGGAATTGACAAATGGCATGTAAAAATAATATCATTTATATGATATGATATGTAATTCATTCTATGTTCATTTAACATATAATATTTAAAACAAAAATATGTTAATAACAAAAAAATAGTGTTAGCCATATTGTCCATATAAATAACATAATTTTATATCAGCTTTATATAGAGGTTAATAAGATCATATAAAGTGTATATATATATATATATATATATATATATATATATATATATATATATATATATATATATATATATCACTTTCCATTGTGAGAGATTTATATTTTTTCTCATTCTTAATGTAGAGTTGATATATAATATTTTTTTTAAATTTAATAACGAAAAAAGTTTAGTTTAGGTCTTAAACCATATAACATCAAGGAGGGAGAGAGCTTAATAGGTTCTTTCTAGCTCAAGGTATAACAGGGCTTTGTAATTCCTCTAATGTCTAATATTGATTTGGCATGTAAAGTTTTAAAAAATATAACACACACACACACACATATATAGAGAGAGATTATCAGTGTTTTTCTCAAAACCAACATAAATCCATCTTAGCATGTACCAAGAGTTAAGATGAGTCAAATCTCTTGAGGTGCAACTCTTTCTTCAAGTTTTGCACTAAAAAAGATGTTTGCATATTGAGAGATTTGATCCCTCTCAACACTTCGTAGATTCACAATTAAGATAGATCTATGTTAATTATATAACTTCCCTAAATTAATAATTCACTTTGAATTGGAAAAAAACAATCTAACCAAATCATTAAATGTTAAAAATACCAACATATTCTTCAGATATTTAATAATTCATTTCGAATTTAACAAAAAAATCTAATCTTGAATATAAAAAATATTCTTAAAATCTAAGAACATGTTCTCCCCTCAACAAAGAAATAAATTCATTTTATTTGAAGCTTGCATATTTGATTAATAATATATATTAATTTGATGTTTTGTTGAGTTTTAATTTTAAATATATTAGAATAGTAATTATTTTTATGGGTTGTTAGGTAATATAAGTTTTGAGATGACTCGCATACCTAATTTGTGGTTTGAGTAGCGACGACTCCGAGAAATCTAAGCCATCAAATTTGCCATGAGTCTACCTAGGCCATATTAGCCACTAAATTTTTTCCCACAAAGTTTTGAGCCGATGATAGTAATAATAATAATAATAATATTATTATTATTATTTTGAGAGAGTGGTTTATTTAATATTTTAATATGTTTATTTATATTTTTTATTAATATTAAAATGTTAAGTTATTTTTTTAGATTATTTGTTATTATTGCATAATATTAGCCCCATGGGGAAATGGTTGTGTAAATGAAATGTGTGAGGAGCTTCGTGGTTCAGATCCGATCGATTCACCTATGCATGCGGAAGGGGCATGGGGAATGCACACATGCCTTGATCAGGTGATCAATTTTAAGCTCAAAAATGAAAGTGCCCAGAAATTCTTGAAACCAACATCAAATCAAAGTGTTCATTGTTCTGAATCCAACAACGTTCATTTCACCTGAATCTGACACTGTATGCTCAATTTATCGCGTGTTGACCATTTGGCGAAACAAATAAAATTTGAGCTGGGTAGCTGACTTGGATTTCGTACTGCTGAGTCAACAAGGTGACTGGGAAGCTAACTTGGATTTTGTACTACTGAGACAATAGGGTGAGTGTGTAGGGTACGACCCAATGACAGGCTGACACTTGGAAGTTTTCGGTTCATTAATCAATGGTCGAATTTGATTAGTTTGTATTGTGTTTATGTGGACCAATGAAGTGGTGCCACGTGGACCAGCCATGGGCTGCCATGTGGAACCCTAACAAAGGTTAAAAATTTGTTTATGGCCGAACTACCTCCAAGAGTTTCGAACACAAGACCTCAGAACTAGCATTCAAGCGCCTTACCGCTAGAGCACAGGTGTTTCTTATTAAAATATGGTGACACATTTCTTTTTAAGGTTTATGCAATGTGATGTTGGGGGAAGGGGTCAGGGCTAAGCCCTGGCCTTGGTTCACCTAACCACCCACAAAATTGTAGGCAAAGTGGAGCTGAGTGTTCGGGCTTAGCCTCGGCCCAAGGTTTTGACACCCACACCACCTGACCACATGCCAACCACTAAGTGTTAGTAGTTGCGTCACTTGCAGGGGTGGAGTTTTGGGACCAGCCCATGGTCACCATAGAACCACGGGACCACAACGAAGGGCTTGGAGGAGGGCACGAAGGCTAGGCCCCAGTCCAGGCCATATGGTCTTTCACGTGACCACATCGCGGAATTTTTGGCGCTAAGCGAAGGTTCTACAAAGTGGTGGCCAACCTTGGAGTCACCTATCACCCACAAAACCACACGCCAGCAAAAAGGGGGCTCTTGTTGGGTTGTGTTATATTCTTTCCATGTAGTTAACAGGGGGTTTGAAGGGCACCCGTAACCCCACTTTATGGGGTCCGGGGCAGCGCCTCGGAAAATTTTGGTTTTGGACCCTATGTTAGGTTGGGCAGACCCACCTATGGTTTTGTGCATGATTTTCGCATATGTTTTTTGGACGCCATGGTTTTCGGTCCATGGTATTGGATGCAATGGTTTTTCAGTCCATGGTATTGGACGCGATGGTTTTCGGTCCATGGTATTGGATGCTTCGGCATGTATAAATATGTATTGTAACATTGAAAGGAACATAATGAAAAATCAAGCTGGTAGTCCCGGTTTTGGGATCCAGTTGGAAAAACCCTGTGTATATGTGTTGTTAGCACCTAAATCTACCTTAGGCTGAAGGAAGGCAAAAATTAGGGTAACCACAAACCACGCTCAGTCTGGTAGCTAGCCCTACCAGAGCAGGAGAGGGCTCTCTTCGAGTCACACTCAGCGAATGGATATGCAAAATGGTCTGAGATGACTTACAATGCGATGCTTACCTTAGGCTAGTAAGTGAAAGAGGATTTTGGAAAAGATTTTTTGAAAGTGGCCGAGCTTCTGGGATGTATATGGGACTGGCGCTTAGCAAAGAACAAAGAATTGAGAATGAAGGCACAGATTATTCCGTGAGGCAAGGTAGACGGGAAGCGCAGCAATTTCAACTTAAGGTGATGCGGAATGGAAAGATTGCTGAAGATAGTGAAAAGGGCATGGTCGCATGAATCCTTTTCAACAAAAGAATAACATTGCACATGAAATTTTCCCACAGGCAGAGCAATATAAATTGAATTCTACCTAATCTCACTTAGAAAATTTCACCGAAATGAAACATGAAATGAATTATGAAACATAACAAGATACATAGGGAACATAAGAACACATTTGCTACACTCACAACCACAAGAATCTCATGCAACAGAGCCGCTGCCTTTCATTAACTCTCTGTCAAAAATACACAGTGTAGAAATAGAGTTTCTTTCCCACAGTCTCCCAGAAGTTACAAGCCAGCCAACTCTTTGCAAATAACTTTCTTACAATATATAGAAAGTGTAGAGAAGAGATGGAATGCCCAGGGGTTGGGAAGTTACTCAAATCATTTCAAAAAGGAGATGGAGAGCCAACCATCAGCTACAGGTGCAGCGCTCTCAAGCATGACATTTGGCTGTGGTGACCCTTTGCATTCTTTTGCCACTTGAATAGATGCCCACATGGAGAGAAAAGTCTTTAAAAGCCGCCCTTGGTGCCAAAAAAACTGAAGAGTAGATGACCGGGCCCACTTGGAGAAGTTGCGACCCGAAATTTCGCGAAACAGGAGCAATTTGGCAGTTTTTTCCCCTGTGCGCCGCACCAAATTCCCTGTGCGTCGTGCCACTTTGGAGCCTGTTTTGGGGCACTTGCAGGTGTCCAAAATGTGCCCAAGTGGGCTTGTTGGAAAGCCTGTCCTGTCTACTTTCCAACCCAACTAGAATTTCTAAATTTGAAGCTCATTTTCCCCTCCAAAACTTCATTCTCCCAAGACTGCTTTCTGTGTGTCCAAAAAGTGGCAGAGAGGCCATTTTTGGGTGTTTTTTTACCTTTAGGAGACCCAAAACTTGTCAAAATTTCTTGCCCGGACACTAGTAGACGTATTTTTTGATGTTGAATCCGAATATGCAAGCCATTCCTCGATTAGAGTGCTAGAATTTTAGCGTCGCGCCAGTGGCGCGGCGCACAGGGAGGAATTTCCTGTTTTGTGCCCAAAAATTTTGCCTGTGACCAAAATTTGCCCAAATTTTTTGGAATTTGGGCTGGAGGTTCCCTATGAAGTGCTTTGTTGTGCCAAGGAAGCCTCAGCCAAGATTCGAAGCCGATCTTGCTCCTTTGCCTCTTTTGCCTCTTTTCTCGCTTTGCTCAATTTTGCCTTTAGGCTCCTGATTCTTTCCTTGGAACTCATGTTGTGGGCGTGGTAGTGATAATTCATGCACCTCAGCATGTCTTTCTCCCTGTTTTCTTTGTCCAACAGCCTCTCCAAATGCATGTTGACTCTCTCAAGTTTGGACTCCCGGTCTTCATTGATTTCTTGCTCCAAAGATGTGAGCGGAACCCTTCTTCTTTGAGCAACTTGGCGCTGCTCACGGATGTTCTGCAGCTCCATGATCATCTGTTGGTCCTCAAGCTATTTGTTTCTCTACTCCAGGTAGTTCATGTTCCACTTGGCCCTTTCTATATCAATGATCAAGTCTTCAATCTCTGATTGCTGCTCCTTGATGATATCTATAAGCTCCTCATTGGTGGGTTCTGCATCTGGATCATCATCCTGGAGGAGAACAAACTCAGTTTCTTGCTCACCTGATGGCCCCTCCTCCTGCACTGGCTCCTTGCCCTTAACCTGCTCCTATGGTGCTGATGGCGGAAGCGAGGCCCCTTCCACCCCAGGTGGAGATAACACTCGCTTTGCTACTGCAAACAACAATCTGGTGCCTTTCAGATAGTCCCTCTGATATGTGATGAAAACTGGCATGGTGGCAGTCTCATGACTCTCAAACTAATGTGAAGGACTTTCCATCTCAGGCTCAAACTGATATGAAGGACCTCCCACCTCATGTTCTGCCTCTGATATCACTGGTGGCGCGCTGAAGAAATCACGGGAAATGAAGTCCTCCCAAGCAATACCCTGCAATCCCAACTGATGGTCCACTAAAATCTGGATGAGAGAAAAATGATAGACACTGTTTAGCTGCTGTCGTGGGGTCTTGCGCTGCATGAAGTTTTTCATCTTCTCAATGTTGTTGCAGATGAAAAATGGGAGGCTCATCATCTTCACCCTGGTGAAGTGCATGAGCAAGCGGATGTGATAGGCATAAAGGCGAGAAAACCTCCCCTCGCAACTAAAATATTTCATGATCAATCTCATGAGTGGGGCATACTCGTCCCTCAAAAACCTGAATGGAAAAACTCTGGTGAGCTGGCTCAAGCAGCTGTTCTTGATGTAGGGCTCATAGTGATGCCTCTCCACCTTCTTTTTCTTATGCCACTGCTCCCCAATGTTAGGTATCCCTGTTGCCACTGATATAGCCTCCAGTGTCAAGGTGAAGGTGACCCCAGCCAGGACAGATTGGCCTCCCTGTAGATGAAGTGCAAAAATGCGGGCCAACTCATGATGTACTTTGACATTTGCCACCCTTTAGCAAAATTCATAACATGCCAAGTGCCAGAAACAAGACATGGCAAGTGGGCATGCCTGTAGCTCTGAGGGTGTTGGGCTCGTCTTTGAGATGTCTGCCACTCCGGTGATGTCTCCTGTGGGCCCTCTCTCCTGAAGATGTGTCACTGTGTGTATCCCCCTCATAATCTGATGAATTTTCTGATGCCATCACTGCTGCTTGTACTCTGAGTTTAATGCTGCCCTTTGAATCCAATGACACTGATGAATGTTCTGAAAATCTGTCACCAAGGGGACAATAAAACAGGGGAGTGTTAGGAGGGGAATGATGAAAAGGGGAATAGGGGTTTAAAGGAGAAATTTATCAGGGATTTGGGAGTGTTTGGGGTATGGTTTTGATGGGGTAGGGTTTGGGATTTTTTGGGCTATAGGGATAAAAGGGATGAATGGATATGATTACAATATAGCTAGGGTGATGGTAAGGGGAAAATGCTACAGGGAAATTAGCTGATCAAGGTAGGATAGGAGCTTATTTAGCAATTGTATTACTGTAGCAAAAACCCTAGCTTTTTGTCCTCCTTTATGTCATTTTTGGGTTTGGTTAATAAAAATTTGCCTTTGATTTCATGGTCACCAAAACATGTTTTTCTTTGAGTTAAGGATCAATGGTTAAAATATCCATGGCCACCTTTGCAAATTTGAGAGTCATTTATGAAAATTTGGGTGACTTCAGTGATTTTCTAGGCTCACAGGCCTGTGCGCCGCGCGCTTTGCCTTGTGTGTCGCGCGCTGGGTATGCCCCGCGCCAGTGCAGTGTTAACATTGTGGCTGGGCTCCCAGTGCGCCGCGCCACATTGTGTGTGCACCGCGTGCTTTCAAAGGCACTCATTTTCTTGGAAAAACAGGGGAGAGGGTTTTAGGGTGATTTAGGGTGGTTTCTTAAGGAGACAAGGTGGAATGGAGGTGACTATGACGAGGAGTGAGGGGACAAGGGGAGGGGAAACAAAACCTTGGTGGTGTCTTCGAATTTACAAACCCCGTTTATCATTTTTGTTTTGGTGATTATTTGCATGAATGGCCAATATGCTTTGGATCTTCACTCGACGTCTTAGAAACACTGCTATTGACCAAATTGACAGAGAAGAGGTTTCATTCGGGCCTACCTCTTGTTTGCTAGACTTCAACCAGGATATAGAACGAGTTTGCAAGTGTTTTTTAGCTCCCTGGCCCTGTGCGTCGCGCGCCAAGCCCAGTGCGCCGCGCGCCCTGAGTGCGTCGCGCCCTTGTCGATTTTTCACTGTGGGTTGGCTGCCGATGCGTCGCGCCCTCCGTGTGTGTCGCGCACCCTGGTGTGTGCACCGCGCCACCTGGAAATCTGCCCTCCTTACTCGAATTCCTCCTCCTTAGCTCTCTTTTCTTCAACAATGCCTCTCTCAAGCTTTTCCTTATCACAATGACTTAGTTTTGGGTCAAAACAAATATATATAGGCTTTGAGAGAGTTGGGTTCAATTTTTTCTTCTTTGAAAACCCACTTTATAATGTTCAAGTTTTGCACTTTTTATTGACTTTAAAACATTCTGCTTTTTCCCTTTTTCTTTGAAATTTTGGCTCTCATGATAAAATTTTCGGCATTTCTTTGTGGGGACTGTGTGACTGGGCCTCTGGCTTTGAAATCCATGACTGCATCTGAAAATGTCAACTGTCGATTTTTGGAAAATTTTGTCATAGTTGACCTTGTTTGACTTTTCTTCAAAACAGAGTTTTGAAGAAGAGTCGATGTCTCTTTCGGTGATGATGAAGCTTCCTGAACTGTAGCTGTATAAGGTCTCCCTTTGGCTTGCATGGCTTGTTTCTGGACATGTTTTTCAAGGACCACATTGATGATTTCCTAGACCCAACCATAAAAATGACTTTGTCTTGTAATATGACCAGACCTTGACTATCATGAACTTCAGTGATTATGGACCAAGGCCTGAACCAGCAGGGGCCAGAGATGAGAGAAAATGAGTAGCATGACTATCTCCGTCAGACCATGACATGTCCCTAGCGAAATGCAGCTGAGTGGATGGAGTGGGACACCTAAATTTGAAATGCACAAAGAGCTTTCATCTCTAACGAAGGGCTGACCATACCAACTCTAACATTGGCTCCAATGGGGGATGGTAGCTCCTTGGAGGTGCCAAGAACAACAGATCTCTGGAGGAGCTAGACAGTGCCTTTTTGTCCATTGGGCTATGGAGTCATCATTTTGATAAACAGCATAGACTCTGACTTATTTATAAAACTGGAATAACCAAGAAATTGACTCAAACTTGACAATTGGAATAACTCAAAAACTGACTTTACATACTGAAAAGAAACTGAAATAAAAATGGTATTTACAATGACAGTGGAAGCAGCGTTAATGGATCAACAATGATACCGCTTGAGCAGCCGACCATTGATCGGCCCTCCAGGACAGTCTTCCCCATTCATTTCTTTCAGAAGAAAGGCATTCTGACCTCTATATGCTGCAATCTTGAAAGGACCTTTCCATAGATTTTCGAACTTTCCGTGCTTGCCTTTCTCCTCATTCCTTGCATCCCACTTCAGCACCACATCATCCAACTGAAATTTATCCGCTTTTGCTTTTCTGTCATAGATTTTCTTTATCTTCTCCTGCAACTTGGATGTGTTTTTGAAAACTTCTTCTCTTGTTTGTTGCAAGTGGATCATTTGATTCAGCCTTCTCTGCATGGGATCTTCCTCATTACCGGCCTCCTGAAGAAGTTTGATCACCGGGGCAGCAAGGGAAGCAGGAAATACTGTGTCCACTCCATAGACCAGCTCAAACGGTGACATACCAATAGACTTTTTCTGACTGATTCGATCTGCCCAAAGTGCATGGACCAACTTCTTGTTCTAGCTCTTCGAAGATTCTGCCAATCCATTGCCTTGCGGATGATAGGCAGTTGAATGACCCAAAATTATATGATATTTATGACAAAATTCTACCATCCTTTTCGATTTAAAGGCTGCTGCATTATCAGTGATTATTTTGTTTGGACAAACAAAGCGAGACAAGATGTTATTTTCGAGAAATGAGATGATTACCGTGTCCGTTGCTTGTCTGGTAGGGGTTGCCTCAATCCATTTTGTGAAGTAGTCCGTCACTGTAAGGATCCACCTATGCTGTCCAGAAGAGGTGGGATGAATTTCCCCAATGAAATCCAATCCCCACTGCTGGAATGGAGCACTCACTTCGATAGGCTTGAGTGGAAAAGGCTGTAGTTTCTGTTTTCCTTCGAAAATTTGACACTTATGACAACGCTTCACCATCTTATGTACATCAGCAAACAAAGTAGGCCAGTAGTACCATGCTCTAAAGATTTTGTTAGCTGTTGACTTCCAAAAAAGATGTCCACCACACTCTCCTCCGTGGAAGTCCTCCATGAATTTCTTTGCCTCCTCTTCCACCAGGAAATTTAACAAAATGCCACCGGGATCTTTCCAATACAGTGCAGAATTCAAGACACAAAACTTGGTTGCCTTCAATTTAAGTGTTCTCGCTTTCTTTCTAGCCATGCCGGGCGGTGGTGATAGATTTTTAAGCACATATATTATATCAGAATACCATGGGGACAAAGTAAACATTTCGGATATCTGAACTGACGTTCCTTCATCATTCTCATCGGACATGGAAACGATCAGATTTATGTCCAATGCATGCAAATTTGATTCATCCATTAGTTTCGCCAACCCCTATCCTTTGACCAGATTTGTAGGCTTTATCTCCACATCGTATTCTAGCAAGGCTGCGATCCATTTTCCCCTTCTCCCTTCCGGATTGGTCTGCACTAAAACATCTTTCACAGCAGTATTAGGAACATAGGCCAGAATGTGAGAATGTAAGATATACACCCGGAAATCCTTCAGTGCCTTCACCAATGCCAGGGCTTGCTTCTCAATGATGTTGTACTTCAAAGTTGCATCCCTTATAGCCCTGCTGAAGAATGCAATGGGTCTTTCATGATCATCCCTCTTCTGCAACAATACCACTGCCATAGTGTGCTCAGAAGCAAATGAAAACAATATGAAATCTTGAGTGTAATCCGGGTTGACTAGAACTGGAGCTGAAGAGAGGGCCAATTTGACCAAGTTGAAAGATTTTACAGCCTCATCTGTCCATTTCACCTGGCTGTCCTTCTTAAGCATGTTGGTCATTTCTTTCAAGTGTTCCGCAAGATTAGGCACAAAGCGATGCAGAAAATTCATCTTACAATTAAATGACTGTATCTCCTTTTTGTTCCTAGGCAGATCGATTTGCTGAATTGCTTGGACATGTGTTGGGTCTATGCGGATGCCATCCTTTGAAATGATATGCCCAAGCAATTTGCCTTCCTCCATGGCGAACAAGCTCTTCTTAGGATTCAGCGATAAACCATATTTCCTGCACTTTTGAAAGACAATTTTTAGGTGATGCATGTGCTCTTCATCAGACTTTGAAAACACCATCAAGTCATCCAAGTACACCACCAAAAACACATCCTTCTCATTTGCAAACGCCAAGTCCATTGCACGCTGAAATGTGGCACCTGCATTCTTTAAATCGAATGGCATTTTGGCATAGTGAAATGTTCCCCATGGAGTTGTGAATGCTGTCTTATCCCTATCATCTTCATGGACTAAAATTTGGTTATATCCGGAATAACCATCAAGCAGCGACATACGAGATGCCCCCACTACTCGCTGAAGTATATGGTCCATCTTGGGCAGCGGATAGTTGTCCTTCAATGAGACCTTGTTTAGATTTCTGAAATTGATGCATAGGTGGATCTCACCGGTCTTCTTTCGTACAGGTACTAAGTTAGATATCCAATCTGAAAATCTGATATGCACAATGATACTTGACTTGTACAACCTATTTACCTCTTTTTCGATGGATGGCAGGAACTTTGGATTGATCCTTCTCAGCTTTTGTCTAAATGGTTTCTGATTGGGCTTGATAGGTATGGTGTGATGAATGATGTTCGTATCATAGGTCTTTAAATCAGAATAATCCCAAGCAAATACATCTGCAAATGAAGCCATCAAACTAATATATTTGTCCTTGATCTTTGGCAGTAGTGTCTTGGACAATTTTACCAATTTTGGATTTTCTGTTGTACCGATGTTGACTTCTTCTACACCTTTCTCCGTGGGCTGCAAAGTTGGCTTGCGGGCTACATCATCCTGATCGAAAAGTTCTTCTAGGGGTATCAAGCCTTTAGGAATGATGTTGTTCTTCAACTACAATACGTCCATTTGATTGATTTGCACTTCTTCTGTACCATTCCCTTTGTTCTCATCATTTTCCACATCGATTAAGATTTCTTTGAACTTGCCTTTGTTGAGCAGAAAATCCTTAATCTCCTCATCATCTTGGAACACTTGCCAATGTCGTTGATTGTCTAGAATGGTTGGACGATTCTTGACATGGATTTCAAATTTATTGCTGGAGTTCATGGGGATCTTCAAGCTGCTCGCTGCCTTGGAAAGAGAATCGACAATACTATTTTGTATTCGTGGCACACATGTCAAGGTGTATTCGGAAAATAGCTTCAAAATGTCCAAAAATGCATTACAATAGGCCCGCATCCTAGGATGTTTTGCTTGGTACTCACCTCTGACCTGTTTTATCACTAACTCGGAGTCGCCATATACTGAAATCCTCTTTGCATTCAACTTCCTAAGAATCTTCAGGCCAACAATCAGAGCTTCATATTCGGCTTGATTGTTGGAACATTCGAAGGCCAACTTGTAGGAGCAAACTCTCACGCTGCTAGGCACTTTGTTCGGGGCGGAGAAAGGACTGCGTACCCAAATACCAATGCTAGCTCCATCATTCCCTACTGCTCCATCAAAATCCATGGTCCATAAGCCTTCTTCTTCTTCTTGCAAGTGCTGAAAATATTTTTGCTGTCCATTGTTTGCTTGCTGTCCATCATTTTCAGCTGATTGCTCAATCTTTTGTTGCTTTTCTTGTCTTTATTTCTTCAAAATCTCTCTAAAATTTTCTGTTATCTCTGGAATGTCGTCTGCTTCTACTATCTGACTATCTATTTCATTTAAACTATCTGAAAACAAAACAAAAGACTCTAAATCTGTATGTACATAGTTTATAGGATGATTTATCGATTTCTCCTTGCTTGTGATCATATACTTCATATTTTGTTCCCGATATAATTTCCTCATCTGTCCAAACACCGGGATTGTCGCATAGGAGAAATCCAGTTGTAGTGTCCCCTTCAATTTTTCCACCCAAGACCTGGAAAGAAGCATACCAAACCTTGGAGGAATGTCTGCTACCACTACGTCCATCAGAACATTTTTCATAGGAAGCTGATCCAAACTCACAACTAAGTCTTTGATGAGCCCTATGCACCTTACTCTGCTAGAGTCGAATGAATAGAGATCATGATATTGGCGGGTGATGTCCAGACCAAGCTTATCCATGATAGCCTTGGGCATGAGATTGTGAGAGGCTCCGGAATCGAACATGGAATTGTGTAGCACAAAGTCATGCAATCGTAAACTAATATAGAAGGGTGGCACCTCGCTCTCAGGAGACTCACCATTTATTGCTGGCCCAAAAATCATTTCAGGCTGATCATCTTCCACGTTTACCATGTCGGACATTGGGTCCAAATTCAACATTTTAGAAATCTGTCCTCTATAGCTGTTGTTCTTCATGATTTCAGTCAAAGGGATGGATACCTTTAGCTTAGAAATCTCATTCTCTAGGCTGAAAGCGGGAGTTCTTTCTATCTCTTTGACTGGGATCTATTTCCTTTCCTTGTCTTTTGAGGTGGCCAGTTGCTGTGATTGTTCTGCTGATTTCGATTTTCTACTCTCTGGAACAACTGCCTCCTTTCCCTTTCTTTGCGTAGCTGATAGATCTTTCTTTGTTGTTTCATCCTCCTTCTTTTTCTGAATTTGTTTAGCCGGTACATCTCTGCTTCAAAGGGAATATCACTGTTGTTGTGTGGACAAAGCGTTCATATACCCCCTTTGATATTCTTCTGACTCTTCTTCCAAGACGGTTTCGTTAGCTAGGATAAAATCGGTGTCTTGGTGTGTAGCTGAATTCATTGCACATTCTTCTTCTTCGGTGATGTAAGTAGGCAGCTCATCTGGAGTAAAAAGATGGTTTTCCTCGCCTATTACATTCCCATCCTCATCTGATTCCGGTCCATGTACAAAATTCTGCTGCAAAGGTGTTTGTACCAGCTATTGTGCTGTCTGCTCTTGAGTCCGCTAATCTCTTTGTCTTATCCTATATTGTGGCTGTTGTTGGCCACGGAAGTTAGGATTCCTAACTTGTGGCTCTGGCTTGTCAAGTTTTACCCTTTCAAGCATCTGTTCTACCTTCTTGAGTAGCTGATCCATTGAAGAAGATTCTTCTTTCACCATGGTTTTCTTCTCTGCTTTCACTCTTGCTCTTTTGGACAACAGGTTAGCCTCAACGCTGACTGCAACTTTCTGCATATCTTCCATTGTAGCTGGTTCTCTCTCTCGTAATTGGTACGCCATGTCAGCATCAAAACCATCCAGAAACTTCATCATTGCTAGTCCCACAAGTGGCTTTAGATGGTCTGGGATGTTGTTGTAGACTGCATTAAATCTAACACAATAATCTTGGACCGACTCCCCGGCATTCCATTTGATTTGCTCGTATTCGGCTAGAATTTGAAGGGGATTCTTTTTTACTTCCCACCTATTCAAAAATTGTCTTTGTAGCTCAGCCAAGGTGGTGATGCTTGTAGCCGTCAAACCTCTGAACCATTTCCTCACATCACCTGCAAATGTTTGTACAAAGAGCCTCATTGCCACGTTCTCCGCATCGATCTCATGAAGTTCATAGAAATTTGCCATTTTATCCACATGTTGTTGAGCTGTAATATTGTTAGGAGTGCCATCAAAAAACGGGATTTTACTTTGATAGTCATTTGGCATGTTATCTAGGACTTGGGGAAAAACAAGGGGTGCGAAACGGGCAGCCATCATTCTCGGTGGATTTGGCCTTGGAGGTGTTGGAGGAGTGTGCACAGTTTGAAAGGGGCTTGCACTTGGAATTTGGGGCTGTGTGGTAATGTAGTTATCGATTAATCTATTAGTTCTTTCCATCTCAAGGTCTACAAGAAATTGCGGATTGGGGACGGTGTAATCAAACTCAAGCTCAAACTATCAGTGATATCTCAAACTATTCATCAAACTCAAGCTCCTCAAGATACTAAAAAATGTCGGGACATGAATGGGATTTGAACACGAGGGTTATGGTGCTTTCTTGACGAACGAGTCTTGGAATCAAATTTGGATTTTCATAAATGTGAGGAGGTTCCGGGTCCGGATTCGCTCTGGTGTATCGTCTTGAAGCCAGCGTGCTATTGAGAGGAATTACGAGACACAACCAACTTACTCAGCCTTTCCAATCCTAAGCTCATCATCCGGGAGCTTAGAATTCTTATGAAACAAGGGTATTTGATTTTCAACTTACTCCCCAGTATGGTCGTCACTATGTTAGCACCTAAATCTGCCTTAGGATAAAGGAAGGCAAAAATTAGGGTAACCACAAACCACGCTCAGTCTGGTAGCTAGCCCTACCAGAGCAGGAGAGGGCTCTCTCCGAGTCACACTCAGCGAATGGATATGCAAAATGGTCTGAGATGACTTACAATGCGATGCTTACCTTAGGCTAGTAAGTGAAAGAGGATTTTGGAAAAGATTTTTTGAAAGTGGCCAAGCTTCTGGGATGTATATGGGACTGGCGCTTAGCAAAGAACAAAGAATTGAGAATGAAGGCACAGATTATTCCGTGAGGCAAGGTAGGCGGGAAGCGCAACAATTTCAACTTAAGGTGACACAGAATAGAAAGATTGCTGAGGATAGTGAAAAGGGCATGGTCGCATGAATCCTTTTCAACAGAAGAATAACACTGCACATGAAATTTTCCCACAGGCAGAGCAATATAAATTGAATTCTACCTAATCTCACTTAGAAAATTTCACTGAAATGAAACATGAAATGAATTATGAAACATAACAAGATACATAGGGAACATAAGAACACATTTTCTACACTCACAACCACAAGAATCTCGTGAAACAGAGTCGCTGCCTTTCATTAACTCTCTGTCAAAAATACACAGTGCATTAACAAAGTTTCTTTCCCACAGTCTCCCAGAAGTTACAAGCCAGCAAGCCCTTTTCAAATAACTTGCTTACAATATATAGAAAGTGTAGAGAAGAGATGGAACACCCAGGGGTTGGGAAGTTACTCAAATCATTTCGAAAAGGAGATGGAGAGCCAACCATCAGCTACAGGTGCAACGCTCTCAAGCATGACATTTGGCTATGGTGACCCTTTGCATTCTTTTGCCACTTGGATAGATGCCCACCTGGAGAGAAAAGTCTTTAAAAGCCACCCTTGGTGCCAAAAAAACCGAAGAGTAGATGACCGGGCCCACTTGGAGAAGTCGCGACCCGAAATTTTGCGAAACGGGAGCAATTTGGCAGTTTTTTCCCCTGTGCGTCGCGCCACTTTGGAGCCTGTTTTGGGGCACTTGCAGGTGTCCAAAATGTGCCCAAGTGGGCTTGCTGGAAATCCTGTCCTGTCTACTTTCCAACCCAACTGGAATTTCTGAATTTGAAGCTCATTTGCCCCTCCAAAACTTCATTCTCCCAAGACTGCTTTCTGTGTGTCCAAAAAGTGGCAAAGAGGCCATTTTTGGGTGTTTTTTGACCTTTAGGAGACCCAAAACTTGTCAAAATTTCTTAACCAGACACTAGTAGACGTATTTTTCGATGTTGAATCCGAATATGCAAGCCATTCCTCGATTAGAGTGCTATAATTTTAGCGTCGCGCCAGTGGCGTGGCGCACAGGGAGGAATTTCCTGTTTTGTGCCCAAAATTTTTGCCTGTGACCAAAATTTGACCAAATTTTTTGGAATTTGGGTTGGAGGTTACCTATGAAGTGCTTTGCTGTGCCAAGGAAGCCTCAGCCAAGATTCAAAGCCGATCTTTCTCCTTTGCCTCCTTTGCCTCTTTTGCCTCTTTTCTCGCTTTGCTCAATTTTGCCTTTAGGCTCCTGATTCTTGCCTTGGAACTCATGTTGCGGGCCTGGTAGTGATAATTCATGCACCTCAACATGTCTTTCTCCCTATTTTCTTTGTCCAACAGCCTCTCCAAATGCATGTTGACCCTCTCAAGGTTGGACTCCCGGTCTTCATTGATTTCTTGCTCCAAAGATGTGAGCGGAACCCTTCTTCTTTGAGCAACTTGGCGCTGCTCACGGATGTTCTGCAGCTCCATGATCATCTGTTGGTCCTCAAGCTGTTTGTTTCTCCACTCCAGGTAGTTCATGTTCCACTTGGCCCTTTCTAGATTAATGGTCAAGTCTTCAATCTCTGATTGCTGCTCCTTGATGATATCTATAAGCTCCTCATTGGTGGGTTCTGCATCTGGCTCATCATCCTGGAGGAGAACAAACTCAGTTTCTTGCTCACCTGATGGCCCCTCCTCCTGTACTGGCTCCTTCCCCTTAACCTGCTCCTATGGTGCTGATGGCGGAAGCGAGGCCCCTTCCACCCCAGGTGGAGATAACACTCGCTTTGCTACTGCAAACAACGGTCTGGTGCCTTTCGGATAGCCTCTTTGATATGTGATGAAAACTGGCATGGTGGCAGTCTCATGACTCTCAAACTGATGTGAAGGACTTCCCATCTCAGGCTAAAACTAATATGAAGGACCTCCCACCTCATGTTCTGCCTCTGATATCGCCGGTGGCGCGCTGAAGAAATCACAGGAAATGAAGTCCTCCCAAGCAATGCCCTGCAATCCCAACTGATGGTCCACTAAAATCCGGATGAGAGAAAAATGATAAACACTGTTTAGCTGCTGTCGTGGGGTCTTGCGCTACATGAAGTTTTTCATCTTCTCAATGTTGCAGATGAAAAATGGGAGGCTCATCATCTTCACCCTGGTGAAGTGCATGAGCAAGCGGATGTGATAGGCATAAAGGTGAGAAAACCTCCCCTCGCAACTAAAATATTTCATGATCAATCTCATGAGTGGGGCATACTCGTCCCTCAAAAACCTGAATGGAAAAACTCTGGTGAGCTGGCTCAAGCAGCTGTTTTTGATGTAGGGCTCATAGTGATGCCTCTCCACCTTCTTTTTCTTATGCCACTGCTCCCCAACGTTAGGTATCCCTGTTGCCACTGATATAGCCTCTAGTGTCAAGGTGAAGGTGACCCCAGCCAGGACAGATTGGCCTCCTTGTAGATGAAGTGCAAAAAGGTGAGCCAACTCATGATGTACTCTAACATTTGCCACCCTTTGGCAAAATTCATAACATGCCAAGTGCCGGAAACAAGACATGGCAAGTGGGCATGCCTGTAGCTCTGTGAGGGTGTTGGGCTCGTCTTTGAGATGTCTGCCACTCCGGTGATGTCTCCTGTGCTCTCTCTCCTGAAGATGTGTCACTGTGTGTATCCCCCTCATAATCTGATGAATTTTCTGATGCCATCACTGCTGCTTGTACTCTGAGTTTAATGTTGCCCTCTGAATCCAATGACACTGATGAATGTTCTGAAAATATGTCACCAAGGGGACAATAAAACAGGGGAGTGTTAGGAGGGGAATGATGAAAAGAGTAATAGGGGTTTAAAGGAGAAATTTATCAGGGATTTGGGAGTGTTTGGGGTATGGTTTTGATGGGGCAGGGTTTGGGATTTTTTGGGCTATAGGGATAAAAGGGATGAATGGATATGATTACAATATAGCTAGGGTGATGGTAAGGGGAAAATGCTACAGGGAAATTAGCTGATCAAGGTAGGATAGGAGCTTATTTAGCAATTGTATTACTGTAGCAAAAACCCTAGCTTTTTGTCCTCCTTTATGTCATTTTTGGGTTTGGTTAATAAAAATTTGCCTTCAATTTCATGGTCACCAAAACATGTTTTTCTTTGAGTTAAGGATCAATGGTTAAAAGATCTATGGCCACCTTTGCAAATTTGAGAGCCATTTACAAAAATTTGGGTGACTTCGGTGCTTTTTTAGGCTCACAGGCCTGTGCGCCGTGCGCTTTGCCCAGTGCGCCGTGCGTCGGGTATGCGTCGCGCCAGTGCAGTGTTAACACTGTGGCCGGGCTCCCAATGCGCCGCGCCACATTGTGTGTGCACCGCGCGCTTTCGAAGGCTCTCATTTGCTTGGAAAAACAGGGGAGAGGGTTTTAGGGTGATTTAGGGTGGTTTCTTAAGGAGACAAGGTGGAATGGAGGTGAATATGACGAGGAGTGAGGGGACAAGGGGAGGGGAAACAAAACCTTGGTGGTGTCTTCAAATTTACAAACCCCGTTTATCATTTTTGGTTTGGTGGTTATTTGCATGAACGGCCAATAAGCTTTGGATCTTCACTCGACGTCTTAGAAACACTGCTATTGACCAAATTGACAGAGAAGAGGTTTCATTCGGGCCTACCTCTTGTTTGCTAGACTTCAACCGGGATATAGAACGAGTTTGCAAGTGTTTTTTAGCTCCCTGGCCGTCTGCGTCGCGTGCCAAGCCCAGTGCGCTGCGCGCCCTGAGTGCGTCGCACCCTTGTCGATTTTTCACTATGGGTTGGCTGTCGATGCGTCGCACCCTCCGTGTGCGTCGCGCGCCCTGGTGTGTGCGCCGCGCCACCTGGAAATCTGCCCTCCTTACTCGAATTCCTCCTCCTTAGCTCTCTTTTCTTCAACAATGCCTCTCTCAAGATTTTCCTTATCACAATGACTTAGTTTTGGGTCAAAACAAATATATATAGGATTTGAGAGAGTTGGGTTCAATTTTTTCTTCTTAGGAAACCCACTTTATAATGTTCAAGTTTTGCACTTTTTATTGACTTTAAGACATTCTTCTTTTTCCCTTTTTCTTTGAAATTTTGGCTCTCATGATAAAATTTTCGGCATTTCTTTGCGAGGACTGTGTGACTGGGCCTCTGGCTTTGAAATCCATGACTGCATCTAAAAATTTCAACTGTCGATTTTTGGAAAATTTTGTCATAGTTGAACTTGTTTGACTTTTCTTCAAAACAGAGTTTTGAAGAAGAGTCGATGTCTCTTTCAGTGATGATGAAGCTTCCTGAACTGTAGCTGTATAAGGTCTCCCTCTGGCCTGCATGGCTTGTTTCTGGACATGTTTTTCAAGGACCACATTGATGATTTCCTAGACCCAACCATAAAAATGACTTTGTCTTGTAATATGACCAGACCTTGACTATCATGAACATCAGTGATTATGGACCAAGGCCTGAACCAGTAGGGGCCAGAGATGAGAGAAAATGAGTAGCATGACTATCTCCGTCAGACCATGACATGTCCCTAGCGAAATGCAGCTGAGTGGATGGAGTGGGACACCTAAATTTGAAATGCACAAAGAGCTTTGATCTCTGACGGAGGGCTGACCAGACCGACTCTAACATGTGTTTTATGTGTTATGCTCTCGCATTGTTTTTTTTTTTTTGTGTTTTAGAATTCGTATGCAGGTAATTTCTACACAAGGTTAAAAACTACATTTGGTATCAGAGCTATTTTGGCTTCAAGGGGACACCTTTGTTTCTGAGGGGTTTCGCTCGGGCTTGTGGTAGACCCTATTCAATGGTGAAAGAAGATGGCGAGTAGTGGAAAGATAGAGATTGAGAAATTTAATGGTCAGAGTTTTGAGTTGTGGAAACTCAAGATGGAGGATCTGTTGGTGGATAAAGACCAGTGGATTGCGGTAGATCCGGGTACTAAACCAATGGGAATGTCCGATGAAGAATGGAAGAAGTTGGATCGGAAGGCAACGAGCACAATACGATTGTGTGTCTCAGATTCAGTATTGTTGAATGTATCAGGGGAAGCAATGACGAAGGCTTTGTGGGACAAGTTAGGGACTTTGTACCAATCTAAGTCTCTGGTGAATAAACTGTTCCTGTGGAAAAAGTTGTATAACTTGAGGATGAAAGATGGAGACTCAGTGACAGAGCATCTGAATGTGTTTAATATTGTGGTAAGTCAGTTAGCATCTGTTGATATTAAAATTTCATATGAAGATAAGTGCATCAGTTTGTTGTGTTCTCTACCAGATTCGTGGGATAGTCTGGTTATTGCAATAGGTAGCAATGCAACTGCCTTGCATTTTGATGAAATAGTCTCATCCTTACTAATGGAGGAGTTGAGATGGAAAAATATGGAGAGACAGAATTGTGATGCCTTGCCTGTACGAGGACGGTCCGAGAACAGAAACAAAAATATGTCATCGAGTGGGAGATCTAAATCTCCAAGAAAACCTGTAAAGGTGGTGTGCTGGAAATGCGGAAAGGAAGGGAACTACAAAAGGGACTGTAAATCTAAAGCTCCTGATAAAGGAAAGGGATCTGATGATGCTCCTTCTACAAAGGCGAAAACCACTTCAGATGAAGGTGGGGATGTGTACTTGGCTTCTTCAAGTACACATGTAGATCACGAGGCATGGTTGATTGACTTAGGTGCATCCTTTCACTTCACTCCCCATAGAGAGTGGTTCTGCGAGTATGAGAAATATGATGGTGGTGATGTCTTCTTGGGGGATGACAAGAAGGCTAGAATCATTGGCTGCGGAAACGTAAAGTTGAAGTTGCAAGGTGGAAGGGTTAGAACACTTCCGGGTGTTCTACATATTCCTGCATTGGCCAGAAATCTGATTTCTGTAAGCAAGTTGGATGATGCAAGTGTAAAAACAGTGTTTGAGAAGGATACCTGCAAGATGGTTCAGGGAGCACTGGTATTGATGCGAGGAGTTCGGACTAGAACTCTGTACAAGCTGCAAGGTAGCACTGTTGTTGATGGGTGCAACAATTCTATGGTTCTTGAAAGTGGAGTAGAAAATCTAGTTGTCTCTGGAGAGAGGACCATGCTGTGGCATCAAAGGCTTGGACATATTGGAAAGAAGGGCCTTCGAATACTTCATGGTAAAGGTATGGTAGAAGGTATGAGTAATAGCTCTCTAGATTTTGATTTCTGTGAAAATTGTGTATATGGGAAGCAGAATCGGGTGAGTTTCCCCTCTGGAAGTAAGAGGGCGAAATAGATATTAGAGCTTGTGCATAGTGATGTGTTTAGACCTGTGAAGGTTCCATCACTGGGTAAGTCTGTGTACTATGTATCATTTATAGATGACTTCTCAAGGAATACATGGATATGTTTCCTTAAGAAGAAATCTGAATTCTTTGACAGGTTTAAAGAATTCAAGGCTCTGGTGGAAAGCTAGACAAAGAAGAAGATAAAGGTGCTAAGGACAGATAATGGTGGAGAGTTTTGCAGTAAGGAATTTGAAGAATTCTGTAAGAAGTGTGGTATAGCACGGCAGAAGACTACTCCATATACACCTCAGCAAAATGGAGTTGCGAAAGAATGAATAAGACGTTGATGGAAAGGGCAAGAAGCATGCTTAGTGGTGTCGGGTTAGGATAGGAATTTCGGGCAGAGGCGGTAGATACTGCATGTTACCTGGTCAACAGGTCACCTTCATCAGCGTTGGAGGATAAGACTCCATAAGAGGTATGGACTGGTAAGAAACCCTCTCTTTCACATCTGAGGGTATTTGGATGTGATGCATATGTACATGTTCCAAAGGAGAAACGAACCAAGTTGGATAGTAAATCTGAAAAGTGCATCTTTATTGGGTATAAGGATGGTTTGAAGGGTTATAAGCTTTGGAACCCAGTAACAAGGAAGGTTATGTACAGCCGAGATGTGGTGTTCAGAGAGGTGAAAGATGTTATTAAACATGAAGTCCAACCAAAGGAACCTGAGAAGATAGAGTTTAAGCTAAAGGAGGAAGAACCAGACTCTACAGCAGAGGAGGAATCAAAAGATGAAGAGCCACAAACTCCGGCTTTGAGAAGATTAGTTCAAGAAAGAAGGCAACCAGAAAGGTATAGTCCATCTGCTTTCTGTTCAAATTTTGCTTTGACTGTTACTGATGATGATCCCAGAACTATGAAGGAAGCAGTGGATTCAGAGGATGGAAAACTCTGGAAAGAGGCCATGGTTGATGAAATGGCATCTTTACACAAAAATGAGGCTTGGGATCTGGTGGAGTTGCCGGCTGGAAGGAAACCCATTGGCAGCAAATGGGTGTTCAAAAAGAAGACAAATACAGAAGGAAAGGTGGAGAAATACAAAGCTCGGTTGGTAGCAAAAGGGTATTCCCAGGTGCCAGGAATTGATTTTGGTGATATTTTTTCTCCTGTTGCCAAGGTAACTTCTATTAGATTACTTTTATCTGTTGCTGCTGCTTTTTATTTTGAGGTAGAACAGATGGATGTGAAGACAACATTTCTTCATGGGGATCTGGAAGAGGAGATCTACATGAAGCAACCTAAAGGCTTTGCAGTGAAGGGTAAGAAAGAACTGGTATGCAAGTTAAAGAAGTCTTTGTATGGGTTAAAACAGTCACCAAGGATGTGGTATCAGAAATTTGATACATTTATACGGGGACCTGGCTTCACCAGAAGCAAAGCAGATCACTGTGTGTATTTTAAATTAATTGGTGACCGTGTTACTTATCTGGTCTTGTATGTGGATGATATGTTGCTGGTTGGAAATGACAAAGAAATTATCCAGGATTTGAAGACCCAATTGTCCTCCAAATTCGACATGAAATATATTGGTGTTGCAAACTATATTTTGGGCATGTAAATAAAAGAGATCGGGCAAAGAGGAAGCTCTGGTTAAACCAGAGGAAGTATGTCGAGACAATACTGCAGAGGTTTAATATTCAAGATAGTAAACCAGTGAAGGTTCCTATTCTTGTAGGTGTGAGGTTATCTACTGAACAATGTCCCAAGACACAAGAAGAGGAAGAGGACATGTCCCATGTTCCATATGCAAGTGCAGTCAGTAGCCTGATGTATGCAATGGTCTATATTAGACCAAACATTGCACATGCAGTGGGAGTATTGAGCAGGTTTATGTCAAAACTAGGAAAGGAGCATTGGACAGCAGTGAAGCGGGTTTTCAGGTATTTGCGTGGCACTAGTGATTATGGTCTATGCTACCAAGGAAGACTAGGATTGGACAGAGAGTTGGATATTCGTGGCTTTGTTGATGCAGACTGGGCTGGAGATTTGGATAAGAGAAGATCTATCAGTGGGTATGTGTTTAACCTATTTGGAGGTGTAGTTAGTTGGATGAGTAAGAAACAATCTGTAGTGGCACTATCAACTACAGAGGCAGAATACATGGCAGCCACTCATGCAAGCAAGGAAGCAGTTTGGTTGCAGAGATTGTGTTCAAGTATGGGGTTAGTACAGGAAGCTATAAGGATAGACTGTGGCAGCCAAAGTGCAATTTTCTTGGCAAAGAACCCTGCATATCATTCAAAGACAAAGCACATTGATGTTCAGTATCACTTTGTGAGGGATATGATAGAAGACAAAAAGGTGTTGCTGGTAAATATGGACACTTTGAAGAATACTGCAGATGCATTGACAAAATCTGTTAGCTCTGAGAAGTTCTCTTGGTGTAGAGAGACAATGGGCATTTCAAGGCTGGGAAAATGACTAAGCTCTCTTGTGGCCCCCTGTGGAAAGAAAACAACAAGTGGGAGAATGTTGGGTTGTGTTATATTCTTTCCACGTAGTTAACAGGGGGCTTGAAGGGCACCTGTAACCCCACTTTATGGGGTCCGGGGCAGCGCCCCAGAAAATTTTGGTTTTGGACCCTATGTTAGGTTGGGCAGACCCACCCATGGTTTTGTGCATGATTTTCGCACATGTTTTTTGGACGTGATGGTTTTCGGTCCATGGTATTGGACGTGATGGTTTTTCGGTCCATCGTATTGGACGCAATGGTTTTCAGTGCATGGTATTGGATGCTTTGGCATGTATAAATATGTATTGTAACATTGAAAGGAACATAATGAAAAATCAAGTTGGTAGTCCCAGTTTTGGGATCCAATGGGAAAATCTCTGTGTATATGTGTTTTATGTGTTATGCTCTCGCATTGTTTATTTTTCTGTGTTTTATAATTCGTATGAAGGTAATTTCTGTACAGGGCTAAAACCTACATTGGCTCTAACAATTAGGTCAGGCCATTGTCCCAACACTTGGACACTTGGCACCCCATGTGACAACATTCCCAAGATTTAAGGGCTTAACCAGCAGGGGCGAGCATTAAGGCCTAGCCCTCAGCCCTATGTGGCCCATATGGCCATAATTTTCAGACTTATGGGGGCGTTGGGAAATTTAATCATCCAACAAAATGCACTGGTGGAGGGTGAATTTGCCACTCAGTTAGCGAATTTCAGGGCGTATTTTTAGGACCGATAGACAGAAGGTCGAATTTGTAGCATGATTAACAGTTAAGTTAATGAGAGAGCTTAGGAGCTAATATATTTTTGAGTTTTTGACCAAATTGAGCTCAGAAAGGGTGCACTTAGGGGGTTTTAGATGTTCTGAATCCATTGGTAAACTCTAATTTCTGATTTTAGCACATATACATAGTCTTCTTGTAGGTTTGAGACTAGAGGTGTATGGATCAGTCAGGGTTTGTAAGCAGTTCTGGAAGGTATTTGGGCATGGAGAAGATCTTGTAGGGGTATTCTCACCTTCAGAAGTCTACTACAACAATTGTAACTCGCAGGGTTCAGCTCATGCTTAATTTCTCTCAACATGAAGTTTTTTTTTATGTGCTTCAATGTGGAATTGAAGTGTTCATATGCTTTTTTTAGCTCATTTCAGTTGGAGTATGTCATCTTTGTAGGAGATGCTTTGAGTTTTTGTTGTTTGTGAGAGTTATTTGTAGGAGAACATTACCTTGTATGGGTAATAACCACATGATTAACTGCAACAAAAGTTTATGTACTGCATTTGATACTGAATATATGAGTGGTCTAGTCACGTTGACGGCTCGAAGAGGTAGCCCAGGAGGGGTGAACTCCATTGAAAAACATTTTCTTTTGCTCTTCATTATGCCTACATGGATTATATGTTGTTATGTTCACTATGTTAAGTTACATATGAAGACTAATTCATGTTTTGAAGCGACATTGGAAAACTTGTTGTTTCAAGATCCATTTTAACCTTGCAAAGCATCAACACAGTCCTAATTTTTTGTTTTATTATATTTTGGAAAAGAGGAATAAATCACCTAATCCAAATTCAGATCATTTTGGTATCAGAGCACTAGTTGACCAAGTTGCAAGAATGTGTAGCAAAAAGAGTCTCCAAGAGCTAGAGGAGCAGAATTTGGCTCTTCGAATGGAGAACATAGAATTGAGAAGGATGTTAGAGATATCAAAAGAGGAGAGGAGACACATGCGCTTTGTATTGCAACAGGTTCTTGATGAGAAAGTTGCAGAAAGTTCTACTCTTGTACTAGCAAGAGAAACCTGAAGAATGAATCTAATATGTGATCATGGTTCAAATAGTGGTTTTATACCATTTGTGTAAGATGTTGCATGTGAATTTTGCAAACATCTTCAAGAAGCACACCATATGTCAATGGATAAGAGTGGGTGGCTAGAGTCATCTACAAGTTGGTCATCATCGTCATCATCAAAATCTAAAAAGATGAATGAAAAGTTTAAGGAGATAATTAGCATCTCAAGTACCACTCCTTCCATTTATATGCATAACAACTCTTTTGCAGGATTTAAGAAACATACTAAATACATAGGTATGAAGTTGCTTTCCAAGATGGGATATGAAGGTGGAGGCCTCGACATAAATGGCCAAGGTATTACTAATCCAATTATGGTTGAAGAGAGTCCAAAGCATATAGAATTGGGATATGGTCTAAGGGAGTTTTTAGAATGCTCCAAACGAATTGAAATACATCAATCATCTGAGAATGAGATGTCACCACCTTGTGACAACCATCAAAGCTGTATCTCTAGAGATAGGTATAACTCTCAAGATTATTTTCCAATGCATGGGAATTTTGAATACTTGTGGAATTAGTACCCTTGTACATTTTGTGATGCACTTGACCATTGCGTGGTTGTATGTGAGAAACATATGATAATGGTTAAAATAATGAACCAAATTTTAGGCATCAAGCATAATGACTTTTCTTCACATGAGAGAACTTCTATGTCAACAAACAAGAGGAAGTTCTTCTATACTCATTGCAAGGTGCATGGACATGACACTGAACGATGTTGGAAGTTGCATCTAGAGCTTTGTTCAAAGAAAGGTAAAGAGATTATGCTACATAATGCAAGGGAAACAAGAGGTGGAAAAGAGGACTCGCAACAATCCTAAGTGACGTTCAAGACAAAGATGATGAAAGAAGAGAACCCATAAGCCTAGGAGAGGCAAAGTTTGGGTAGACTTATTGTAAAAGTTGTTTTGTAAATTTTGTAAATACTTGTTTTCATTACTTGTTTAGGTACTTTTGTAAAGTGAACAATCATTATCACTATGTTCAGCAAGTAGATGCTTTTCATTGATGTATGTATTGGCTCATTGTAATCCACATTTTTAAGGACTTTTGTGAATGTACAAGATTGTCATTACAAGTTGTCTACAAGTTTTTCATCTGCTCACAGATACAAGTATTCGATTTGAAATGTGTGTGGATAGAATATTGTTGTTAAGATTGTACAAGATGACTATGTTTTGTAGACAATCATATCATGATTTTTTTTGCAGAAGTGTACTTTTTATGTAGAAATTCAGCTTGAAGACGTTAAAGCAAATTTATGTTGTTTTTGATTTCCAAGATGGAGTCAAGTTTGTCTTCAACAGTTTAAAATTCAATATGAAGTGTTTTTGGAGCTGTGCAAAGATGAGATTAAAGAGAATGTTCATATTCCACTCATCGGTATTTTGTTTCTGCAACATCGATAAGAATAATGGCTCAAGTCTTAACAGGACATCAAGTTTTCATGAAGATGATAAGTGAACTACCTTGTTTGGAGGTTGAAGGGCACCAATTGAAAATTTTGCATTTTGGATTGAGTTTTTGGGTATTTTTGAGTTCTAGCCTCTTTATGTTGACTAGGGAAGTGAACTTTTTTAGTCCAAAAGTTCCTAGTGGGGAGGTGTGATCAGGTGATAAATTTTAGCTCAAAAATGATAGTGCCCATAAATTCTTGAAACCAACACCAAATCAAAGTGCTCATCGTTCTGAATCCAATGACGTTTGTTTCACTTCAATCCAACACCATATGCTCAAGTTATCGCGTGTTGACTGTTTGGCGAAACAACTAAAATTTGAGCAGGGTAGTTGATTGGGCAACTGACTTGGATTCCATACTACTGAGTTAGCAGGGTGACTATGCAAGCTATGGCCCAATGACAAGATGACACTTGGTAGATTTCAATTCATTGGTTAATGGTCGAATTTGATTGGTTTGTATTGTAGTTTATGTGGTCCAATGAAGTGGTGCCACGTGGCACCCCAACAGAGGTCAAAAATTTGTTTATGGCCAAATTTCCTCAGGGAGAGTCGAACACAAGACCTTGGAACCAACATTTAAGCGCCTTAATGCTAGCGCACATGTGTTCCTTGTTAAACTATGGTGGCACATTTCTATTTAAGGTTTATGAAATGTGATGTTGGGGGAAGGGGTTGGGGCTAATCCCTAGCTCCCAGTCACCTCACCACCCAAAAATCACAAGTAGAATGGAGCCGAGGGCTTGGGCTTAACAACAATTTTATACAGAAAAATTACCTATTCATCATCTCATAGGAGAAAGACACATTGGTTGAAGAAAAGATCTAAGTTACAAGCCTATTTTCTAAGGTAACTGAGCAGGAGCTCAAAATTTGCCTAAAAATCAAAGTTGTTAGAATGGTGTGGAACCTAAACGACTGCGTAGATCTCGTCATCCTAAATCCGGTGCAACTCATTCTACGTAAAACACACACCATATGCTCCCAAAAACATGATCTTTTCACTTTGTCAAACAAGTAAAAAAATTTGCAAGTGGCTGACAGGGATGTTGACTGGGCATCCGTACCCCTAGGTCGCAAGGGGAATATTCTTGTAATATTCTATTTTGGTGGCATTTTCCTATTGGTCCATGGTGTTGAGTTTGGGCCAATCAGGAGGTGACAGGTGGTTAAGTCGGAGGCTGCCACATGTCCTCCTAAAGGGACATTAAAATTTTGGTATGGCGGAGGCCAAGCTCGACCCCGCGACCTCCCACACAACAGAACAAAGAACTCACCAACGCACCCAATATTTTTTCTTAACTATTAATGGTTGTGGGTTTGATTTAATGTTTAATTCCGCCAAGGTTGGGGGGTTGGGCGGACTTAACCGCCCCCCATGTGAATGAGGCTAGCATGTTATGTAATCACTAATGGTTACCACTGAGATAACCGCTAGCCTAACCGCCGGTCCAAGCATGGCATGTGAACACCTCCACCAAGACACCGAAGGTTACTGTAACCGCAACTGCCACCGCTGACCACAAGACTAACTACTGCATGTGAACGCACTCCTGACCGCCAGCATTAACTGTGTTTGCCGGAGGGAGGGGGCCAGGGGCTAGCCCCCCATATGACCTATATTTTGGTTCTAAGGCTTCAGTAGAAAAATTAACAGTCCTACAAATCCACCTAAAACCTAGGGAATTCATTGCTCTGTTAGCCGAAAATAGGGCGAAATTGTAGGATTAGTGCCAAATTTTGTGCAATTTGTGGAGCAAATAGTGGAGAAACCAGGAGAGGTCATAACTACTCCAATTTTCGAAAAAATTGGGTGCAAAAAGAGGCTAGGTAGCCATTTTTGGATATTACGGACTCATTGGAGTATGTTTTAGAATCAAAGGAGCACTTTTGGATAGGCTTTTTGCAAATTGAAGCCTATGGTTGTCATGGTCAACTAGAGTGTTGATTCAGTTTATGGAGGATTTTGAAGATGGAGATGACCTTGTAGGGGTCTTCTAGCCTCCATATGATTTCTGCAAAAACCATTGCATCAGTGTTGTAGCTTTTATTCCTCTTTTCTCTATATGTGTTTTGGAGAAGAGACTTGTTTATGTACTTCAAGTGGATTGTGGTACTATTTATGCTCTTTGAAGTTGGAGTATGGGGTCTTGGTGTAAGATGTCTATGTTTGCTGAAGGTTTACATGTTTGATTGTAGGTTAACATGTGTATGGAGTCAGAACTCTTGCAGAAGTTGTTTCTTTGAATGAGAAACTAGCCATTCCATTTCAACAGTTTATGTAATCTTCTTTTCTAGACATTGAGCATAATGAGAAGGGGTCATGCCTTTAGAGCTAATCCAAGGAGATGTAGCCCAGGATGGGTGAACTCCTTTAACAATGGCTGGTGTATTACTGATTGATGTATGCTTCCATTTAGTGTTTTTATTTCATGTTTAAATATTTTCATGAAATTAACTTAAGAAAACACACATAAAAACTCATGTTTTTACTTGCTATTTTGGAGTACAAACCTCAAGCACATTTTTATATTTTGATGAGGATCTTAGCATAGAAATCTAATATTCCAAATTTAGATCAAGTAGGTATGAGAGTACTAGTTTTCTTAAGCTCAAGTGAGGAGAAAATTTTGGAAAGGAGAGCAAGATTGTTACAATATTTACCACGAGTTCTACCTCAAGTTGCATTACAAGCTTCAAGCAAAGCATGTCCCAAGGAGGAGAGCCTACAAGAATGTCAAAGTATGTGAAGGCTTTTAGAAAGGCTTTCTTAGACATGAAAGAAACGGTGAAAATCCTCTATGAAGAGAGGAATACCAAATTTCAAGGTGAAAACTCTAAACCTCCAAGAGGAGAATGTTTTCCAAGGGAAGAAGGTAACAAGAATGGTGATAAACCATCATCTTCTCCATAATCTTCATTTTTTTCCACAACTCTTATGCAAGATGCTAGTGTAGAAAGTCCCTCGGAGAAGGTAGATGGACAAGTTTATACCTTTTGTCCACATGATGTGGAAGATGAGGTTCTATCAACACCCAAATTCAAGGAGCTGAAAGAAGAGAGCCAAAGAGTCCAAGAGGAGACATCTAGAATCAAAAGAGAGTTTGAAAACATCTTTGTTTGTCAATCAAAAGATGAGACAAATGGTAAGAATTTACATTCTTCTTCTTTACTTGAAATTGTTGATGTAAATTCATTTGCTGCCTTCGAAAAACATAGTAAAGGCATTGGATCCAAGCTCTTGACCGAGATGGGTTACAAGGGAGGAGGCCTTGGGGTGAACCATCAAGGCATTAAAAATCCAATGGAGGCAAAGGAGAGGCCTAAATATGAAGGCTTAGGCTATGTTTCAAAAGAAGAATGTTCTTCTAGCGACAACTCTTGGGTATCGTGTTACCTTTTCCATAAGAGAGGAAATAAGGAGGCAAGTTGTTGGGATTTGCATCCAGAATTGTTACCGACTTGGTTCCTCAAGAATAAGGAGGACTTGAAGTGCAAAAAATCTCCAAAGAGAGATGAAAATTTTGAAGAAGAAACAAAGCTAAGTTCTTGTTTCCATGCAAGTTCCTCACGCAAGAACCATAAGCCAAAGGACAACAAAAAGAAGTATAATCGTCCTGTTAATTCAAATTCTTTTCATAATGGAAAAAAACATGCTGATTTGAATAAAATGTTGAGGAATGTGTTTCCATGCACCTTTTTCCTTTCATCCAACCATTGTGTAGATAAGTACGATAAAAGGAAAGTAATCATCAAGAAGATGTTCATGTCTAATGTAATTGAGACCGAAAAGGGAAAATCTCATCCAAGGTTTAAGACATGTGAGCCAAGAGAAGCTCAAAAGAACTTTTGCACTCATTGCAATATCAGTGGGAATTGGGTCAATAAGTGATGGAAGTTGTTTCCAAAACTTCATCCTGGCAAGGGAAAGAAAATTATGCAAGCAACAAAAGAGGAAACGACAAAAGAAAAAGTGGTGCAAGATGCGACCATCCCTGAAGAAGCTTCAGAAGAATAAAAATTTCAAATAGAGGGTTCATTTACCTAGTTGGGTAAGAAATGGGCGGACTATTTGTCCAATTGAAGCTTGTAAATCTTTGTTTTGCACTAGTTCCATATCCCCATAGCTGGGTAATTTGTAAAAGTGATGTTCATAAATAAATCACTTATATGAAACAATGTTTTCTTTGGGATTTATTATGCTAGTTTGGATTGTTGATAGTCAATTTGAATGGAAAATTTGGGAGTCAAGTTATTCCATCTTTTAAAATGCATTTCTATTTGTATTTTAAGAAATCATTTTAAAATTGTTGTATGAGTAGTTACAACACATTCAGTGTGTTACAAATGTGTTAAACACTCAATTTATACAAGTATTCACTATGTGAAACTTGTTTTGGTTCATTTGTCAAAATCTTTTTAGATCTTATCCTCGATAAGGATTTTGCAGAAGAGCGCCTTGGAATTCTTCTTGGGAAGGATGTTGTTGTGGATGGCCATAGCGACATGGACAAGCCGAGAAGAACATCGAACTTGAATTCTTTGGTCAAGTTATATTTCAAGTTCAACTTGAGAAAGAGCCAAGACAAGTACAAGTCAAGGCACTACAAACATCGATTGGATTGAGTTTGGAAAAATGAAGGAATTGTACCTTCAAATGCTAAACAATTGAAAGTGAACTTTTGGAGACCAAAAGTTTTTCAGTGGGGAAGAGTGATCAGGAGCTCAAAATTTGCCTAAAAATAAAAGTTGTCAGAATGGTGTGGAACCTAAACAAACAGGTAGATCTCATCGTTATGAATCTAGCACAACTCGTTTCATGAAAAATGAAAACTATATGCTCCCAGAAACGCGATATGTTCACTTTGTCAAACACGTAAAAAAATTGCAGGTGGCTGACAGGGCATCCATACCACCTAGGTGGAAAGAGGAATATTCTTATGATATTCCATTTTGGTGGCATTTTCCTATTATTCCATGTGTGTTGAGTTCAGGCCAATCAGGAGGTGACACGTGGCTAAGCACGAGGCTGTTGGGTTGTGTTATATTCTTTCCATGACTAGCCCATGTAGTTAACCGGGGGGTTAGAAGGGGGGTGGAGCCCCCATTCGTTGTGTCGATTGTGTAGCAAGGGGAGTTACAGGGGGTTTGTGGAGTATAGGCAACCCCACTCTATGGGGTCCGGGGCAGCACCCCGAAAAATTTTGGTTTTAGACCCTATGTTAGGTTGGGTGGACCTACCTATGGTTTTGTGCATGTTTTTCGCACATGTTTTTGGACACGATGGTTTTTCGGTCCATGGTATTGGATGCTTCGGCATGTATAAATATGTATTGTAACATTGAAAGGAACATAATGAAAAATCAAGCTGGTAGTCCCAGTTTTGGGATCTAGGCGAAAATCTCTCTGTATATTTGTTTTATGTGTTATGCTCTCACATTGTTTATTTTCTATGTTTTAGAATTCGTATGCAGGTAATTTATGTACAAGGTTAAAACCTACATTTGGTATCAGAGCAATTTTGGCTTCAAGGGGATGCCTTTGTTGTTGAGGGGTTTTGCTCGGGCGTGTGATAGACCCTGTTCAGTGGGAGATCTGCGAGATCGATTCTGGTAGTGAAAGAAGATGGGGAGTAGTGGAAAGATAGAGATCAAGAAATTTAATGGTCAGAGTTTTGAGTTGTGGAAACTCAAGATGGAGGATCTGTTGGTGGATAAAGATCCACAGATCACAGTAGATCCAGGTACTAAACCAACGGGAGTGTTCGATGAAGAATGGAAGAAGTTGGATCGGAAGGCAAAGAGAACAATACGGTTGTGTGTCTCAGATTCAGTATTGTAGAATGTATCAGGGGAAGCTACGGTGAAGGCTTTGTGGGACAAGTTAGGGACTTTGTACCAATCTAAGTCTTTGGTGAATAAACTATTCCTGCGGAAAAGGCTGTATAACCTGAGGATGAAAGATGGAGACTCGGTGACAGAGCATCTGAATGCATTTAATACTATGGTAAGTCAGTTAGCATCTGTTGATATTAAACTTTCAGATGAAGATAAGTGCATTAGTTTGTTGTGTTCTGAGTCTACTAGATTCGTGGCATAGTCTGGTTATTGCAATAGGTAGCAATGCAACTGCCTTGCAGTTTGATGAAATAGTCTCATCCTCGTTGATGGAGGAGATGAGACGGAAAAATATGGAGAGCCAGAATGGTGATGCCTTGTCTATACGAGGATGGTCCCAGAACAAAAACAAAAATAAGTCATCGAGTGGGAGATCTAAATCTAGAGGGAGATCTAAATCTCCAGGAAAACTTGTAAAGGTGGTGTGCTAGAAATGCAGAAAGGAAGGGCACTACAAAAGGGATTGTAAATCTAAATCTCCTGATAAAGGAAAGGGATCTGATGATGCTCCTTCTACAGAGGCGAAAACCACCTCAGATGAAGATGGGGATGTGTACTTGGCTTCTTTAAGTACACATGTAGATCATGAGGCACAGTTGATTAACTCAAGTGCATCCTTTCACTTCACTCCCCATAGAGAGTGGTTCTGCAAGTATCAGAAATATGATGGTGGTGATGTCTTCTTGGGGGATGACAGGAAGGCTAGAATCGTTGGTCGTGGAAAAGTAAAGTTGATGTTTCAAGGTGGAAGGGTTAGAGCACTTCCGAGTGTTCTGCATATTCCTGCATTAGCTAGAAATCTGATTTCTGTAAGCAAGCTGGATGATGCAAGTGTAAAAACAGTGTTCAAGAAGGATACCTGCAATATGGTTCGTGGGGCACTGGTATTGATGCGGGGAGTTCAAATTGGAACTCTGTACAAGCTACAAGGTAGCATTGTTATTGATGGGTGCAACAGCTCCATGGTTCCTGAAAGTGGAGTAGAAAATCTAGTGGTCTCTGGAGAGAAGACCATGTTGTGGCATCAAAGGCTTGGACATATTGAAGAGAAGAGCCTTCGAATACTTCATGGTAAAGTTATGGTAGAAGATATGAGTAATATCTCTTTGGATTTTGATTTCTATGAAAATTGTGTATATGGGAAGCAGAATTGGGTAAGTTTCCCCTCTGGTGGTAAGAGGGCGAAATAGATTTTAGAGCTTGTGCATAGTGATGTGTTTGGACTTGTGAAGGTTCCATCACTGGGTAAGTCTATGTACTATGTATCATTTATAGATGACTTCTCAAGGAATACATGGATATATTTCCTTAAGAAGAAATCTGAAATCTTTGACAGGTTTAAAGAATTTAAGGCTCTGGTGGAAAAGCAGATAGAGAAGAAGATAAAGGTGCTGAGAACAGGTAACGGTGGAGAGTTTTGTAGTAAGTAATTTGAACAATTCTGTAAGAAGTGTGGTATAGCACAGCAGAAGACTACTCCATATACACCTCAGCATGAAAAGGGCAAGAAGCATGCTCAGTGGTGCTGAGTTAGGACAGGAATTCTAGGCAAAGGCAGTGGAGATAGCATGTTACCTGGTCAATAGATCACCTTCATCAGCGTTGGAGGATAAGACTCCACAAGAGGTATGGACTGGTAAGAAACCTTCTCTTTCACATCTGAGGGTATTTGGATGTGATGCATATGTACATTTTCCAAAGGAGAAATGAACCAAGTTGGATAATAAAACTGAAAAGTGCATCTTTATTGGGTATAAGGATGGTTTAAAGGGTTATAAGCTTTGGAACCCAGCAACAAGGAAGGTTGTGTACAACTGAGATGTGGTGTTCAGAGAGGTGAAAGATGTTATTAAACATGAAGTCCAACCAAAGGAACCTGAGAAGATAGAGTTTGAACTAAAGGAGGAAGAATCAGACTCTACAGCAGAGGAGGAATCAGAAGATGAAGAGCCACAAACTCTAGGTATAAGAAGATCACTTAGAGAAAGAATGCAGCTAGAAAGGTATAGTCCATTTTCTTTTTGTTCAAATTTTTCTTTATCTATTACTGATGATGATCCCAGAACTGTGAAGGAAGCAGTAGATTAAGAGGATGGAAAACTCTGGAAAGAGGCCATGGTTGATGAAATGACATCTTTGCATAAAAATGAGGCTTGGGATCTGGTGGAGTTGCCGGCTGGAAGGAAACCCATTGGCAACAAATGGGTGTTCAAGAAGAAGACAAATGTAGAAGGAAAGGTGGAGAAATACAAAGCTCGATTGGTAGCAAAAGGTTATTCCCAGGTGCCAAGAATTGATTTTGGTGATATTTTTTCTCATGTTGCCAAGGTAACTTTTATTAGATTACTTTTATCTGTTGCTGCTGCTTTTGATTTTGAGGTATAACAAATGGATGTGAAGACAATATTTCTTCATGGGGATCTGGAAGAGGAGATCTACATGAAGCAAACTGAAGGCTTTGCGGTGAAGGGTAAGAAAGAACTGGTATGCAAGTTAAAGAAGTCTTTGTATGGGTTAAAAAAATCACCAAGGATGTGGTATCAAAAATTTGATACATTTATACGAGGACTTGGCTTCACCAGAAGCAAAGCAGATCACTATGTGTATTTTAAATTTATTGGTGACCATGTCATTTATCTGGTCTTGTATGTGGATGATATGTTGTTGGTTGGAAATGACAAAGAAATTATCCAGGATTTGAGGACCCATTTGTCCTCCAAATTCGACATGAAAGATCTTGGCACTGCAAACTATATTTTGGACATGGAAATTAAAAGAGATCGGACAAAGAGGAAGCTCTTGTTAAACCAGAGGAAGTATGTCGAGACAATATTACAGAGGTTTAATATGCAGGATAGTAAACCGGTGAAGGTTCCTATTCCTATAGGTGTAAAGTTATATGTTGACCAGTGTCCCAAGACACGAGAAGAGGAAGAGGACATGTCTCATGTTCCATATGAAAGTGTAGTCAGTAACCTGACGTATGCAATGATCTATACTAGACCAGACATTGTACATGCAGTGGGAGTATTGAGCAGGTTTATGTCAAAATCAGGGAAGGAGCATTGGACAACAGCGAAGCAAGTTTTCAGGTATTTGTGTGGCACTAGTGATTATGGTTTGTGCTACCAAGGAAGACTAGGATTGGACAAAGTTTTGGATATTCGTGGCTTTGTTGATGCAGACTGGGCTAGAGATTTGGATCAGAGAAGATCTAAAAGTGGGTATGTGTTTAACCTATTTGGAGGTGCAGCCAATTGGACGAGTAAGAAACAATATATAGTGGCACTATTAACTACAGATGCAGAATACATGGCAGCCACTCATGCAAGCAAGGAAGCAGTTTGGTTGCAAAGATTGTGTTCAAGTTTGGGGTTAGTACAGGGAGCTATAAGGATAGACTATGACAGCCAAAGTGCAATTTTCTTGGCAAAGAACCCTGCATATCATTCAAAGACAAAGCACATTGATGTTCAGTATCACTTTGTGAGCGATATGATAGAAGACAAAAAGGTGTTGCTAGTAAAGGTGGACACATTGAAGAATACTGCAGATGCTGTTTGGTCAATTTAGTGTGTCCTAAATTGCTACATTAATTATCAATCCGGGAGTCGTAAACTGATGAAGTGTGGCACACTAGATGTGCAAGACAACCTCTTTCTTATATTTTTGTCGTTTTTTTAATTTTTATTTTGTTTTGGGGGTTTTTATCTTAGTTTATCTCCTAATGTGAATGGAAATCCTATTCCTGAGTTTTAACAATACTCTAGAAGGCAAGTATGGATATAAATTTTAAGGCAATTGTGTCCTCTATAATGATTTCCAGAACTTAACACTTTAGAGGGTCTTAGAACATACTAATGATGAAATTAATACTTGAACGAAAATGTACTGCTATTCAAATCAAGCCAATAATGAACTACTAATCATGAAACCATTATCTCTGCTGCTATCTAAATATAGAAAAATGAATTAAGCTACTGCACTCAAATAAATCAGAAATTGCGATCTAGTAAAAGTAAAATCAATTCACATCATTCATAATCCGATTCCTCGCCAGTTAGTCTAAGCTATGGCTTTCGGAGATAATCGTCAATGATATGAGCAAGTTGATGTCTAATTGCAGAAAAGTAAAACTAAAATCAAATCACAACATTCATAATCTGATTCCTCGCCAGTTAGTCTAGCTATGGCTTTCGGAGATAATCATCAATGACATGAGCAATCTGATATCTAATTGCAGAAAAGTAAAACTAAAATCAAATCACAACATTCATAATCTGATTCCTCGCCAATTAGTCTCGCTATGGCTTTCGGAGATAATCGTCAATGACATGAGCAATCTGATATCTAATTGCAGAAAAGTAAAACTAAAATCAAATCACAACATTCATAACCCAATTCCTCACCAGTTAGTCTAGCTATGGCTTTCGGAGATAATCATCAATGACATGAGCAATCTGATATCTAAACTAACTACTAAAGCAAGTGAACAAGACTGGAATCAAAGCATAACTGGAATTAAAAAAAACTAAGAAAAGCAAAGTCAACAGAGAGGTTAATTCCATGTCACTAGTTATTACAAAAATTGCATGAAAAATGCCCGGGCCTACTTTGTCCTGAAACATACACACACTGATCAGCGTTAATAGCAATATACAAAGCTTGTAAAATCATAAACAAGAAGGAAATGTTAGAAATATATACACAGGTGAATAACTATAAAACATGTGCAGTGAAAATAAGGAAACGATACATAAAGACTGTACAGCAACAACGAAAACGAAACCTCAGCGTACAGGGGCCCTCTGCACAACCTCGGTCAACAGGCTATCAATCCAAAATTACGTTCACGCAATCATGTAGAAACAGAGTCTTCTCGTATATTTCAAAACACAGTTACAACAATAAGACTAGTGTCATGGCACAGTGAACTTTGAACAACAAAATTACATTCAAAAAGACTAACTCTATGCATATAGAAACGCGTTATTTATAACAAAGGTTATATAACTGTTTTCCTGTAAAACTACATGAACAAGAGGACACGTAAAAGACAGTGTCCATGGATTTAGCATAATGGTTTCTGAGATTATTAAATCTATCAACTGTGGTTATTGGATTCACATCATGGGGCAGTCTACAGCTGTCGACATGACCCCAAGGATCTAGGAACGACCACGAATCCTTCACGTGCTTGAAGATGGAGTCCTGTTGCTGTAGGATTCCTCTATTTGACCATCACTTGACCACCGTTGACCACAGCTTTCCTTGATGAATCCGGCTAAACCAGTAGGACCTAATCCATGTCCAGATCATTCCTTATCTACCCACGTGTCCTGTTTTTCCTGATGACACCTACAACCTGGAGTTTAACAAAAACAGTTGTGGAAAGTTGAATCAGTTGTGGAAAGTGGCTACATTCCGCAGCTTATGAGAAAAATCTAAGTCAAACAGCAAACACAAGAACATAGTTAGAAAACCACTTAAATGCTCTTTTAGAATCAATATGCAATGATTTCTGATAGCTTATGGAGTACTGGTGAGGGAAAAAGTCTGGGAAAATGTGTAGGAGAGGTGTAATTTCAAAGCTCAACATACCCCCACTGTGAAGGTGTTGCATGTCCCCATGCAACCAAAACTTTGATCATCCTCCTTTCAGTTCATGTGTTCTGAGACCTCTGCCAATACATCTAGCCTTCTTTTCTTCTTTCTTGGGACCACTACCATCCTCGACTTCCTCATTAGACACCTGAATTTGAGGTTGATGAGAGCCCTATTCAACCTCTTGTTCTTTTTCTTTAATTTTCTATTTTTCTTTTGCCATAGCCTAAGATGCAACATGGTGTTGTCGTGAATAATCTTATCTAACCTGCCCTGTTCTTTCAATGTTTCATTTTCTCTTTTGATGTGTCTATTTAAGACCTCCAGCTCAAAAACTTCTTGTTTTAGTGATTGGATTTGAGCTTCTTGAGCTGTATTAGGCTGGGCAGATGAAGCACCTGGATCTGTAGCTATTTTCTCCAAGGTCTCAATATAATCATACATTTCTTGCTGGACTGGATCTATCTCAGGTGTAGTCTTCCTTGGGCTGTCCCCAAAATCTAGTTGAGAATGACTGATCTCAAACTCTGGCCGAGAAGGACTATTTTCAAAATCTGGCTGAGGAATAGGAGTATGGTGTGGGCCACGGCCAAGAGGGATTGCTGAAGGTTGTTCTGGTGTTTCCCCTCCTAAATCAATAAAGTGGGGCCCTTTAATTTGTATTTTCCTCAATTTCCCTTTTAGTCTAGAACTTCTCCTCAAATTTTGTGGACTAATGTCTTCTTTCTCCATACTCTGTTTTTCTTTCCCTTTTCTCTTTGCTGCAATTGACTGCTCTTGAAGATAAACTAGTCTTTCAGACAATATTTGGTGGTCCTCTTCTGAGGAAGGTTCTAGGGTTTGATAGACAACCTCAATACTTATTTTCCCTTTTGATTTTCTTGGCTTCTTACCCTCAGTTCTTTCCTTCCTACCTTCAGACAGTTTTTCTTCCCTACTAGTTTCTTTGACTATGTTAGTAGGAGTATCCTGAATTCTATCACTTGTTTTCTTTCTTCTGCTTCTCCTTGATGTGCTACTTTCAGGGGTTTCTTGTGGATCTTTAAAGAAATTTCTAACCAAAAACTGCTCCCAGGTGTCCTTCTTTTCCTTCAATTGTTTTTCTATCAAAATTTTCACAAGGCCGTGATGATACAAATGGGGTTCTACGTCCCCCAGATTCTTTTGGATGGTGGTGGACATTTTCTTCAGGCTATTTAACAAGAAGTAGGGCAAATTAATAGTTTGGTTTTCTAGAAAATTCATCAGCAACCGGGTGTGGTACATGTACATTGACCCGAATCGTCCCTCACAGGTAATGAATTTCTGGATTATTAATAATAAACTAGCCCATTTTTCTTGTAAAGTAGAGACAGGGATTCCACGATTAAAGATGGTTACATCCATACCTGGATTTCGTAGGATAACCCTCCATGCTCTCTCGTCAAAGCTCTTATTTTTGAACCACCGTTCTCCCTCCTGTGGGAGTTCAGTTGCAGCTGTTATGGACGCCTCTGTGATTGAGAATTTAAGGTCTCCAACCTCACCTTCCACTCCGTCAAAAGACCTCACAAAAGTCTTCGTAACTTCCTTGTTGTAGCCTTTGAATTTCTAAATAAATTGTAGCCACCGGGCCTTCCTTAGCATGCTTTTCACTTGCGGATACCCTTCCATAAATTTGGGCCCTTCCGGTTCTGCTCTCAACAGAGGACCCATTCCTTCCCCTGCTTTAAAGTACGTCTGCGTGAATGATAGACTGACAGAGGTGAGACGGTTGTGCTTGCGGGGAATGTAGGAGGACTGGGGAAAAAACCAGTAGTCGTAAATGGCAAGACAGAGAATAGGTAGCGAGAATGAGTTCATAGAACGGAGGCTAGAGTGGGTTTACAAAACGAAGGCTTATGTGAGTAGACCAGCAATACAAATGCAACTTTGATGGGCAGTATGGAAATAGAGTGAACTTGGCAAAGTTTTGAACTAGACGGCTGCGGAATAGACGTTAGCTTGCTCACAAAATGGCTGCGGAATTTGTGCGGTAGGAAAGGAGCCATGACCAAATCGATCACGTCCTCATAATTACCTGACTTAACAGATGGAATGTCAAAGTACGATTGAACATGAGTTAAAATCAGGAAGATGGATCATAGAGCCGTTAGGAATTAATGCAAGGTTCGTGGTGAAATTATGAAAAGGTTATGGAGCGGTTATGAAATCTATCAAGGTGAATCATTACATATCATGGAGCTGATGGTTTCATAACTATGTAAAATGTGTTTTAAAATGCTATTTGAAACGAACTTTGCTCATACCTTGGAACTTACCACTTCCGTCCACTGACCTTTGATTGGCTGCTTATTGCATGCTCCTAAGTGCTTTATATCTTCAGAATATCTTCCTTTTGCCATACCTGCATTTGATTTTCATGATCATTTAACTAACATCTGACTGTCAATGTTGAAAAACAGAGTGGTGGCTGCGGAATCAGCTTCTGGCTGCGGAAACTGGGTTCAGCTGCGGAAACTGACACAGTAATCATATGACTGAATGGAGATGGATAAATGATGACTGAATGAATGAAAATGGTCATAAAAGGAATTTTATTGGCGGAATGAGATGATGAAATGAAAATGAAATGAAGTGAGGTGAAATGAAGTGAAGTGAGATGTCATGACACTATGGATACAATGAGAGAATTTTTTTTTTTGGAAAATATAGGGCGTCAGGAGTTCCTGATTTTCGCCCTGTATTTTCTGTATAAGACTACAAATCAGTGATAGGTTTTCAGGCTTACACACATTTTTTTATTTATTTTTTGTTAGAAACAGAAAAAAAAAAAGGCTAGGCTGGTGGAGAAGAAGAATTTTTCTTCACCAGCCTTATTGTAGAACTATCTTGAAATATTTTGACAAATTCCTATTTTGAGAGTGGCTTATGATAGATCTTTAATCTGTGGCCACTCACAATAAGAGGAGTTTGATGTTCATCAATGGTTTTGATTCTTACCACTCCATTGCTAAAGATTTTGTCAATCTCATATGGCCCAAGCCAATGAGTCTGAAATTTTCCTTTAAAATCTTTAAACTTGGAATCAAATAGCAATGCCCAATCTCCTTCTTGAAACTTTTTCTCCTTGATGTATTTGTCATGCCATTTAGCTCTTTGATATTGAACTAGATCAGTTCTTAAGATTGCCTCTTGTCTGATCTCATCTAGCTCATTCAACTACTCCATTCTATGCTTTTGGGCTTCTGATAGATCCATTCCCAACTGAACTGCCATCTTGAAAGTTTTGACTTGGAACTCAATGGGGAACAGGACTTGTTTCCCATAAACAAGTTCATAGAGAGAATGTCCTGTTGTATTTCTCCATGTATTTCTGTAGGCCCACAAGGCTTCAGGAAGCCTTTCTACCCAATCTATTCTGTGTAGATGAATAGTTTTGGTGATGATATCTTCAATAACTTTGTTTGTAGACTCCACTTGACCATTTAGTTGCGGATGGTAAGGAGTAGATTTTCTGTGCTTGATTTTGTATTCTTCCATCAACTTCTCCACCAGGTTGGATGTGAATTGACTTCCTTGATCTGTCATAATTTCTCTTGGAACACCAAAGCAAGTGAAAATATCCTCATAAAGAAAACTAACAACTGAATTTTCAGTAGCAGAAAATAATGCTTTTGGCTTCTACCCATTTAGTGACATAATCAGTACATACCAATATATATGTTCTTTGTTTAGATGGTGGGTTAATAGGTCCAATGAAATCTAAAGCCCATATTTCAAAGGGTACGATGAGTACCTATGGCTGTAATATAATTTCATTTGAAAGGGTAGGTTTCCCTACTCTTTGGCATCTGTCACACCTTTTGACATATTATTTTGCATCTTTGAAGAGGGAGGGCTAATGATATCCTAAAGAGAGGATTTTATAGGCTATCCTTTTGTCAACAAAGTGTCCACCGCATGGTTCATCATGACATGCTTTGAAGATATCAGGCATTTCATCTTCCCTAACACATCTTCTGATCACAAGATCTGGCCCTGTCTTAAACAATTCGTTAGAAATCCATGAATATTTTGAACTCTCCTGAGTAAACTTTCTTCTTTCACTAGGAAATAAATGTGGAGGTAATTTCCCTGTAACCAAATAGTTAGATATATCTGCATACCAAGGGGTCTTAGTAGTTACTGCAAATAAATATTCATCAGGAAACTTATCCTCTACACGAGAATCTTCTTTATTATTCTGAATCCTAGACAAGAAATCAGCTACTGTATTTTGTTTCCCTGGTCTATCCAATATAGTAATATTGAATTCCTGTAAAAGTAGGAGCCACCTTGTAACTCTGCCATTAGTAATAGGTTTGTTCATTAGATATCTAATCGCAGAATGATCAGTATGAATAAAATTTTCATAGCCTGTTATATAATGTCTAAACTTATTAATTGCATGAACAACAACTAAAAACTCTTTTTCAGTCACAGCATAGTTCAACTCAGTGGGAGTTAAGTTTTTACTGGTATAGTAAATGGCATAAGGAACTAAATCTTTTTGACCCAACACAGCTCCTAAAGTTGTATCTGAAGCATCTGTGGAAATATGGAAAGGAAGTTTCAAATTTGGTCCTCTCAAGATAGGCGCTTCAGATATTCTTGTTTTTAAAGTTTCAAATGTTGATTGACAATCAGGATCCCATTTGAATTCACAGTCTTTTGTAAGCAATTTGAAGAGTGGAGATGCTATTTTAGTGAAGTTTTCTATAAATCTTCTATAGTATCCAGTAAATCCTAGAAAACTTCTAACATCTTTTTGACAATTTGGAATAGGCAATTTGGAGATGACTTCAACTTTTGATCTATCAACTTTAATCCCATCCCCTGAAATATGATGTCCCAAAACAATACCTTCAGTAAACACCATAAAGCATTTTTCATGGCTTAATGAAAGGTTTGTCTCTTTACATCTTATAAGGACTTTTTCCAAATTTTCTAATGCCTCTTCAAACGAATCACCATAAACTATAAAATCATCCATATAAACCTCTACACAATCATGGATTAGATCAGAAAAAATTCCTAGCACTACTCTCTGGAATGTTGCGGGTGCATTACATAATCCAAAAGGAAGCACTCGATAAGCGAAATTCCCCATGGACAGGTAAATGTGGTCTTATCCTGATCCTCAGGTGCTACCTGAATTTGATTATAACCACTAAAACCATCCAGAAATGAAAAGTACTTTTTGCCTGCTAATGTATCTAATACTTGATCGATAAAGGGCAAAGGAAAGTGATCCTTCAAAGTTGCTTTGTTCAATTCCCTGTAATCAATGCATACCCTCCATTTACCATTCTTTTTAGGTACTATAACCAAAGGAGAAACCCATCGGCTATCTGAAATTGGATAAATGAAGTTTACATTAAGTAGTTTTTGGAGCTCTTCTTTCACTATCTCCCTAAGATTTGGATTCATCCTTCTCTGAGGTTGTCTGATTGGTCTACTGTTTTCCTCAATATAGATATGATGGATGCAAGTCTTAGGGTCAATACCTTTCATATCAGTATACTCCCATGCAAATGCAGTAGAATGTTTTTGCAAGATTTTGGTTAGCTCTTCCTGTTGTGATTTTTCCAAATTTTTGTTGATATTCAATGTTTTACCTGGAAAAATTTCAATGGTAGAACTACCAAGCTCTTCCATAGAGTAAAGAGACATTTATCTTGATGATAAATACTCAATGTCAGAATCTAACTGAAATTGTGTGTGGTCATATTCTGAAGATGTTCCAAAATTTTCTAATGTGTTCAGAATTTGACTATCTTCACTAATTTCAGAAATGGTAAAGACAGGTTGTATACTGTCCTCATCATCGACCCATTCATTGTCTCCTACTTCTGTAATTGCTTTTGCTGGAGGATACAAATTGAATTTCTTTGTCGAACTACCATCAGAAATGTACATATCTCCATATCTACAACTAATGAAAGCATCAGTTGTGGCTAGCCAAGGTCTTACTAAGATGAGTGGGTGCCCTCCTAAATTACTCTTGGGAGTCAAAATCATGAAATCTACTAGATATTCCCACGAATCTAGGGGGACTGAAATGTCTTCTAATACACCATCTAGTTTGATTATTGATCTATCTGTAAGTTGCAGTAAGGTAGGTGTAAAAAGAAGATTAGGAAGTTTAAGCTGTTCCATAGTCTGTCTACTCATAATGTTAATAGTAGCCCCTAAGTCGATCAGAGTATTTGGAATTTCTATCCCATTTATATGTGTCTTGACAATTGGACTACCTAGATCTACATATTTCTGCATGGTAATTTTTCCCATCATGATTTCTGCAATTTTTCCTACCAGGTGGATTCTTCTTGTATCTCTTGGTTTCCTGCCTGGTCTTTTGAGACTCAACTCCTTTATTGTTTTTGCTAGAATAGGAATCTCTCTAATGGCTTGTAGCAAGGGAATCTTGATACAAACATTCTTTAATTCATCTAGTAAATCATAGTCAGGCAACAAAATTTGTTTTTCCACCCCTTTGTCAATTTGTAATCTTTCATGGAAAGGAGGTGTGGATGAAGATGCAGGTTGCTCAACTACAAGAGTTGTGGGGGTCGAATCGTTTTATTTTTCTTTTTCAATGTTTGGGTTTTGAAGAGATGCTTCCTCAGAACCTTTATTGGTTTTAAGAGAATCCTCCTCAGAGGTATCTTTCTTTTGAACATCTATAGAAGGTTTTTCTAAAACTCTACCAGACTTGAGTTGTACATCATTGAGAGGAACAATCATATAGGTAGGAAATTGTTGTCCTTCTACCATGTAAGCATTCTGAGGATTTTTGTTATTGAGATTTGGCAATGGCTGGGATGGTAGTTGATTTTTATTTTATTGAAATGGAAGCAAGAGTTGAGAATTTGGATTTTGTTGAGAAGGTTGGTGTTGCGGAAATGGTAATGAAAGTTGTGGGTTTTGATTTGGAATTTGTGGATTTTGTTGATTTTGAAAAGATAGAGGATATTGATAAAATTGAGCAAATATCCCATAAGGATTTTTCATCCCTTGTGCCCATGATTGGTATGGATTTTGAGATTGGGGCCAAGGTTGTTGCCAAGAATTCCAATTTGGTGGGAGCTGAAAGTTCATAGGATTGTTAAATCCTTGATTTTGTGGCCCCTGCCATGGTCTTCTTGAAACAAAACAAAGGGATTCTACTGAATTTGGATCTTCCTGAAAGATAACTTTGAGCCCAGGAATTGAAGGACAATCCTTGGTCTCATGGCTTTCTGAGCAAATCACACGTCTCTACAACTTTTGCATCTAAGGGACATTCCCTTAAAGCATGTTTCTTTCTACATTTTGGACAAAAGATGGCTAAGGCTTTGGCTTCTACTTTCTTCTTGTTTTGTATTTTAAGGGTGTCTAGTTGTTCACTAAGGCTCCCTAGAATATCAGTTTTGAACTCATCAAGAATATTGCCAATCTCTACCCTACTTACTGATCCAGTTGCAGATTTGTTTGCTCTAAGAAGAGAAGGATCTCTAGGCCCTTTTCTAGTTTTAGATTTTCCCCTTGAGAGATGGACACATAGTTCTGCTATGTCATGGAGTAGAAGTTGAGAAATATCTCCCTTCCCCATCATGTTTAAAATATCTATCCATTCATCTCTAATGGCTTTCGGTAGAAGGGCTTTCAAGGTTTCCTCATCTAAATTACTCATTTTTGCTCTCTTTAAGTTGTATTGAAATCTTTCAAGTAAATCCTCCAAGTTTTCATCTTATTTTTGCATCATCTTGAATACCTCATCCTTATGATTGGTGGGCATACAATAATCCAAATATCTATCCAAAAATGTTTGTTTCATATCATTCCAAGTCCTAATAGATTGGGTGACTAATCCCATAAGCCATTTCAAAGCAGCTCCTTTCAATGTTGAAGGAAACAGTTTGAGTTTTTGAGAGTCTTCCATATAGTCATAGGTTCGGCACAAGACTTCAAACTCAAATAGAAATGTTTCAGGATCCTCACTTCGCAACCCATAAAAGTTTGGGAGGATAGATGGTGAAATGTTTTTCATTGTTGTATGGGTTTCCTCATCGACTATAGGGAATCCAAATGAGTTATCTCCATCCCTTTTTCCCCCATTGTTACCTCTACCTCCTCCATTGTTTTCTCCTCCTCTACCTCTACCTCTACCGCCTCCTCCAAATCCATTCACCACTTCCTCTGTCATGATAGTTTCCTCAGAGTTCTCAGAGTCCTCTTCTTCAGGTGATTCTACTTCTCTAATTACAATATGTTCCCCTGTAGAAGTGAAGAAAGGTTCTTCTCCTAGGTCAAATTTGATGGATAGTGTGGGAGAGTCTCCTAATTCAACTGCTGCCCCTTGAATTCCAGGAATCCTAAGGCTGGGATTGTGATTCGGAGATGATGGAGGTGTATCTTGTCTATTCCTTGAAGTAGCTGGAGTTGTGAAAATCGAACTTTTGGCCCTAGCTATAAACCTTCCCCTAGAATCTCTTGCTCTATGCATGTCATTTTTTATATTTTATATTTTTTAAGTTGGGCTAATAATTCTCTTTTTGATCTTCCAGGTCACACTAGGTGCAAGAAGAGAGCATAATCAAGAAATTATTGAGCTAACAACTCTCTTTTCTGATCCTCCAAATCACACTAGGTGCAAGAGGAGAGCATACTTTAAGAAGTTATCAATTTTTCCCTTTTTTTTTTTTAAGAGATTGGCTACCTAGTTACACTTCCCTGGCAATAGCCCCAAAATGTTTGGTCAATTTAGTGTGTCCTAAATTGCTACATTAATTAACAATCCGGGAATCATAAACTGATGAAGTGTGGCACACTATATGTGCAAGACGGCCTCTTTCTTATATTTTTGTCGTTTTTTTAATTTTTATTTTGTTTTGGGGGTTTTTATCTTCATTTATCTCCTAATGTGAATGGAAATCCTATTCCTGAGTTTTAAGAATACTCTAGAAGGCACGTATGGATATAGATTTTAACGCAATTGTGTCCTCTATAATGATTTCCAGAACTTAACACTTTAGAGGGTCTTAGAACATACTAATGATGAAATTAATACTTGAACGAAAATGTACTGCTATTCAAATCAAGCCAATAATGAACCACTGATCATGAAACCATTATCTCTGCTGCTGTCTAAATACAAAAAAATGAATTAAGCTACTGCACTCAAATAAATCAGAAATTGCGATCTAGTAAAAGTAAAATCAATTCACATCATTCATAATCTGATTCCTCGCCAGTTAGTCTAAGCTATGGCTTTCGGAGATAATCATCAATGATATGAGCAAGTTGATGTCTAATTGCAGAAAAGTAAAACTAAAATCAAATCACAACATTCATAATCTGATTCCTCGCCAGTTAGTCTAGCTATGGCTTTCGGAGATAATCGTCAATGACATGAGCAATCTGATATCTAATTGCAGAAAAGTAAAACTAAAATCAAATCACAACATTCATAATCCGATTCCTCGCCAGTTAGTCTAGCTATGGCTTTCGGAGATAATCGTCATTGACATGAGCAATCTGATATCTAATTGCAGAAAAGTAAAACTAAAATCAAATCACAACATTCATAATCCGATTCCTCGCTAGTTAGTCTAGCTATGGCTTTCGGAGATAATCGTCAATGACATGAGCAATCTGATATCTAAACTAACTACTAAAGCAAGTGAACAAGACTGGAATCAAAGCATAACTGGAATTAAAAAAAACTAAGAAAAGCAAAGTCAGCAGAGAGGTTAATTCCATGTCACTAGTTATTACAAAAATTGCATGAAAAATGCCCAGGCCTACTCTATCCTGAAACATACACACACTGATCAGCGTTAACAGCAATATACAAAGCTTGTAAAATCATAAACAGGAAGGAAATGTTAGAAATATATACACAGGTGAATAACTATAAAACATGTGTAGTGAAAATAAGGAAACAATACATAAAGACTATACAGCAACAATGAAAATGAAACCTCAGCGTACAGAGGCCCTCTGCACAGCCTCGGTCAACAGGTTATCAATCCAAAATTACGTTCACGCAATCATGTAGAAATAGAGTCTTCTCGTATATTTCAAAACACAGTTACAGCAATAAGACTAGTGTCACGGCATAGTGAACTTTGAACAGCAAAATTACATTCAAAAAGACTAACTCTATGCGTATAGAAATGCGTTATTTATAACAAAGGTTACATAACTGTTTTCCTGCAAAACTACGTGAATAGAGGACACGTAAAAGATAGTGTCCATGGATTTAGCATAATGGTTGTCGAGATTATTAAATCTATCAACTGTGGCTGTTGAATTCGCATCGTGGGGTAGTCTACAACTGTCGACATGACCCCAAGGATCTAGGAACGGCCACGAATCCTTCATGTGCTTGAAGACGGAGTCCTATTGCTGTAGGATTCATCTGTTTGACCACCGTTGACCACAGATTTCCTTGATGAATCCGGCGAAACCAATAGGACCTTATCTATGTCCAGGTCGTTCCTAATCTACCCACGTGTCCCGTTTTGCCTGATGACACCTGCAACCTGGAGTTTTAAAAAAACAACTGCGGAAAGTTGAATCAGCTACAGAAAGTGGCTGCATTCCGTAGCTTACGAGCAAAATCTAAGTCAAACAGCAAACACAAGAACATAGTTAGAAAACCACTTAAATGCTCTTTTAGAACCAATATGCAATGATTTCTAATAGCTTATGGAGTACTGGTGAGGGAAAAATTCTGGGAAAATGTGTAAGAGAGGTGTAATTTCAAAGCTCAAGAGATGCATTGACAAAATCTGTGAGCTCTGAGAAGTTCTCTTGGTGTATAGAAACAATGGGCATTGCAGGGCTAGATAAATGACGAAGCTCTCTTGTGGCCCCCTGTGGAAAGGAAACAATAAGTGGGAGAATGTTGGGTTGTGTTACATTCTTTCCATGACTAGCCCACGTAGTTAACTGGGGGTTAGAGGGGGGTGGAGCCCCCCCTTCATTGTTCCGATTACGTAGCAAGGGGAGTTATAGTGGGTTTGTGGGGTACAGGTAACCCCACTCTATGGGGTCTCGGGTAGCGCCCCGGAAAATTTCAGTTTTGGACCCCATGTTAGGTTGGGCGGACCTACCTATGGTTTTGTGCATGTTTTTCACACATGGTTTTCGACGCAATGGTTTTTCGGTCCATGGTATTTGATGCTTCGTCAAGTATAAATATGTATTGTAACATTGAAAGGAACATAATGAAAAATCAAGCTAGTAGTCCCGGTTTTGGGATCGAGGGGAAAATCTCTGTGTATATTTGTTTTATGTGTTATGCTCTCACATTGTTTATTTTTTGTGTTTTAGAATTCATATGCAAGTAATTTCTGTACGGGGTTCAAACCTATAGAGGCCACCACATGTCCTCCTAAAGGCGCATTACAATTTTAGTATGGAAGAGGTTGGGCTTGACGCTGGGACCTCCCACACAATAGACCAAAGAAATCACCAACACGCCCAAGATTTGTTTCTTAACTATTAATGGTTGTAAGTTTGATTTAATGTTTACTGTCGCTGAGGTTGGGGGGTCGGGCAAACTTAACCGCCCCCTATGTGAACGCGACTAGCATGTTATGTAACTGCTAATGGTTACTGTCGTGATAACCGATAGCCTAACCACTGTTCCAAGCATTGCATGTGAAAACCTCCACCAAGCCATAGATGGTTAACGTAACCGAAACTGCCACCGCTAATCACCAAACTAACCACTGCATGTGAATACGCTCCTAACTGCTAGCATTAACCGTGCCTACCTGAGGGAAGGGGCTAGCATTGTGGGCTAGCCCCCATATGACCCAGATTTTGGTTCTAAGGCCTCAGTGGCAAAATTAATGGTCCTACAAATCCGCCCAAAATCTGGGGAATTTGTTGCTCCGTTAGTGGAAAATGGGGCAAAATTGTAGGATCGGGGCTAGATTTTGGGCAATTTGTGGATTGAATAGTGGAGAAACTAGGAGAGAGGTAATAACTTCTCCAGTTTTCGACCAAATTGGGTGAAAAAAGAGGCTAGGTAGCCATTTTTGGACATTCTAGACTCTTTGGAGTAGGTTTCAAAATAGAAGGAGCACTTCTAGATAGGATTTTTGCAAATTGAAGCCTATGGGCGCCATGGTCAACCAGAGTGTTGATGCAGTTTATGGAGGAGTTTGAATATGGAGATGACCTTGAAGGGGTCTTCCAACCTCCATGTGCTTTTTGCAATAGCCATTACATCAGTTTTGAAGCTTTTATTCCTCTTTTCTCTATATGTGTTTTGGAGAAGAGACTTGTTTATGTACTTCAAGTGGATTGTGGCACTGTTTATGCTCATAGAAGATGGAGTAGTGGGTCTTGGTGTAAGATGCCTATGTCTGCTGAATTTTTAATGGAGTGATAACTCTTACAAAAGTTGTTTCTTTGAAGGAGAAACTAGCAATTCAATTTCAACAGTTTATGTACTCTTCGTTTCTAGACATTGAGCATAATGAGAAGGGGTCATGCCTTTAGAGTTGATCCAAGGAGATGTAGCCCAGGATGGGTGAACTCATTTAACAATGGATGGTGTATTACTTATTAATGTATACTTCCATTCAATGTTTTGATTTCATGTTTAAAGTTTTTCAGGAAATTAACTTAAGGAAACACACATAAAAACTCATGTTTATACTTGCTATTTTGGAGTACAAACCTCAAGCACATTTTTATATCTGGTTAGGATCTTAGCATAGAAATCTAATATTCCAAATTTAGATTAGTAAAGCACCCTAGAAATAGACATGGAGAGTTATAACGCTTTCTAGCTCTTAGCCAAAAGTGTTAGTCCCTAGGTTAATGCTATGTTTTTCCTAAGGGGTAGAGTTACTAAATATTTACGAGATTCCAGAGGTCAAAGTGTGAGTTGATTGACTGACACTTCACTTTTCACTCAAATTTCAGCTCGAAAAGCAGGAAACATTTACCTTAGGCCTAACTAAGGACATTTCTATTCCTAACAGAGTCTCATGGGAAGGGAAAGATAAATAAAGCAAGGCAAAATCCAAGCTTATGTCTCATTGGAACTCATGAAATAATTGGCAAGGATGAGCCTCTCTCCATCTATAAATTGGAGGCTTGGTCACTGTAACAAATGGTCAAATGGTTGTCGAAAGTTTGCAAGAGATTAAGTATTGTTATATTGCCAAGAAATTGTGAGAGAGAGAGAGTTGATCTGAAGGATTAGAGGAGGCTTGATTTAGCAAAGATGGTTGTAAACATTATTCTTCTATCTAATAATATAGATATGTTTTTGTGTTGTCTACTTGACCGTGTCGATGTTGTATTCCTTTCCATGTTGGTTCGAATCCATGATTAATAAGTAGATCAGATGCATTCTAGCTTATATTATCTTATATATTGATGTTTTGATTATCAAGGTTTATATGTTGTAGAGATTACACTTTGTCTTGTTTATTTGTAGGTTGTGATCTAGGAGTTGGTGCAAAGGTCTTCCACTTTTCCACATTGAGTTATCCAATAGGGCTACACAAAAGACTAAGGAAATATTTCTCCTTTTTCTTTGTCAATCATGGATTAATATGAATATATGTGTGCTTCTTTATGACAGTTGCAGCTAATCTTAAACAGTCTGCCTTATGTATTGGGAAGACCTGAGAGAGTATTTCATACAAAACCACTCGTGCATTAATACATATAGCAGAAATTTTGATTCCACTGGGGACTAATACTTAGTTCCCAGTTTTGATCTTTTGGTTCTGTTGAGGCCTCAAAAATCACTACTTCAACACAGGGGGAAAACCACCCAGTCTGGACATTAAGACAACTCCTTTTCTGTTTAGGTAGTGGCTCCGACTAGATTGTATGACACCAGTTTCCCAATGAAAGGTGATTGAATGAGTGTGTAATGCTTATAGTGAAGTGAAATATATGGATTTGTAGTAATGCATTAAAAATAAAAATAAATGCATTAATATACTCTATAACCCAAGATTGTTTAACTTTTATCTAGATGCAATCTATAATGATTTTCCTTAGTAAATGACAATATAGATTTCTTAAAAAACAATGGAAATGAAAGTATTTCAAGATGATTATTTTGATTAAATAGTTAATCAAAATAATGTGTAAACTCATATCACATTTAGAATATCAAAGTAAATTGCTTAACATGTATAAAAATATCAATGGCAGAATGATCAATAGTGAATACATGTAACATTGTTCTTTAAGTATCAAATAATAAGCAATCTGAAAAGATAAATTTACTATTTACTTATGAAAAAACATAGGTACAATGATAGAAATACTAGATACACTTTGCTCAGCTCATAAAAGAAATAGCAGCAGTTTATTCTTTCCCACAAAGATGATTACAGGAATACAATAATGCAACTTCTCAAAATACTTTATGAAAATTCCTAAACAATGTTCCAGTCATTCTATTGAGAAAAGGATGAAAGTACAATAGTGCGAGCTTTCGTAAGCCTTTCTTCATAAAATTCAGGATCTTTATTTCATACAAAAAGTAAGCTTAAATAACAGAAAACAAAATGAATCTATTGTGTAGAGCGTTGAGGGCATTTAAACAGCTCCCTTGAACAATTCTTAAAGGAAAACATTTTTTTTTTTTAGTATTTTCTGAAAATGATTTATTGTCACCATCAACTTCATTTGTTCTGTCGAATTCTCTAGACATATGTCCATCCATTTGAACTGATCTGCCACTTATCAGCACAAATTTCCTTCTCTGTCATGAACCTGAACATAGAAAATAGGAATCGATAAGCGAATTTTATTTGAAACAAATCACATTTTGTAGGAAATCAGGAAATATGTAGAGAGCAATAAATCCCAACATAGAAATCATGGAGAGGAATGCAGAGTGAGGAGGTCGACTTCACGAATTATTGCAATCAGAAATAAGATTTTGGGGAGATCATAAACAATTATAATCAGATTAGAATCAGGGGCGGAACTCAAAAAAATCGTAATTGGTTTAGACCAGGAGTATTTCATACAAGATCCCAAAGGGGGCCTTTTCAAATAAAATCACAATCACAATCAGAATGGGTAGGAGACAATGAAATGGTGATCTTTTGTTATTTGTGTATGCGGATGCGAGGTTTTATAAATTACAGTGTATAATCCTATTGGGTCCAGGGCTTATCACATATTGCAATACATATGATTTATCGCAGTCACAAATCAGAGTTGCAGATTATAAGAAGTGGTTGAAATATTTGCGATTTGAGATATGCAAGATGACATCAGGGATGACATCATGGTGACGTGGTAGATGATGTGGCAGGTGGCATGTGACGTGGTAGGTGACATGGCAAATGACATGGAACTGACGTCACTACTGAGGTTATATCGCAATTGGCATTGGGATGTATATCACAATCGGCATTGGGATGAGGCATGAATTTTTAGAACTTTGTGATTGCAATATAGGCCCCAGACATGATATTAATATAAATCGCAGTGTATAATCCAGGCGGGTCCGGGCCTTATCACATATCGCAATCGGCAGTTCAGAGCGGGGTCGGACTTAATATTTTTTGCGATAGCCCATAGATGCGATATTAATATGGATGGGATTTAATTTTCCTGCTGGGTCTGGGCTTTATCGCATATCGCAATGGGGAAGGGGATGGACTTAAGCCTTTGAAATTTGTGATAGCCTGTGGATGCAGGATTTTATGGATTGTCATTAACTTTCTTGTCGGGTCTGAGCCTGATCATAGATTGCAAATCACAAAGGTAATGGGGCATGGACTTATATGATAGTGGATACTGCGATTGCAATGGACGCGGGGCCCTTTAGACTTGCAGTTAAGAAACTGTTCGGGTCCAATCTAATCACATTTCGTAATTCAATGTTAGTGGGGAGTCTTTGCCTTTCGATTTTTTATTATGGGATGTACAATGCATGGTATGGAGGAGTTGTTTGGATATTTGGGAATTTAAAAAAAACTTCGATTTAAATTAATTAACTCGTTTTGTTTTAATACTTAAGGTTTTTAAAGCCTAAGTATAAGTCCTGGTTCCGGGTGCTATTTAATTTGGGTTTTTTTTTGGGATAATCAAGGTTTAATACTTTGGTTTTAATAAAAAATCCTAAGTATTAAACTTTTATTATAAGGATTTTCTAAAATTGAAGGGTACCTATTTTAATATAATAAATTTCATAGGAACTTTATAATACATTAAAATGGGGTTTGTTGAATAGTACAACAGGTTCCCAAATATCTATTTCTTTCAAGGCCTTCCTGTTCTTCTTGGTTCCCATTCTGACCTCTTAGGATGCTTCCCAACCTCCTCTGTTGTGCATGTCCTTTGATCAGACCCCCATTGACCCATTTTACAACCTTTGTCTTTGTAACACACCCTATTTGTGGAGTCGAGTGAGCTATAACGCTCCTGAGGCACTTGGACAGAGCATTGGTCATGTTATTAATGCTTTGCTTCCTCTTCTGAGAAGCGTTAGTAAGCCATTATCTTGAGATCCACCCTGTTCTGTGGATTCCTGGGTTGGGAGGTTGTTTGTAGTATGTTCTAGAGATCTGCAACTATGCACGGTGTTTTGTTTCCTACTTCTATGATCATTTTTATTTTTAGAAAAATAGTTTGGGTGCATTTGTTTTTCAAGAAAAAGAAAATGAAAAAAGTTGTTTAAACTTTTTGTTTTAGTTGGTTTAATTCTATATATATTAGGTTAGTTGTTAAAGAACATTGAATGTATGCATGTTGTGCATGTGTTTATTGCATTTGGGTACATTGTACTTAATTGATGTAAAGCTAACCTCTCCTTGTAAGAGCTCTTTTTCATTTAACGAAAATATGAAACCATTTTTTTTGCACAGTTTGTGTCATAGTCACACTGAACTCCATACGTCAACACCCCTCCGAAGACATTAATACAAGTTCACATAAAATCAAAACTTAATAAAAGTAATCAAAAACCCTTTTTTGAGTATACACACATATTAGTCTAGGCTAGGATCTTGGGCTAGGCAGTGGTGAGTAAACTACCCAAGATCACAAAACTAAGATTAGTGTCGTTAAAGAGAGTAAAATCTTGCTACACTCATATCAACCAAGATTGCTCCCCTTAGAAATGAGTTAAATGTGAGACAACATTGGGGTGTGAGAGAAGGTATCCCACCTTAGATTGCATTTCCATTGGGTATTCCCTGTACTGGGGATCCCCTCAGGAATATCATAGCTTAGTCGGGGACTCAGTTATCCTGCCCAAACAACGCATTGTCTATGAACATGTTCCCCCCAGTGGTGTCTGTGATTTTAGGAAACCTTAGTGGGAAGAATTTTTTAGGGACGAACACAAGCTAACTTGGGCAGGCTACCTTGTTACCTAAACAGACGAACCTACTCTGTCTTCAGTTTTTTGGAGGGTGCTCGACTTCATGAGAGTACTTAGCCCCTTAATTTGAGGTTTGGGTGAAGCTTAGGAGTAATCATAACTATACATTTGGTCGTCTCTCTCTTTTAGCCACTATGATATTGGGTTTCATCTATAGAAAATGGTGGTTATCAGACAAAGTTATATCCCTTGACTACTTGTTGATTGAATTTTAGAGTATTTTATGATTTTCAGGTGCTGGTTTGTTATCACTGAGACTATAATAAATATCACTTTAATTTTTTTGGATAAAATATATCTGTCAATGTGGCTACATACGAACCTCGTCATCAATCTAGGTGACAACAAATTCTTCCTCTGTTGACCTTGGAGGGACTATCGAGCCTTGGTGATCCAAATTCTCCCTCTTTAGGAAATCAATCTCCAGTGTCTAACACTAAATCACATAACACTTCCCAAGAAACTATATTGCCTGAGGACTTTTTTAACGAAGGAGTTGTACCTCCTTACAATCCTCCCCTCACCGATCCTCTTGGACTAGTGTTGATTTAGGTAGCACCTATACCTGTCATGTCTTCGTCAGTACCCACATCCAATATTCCCATAACGACTAATGGGTCATGGTCCTTTGTGGACAAATTTTCTCCACCATCACTAACTGGTTACCCTGCAATTCAGATTATGCCTAATCAGAGAAACCTAGTTACACATGCTATGAGTGGAATCCAATATATCCCGGTTTCTGCCCCTTTTGTGTCAGCGCTTGTACCTTTGACTATCACTCCTAGTAGCGTTGTTAGCACGATTACCTTCAGTTAACCCTTTTGGTTGGAACCCTTTGCTAATTTCAAACCCCTAGGCTCATATTCCCGGGGGCAATGTTCCCAACATGCATATATCAGTATGGGGCATTACTATTCCCCCTCCTCCTATAGGACAACTTGGTTTGTCAATGGTCAACTTACTTACTCAAATTGGACATTATCCTAGTGTCAGTCATGTGCCTATGGTCAACTATATGGCTAGTGGGATCCCTCAACCCAGTCCTGCTCCATCCATTTGGGCACCCCCTCCTCAACCTCAAATGGTCCAAGGGGGAAATTTTTATCTTCAGGGAAACCATCCTTTTGTCCCCCAGCCTAATATCCCTTATGTATTGCGACCCTATATAACTGTTCAACCACAACAAGGAGGTTATTATCTGATGAATCCTATGTATCTTATTTGGAACAACTTGATGGGAGGAACCCCATGTCCTTCAAGTCATTCTTCATCACCTTAGACATTGGTCAGACTCAGGGGAACCTAACACTTTTCCTTTTTTGGAAACACTTGATATCCATGATCTATATAAATTGACTAATTACCCCATCAATCATAACTTGCATTGGCCCCCAATATCACACAACATACCTGCCGACATTCTGAAATACGATGGGAAAGAAGGGGATGATCCGGCTACACATGTCACCACCTACCATTTATTGTGTGTATCGAACTCCATGGTTTATGACACTATCTGGCTCAAAATATTCCCCCACACCCTTACTAGAGATGCTGCCAAGTGGTACATTGAGTTACCACGTGTGTCAGTCAATACCTTTGGTGCCCTAGAAATGGAATTTTTAAAGCACTTTCAGCTTCCTATTTGCTACGAAACTGGAATGGAACTTCTTACTACCTTGCACCAAGACACCTCTACCCACATCTCTGATCATATCCATGAATGGAGACGTAGGCGGAGGCTTGTCAAAGCCCCCATTCTGGATTACCTATTAGTAGATTGGTTCTGCAAATCACTTCTTCCTCAAATTTCCAAGGACGTTGCCTTAGGTGGTGTGGTCATGGAAGACCAATCCATTCATCGTGCACAACATTTAGATTTGATTTACTCTCTATATGGCATGCTATATGATGTAATCCCCCATGCCCCTCGAACTTTCAATACTCTTGTTACTCAACAATCCAGTGCGCATGCTAATGGCCTCGTCGATGCTACCTCTGGGGTTGTTGTAAAACAACTCAGCAGCCACATTGCGCAGTTGTATGTCTATATCACTCCTTCTACCCAATCAGTTTCTCTTCCAATCATTATGATAAACTCTGTGTAGTCTACAAAAAATCCCAGTGGTAAGAACAAGAAGAATAAAGAAAATAAATGTCCTTCTAAAGAGCATACTTCTACGTAGAACAACCCTAAACAGAAAGTTGCTTGTGAATCTGACAGTGGGAAATAAAAAATTGTCAAGTTCCCTTGAAAAATTTGTGTGGAGGACCACATGACTCACAAATGTCCTCGTCTTCAAGAATGCACATATATTCTTGCTTAAAATGACACTGGTCGGACCCTAGTGGTCCTAAACAACCTTTCCCCAATTAGCAGCAGTAACATCTTATTTCAAACCCATCGCAACCCCCGCAAGGGGGAAATGGCGGTTCAAATCCTCCTTCCTCTAGTGAAAGATCGTCAACTGTTTACACCTTTGAAATGGTTGATATTCAAAAGCGAGCCAAAAATTATGGACTCCTGACATTAATGCTCCAGAAACTATCTCGAGTTCAAATCCACTGCCTCAAGTTCAAATCCATTGCCGCCTAACGATCTTCATATTGAAAGGCCTATCGTTGAACTTGTGATCTGCCCCCCCAAAGGGTAACTTCATCACATGACACACAATACCTCTGCATGTTCTACCTCAAACTACAGTATTGTAGAATATTTGGTGCAAGCACCGTCAGCCATGTTTGCACTCAAAGTATTGTAAACTTGTCCAACACAACGGAAAGCTCTGCTTTCGGCTATTGGTGGAGTTGATCCTCAGGATTCCATGCTAGAAATTTTTGACATGGATAAAAGTAAGCCTCACCTTTCCCACCATCTTGCATTTCAGGTGCAGGTTATATCTAAACGCATAGTTATCCATAGAACAGTCATTGACGAAGGTGCTTCGATCTGTGTCATGTCCAATTCATGCTGGCTCACCTTGGGTTCTCCCAAGATCACTCTGCCATCGAATTCCCTTAAATCTTTTAATGGCCACACTTTCATCCCAAAAGGATACCTTACTAGCTACCACATCACTCTGAGTGGGAAAATAGTAACATTGGATATTCAAGTTGTAGATCGTCATCTCAACTATAATCTGCTTTTGGGCTGCAGTTGGACTTATGCCAAGACTTCCATTGTTTCTTTGGTCTTCTGACTCATCCTCTTTCCATTGGATGGGAAAGTAGTCACAATGGACCAATTTTCCTTCTGTACCCCATATTACTCCTCATTGCCTAGCGGCACCGTGCCCTTCATGGGTGGCATACCTGACTCTTATGTCAATGTTGGTACCAGTATTTTGAAGGGTTCCTCCCTATTGTGTTTCTTTCCTCTCCCGCCGCTCGAGTTTCCACAGACAATTTCTATGGTCTTCACCATTCCTCACAACCCAACTAATCCCTGTATCCTCCCGACTCCTTCTGACATTGACTCTTATGGAGAACAAATTTTGCTTTCACGAGCCGAATGGGCTTATCAAGCCATTCAATCTACATCTGATTCTTCCACTGCTTTGGTTAATACCAATGGTACTGCTTCCTCTCCCATCACGACTCCTTCTAATGACCTTCTTAATGAATTCTTGCCTACGGATGAAGCTATTCGATAGATCATGTATTTAGAATAATGAACTTGGGAAACTTTTCATCATCGCACTTCAATATCTGATTCGAAAGCGACACCTATACAAATGCTACCTTTTGACCCACCTTGGATTGTTCCCTTGATTTATTCGACTATCCAAACTATGGATTCAGACGGTAACTTGGGAAATCTTTCCAAGACTATTCCCGTCGATATCTCGGTCAAAACATGTATCGTGGAAAACATTCAAATTGTCGCTAACTGCAATCTTGAGGAAATTGCGAGCTTCACCTATCCTTTTAAGGAATTCACGATGTTTTCCATTGGTCTTATGAGGAAATGCATGGCATAGACCCTTATATTTCTAAGCATGAGATCAAGAAGCTCCAAGCATTATTTTTATGGTATTTTTCTTGCTCGTTAATCCAAAAAACCTTGAGTCTCCTTCTTTGGGCTCGTTAAACTACCATGAAGAAGACCGAGCATTCTTTTTATGGTATTTTTATTGCTTGTTAATCCCAAAAACCCTCAAGTTACCTTCTTCGGGCTCGTAAAACTCCAATGAAGAAGATACGAGCACTTTATTTTGGGACCTTTTATTTCTCTTGAACTAAAAAATACTTGAGTTACCTTCTTCAGCCTCATAAAACTCCTATGAAGAAGATATGAGCACTTTCTTTTTGGGACCTTTTCTCACTCTTGAACTAAAAAATCCCTGAGTTACCTTCTTCGAGCTCGTAAAACTCCTACGAAGAAGACCTGAATATTTTTTTTATCTCTTTTCTCTCTCCTTAAACTGAAAAAAGACATATCGAGTTTTCTTCATCTGACTCGTTAAAATTTTATGAAGATCTATCGATTTTTTCTTCGTCTAACTCATTAAAATTTCACGAAGAATATTGATTTCTCCTAGTTCCCCTCATACTCATAAAACAATGGGGTGGACGTCTATTGAGCATAGGTTTATCACTTTATCCGAACTCAATGGACTAACTTACAAAAAATGAACTGTGTCAAGTATACTATTAACCATTTGTCGCACCCAGTCATCAACCATGAGAAACGTACCCCCTTGGATTTGTTATTTTATGATCTTTTCAGACTATCTAAATATTAAAATACCACCGATTTTACTCGTCTAGACTCGCTAAACCTAATAAGGGAGGGGGTGGGGGAATTGGACAACACAATGACTCAATATCTATATTCTGAAGGATTTTTCGGCAGCAATCTATCCCTTGAACATGGCACTCCCTCAACAAACCTCTTTTGTCAACCTCTCACCGAAACTTACCATCCTATGAGTTTAGCCTTCATACTTTTATGTTCCTGCATCCCTATATCCTAACACTCTTTGGTGTTCATAAGTCTAAGCTGCTTGGAAACCGTGGTGTCATGCCTTCTATTTTTTCAAGGGATTCATTTATCATTTGCTTCCTGTATCAACCATCCATCATATGCCTCAAAATTTCCCTCCATCTGATTGACCCATTGGTCAAAATTTATCTCCAAAATAATCATTCTTGTCTCGTTTCGTGTCAACTAGTGTACGACACCTCATTTCCTGCCTTTTGAAAGATCTCTTCCTATCAACTCTAACACTTTATCTGGGAAGCATATCCAGAAACCTATCAATACCCTAGAACTTGCAGTCCTCAGTGGTAGGTTACATTGTATTTGATTTGGGGTTTTCATCATTGGCTACCAATTGGATGATTTTACGAGTGTTCAACAACAACATCGTTCTCACACTCGCTAGATTGTACTGTGCATATTGGGTACCATTATCCTTATTAGTGGCCATCCTCATGTCTATTAACAATTTTCACCATTGACTGGTAATCATATGATTTCTCACATGTTCAAAATCAACTCCTTTATTCACATGTGTAGAAATATTTTGTTCACATAAGCGATGACCAAGACCTTTGGTGGAGCCTTACATCACTCAACCTTATTTCCTCTCCCAAGTTGTGTATATTGTTTACAGAGACAACTCGTCAAGTTGATCATATTATGACACAACTTCCACATTGTGCTTATCGGTGGAGACGATATTCATACCTCTTTTTTATAAATCACTCTGACACAACTACTAAGCATGGGAATTCCTGACTCAGGACATGATCTTATATTTTTGACATATGTGTCTTTTTTTAGCTCTCCCACGGTCCCGAAGCTCCAATAATCTCTCTCTTCTACTACAATATTTATAAATTATTTTCGCCATTTTCTTCGTATTTGACCTCACACTTTAGGGGGCATTTGTTATACAACAAAATGATCTCCTCATTAGCTCAGAGGAGAAAGACACACTAGTTGAAGAAAATACCTAAGCTATAGGTCTATTTGTTAGGGTAGTGCACCCTAGAAACATATAAGGAGAGTTATAACGCTTTCCAGCTCTTAGCCAAAAGCTTCAGTCCCTAGGTTAATGCTTTGTTTTGCCTAAAGGGCAATGTTACTAGATATTTATGAGATTGCGGAGGTCAAAGTGTGGTTTGACTGACTAAAACTCCTCTTTTCACTCAAATGTCATCTCGAAAAGAAAGAAACATCCACCTCCGGCCTAACTAAGGACATTTTTATTCCTAACAGAGTCTCATGGGAAGGGAAAGAGCAATAAAACGAGGCAACATCCAAGATTTTGCCTCATTAGAACTCACGAAATAATTGGCAAGGATGAGGCTCTCTCCATCTATAAATTGGAGGCTCGATCATTGTAACAAATGGTCGAATCATTGTCAAAATTTTGCAAGAGCTTAAGTATTGTTATACTGCCAAGAAATTGAGAGAAAGAGAGAGTGAGAGTGGAGTTGAAGGACTAGAGGAGGCTTGATTTAGCCAATATTGTTGTAATCATTCTTCTTCTATATAATAATATAGATATGATGTTGTCTACTTGACGGTGTCAATATTGTATTCCTTTACATGTTGATTCGATTTCATGATTAATAAGTAGCTTAGATGCATGCTAGCTTATATGCTCTTATATATTGATGTTTTGATTATCAAGGTTATATGTTGTAGAGATTATGCTTTGTCTTGTTTATGTGTAGGTTCTGATCTAGGAGCTGGCTAACTTTCCACATTGAGTTCTCCAACAGAGCTACACCAAAGACTGAGGTAATCTTTCTCATTTTTCTTTGTCAATCATGAATTAATATGAATATATGTGTGTTTCTTTGTGATAGTTGAAACTAATATTAAACAGTCTACCTTGAGTCCTGGGAAGACCTAAGAGGGTATTTCATCCACAACCACCTTTTCATTAATCCCTATAGCACCCAACCCAAGGTTCTAGCACCCACACCACCGAGCCACATGCCAAATGCAGAGTGTTAACAGTTGCGGGGATGGATTTTTGGGACCAGCCCACGGTCACCACAAAACCATGGGACCACAACGAAGGGCTTGGAAGAGGGTGCGAAGGCTAGGCCCTAGCCCAAACCATATGGAATTTCATGTGACCACAACGCAGAGTTTTGGGCACTAGGTGGAGGTGCTACAAAGTGGGAGTCAACCACGAGGTCACATGCCACTCACAAAACCATGCGCTAATGGAACGGAGCCTCTAAAGGTTACGGTGGGTTGTTGGCCTAGTCCTTGGACACTTGGCACCCCATGTGACCACGTGCCCAATATTTAAGGGATTAACTGGGGGGGAGACATTAAGGCCCAGCCCTTGGCCCTATGTAGCCCATATGGCCATAATTTTCGGACTTATGGGGTCATTGGACAATTTAATCATCCAACATAATACACTGATGGAGGGTGAATTTGTCTCCTTGTTAGCTAATTTCATGGTAGATTTTTAGGACCGATAGATAGAAGGTCAAATTTGTAGGATGATTAACAGTCAAGTTCATGGGAGAGCTTAGGAGTTGATACCCTTTTTATTTTTTGACCAAATTGAGCTCATAAAGAGTGCACTTAGGGGTTTTCGGATGTTCTGACTCTAATTTCTGATTTGAGTACATCTACAAAATATTTTTTTAGGTTTGAGACTAAAGGTGTATGGATCAGTTAGGGTTTGTAAGTAGTTATGGAAGGTATTTGGGCATGGAGAAGATCTTATAGGGGTATTCTCACCTTTAGAAGTCTACTGCAGTAGTTGTAAGTTGCAAGGTTCAACTCAGGTTTAACTTCTCTCAACATGAATTTTTGTTTATGTGATTCAATGTGGAATTAAAGTGTTCATATGTTTTTTTAGCTCACTTCAGTTGGAGTATGTCATCTTTGTAGGAGATTCTTTGAGTTGCTGCTATTTGTGAGAGTTTTTTGTAGGAGAAAAATACCTCGTAGGGGTAATAGCCACATGATTAACTGCAACAAAAGTGTATGTACTTCATTTGGTATTGAATATATGAGTGGTCTAGTCATGTTAATAGCCCCAAAGATGTAGCCCAGGAGGGGTAAACTTCGTCAACAAACCTTTTGTTTTGCTCTTCATTATGCCTGCATGGATTATATGTTGATATGTTCACTATGTTAAGTTACATATGAAGACTAATTCATGATTTGAAGAGACATTGGAAAACTTGTTGTTTCAAGGCCCATTTTTAACCTTGCAAAGCATCGACACAGTCCTAATTTTTTGTTTTAGTATATTTTGGAAAAGAGGAAGAAATCGCCTAATCCAAATTCAGATCATGCCTAGAAGTTATAGTGGTAGTTGTTGGAATTGGTCATGTGTCACGAAAGTATGAGAACTAGCCCAATTGTTAATTCCTCTAAATACAAAAAATAAATAAATTCTTATTACATAATACTAAATAAGATTTAAATATTGAGCCTGTAAGGAAAATATCAATTTATTGATTATAAATTTAATAAAAACGTTATGGAAATTTTATGCATGAGCATAATTCTACCATGATTCAAGTTTAGACACTATAACATTTATATTTTGATTCTTTTGATGTGTTAGATTGGAAATGTATAACGAACTTGTAAATAAATAATAGTTTTATAATGACAAACTCAAGTCATATTAGTTTTTAAAAAATAGTCATAAATAAACCATCATAGATCCAATTTAACTCTGAATCTCCCAAGAAGTGAGAGGGATCAAATCTCTCAAGATGCAAACCTCTATTTGAGTTCAAAACTTAAGGAAAGGTTTTCACATATAAAGATTTGATTTCTCTTGGTTCTTGGTAGATGAGAGTTAAGATTGATCTACGTTTTTTTTTTTTTATATATAATATATACACAATTGATATTGAAATATTTTATTTATGATTTACATTTCGCATATGAAAATGTTAATACATGTCCCTTCATATTTTGAAATTCTCTCTCTCTCTCTCTATCTATCTATATATATATATATATATATATATATATGCATGTGTGTATATGTTATTAATATATTTTAAAATGTTACATGTCAATTACAAATCTTTAATATCAATTAAATGTCAAGCATTGAATAATTAAAAATCTTTCTCATACTTTGAATTTAAAAATAACTCATCTTTCTCTCTCTCTATATATATATAACTCTTTTTTTAAACTAATATTTTTTAATATTTTGTAAATTCTTTATATAAACTTGATATAAAATTATGTTATTTAATATGGACATTGAAATATTTTATTTGTGGTTAATAGTAAAATATTTTATTATTGTTATTATATTTGTATTTTAATGATTACATGTAAATTGAATATAGAATCAATTACACATCATGTAATATCAATAATATTATTTTACATGTCATTTGTCAACTCCATATTAAATAGTGAAGGTATTACATATCTCCCTGATAGTAAAAAGTAAATTAATTATTACTATTTTTTTTTTACTTTTAGGTACTTCATCTATTTTTTTTTATTTTTTTTTCTTTTAGTGTGGTTCACGAACACCTTGGTCAGTGAGTGGTCGCTACGTCCACCTTGGTCAGTGAGTGGTCGCTACGTCCATGGAAAAATCTGGGATAATTACCCCTCCGCCTACTAGCAAGACCTAACCCCAAGGGCTTCGGGCAGAATCGATCCTGTGACCTCCCAATAGCGAGGCACGGTTTTTGACCAACTAAGCTAACCCTTGGGGCTTCAGGTACTTCATCTATATTTAAAGTTGACATCAAATTAAAGTGGAAATTAAAGTATTTTATTTATGGTAGACATTGATTTTTTTTGTTATCGCAATTTTTTTTTTTTACTTTTTAATGTAGGTATTATCTTATTCTTTTTAAATGTAACGTTACATAACATCTCCCTCATTTGGGCTTTAAAGTGCCTCAAGATGCATTGATGTAAATATGTGTATGGAATTTTTATGTAGAGTTGAAGGCATGTTTTTATGTATCATACCATGTGGTATATCTCCTACAATGTACTTGAGGTATGTAAATATTATTTCAAAAATTAATGCAAAAGTTCAAAATTACCTTGTAGAGTATGAGAGGGGTTATAAGCCCATTAGTGGGACGAGGAAGGTATCCCTAAGGAGGTGGGAGTAGGTGGAAATAATCATATGTTGCCTACGAAATTTTACCTTTCTATTACAAGATTGATGTAGATCTCATCCATAATTTTCCACTTCTAAGTCAATCATTAAATGCATGTTGTTGTTGGTAACGATATCTAACTCACATAATTATGAAGGCATGGGATTTGGGTGTAATCACCACAGGGAAGTGTAAGGCACCCTATCCTCACAAAAATTAAAACCTCCTTGATTCTCATGCACTCGTTAACCATTGTAATATGGGTTCACTTATTCACACTTAGAATCTTCATGATCAAGCTCCATTGAAATTTTGAAAATTATACCTCATGTTTTGACTAAGATAAAAAACTGAAAATACCAAAATCAATTATGGTAGATAAATCTATGGAAATAGGAAAATATATGGATCACAATAGAGAAGTACATAGATCAAATTGTTTATAAAACCTTCGTTTCCTTGGTTAATTTCAACCCATTATGTTCCTTAGAGCTAAGGTATATTTCTACTAAGATATTCTAGATGGAAAACAATGAGATGGGTTCTTGTTGCCTACACTAAGAGAATTAAAAGGATGAATACTCCTCACCCATTATTGACCAGAGAAAAAGGATACATGTTCCTTCTATTGTATGGGCAGTGATTGAGAAATCCATTAATTTTTTATGGTTCCATGGTGGCCTAGCGTGCTTAGTTGTGAACAAAGTGGTTGAGCATGAGAGAAATTGGGTTAGGTGAGAAAAATGTGAGTTTATATCAAATTTCCTTCACCTTGGTGGCCTAGGAGTTTAGCTTGGGAGTGGCATTTGTAGTGGATGCATGTGGTTAAGTGGAAAATTGTTTGTGCGTAGCTAATATCTTGGGCCATCGTGGTTAAAAGATAAGAATTTAATGTCTACACTTAAATTTATGCTTTTAAATTTGAAATGGAACCCTTGGTTTAAATGAATTTGTGTGTGTTTATTTCCACTACATTGTTCAATTGCATGTATTTGTGAATTCAAATAGCTTTAGTAGATTTCAAATTTGGGTAGTTTCCTTACCTTGAGAGTTGGGTTATCCTTGAGAGGTGAATGACTTCTAACAAACAAATGATACATACAAAATGGTATAAAATTTAACAACACATAGCTAACCCATATAAGAAAATACTTTAAAGAGAATAAATGATAGAAAATATTTAATTACATAGCTTCTACCTTTCAACATTTCAATATCATTTATCTTCTTTATCCAACTCCACATTTGTATCTTCCATATCATAATTGATTTTGAAAGGATTGACCATAGAAACATCATCATTAGTGTCATTTTCAATAATTTAATTGTTGATACCATCATCAAGATCATTGACATCTACATCTAGCTCAACTCCTTTTACCTTTTTGTCCAACACATCTTACTGCTCCAACTTTGCATCATTTTCTTCTTCAATATCATCTTCTTTTGTTAATTTATACTTTTCATGCATTCTTCTCTAATTATATATAACAATGTATGACCAACACATTTTACCTGGAACCTCTGAGTAAAAAGCCTACTCACTTTGGCATGGAAGAACATAAGGCTTTGTACCTAGTTCAACTGTGTTTGTATTAACCATGGAAAATCCATTAACATGTTCAATAAAAATTCTTTTAGGATCACGTTCATTCATTTGTAACCTATACCATTTGATCTGATTTAGAATATTAGATTGTTGTGTTAAGATCCTCCTCAGATTAGAAACAAAATGCTCTTGTTGTGCATAACGATTCATGAATTTTGTAAGTGAAAAATGAGTTTTTTGTGTTAATTTTATGAGAAATTTAAACATAAATAAGAGACTGAACAATAGCATAAACATGTACAAAACATCATCAGAAACACATCACAAAAGGAACATGATAAAAGTTTTCACCCCTCCCGGGCTACGTCTCCTTAGTCTAACTTCCAATGGCTTGGGCCTCTCTATTATTCTCAAAAGTTTAAAATGATGTGTTTACAATGATTAAATGCTTCTAAAATCTACTCCAATGAGTCTAGAATGTCCAAAAATGGATACGTAGCCTCTTTTTGCATCCAATTTGGTAAAAAATTGGAGAAGTTATGACATCTCCTAGTTTCTCCACTATTCGCTCCACAATTTTCACCAAATCCAGCATCATCCTACAAATTTGCCCCATTTTCCACTAACGGAGCAAAAAAATTCCCTGGATTTCGAGCGGATTTGTAGGATCATTAATTTGGCTGTCGAGGCCTTAGAACCATAAATTAGGTCATATGGAAGCCATCTGCCCAGGGTCTAGCCTCTACGTTGGCCCCCTCCCTCTGGCGGTTAACGTAACTGTTTGCATGTAGTTAGGAGCATTCACATATGAGGCTTGGGCCGAAAATTATGCCAGTTGTCACCATGGAAGTTACAATATCTGATACGATGGCGGTTTGTGTGTTCACATGGGGGGGTGGCTATGTCTGCTTGCCCCCTAACCTAATGGTTAATAAAGAATAACACCAACCCAACTCAATAGTATGTTAAGTCATAATGTGCGGGTAGAGTGGTAAACCATTGTCGCGTGTTGTGGGAGGTCATGGGGTCAAGCCCAGACTCCAACCTATCTTGCCATACAAAATTTTAAATGGCCATTAAGAGGACACGTGGCGGCCTCCAGCTTAGCCACGTGTGACCTCCTGATTGGCCTGAACCCAAACACATGGACCAATAGGACTTTTCCAAATCAACAGAATATTTCAAGAATATTTTGAGAATATTCCTTTTTTCACCTAGGCTGTACGGATGCCTAGTCAGCCACCTACAAAATGTTTCCCTGTTTAACAAAGTGAACAAAATGCATTTCTAGGAGCATACGGTGTCCGTTTTGCACGAAACGAGTTGTGCTAGATTCAGGATGACAAGAACTACACAGTAAATCAAGTTCCACACCATTATGAAAACTTTTATTTTTGAGCACCTGATCACTCCTCCCCACTGGAAGCCTTTTGGACACCAAAATCACTTTCTGTTGTCCAGCAAGTGAGGGTATAGTCGCCTCACCTTTCCAATATCTATCCATTTGGCTTTTGAAAGATTGGTACCCTTGTTCCCCACTCGAAGATAATCGACACTTCCCCTTTTTGATGTCCTTGTTCTTCTGTCAAGTATAGTGTCTTGCTGAAGCTCATCAAGGAATTATGGAGAAAAGTATTCAATAGATGAAATTTGAACATTCTCTCCTTGATCTTCAATCAAAGGAGACTCATACAACCTTAAATTATCAACATTAACAACAACATAAATTTTCATATATGAAAGAAAATCCAACCTGAAGGCATTGTTACCAATCTTTTCCAAAATTCTAAATGGACCATATTTAATTGGTTTTAGCTTTTTACCCTATCCTTGGAGCCTCTCTTTGCTAATGTGAAGACAAACTTCATCACCGACTTGTAACTTGTGATCTTCACGATGCTCGTCGTGCCTTGCTTTATACTTGCCTTGGATCTTTTCAAGTTGTTCTTGAACCTTTTGGTGTACCAATTGGATTTGTTCGATGAAATTTCTTGCTTTGTCTATGTTGCTATGAATCAATAGAAACATCTTTGCCAAAAATAGAATCCAAAGGATATTTAGGCAAGTATCCCAAACATGCCTCAAATGGCATTGTTTGAGTTGAAGAGTGCTTGGCCCGGTTGTAAGCATGTTGAATATAGTGCAAATTTTCATCCCACAACTTAGGATGCTTGCTACAATACCCACGAAGAAGATTTATCATTGTTCTATTCACCACTTCTGTTTGACCATTTGTTTGTGGATGGAAAGTTGTACTCTTTTTCAATTTTGTGTCCATGAATCCCCATAAGCTTGACCAAAAATTCCCAACAAATCGAGAATCTTGATCACTAACAATGGAGGTGGGAAATCCAAAATGCACCCAAACATTTTGAAAGAATAACTAAACAACTTGTTCAGTTGTAACTCGATTTTTACATGGCATCAAAACACACATTTTGTTGAACCTATACACAAGTACATACAAATAATCATGACCTATTTTTGACAATGGAAGACCTCCTACAAAATCCATAGAAACACTCTCCCATGGTCGTGAAGGAACCAAAAGTGGTGTGTACAATCCTAACTTCCTATTGCTAGGCTTACTAATTGCACATAATGAACATCCCTTAAGAAAACGAGACACACTTTCAAGCATATGAGGCCAATAACAATACCTCTGTAGATGTGCCACCATCTTACTTACACTGAAATGACCTGGAATAAGAGAAGTATGTGCCTCTCTTACGATGTTAACTCTTTCTCCCTATGGAATACAAATCGTTCCAAGATGGTAAAACAAGTTATCATGCAAATGATAATCCAATTCCTCTACTTGGTTTCCTTGACTCAAGCTTGCATAAACATATCGAAATTCATTATCTACTACATATTTCTCAATATAAATTTCATGTAAAAAAAATTATGCTTGAGTAAAGTAGTTTCACTAACAATAGGCCTAGAAAGCATATAAACAACTTTATTGTAGATACCTTTCTTATACCTTATTACTAAGTGGAATTGTTGAAGGAAAAACATCCATCGGAAGTGCCTTGATTGCTGTAACTTTGATTGAGATTGCAAGTATCGTAATGGTTGATGATCAATGTGAATGATTGTTTCCGTACACATCAAGTAGTGTTTCCACCTTTTCACACTTTTCACCAATGCATACAATTCCTTGTCATATGTAGGATAGTTAATCTCTGCACCATTAAAATTTTCCGAATGAAAACAGATAGGCTTACCATGTTGCATGAGGACTGCACCAATGGCGTAGTCACTAGCATCAATGTGAATCTCAAATGATTGTCTTAAGTCTGGAAGTGTAAGTACTGGAGCTGTACTGATATTTTCCTTCAATGCATCAAAGGCCTTTTGTTGTTTGTCGCCCCACTAAAAAACCATTTTCACACTTGTCAATGCATGCAAAGGAGCTGCTATAAGAGAAAAATTAGCAATGAATTTCCTCCAATATTGGGTTGGTCCCAAAAAACTTCTTACCTCAGTAACTATCTTGGGCCTTGGATAATTCAAAATGACATCAACCTTGGAGGGATCTATTTTCAATTCACCTCCTCCAACAATATGACCCAAGTAAACTAAAGAAGTTTTTACAGACTCATGCTTTAACATCTTAAGATACAACTGTTCATTTTTCAACACATTTAAGTACTTTTATTACATGCATGACATGTTCATCATGAGATTTACTGAAAATTAAGATGTCATCTAAGTAGACTATAACAAACTCATCAAGAAATGGCCTCAACACATTATTCATCACACACATGAATGTAGCATGAGCATTGCATAAAACAAAAGGCATAACTAACCATTCAAACAAACCTTGTTTTGTTTTGAATGCTACCTTCCAAATGTCTCCTTAAACTATTCTAATTTGATGGTAGCCACTCCTTAATTTGCATCTTTCAATTGAGCAAGTAAATCATCTATTCTAGGCAGTATGTAACGGTTCTTTACCTTAATTTTTTTCAATGCACGGAAGTCCACACACATGCTCCATGTTCCATCCTTCTTTGGCACCAAGAAAATAACTGAAACACATGGCAACAAAGATGGTTTGATGATCCATTTATTCAACAACTCTTGAATTTGCTTCTTAATCTCTGCACTTTCCATCATTGACATCATGTACATGCCAATGTTAGGAAGTGGAGAATCTTGCTACAATTGTATCTCATGTTGGATTCCTCTCTTGGGAGGTAATCCCTTTGGTTCTCGAAACATCTCATCATATTGGTTAACTGCATCAACCAATTCAGATTTCAGTTTTGAATCGCAACCTTTAAAAACTTCATTATCAACATCATTCTTGGGTTTGATCATTAGAAGCACAAAATTCTTGCTTGATTTTACTAGTCTTTTCATCTGCCCCACATTAACAAGTGAAAGATTTAATTTCTTGCTATGAGCTCTGACAATATATTCTACTCCATCGTTGAACAAATGATATTTGTTTTCATGTCTATAGAAGATAACTTTACTGTCATAAAGGTACGAGCTGCCCAAAACTATGCCACATATATCTAATGGCACAACATCAAGCACCAGTTCATCTATGAAATTTGCAGTAATGGTGAATTTTAGTTTACACTTTCCAGTAACCTGCAATTGTGCATTGTCACACACCCATCCAAGTGAATATGGTTTATGATGTGGAATCGTTTCCAAGTTTAAACTTTTGACAATGTTTTCAGAGATAAGATAGGCTTGAGAGCCACTATCGAAAAGTATATCAATCTTGTTATGTTTTGAGATCGCCCTTATGTGAAAAAGTTCTATTCTCCGCTTTTCATTTGGAGTTTCATTTTGTGAGTTTGAAGAACTAGTGCTAGCAATGGATTCCTTTCCTTTTATACCCATGGCTATGATTTTAGTTTCATCCCTTGAATCGGATCCCAATTCTCGTTGAGTGGTTGCAGTTGTCTTTTGTTTTCCCTTGTTGTTGTATCTTTTTGGTTTCATGTCGCGATGAAGCTTCCAACAATGAGCTTCATCGTGACCCTCTATGGAACAATGTTTTCATGTTACTTTCTCTCCTTCTTTTATGATAGATGCATTTTTCTTTCCCTTTAAAACCCTTTTCTTTTCCTTTAATCTTAAATGGATTTTTACTACCTTCTTCTGGGGTGTTTTTCCCTCTTGCCTCAAGATGAGTGGCTTGCACACACACATCATCTAGATTATTGGGATTAAACATTAAGATAGTATGCCTAAGGTAACTGTGTAAACCCCCAATGTACTTCAACAATGTGTCCTATGATTGAAAATCTACACCTAACATTAAAGACCTTTTTTCTAAATTCTGGGGTGTAATCTTGCACATTTTGACCTTTAAGCTGTCTAAATTTCTATTAATTCATGATGGCTTTTTGCATATAATCTAGAGGGTAGAATTGTCTTTTGATTGCATCAATGAAATAATTCCAAGAAATTGAGATCTTACCATGTTTTTTTATCTCCTCTTGGGTCTTTGATTGTTAAGTTATGGTATGTTCTATGCTTATAGTAGTTTACTTATCTTTCTTATTATTATCCATAGATTAGCCATCACATGTACATAAAATAAAGTGCAGATATAACATTAAACGATCGACAAAAAACAAGCCAAGACAAGAGACACAAGATGTGGCAGCTAGCCAGAGACAAACCCCAATGTGGGGAAACCTTTTGATCAAATCTTCCTTTATCTTCAATAATTCAATAGAGAGAAATAGTACATAAATCTGATTTACATCAGCAACAGCAAACCCTAGATCAGCCAAACTAGGGCAGATAATATCTTGCAAACTGACCGTCGAATTGGTTTGATTCCACCACCAAAAAATGCGGCCTTCAGAGGAGAGTTAGATCCACCTACAACGTAGTTCAAAGAGAGAGAAAGATATTCAATGCTGGTCAAACTTCCGATCTGCAATTGTAGCCCTAAATCTGTGTCCTTCCTTCCACACATGTGAGAGAAGAGTCTCTTTCTCTGCTGTAGGAGAAGAGCCTCTTTTCTGCACAGGAGAGAGAAAGAGATGTGATGAGATGAGTGTGTCCAAATGAGGAAAAGACCTCCTGTATTTAGACACAACTGTTGATGATTGAATAGATGTGACTGTTGGGCTTCTGAGCCTACATGAGTCGCTGGTCGGCTTGATAATTATTCCATAATCAAAATAAATTCATATCTCCATAAATACTTATCAGAATCAGATGATCTTTAGATCACACCTCTCGATGAGAGGAATAAATAAAAGTATTATCAGCCATGAATAAGATGACCCATGTGGAGTTTGGCCCTAGTTGCCAATTTTAACACTCCCTCTCAACTAGGGAGAACTCCATCGCAATTCGTTTGTCGATCGCTACTATTCATCCATCAAATGCACTGCCCTGTACAACTTGACCCCTGCTTTGCTCTTATCTATCCTACCTGCTATGCTTTGTTATGTTCTACCCTGTTCCGATCTGCTCTGCTCTGCTCTGTTCTATTCTACCCTATTCTAATTTGCTATGTTCTGCTCTGCTATGCTTTGTCTGAATTATGAAGAAGAAGAAATGATCGAGGATGTATCATACTGACTCAAAGTCAATCTCAGAGTGTGTACCACTAGTCCTAGACTAGTCCTCAACCGACCCGAAGTCAATGTCATAGTGGGTACAACTCCTACCACTGGTCCCAGACCAGTATCATCCTCCATTGACTCAAAGTCAGTCTCAGAGTGTGTACCACTGGTCCTAGACCAGTCTCAACCGACCCGAAGTTGGTGTCATAGTAGGTACCACTCCTACTACTGGTACCAGACCAGTCCTCCACTGACCTGAAGTCAGTCTCAGAGTATGTACCACTAGTCCTAGATGAGTCTCAACCGACCCAAAGTCAGCGTCATAATGGGTACAATTCCTACCACTGGTCCCAGACCAATATCATTGATCCTAGATCAATGAAGGTCATCCTAGCATAGGGAGTACGATAGATACAACGATGCATCCATCGGTACTACTATGGTCCCTATCCTCATTTCCCTACTCATTGATCAGATGAGAGGTACTTCCCATGAATCTCTAACTGCATGGGTAGGATGCCTTGACAAGGGAACTTAATCAATCCCATATTCACAAGAGAACTAATCATCCTGCTACAATTTTGTCATGGAGAACACATGATCGAGACCTCATAGGAGAACTAATCATCCTGCTACACAAGAGAGCGAATCATCTTGTCCACAGGAGAGTGAATCATCCTATCCACAAGAGAGCGAATCATCCTGTCCCACAAGAAAGCGAATCATCTTGTCTCACAAGAGAGCGAATCATCTTGTCCACAGGAGAGCGAATCATCCTGTCCATAGGAGAGCGAATCATCCTATCCCACAAGAGAGTGAATCATCCTGTCCATAGGAGAGTGAATCATCATGTCCCACAGGAGAGCGAATCATCCTGTCCCACAGGAGAGTGAATCATCCTGTCCACAGGAGAGCGAATCATCCTGTCTCACAAGACAACGTATCATCTTGTCCTAGTGCACACCACCAGGGGAGGGTGAGTCACCCTATGGTTGTATGTTACTCCAATAAGAACCGCAAGCCCCCCAGAGCTCCCAGAGCTCAATGTATGCAACATGTAGGACCCTTTTACAAGGGTCTCTTGGCGACTCCGAGTCATTCGGGAAAATCACAGATTTGATCTTTCCTCGAGGCTTCTTCAAAATTTCAGCGACCTGTACATCAGTCTCAATGCAATGGAGCCTCCTTGCTCATCGATTTACCACATCCCAGGTAAGGCAACACTTGATGTTTATCTGCTTGGAGAAATCATCGAATACGAGATTCCTCTATAATCGAAACCCACCACTGGTTGTCACAGAGAATCACAATGGTATTCATCATGTGTACAAACATCTCACTGAAGAGCTTTCACAACCAGACTGCCTCACAAGAGGCCATGCTAGCAGCAATGTATTCTGCCTTGGCGGTGCTCAGAGCAACCGACTTCTGCTTCCTACTCATCCAGGATATCGAGGCAGATTCCAAGGAGAACTAGCACTATGAAGTGCTCTCCACACTGCCTGCTCGCTCAGCATTCGAATAATCATGCAGTTTCATATTTTTGGCAGTGTATCTCAACCCATTAGAGATTTTTCCCTGAAGACATCTCAAAAGATTCTTGGCATTAATCCAGTGAGGCTCAACCAAATATGAGCTCACCATGCTTACTGCAAGACATATGTCCGGACGAAGGTTCACCAAGAACATCAACGCGAATGAGTTTATGAAACTCAGATGCATTTCTCAAATCTAGTTCAACATCACTACCATATAACTTCTGAAAGTTAAGATCCTCGAGATAGTCATAGGCTTGTAGTCCACCATACCGAATCTTTCCAATATCTTCACCACATATTTTCCTTGAGATAGGAAAATTTCCCTTGGCTTCTGCTAGACTTCAAGTCCTAGGAAATAGTGCATCAGTCCTAGGTCCTTCATTTCAAATTCAAAAGCCAACTCCCTCTTACATTTGTGAATGAGAGGGTATACACCTGTTAGAAAGAGGTCATCCACACACAACACCAGTATGAGAGGTTTGTCATCTTCAACCTTAAAGTAATGGTTAGGATCGGCTTCACTCCTAGTGAATCCCAGCTTCATCAAGTAGCTATCGATCCTCTCATACCATGCTCGAGGTGCTTGCTTCAACCCATAGAGAGCCTTCTCCAACCTGCATACATGAGATTTTCGATCATAAATCTCAAATCTTTCGAGTTGCTTCACGTAGACCTCTTCTTTGTTCGAACCATGCAAGAATGTGGTCTTGACATCCATCTGATGTAGGTTCCATCCTTGTGAAGCCGCAAGGGCTATGATCAAGCGGATGGTGGTATATCTGGCAACAGGTACAAATGTCTCGTCATACTCTTTTTCTTGTGGTTCCCTAGTGTCAGCTTCTTGAGAGCTCCTTACTGTAGGAAGATTGTTCACCTTGCTGAGGGCCATATCTTCATCAAAGGTGACATCATGACTAATCACGACTGCCCTTTGACTGGCTACATAGATTTTACAGCCCTTAGTATTTTCACCATAGCCCACGAAGATTCCTTTCCTTCAAGATGCACCCAATTTATTCCTTTTCTCTTTCGGCACATAAAAATATACAGGGCTTCCAAAAATTTTAAAATGAGATACGTCAGGATTCTTACTGGTGAACATTTCTTCAAGAGTCTTGGAACCCAATGCTTGATGAGGGCATCGGTTTTATACATATATGGCGGTGTTTACAGCTTCGGCCCATAGAAACTTCGAAATTCTTTGATCATGGACAGTTTCCACAATCGTACGGTTCTTCCTTTCCACCACACCATTCTATTCAGGAGTATATGGTGTAGTAGTCTCCCTCTTAATGCCAGCCTCTTTACAAAAGTCATGAAACTCGTTAGATTCATATTCAGTTCCATTATTAGTCCTTAAGATCTTGATCTTCTTTTCGGTTTGATTCTCGATCAAGGCTTGAGATGTGTCACAAGACATGACTCCTAGCGGACTTCCTCTGACCTGATATAATGAATCAACTCAAAACCCAAGAGTGAAGCCATATTTAACATTATTTTTCCATATACGTACCTTGCCATTGCTTGAAGGTCACCTTTTAGCCTTTGTCTTCCATTGCCGAGATGGACACCAAGTTCTTTTTGAGGTCAGGTACATATAATACATCTTGTAAGTGGATCGTATTTCCTTGATTCAAGTTAAGAGAGACATTGCCTACACCTTTCACGGGATATTTCATATTATCTCCAAGGACAATTTCCAGGTTAGTTTCCTTCTCTATTGGATTATGGAGAACTTCTTTGTAACTAGTGAAGTGCCTTGATGCACCACTATCAATGAGCCAAATTCCCATTGAGTCTGAAGGAGCAGAGGTAGATATAGCAGCTGGTAAATATTATTCATCCTGCTTATTTTCAACAATGTTAGATTCATACCTGGAATTTTTGGCCTTCTTGAATGGTTGTCCTCTTCCTGGATTACCAGCACTCTTTTTGCCTTTGCTATTAGATTTACCATTCCTTTGATTGCTGTTATGCTCTTAACTTGCAAAAAGATACCCAAATACAGAATATGCGAAGAAAGATACCCAGAACATAGAATAGTGAGAGACAACAACAAATATTTTATTATTCAGAAAGCAATGTTCACTGGCCTCTTCGAGGGGGCAACCTCCAATAGAGCAGAGCTCGATACAAAAATAAGACACAATGCTCCTCGCAGGGAGTCTCTATCCTTTATATATGACTCATACATGCAATACCAAGGATCAATACCATGGGTTTTATTAATACCATCTATCTAATACTACGACCCATTTGCAACTAACTGTGGTCCCGTCATTAATTGCAGGTTAACCACTTACAATTATTAATATGGGCTTTATTGACTCTTGACTATGACTCGATCCCATTACATAAATAAGGGGGTTAGGGTGGGACCCTAACATGCCCTCCCCCTTAAGACTAGCCTTGTCCTCAAGGCTGAAGCTACGGAAACTGCTGAAGAATAGTGGTTGGCTCCCAAGTTGCATCTTTTGGAGAGGTGTCTTTCCACTTGACGAGGACTTCCCTAATCATGCGGCCCCGCAGGTTCCTGTCTCGTATGTCTAGGACCTGTTCAGGTTGGAGCCAGATTGACCCTTCTTCGTCCAATTCAGGTAGACTGGTTTGAATTCTGCAATTGTTCCCAATCACTTTCTTGAGGCATGAGACATGGAAAACTGGATGGATTTTTGCAGTAGGTGGCAAAGCCAACTTGTAAGCCACTTCTCCAATGCGCTGAAGTACTTGATATGGTCCGTAGAATTTTGGAGATAGTTTATGACAACCCTTGTCTTTGAGTGATGTTTGCTTATATGGTTGCAGCCTCAAAAAGACCTGATCCCCTTCTTGAAATTGGTGTTCTGAGTGATGCTGGTCTACCTGTTGCTTCATGCGGTTTTGAGCTTGATGAAGATTCTCTCTAAGATGGGCGAGCATGATTGTGCGGTGTTGTAGGAGTTGATCCATTGCTTGTACCTTTGAGCACCCCTTGATATAAGAAGTAGGGGAAGGAGGGAGTTGACCATATACTACTTCATAGGGAGTCATTTTGGTGGTGGCATGATAGTTGGTGTTATACCACCATTCAGCCAGAGGTAACCACTGTACCCAAAGATGTTTCTTTTCTGAAGTGAAACACCTAAGGTAGGTTTCCAGACATTTGTTGACGGCTTCAGTTTGACCATCCGTTTGTGGATGATAGGAAGTACTGAGTTTTAGTTGAGTGTCTTGTAGCCTGAAGAGTTCCTGCCAAAAATTACTGGTGAAGATTGGGTCACGATCAGACACAATACAAGTGGGCATGCCATGCAATTTGAAGATCTGATCCAAGAAAGATTGAGCGACCAAAGTCAGTGTAAATGGGTGGGGTAGGGCGCAGAAATGAGCATACTTCGAAAGTCTGTCCACAACCACCATGATGACTGACTTGTTTCCTGACTTTGGAAGACTTGTAATGAAATCCATAGAAACCTCCATCCAAATTGATGTTGGGATAGGCAACAGTTGTAATGTGCCTGGTGTGTTGACGGTCTCCCCTTTGTGGCGTTGACAGACATCGCATTCTGCTACGAAAGTAAGGATGTCCTTTTTCATGCTTGTCCAAAAAAATGATCTTCTGGTGCGAGCATACGTCTTCTGAAAGCCTGAATGTCCTGCAATGGGGGATGAGTGCAATTCTGCCAAAATGCGACTTTTGAGGGTGGATGTTGGTGATATTACGACTCTGTCCCTGTAGCGAAGAATCTCATCCTGCCACGAGTAGCCCTTGGTGGAATTTGGATCTACCTGCAATTGAGAAATGAGTTGGGAGAGCCCGGGATGTGAAAACCATTCCCTGCGAGCCTCTTCAATCCATTCTGGAATGGGGAGGGAAATTGCTAGCAGAGTACTTTCCTCCTCAAATTGGTGAGATAATGCATCTGCTACACTATTGTCTTGCCCTTTCTTGTAAATGATCTCATAATCATATCCCAGCATTTTGGCGAGCCATTTATTTTGTTGTGGGGAGGATAGGCATTGCTCCAAAAAATATTTAAGACTGTGATGGTCTGTGCAGATTTGGAAACGTCGCCCCAATAAGTAAGGTCGCCAGGTCTCTAATACATGTAAGATGGCCATCATTTCCTTCTCGTAGGTAGAATGGCCCATATTCTTCCCACTTAGTTGTTGGCTTGTGAAGGCCAAAGTTCGCCCTTCCTGCATTAAGACCGCCCCAATACCTTTACCCGAAGCATCACATTCAATGACAAAAGATTTGGTGAAGTCAGGTAGTGCTAAGACTGGAGTGGAACACATGGAATTTTTGAGAGCTGTAAATGCCTATTGTGCGTCCTCATTCCAGAAGAATGAATTTTTCTTCAGGAGTTGAGTGAGGGGCTTCGCTATGCGACCATAGTTTCGGAAAAATTTACGATAATAGCCTGTGAGACCCAAAAATCCTCTCAAGCTCTTCAAGGTCTTAGGTTGAGGCCAATCCTTCATTGCCTATATACGCCTCCTCATGGGCTTCCTCCTTGCCCGTCAGGATTATGCTCGGGATCATGCTATCTAGTTGGTCAAGCTGAATGTGGAGGGATTGCAAGGATTCTTCAAGTTTGTCCATCCTTTCATTGGCCATAGCTTGAGCTCTAGTTTCTACCATGCACCGACCTGATGTTCTTGAAAATTGGGACTGCCTAAAAAAAAAATTTCACTAAGAATTGAATGGTACCACCGTGCTCAGCTCGTCGTCCTGATTCTGATGGGCTAGATCACCAATAAGCGCCCCAGGAGATCTCAGACTCCTAACGGAGTTTTACTCCTTCCTTATGAATACTGCAGTCGCCAATTCCTCAAAATGTCAATGCGGCCAAAAGTCTTGCGAAAATTATACCCCGATATAGGAACCCCACACAACTACTCAGATCTGGTGGATCTTAGAGATCTGAATGGCGGATCGGATAGCTCTGGGTGGCGGAACAGACTGCTGCTGTGGATCTGATGGATCTAATAGATCGGAATGGCTAGTCTGCTAACTCGGAACTATGGGACTGATGTCTGTTGCTGCTGCACCTCTTTGCGCGCTGATCTGGCAGAGATGATGCGTGATCCCTAGATAGAAAAGGGAACTATGGTCTCGAGGAGTGTCAGGTGCTACAGATCGCAATATACATAAGGGTCTGACAGTAGTACTCGACCCAATGTTTCAAGGCTGTAACTAAGGAGGATCAACCGTACCCTTAGTCGTACAACCCGACTACCTTATCATACGGACGAGTAATCTCTCCGGGTGTTGTTCTTGATGTACTGTAGCAGCAAGACGGCCGACGGTTTATCTATGGCGAGGTTGCAGAGGAGCTAAGGGGCTTCCGATATACCCAGAAGGTACTTGGAAGACAGTCCGTACGCGGTTCTGTCTAATGCGCTACTACTCGAAGGGGTACCCATAGGGGTTACAAGGGAGTCCAACAAGCGTGACCACCTCTTGTATTTCCTGCGTGCATGCCTCCCCAAATCCGCAGGTTTATGCGCTCAATGACAGATCCCGTGGTTTAAAGACGCCGAAACACGTCTCTAGCCAAAAAAAAATTTGCTAAGAAATGGAGATCCCACTGGCCCTGGAAAGTGCTCTGATACCACTTGTTATGCTCTTAACCTGCAAAAAGATACCCAAATACAGAATATGTGAAGAAAGATACCCAGAACATAGAATAGTGAGAGACAACAGCAAATATTTTATTATTCAGAAAGCAATGTTCACTATCCTCTTCGAGGGGGAAACCTCCAATAGAGCAGAGCTTGATACAAAAATAAGACACAATTCTCCTCGCAGGGAGTCTCTATCCTTTATATATGACTCATACATGCAATACCAAGGATCAATACCATGGGTTTTATTAATACCATCTATCTAATACTACGGCCCATTTGCAACTAACTGTGGTCCCGTCATTAATTGCGGGTTAACCACTTACAATTATTAATATGGGCTTTATTGACTCTTGACTTTGACTCGATGCCATTACATAAATAAGGGGGTTAGGGTGGGACCCTAATAATTGCCATGAGAGGAATCTTTTATCATCGTCCCGATGTGAGGCACTCCTTTGCATAGTGTCCTGGTTTATCGTAAATGTAACATCATCCTTTTCTTCCACCCTTAGGTCCAGCCTTTATTTTTGATTTAGTCCTGGAATTATTTATTTTCTTAGCATGAGAAGAAAAGGCAGCAGGAGGACCTTTAGGCATGGGCATTTCTTGCTCTTCAACCCTTGTTTCTTCTTGAATGCATCTAGCCATTAATTCCTGGAAACCAAGAATTACATTATTGTTCAAAAGAGTAGTCCTGAACATGTACCATTTGGATGGTAATCCTCCAAGAGTCGTGAGTGTCATTTCCCTATCAGTAATAGTCTCCTCAATAGATAGGAGATCGTTCCTGATCTCGGTGATTCTTAAGAAGTATGCTTGCATACTCTCATCTTTTCCCTTCTTAATTTCCTTCAACTTATTTCTAAGAAACATAACTTGATTTGCATCATTAACTTTAAATAAACTCACCAGTCTATCGTAGCTTTCCTTGGAGGTGTTCATATCAGAGATGTAGGCCACCAAGCACTTGTTGATAAAGCCCCGAATAATCTTCTATGTTTTGACTTCGTCGGTTTTCCATTTGTTCGTTGTAGCAGTGGGTGCATTTGATAAAGGCTCAACAATATTGCCTCTCACATGGTCCAACACTCCTTAATATTCTAAGGTTAGATCGATAGACATCTTCCATCCATGATAGTCAGCTTTCTCACGGAGCTTGTCTTTGGTAGGGAAGAGTGTTGAGGATCCCATAGTTCTTTTAGGATAGCCTTGCCAATCTTTCTCCGGTGATTGCTCTTGCTCTTTCTTGGGCTTTGTCTTCACCTCAGCTCTGATACCATGTTAAGTTATGGTATGTTCTATTCTTATAGCAGTTTACTTATCTTTCTTATTATTATCCACAGATTAGCAATCACATGTACATAAAGTAAAGTGCAGATAGAACATTAAACGATCGACAGAAAACAAGCCAAGAAAAGAGACACAAGATGTGGCGGCTAGCCAGGGACAAACCCCAATGTGGGGAAACCCTTTGATCAAATCTTCCTTTATCTTCAATAATTCAACAAAGATAAATAGTACATAAATCTGATTTACATTAGCAACAACAAACCCTAGATCAGCCAAACTAGGGCAGATAATATCCTGCAAATCGACCGTCAGATCGGCTTGACTCCACCACCAAAAAATGTGGCCTTCAGAGGAGAGTCAGATCCACCTACAACGCAGTTCAAAGAGAGAGAAAGATGGTCAACGTTGGTCAAACTTCCAATCTGCAATTGTAGCCCTAAATCTGCGTCCTTCCTTCCACACATGTGAGAGAAGAGTCTCTTTCTATGCAGTAGGAGAAGAGCCTCTTTTTTGCACATGAGAGAGAGAGAGATGTGATGAGATGAGTGTGTCCAAATGAGGAAAATACCTCCTGTATTTATACACAACTTTTGATGATTGAATAGATGTGACTGTTGGGCTTCTGAGAATACATGAGTTGCTAGTCGGCTTGATAATTATTCCATAATCAAAATAAATTCATATCTCCATAAATACTTATCAAAATCAGATGATCTTTAGATCAATCCCACACCTCTCGACGAGAGGAATCTAATAAAAATATTATCAGCTATGAATAAGATGACCCACATGGAGTTTGGCTCTAGTTTCCAATTTTAACATTGATTCCCACCATACTAGTGTTACACCCTCCATTCTTAAGGAAGCTAACTAAATATTTATGTCATCCTCTTGAAGGTTTTGAATTCTATAATATACTTCCAACTAAAGAATCTAATTATCAATCTTCTATGCATTCACTTCACCATTATACATGGGTAGCTCAAATTTAATATCGAGTTTAAAAAAAGGTGATTTACCAGTTCCTTTTGAAGTATGTTAATGAGTATGAGTAAGGGTTGTGTTAATGGAAGAGGGTGAAGATGTTTTTGAAGAAGAATATGAAGAAGATCGTGGAGAGGGTGGAGGTTTGTCTCCATTTCCATTACCTCCTCTTAAATAACCTTCTCCATTGGGAGGTTTGAAACTTTCCCCTTGCAACCTATTATTCCTCTCTTCATAGAGGACCTTCACCATATCTGTCATATCAAAGAAAGCGTTTCTGAAGGTCTTCTCATCTTATGTCATGTTTGTAGGTTCTCCTTCATGAGACATGCTCTCTAGAGTCTCAACTGCAACTTGAGGCTGAACTGGTGTTGGAGATTGTGGCAACCTTTCTCTCCTTCCCCTTTACCCAACTTCAGGGCTTCCAACCAGCTTCCCTTCTCCTTTTTTGCGTTTTAACCTTGTAAACATGACATAAACTTGAAAATGGTTAAATCTTTCTTTCACGAAGAAAATCTAGTGCTTTTATACCAAAATGATCTAATTTAGAATATTAGATTGTTGTGCTAAGATCCTCCTTAGATTAGAAACAAAATGCTTTCATTGTGCTTAAGGATTCATGAATTTTGCAAGTGAAAAATGAGTTTTTATGTTAATTTTATGAGCAATTTTAACATAAATAAGAGACTGAACAACAGCATAAACATGTACAGAACATCATCAAAAACACATCACAACAGGAACATGATAAAGGAGTTCACCCCTCCTAGGCTACGTCTCCTTGGTCCAGCTTCCAATGGCTCAAGCCTCTCTATTATGCTAAAAAGTGTAAAAATATGTGTTTAGAATGCTCAAATGCTTCTAAATTCTACTCCAATGAGTCCAGAATGTCCAAAAATGGCTACCTAACCTCTTTTTGCATCCAATTTGGTTGAAAACTGGAGAAGTTATGACCTCTCCTAGTTTCTTCACTATTCGCTCCACAATTTGCACCAAATCTGGTGTCATCCTATGAATTCACCCCATTTTCCGCTAACGAAGCAATAAATTCCCCGAATTTCTGGTGGATTTGTAGGATCATTAATTTGGCCACCAAGGCCTTAGAACCAAAAATTGGGTCATATGGAAGCCATCCGCCCAGGGGCTAGCCCCGGCACTGGCCCCCTCCCTCCGGCGGTTAACGTAATTGTTTGTAGGCGGTTAGGAGTGTTCACATAGGAAGCTTGGACTAACAGTTATGCTTGCGGTCACCGTGGTGGTTACAATAGCTGCTACAATGGCGGTTTGTGTGTTCACATGGGGGGGTGGCTAAGTCTGCCTGCCCCCCAACCCAACGGTTAATAAACAATAACATCAACCCAACTCCATAGTATATTAAGTCACAACGTGCGGGCATAGTGGTAAAACATTTATGTGTGTTGTGGGAGGTCGTGGAGTCGAGCCCGACCTCTGACCTGTCTTGCCATATAAAATTTTAAATGGCCATTAGGAGGACATGTGGCGGCCTCCGGCTTAGCCACGTGTCACCTCCTGATTGGCCCAAACCCAAACACATGGACCAAGAGGACTTCACCAAATCAACGGAATATTTTGAGAATATTTTGTGAATATTCCTTTTGCCACCTAGGCTGTACGAATGCCCAGTCAGCATCCCAGTAGCCACCTACAAAATTTTTACCTATTTGACAAAGTGAACAGAACACGTTTCTAGGAGCATATGGTGTCTGTTTCATGCGAAATGAGTTGAGCTAGATTCAAGATGATGAGAACTACGCGGTGGTTCAAGTTCCACACCATTCTGACAACTTTTATTTTTTAGCATAATTTTGAGCACCTGAACACCATTTGGCCTCAAACATTTCTAATTTAAAGAATTTAAAGTCATACTCAAGTATATCTTCCAAATACCCATAATATTTATTTTTAGACACCTCTAGATGCCTATCACTTTTAGATGAGACATTAGTGACCTAAAAGACTGCAACTATCCCACAATAAGAGGTTTTGTTCTTGTCATCCAATTTTTGTTGCAAAATTTATGGCCATTGCACCACATAGATTTGTGTTGTTTCAACTGCAATATACCCACCACATAAAAAAAATGTATTTTCAATTAATAAACATATTTAGAATTAGTAAATATTTTAAGAAAAAAATAGACCACACATATTAATATAGTGCAAAATAGCTAAAAATTGTAGGTGACTATGCTTTTTTTTTTTATCTTTTAAACCATATGCTAAATTAAATTCCCTCTCCATAATATTGGTATCTTGATTATGATGAACCTCTTTAACCAATCTAGCCACCTCTTTCCATGATAACCTACCATAAAATTATATGGATCGTTCTATCCATACATTTGTCCTATCAAGATTGTTTGAAATGCATAAATCTAGTGCATCTCACTCATGACCAACTATATGAAGAAAGAAAAATTCATCAATAATTAGATACAATTCTAACGTTTAATAATTGATAGAATACTACAAATTAAATAGGTATGATATATATAAAAACAAATAATCAAAAGTATTATATATCTCCACCATCTAATTACCTTTCACTGTCCTCATTCTACCTTTTGCATAATAAGACCTCCCCTTCAAATTTTTTATTGGAGTGGACATCCCAAATCAAAGACACACTCATATATACTATTAATGTAGGAATATATAGACTAATATATATCAAGGATTGATATACTATATAGCCCTCCACCATAGGACCACCATGACATGCACATTGTCTAAGAAAATATTTCAATGATTTCAAATTCCTCTCCACCATTCATGTTGACCTTGTGTGTATGAGTCCTCACATTTTAATCTCCTCAACTTGGTGTATGAGGCAGTGTTTTTACATATTAAAAAATTCTAGAGATATATATTTTTGCATTTCACATATTAGTCTAGGAATTTCACTCCTCCAATACTTTATATCTCCTTTATGAAATTTTTAGACGACAACCACCTACAAATGATGCAAGTAGATCACAAGTTTCAACAAGAAAATATTTACATTACAAGTAAAACACATGTCAACAAGTTCCACAATTAACATTTTGTGTAGAAATCATTACTTACCTCATGTATTCACCAATATCATAGATAACTTGTTTTATGTTGTTATCAAAGTTTTCTGGAAGAAATAGAGATAGAACATACCAGAGAAAAAAAAAAAGATGGATACCAATATAGAAATATAAAAAAATAATTACCTTAATGAAGGTATGCCAGTTATAAGTTTTGATCCCACCAAATTCACTTTTCTTCTTTAAGATATTATATTAGTTTGAAGAAAATTATACGGGAAATTTAATTTTGTGAATAACCCCTTTTACAACATTGCTTTGTTTTTCTGTAAATAACAATGGAAGACTATATTGATATCCAACTATTGAAGGAATCATACTTTGCACTACATGATTGGCTTCCTTAACGTCACTACAAATTTTGACAATTTTTTATTGTCACTCGTTCCATCTAATATTACCCATAACGTTTTTATTACATTCTTCCCAATCTGCATTGTATCAAACAAATGAAGTATTTATAGACACTCATAGTAGGGAAACATAATGAATTGTATAGGGTAACTTTTCTTTCCTCGTGGAACCCTATTAATGCCTTGATGGCCTCTCTTAAACATAAATGAAATTACAACAATAATTGTTAGATATAGTGAATAAAATTCAATATAGTTAAAATTTGTAAAACATTATATCTGCTACATAGACTAATTGTTCACCTTAATGATTTCTATTCTATTCTAACTTTCATAGGTGAGATGTCATTCTTCATGGTTTTATTCAACTCTCTTCTTTCTCATTGGAAAAATATTTTTCAGTATTTCAATGTCTATGGTTCTTAGGGATGAAGTGCCTATATTCATCAAACACTTTACTCCTGATCTTGTTGAATAGAAAATTTTCATTTTAAGATCATAAATTAGATAATCAAAATTACCTTTTGTTTAAAAACCCGGAAGATATGGATTAATGTCAATATTTATTTATACCAAGGAATTAATTTAAAAACATGCATTATATTTTGATAAAGTTATATACTTATTAAAGTTTATGTATAAATTATATAACACAAAAATGTGTTAGCCCTAGGGCATCATTTATTTTCTAAGTATTTCATGGAATATAAATTGTTTTTTCCGTATTGGTCTAGAAATGTCATATATGGTGATGCCAACCCATAATTTTAGCAACTCATCAATAAGAGGTTCAATGTCTACATTCATATCTTTAACTTGGTACTTGCCTACTTGATTGAAAATAAACACAATTACCACTTTTTGTGTGTATGTGTGTGTGCACGTCTCAATAAAAAGGAAGGACACAATGTTGATAATGATTATTTTAGTTCTTTGTTTATAATTAATGTTACTTTAAAAAAAAATCATAAATAAAAAAACCAACAAATATGACAAAAAAGGTAAAAGTTATACCCAAACACCATGCCTTCATAACCAAGTGAGTTTATCTTTTGTTTAGAAACCTGCAAGATATAGATTAATGTCAATATTTATTTATACCAAGGAAATATTTTTAAAGCATGCATTATATTTTTATAAAATTATATACTTTTTAAAGTGCATGTATACATTATATAACACAAAAATGTGTTAGCTTGATATCATTTATTTTTTTATGTAAGTATTCCATGGAATAGAAATTGCTTTTATGTTATTGGTACAGAGATGCCATATATGGTGATAAACCTATAATTTTAATAACTCATTAATAAGAAGTCCAATATATACATTCATATATTTAATTTAATATTTACCTAATTAATTAAAAATAAACATAATTATTACTTTTTATGAGTATGTATAAAAACACACAATATTGACAATGATTATTTTAATTTTTTATTTATAATTAATATTACGTTAAAAAATTAATCATAAATAAAAAAATGACATAAAAAATTAAAATTATACCCCATCACAATGTAAGTTAAACATCCTTACCAACAACCATACATAATTAATGAGCGACTTACAACTTGGAAAAAAATAATAATAAAATTTAAATCAACCTTATACTCTCCAAAGTAATTTAGCCCTTTTATATTTATTTTTAAAATAATATTTACCTACCTCAAGTATATGGTAAAAGATCTACCACATGGTATATAAAAATCATGCCTTGAGCTCTTTATCAAAATTCCATACAACATATTTACAACATTTATTCATGAACATCGTTTATTCATGATGTTGTTTAAACTAGTGTAACTTAACTTCATCATTATAAACCTATTAATCTTTTACAAGTTATACATAACCAATCTAACACATCCAAAGAATAAAAATATTATAATGCCTAAACTTGAATCCCTTGAATCATGGTAGAATTATATTCATACACGAAATTTCCATAACATTCTTATTAAATTTGTAATTAATAAAATGTTTTTTTATTAGAAAATTAACTTATTAATTAGTTAAATCTTATTTTTTATTTATTTATTTAATAACATTATTAATATTACATGAAACAATATTATTAATAACAATAATTTAAAAAAAATAACTCAAAATTTTAATATTAATGAAAACTATAAATAAGATTGAATAAATAATATATTTTATATTTATATATATAGAAAAAGAAAATTAGAGTAAATTTATTTAAAGAAACCAAATTAATCTGAGTCTAACTTGGAGGGAGTTTAAGGAGAATTGTTCGTGACTTTCTAATAGCAAGATGCTTTTAGTAACAAGACCTCGACCAATTAAACTAACCCTCAAAGCTACTTTATCTATAACTTTTAATAATAATAATGACATATATTTAAATTTATAACTTAACTAAACATACATATTATATATATATATATATATATATATAGTGACAAAAAATATTATAACTCAATTGTTAAACCAATAACGAGGACGATTATCTCTGGTTGCTATCTGAATGCAAGCGGAGTCATCATCCTTATTCAAGGAAAAACATGCTACATGGAATGACCTACTGGTAATCCAATATATTTTTTGTTATTCAAATAAACAAATTTCAAATAAAATCAACTTCAATTCTTTAATAAAAAAATTAAAAAATTAAAAAAATTGCATAGTCTAAAAAGACTACATATCAAAATTCTGATATGATTTTAACAAAATATGGTAAAATTTTTTAGAAATACGAGATTTTGAATGCCTAAATTTTTTTTCATAATATTAAATCTATTTCCACTTAAAATCAATTTAAACACTCACCATTAAATTTTGTAAAAGAAATAATAACCAAATTCCAAATAAAAAAACCTATCCATACACAATTTTCAAAAAAAAATACCCACAAATTATCCGGATACTATTAACGAGTGCGGATGATAGTCCTTTCACTTTCTTTTTTTGGTGAGGGGAGAATATGTTCTTATAATTTACGAATATTTTAGAGATTCCATATTTTGAATTTTTTTTAAATTCAAATAATTGATTGTCCATTTTTCTTCGGTGAGTGGAGAATATGTTTGTATATTTTAAAATAATTTCTTAGATTTTTTTCCAAATTCAAAGTGAATTATTAGTCTTTACTGTGTAACGATCGATAGATCGTTGACCTATGGTTAATCTCCTCTGATTTATCGATGTATGTAATTTTTAGTCAATATTTTGATAAAAGTATTTTAGCAAATAAATTTTTATCTAAAGTTTCAATTTGGACGATTTATTGGATGTTTTATTGTCGACAAGAATGCATGATTTTTATTATATATAGGAAAATAATGTTTTGAATTTTAGTTTGATGAATTTAATGCTAGTTTAGATTTAGTATTAATCTCAAAATATTTAATGTTCACATACTTTTTATTAAAACATAATCCAAATTTTCTTATCATATCGTGATCTCAAAGCTGCCGTGTCGTTTAACAGGGTATTGGCATGATAACCATATGTCACGATTTTAACGTTGGACGGATGTTTTGGTGTTGAATTTACGTTGGATTTTAGCGTTCAACTAAGAACACAAAGCTAAGGAAGTTGTACCGTCCCTGAAATGTTGTCATTGGAAGAAATATCAAAATCCATTGAAATGGGTTCTGAAATGTGGCCGTTGGAAGAAATATCAAGATCCATTGGGGCTGCTTGTATTCAAATTGTTTTTAAAAACTAAAAGTCATTTTATGTTTCTCAGCGTCCTTAAAGTTGTAGGTATGGTAACCAGCAAAAATTTCTTAGACACATATGACATTAAAATCTTTTCAAACTATTTACCAGGAAACAAGGAAACAAAAGTAACTTCTAGTGGTACAGAACCTGTGCAGAGATAAGAAACCGTCATGATGCATCATAGAGCTAAAATGAGCATGAAAATCTCCTTGAAAAAGGAAATATTGGAGAAACTTACATGTTTAAGCTTACTCTAGGAGTTGTCGAGATTGGAGGCATCTCTGATAACTGTATTCATCCAACTGTGAAAAAAGTGAAACAGATTTTGAAACATCGAGACAATATAGAGATATTGGGTACAAAACACTAACTAGGAAGAGAGGTGAAGTGAAGGACGGACTCCAGCTAAACACAGAGGTGAAGGGCACGTAGCCATAAAGGATCGTCAATAATGGTCGTTGCACAAAGAGGCGAAAGGGAGAGGATTGTCAATAATGGCTATGGTTATCTTCACTTTCTTTGTTTCATGTGGAAGTGGTATCTCATGATAATTGTCGGGGGAGTTGTGTTTAGTGTGATTTTTTAGATTTTTTGGATTGGAATCCAGTAGAATATTTGAGATGAAATCTTGATTTGTGTTTTTTAAACTAGTTTTTTAACTATATATGGATTCAACACCCTAAAAAACCACTAAGGTACTTCGATTGTGTAGAAATTACTTACTAGATTTTAGAGCACTTCAATTGTGTAAGGGTTACCTGCCAGATTTTAGAGAAATTAAACTAGAAAATCCCACTAAAAAAACTTCGAAAAAATTACATTAAAAATAGCTACATATAAATAAAAACTTGTTGTCCTTTTCTTCAATTATGAACACGTGTCTATAGACATTTTGCAATGTAGAATTAATCATCATTATGGCTTTCTACCTACAGCACCTACATACTTAAATAATATAATATAGGAGTCGTCTTTGCTAAATATATTGATGTTATACCTTGCTAATATCAATAAGGAAAACGACAACATATTCTAATTTGAATGTTGACATTGGTTTCAAATATTCCAACATATCATCACAAAGAAAATAAACCTATTCAGAGCATACACGTAATTTCAACTTAAAATTGTTTTCAAATGTTGAATATTTGTAATTTGTTGAGTTTAAGTTTCTGTGAGCCATATCAATTTTTTTGAGAAGATTTTTTGGCGTAAATCACGTTCGAATGCATTTGTCGACGCATTTCGAACCAACGAGTGTGGTTCATCGTCAAGACAAGTTGAAGATTCAGATCCAGGGCGCATGTTAAATACACAAAGCAGAACATCCAACGGCTAAATTTGATGAGGCAATGACTATATTGAATTGGTTAGCTAGACTAGCTAAGGGCTATATTTGACTATGAAACTGCAAACCGGACTTCACCAAGGGATATGGACAAGAGAATATAATTTTGGATTTAAAACCTCTGTGGTTTATATCTTTTAACTTAGTAATCGGAGAACTAAGTTAAAAATGGTTTTTACTGTGGGTTCTCCGGTGAGTTAAAAATGGTTTTTACTGTGGGTTCTCAGGTGAGTTAAAAATGGTTTTTACTGTGGGTTCTCCGGTTAATAAGTTAAAAGAGAATATAACGTTTATATATATATATATATATATATGTCTATTATCATTTTTAAATCTAAATTAATTAATGGGAAATAATTGTATATTGAATTGACCTGTATTTAAGTAAAATAAATAAATCTTTATTTCATTAGTTAGAATGAAATATAAATTAGATAAGGTATTAATTCATATAAAAATTAATTATATATATATATATATATATATATATATATATATATATATATATATATATATATATATATATATATATTACATAATTAACTAATTATTAAACTAACTCTAAGTGCCCGCAGGGGTTTGGTCTCGTGGTCTACTAAGTCATTCGTGCCGCTGTGCAGGTCATGCGTTCAAATCTCGTCTTATCCTAAGGGGGTGTTCCTTGCGGGCTGGACAGTTCCTCCTAGTTGTTATAGTGGCAGCAGGTGGGATTCGACCCCGTGTAACGCGAGTACGATACCACTGCCGTTGCCGATTCAGCTAGATATCAAAAAAAAAAAAACTAACTGTAAGTTAGTTTTAATTATATTAACTTAAAAGGGGCTAATATTAAATTTACATATACTTAAATAGTCAATATAAAGTTAGTTTAATATCTATATAAATAAGGTAACGAATTACAAAAATTAAAAGGGTTGACATTGGTTATATAATTAAACAATTTTTTTTAGTATTATATTAAAATCATATAATTAAACATTTAATTAACTAATTGTAAGATAGTCTTTATTCATATTTAATCAAAGGGGTTAATATTACATCCATATATAATTAAAAAATTAAGTGTACGTCAACATTATCAACATTATTATCAGACTGAATGTTGTTAAATCTATTAATGGATCTTATTAATAAAGCTATTAAAATAAATATAAACTTAAGCCTTGTCTAAAACTATTAATAAATTATAATAAGAAAAATTCCTAAAAGGATAACTCAATAAGTTCGGGGAATCAGGGACCAAGGATAAAAATTAATTAAATAAAAGGGAAGAAAGTAAGAGGATTGTTTTAAAGTAGGTTAGTTATTAGTTCTCATCTTAAAAACATTCATCAATAATAAGGAAAAGAAAGTATTTATAAAAGGAAATTTATTACCTGAGTAACGATAGAGATTATAATATTAATCGAGAGGAAGGGAATGAGAACAGGCGAATAAAAATATAAAATCAAAGGGATGATGAAACAGGAAATACCGACGCTCCAGAAATTGAGGAAGAACACTAAAAGAGTGGGGGCAGGGGGGAAAAACGGCTAGGAGGAGAGGGCAGGGATCCAACAACTGCTAATTTTCCAGCTGTCATCTCTATTGAGATTGTTTGGCCTTTTTTCGATCTCAATGGCTTCCCTAAATTTCCGGTGATGAAACTAAGCAACCCTGGCAATAACACGAGCCTCCTCAATACACACGTGATGTTTTGTCTTTTCAGCATGCTCTGCTAAGGCGAAAGACCAGGTCCTCCCATGTTTTAAGTCGGCTGAGTGCTCATTAATCCTCTGATTAATAGAATGACCAATCTCGCTAATGTAGGGGGTCCCACAAGAACAAGGAATAACATAGACACCTTTCATGTCTTTAGGGTCGACCGGGTCCTTTACCGACTGGAGGGAGCTACAGATTGTGTTAAGGGGTCTAAAAGTAGAGGGAACATTGTGCTTCCTAAGAATCATGACAATCTTATTAGTAGTCCCTTGGATGAAAGGAAGATGAACCCCCGAGATTTGACCTTTAGGGTTTTTCTTTATCAATGAATTCTTACTGGCATTAAGGAAGGCTTTCTTACCGAGGTGCCTACTATAACCATTATTAACAAAGACATTAAGGAGGTGGGCCTTCTCTTTATCGAGGCTCTTTTCATCAAAGATTCTTAGCGCACGAGTGACAAGTGTGTTGAGAACACCCAACTTTTGAGCCGGGAAATGATGGGAGATGGCATGAAGATACTGCTCAGTGTGTGTTTTCTTCCGAAACACTTGGTGGGAGAAGGAACCATCAATATTCCTTGAAATAAGAACATCGAGGAAAGGACGGCATCCATCGACTTCTTGTTCCATTGTGAACTTAATGGCGGGGGATTGATTATTGACATGCTTGAAGAAAAGATCTAATTCTTCTTGGCCATGAGGCCAAATGACATCAGTGTCATCCACAAATCTCTTCGAGAGCTTGGGCAAGAGATGGGATAAGGCCAAGGCCTTGGATTCAAAATCTTCCATAAAAAGGTTAGCAACAACAGGAGATAGGGGTGAGCCCATGGCAACACCACAGGTCTGCTCATAGAACTCGCCTTCGAAGCTGAAAAAAGTGGAAGTGAGACATATCTCCTCTAAATGAGCGGTATCAAGGTCCATGAGTTGGTTAATAACATCAATGGCCTCATTTATAGGAATGCATGTGTAAAGGGAGACCACATCAAAACTCACAAGAATATCCCCCAGGTCAAGCTTTATGCCCTTAAGTTCTTCAACAAAGGATGCAGAGTCTTTGACGAAAGACCCTGTCAGGCCAACTAAGGGCTTAAGCTTCAAGGCAACGTATTTAGAAAGAAGGTAAGTAGGATAGCCAATGGTGTTGACAATGGGCCTAAGGGGATCCCCCTACTTGTGAATCTTTGGAAGCCCATAGATCCTTGGAGTAATGGGGTTACTCTCAATGAGTTTATGGCAGAGAGAACCCACAGAGCTACTGGACTTGATAGCATTAGCCACAGTTCTTGAGATCTTTTTCAAGGGATTCTTGGACAGCTTTTTATAGCTTCCACTGTTACAAAGATGATCCAACATCTTCTAGCAATAGTCCTCTTTGTCAAGGATGACGGCAGCCCCTCCTTTGTCGGCTTTTAGAACCACGATATCTTTGTTCTGGTTTAAGGATTTGAGGGCATCAAATTCATCCTTGCTGATGTTGCTGCTAGGGGGCTTTGCTTTCCTAAGGACAACGACGCAATATTGCCTAATAGTGTCCTTGATATTATCGGGTAAGCCCTTAATCCCAAACTCTACATCACAAATAATATCTTCAACAGGGATCTTCTTAGGGGCCAGGGCAAAATTTAGACCTTTACCCAAAAGATTAAAAATAGAAGGGGGAAAAGAAAAACTAGAAAGATTGACAACCTTATTGTTACGAGAAGCTGGGGGGGGGATTGTTGTTATTATTATTATTATTATTATTATTATTATATTTCTTATAAGTAATACCTTTATTATTAGTTGCATCACATTCATAGTTAATTTTATTGTTATTATCATTTTTGTTAGTCTTATCTTTATAACCACTAATATGTTCCAAACTACTAGTGTTAAAACTATTATTATTATTATTATTATTGCCACCATTATTATTATTATTATTATATGAACTTATTTTAATGTTATTATTATTATTACATAACCTTGTTTTATTGTTATTACATAAACCTATTTTATTATTATTGTTACATAACTTTATTTTAGTGTTGTTTGTTATCCCTATTCCTCTGTTTTCCAAAAAAGAATTATCAAATTGATTTTTATTTAAGTTACAGAAAATTAATAAACGAGAGCCCAACATACTTGTGCAACCATCCTCCCATGAACCACGAAATGGGATGCTTGAGACCGGATGAGGAACAAGCGAGGCTGACCTATCACTCTGATTGATCGACATGGAGACGACCCATATGTTGGCAGGAGTGAGGAGGGCCAGCGGATTGGAAGGGAGGCGGTCAATGTGCGGTGACGGCTCCCAGAAATCTGAAGGGAACGATGAGACCAGGCTCCCGAATCTATCTGAGCCAGAAGGGCAAAACGCAGAGTATCCGTCCGAATGGAGTAGGGCGGACTGTAATGTTGTCCCCGAAGAGCTAGATGATGAATGTGCAGGGTCGTCATCTGGAAGATAAACAGGATTTTCGGAAGGGTGGTCGGATCTCGAACAGGAAGGAAATGAAGGGGAGTAGGTTCCTATGACAGTTTTAGGAGGATATACATGAACGCTGGAAGGTTGGCTAGATTTTGAGATGATGGGAATCGGAGGGGAGCAGGCCTCCTCAACAGAATTAGAAGCCAGAATCGAATCCACAGGTAGGTGGACAGTGCCAAAAGTATTGAAGACCCAAGTCTGAAGGGCAGACCTCTGATTGGCCGAAAGTCGGCTACGAGAGAATGCAACAACTGATGGGAAAGGGTCGTCATAAGCAGAAGGTTTACAGGTTAATTTCTGAAACTTTGAAGTTTGTTTTTGCCTCCAGTGATCTTCCATACATATGCATATATAAGAGCTCAACACGCAACTTTGGCCTAGAGGGAGGCGGAAATCAAGCATGAAAGTTCCAAATGTAAAGCCAGAATATTTCAAGAAAGCAGATCTAGGGTTTTTCTAACTCTGTTAATCTCAAATCTCAGCAATGCTATATTGGACTTCAGAAAGACTGGATGGTTCTAAGGAGTGTGGAGGCGATGACTGATTTGGGTAAAAATAGGGATGGTAGAGGAATCTCTACATCTTTTGAGAAACGCCAAATCTGTCTTCAACTTTGAAACCTGCAAGTGTGCCTGTTCAAAACGATGAACCTTAGTTGTAGTGGCTCTTTCGTGCGGGGATTCAATTGTTGATTTTAAGCTTTTGTGATCCATATCAAGTTTTTTTAGAAGATTCTTTGGCGTAAATCACATTCGAATGTATTTGTCGACGCATTCCGAACTAGGTGTGGTTCATCGTCAGGACAAGTTGAAGATTCAAATCCAGGCTGCATGTTAAATAGACAGAGCAGAACATCCAACGACTAAATTTGACGAGGCAACGACTATATTGAATTAGTCAGCTAGACTGGCTAACGGCTATATTTGACTAGGAAATGGCTAACCGAACTTGACCAAGGGATATGGATAGGAGAATATAATGTTTATATATATAAGTAAATCTTTAGTTCATTAGTTAGAATTAAATATAAATTAGATAAGGTTTTTATTCATATAAAAATTATATATATATATATATATAAAAGATATATAATTAAAAATTACATAATTAACTAATTATTAAACAAATCTGTAAGTTAGTTTTAATTATATTAAATTAAAAGGGGGCAATATTAAATTACATATACTTAAATAGTTAATATAAAGTTGGTTTAATATCTATATAAATAAGGAAACAAATTACAAAAATTAAAAGGGTTGAAATTGGTTATATAATTAAACAAAAAAAAAAAATTAGTATGATATTAAAATCATATAATTAAACATTTGGTTAATTAATTGTAAGATAGTCTTTATTAGGGGTTAATATTACATCAATATATAATTAAAAAATTAATTGTAAGTCAATATTATCAATGTTATTACCATACTGAATGTTGTTAAATCTATTAATGGATCTTATTAATAAAGTTATTAAAATAAATATAAACTTAAGCCTTATCTAAATATATTAATAAATTATAATAAGAAAAATTCCTAAAAGGATAACTCAATAAGTTCGGGGAATCAAGGGCCAAGGATAAAAATTAATTAAATCAAAGGGAATAAAGTCACTCAATAAGTTCGGGGAATCATGGACCAAGGATAAAAATTAATTAAATCATGTAGAAATTTTGAATAATATGACACTTATTCACAGAGATTATCCTGATTATACACTATTGCGGAATGCATGCATAATACATAACCTCCTCTACGTTGATCATCAATTTTGTGGAATTAAAAACAATGAAACATCAATCGCATGCGCACATTAACATAGTATGTAATCCGGGGAAAGCATACAGCTGAAAACCCCACACTATCTGTATATTATAATGATAGAGAACATGTAACAATACATAGTACAATACTCCTCACAAGTACTCAGTACTATCTCCACCTGCTACACACAAACTAGCTCAGATCTGAATCAAGTCACAGGTTCAAATCTCCTCCGCTGTTTGCCTGCCTCTACTGCGCAATCCAATGTGAGAATAGATCTAATCCAAATTCGTTTTTCCTTGACTTGTACCACGCAATCCTCATTGGCAATCTCCATCATTGATTGTGCAAATATCATGCACAGCTATAGTCACAACTGATAGCAGTCTTACTCTTTCACCCACCTCTAACACTTGTCTCCACTGAACTGTCCATGCACTGAGTTAACTGATGTATTCTTTAGTTGATTTATGAGTTAATAATTAGTGAATTAATTAAACCAGCTCACAAAAAGATAGAAAAGAGAGATCCACGACTTAGAATTCAGCCTCTTCGAGGGGGCAACCTCCTTTACATTACATAAATGAACAATTCTTGCATGATACAAATGAAAATACCTCCTTTCTATATATAGGAGTCTAAGTGGTCCCAATACAATCAAAGCCTACATAACAATAATATTGTAGGGCACAACAATAACAATAGTGGGCTTCTATGTGGCACAATAGTAACAATATGGGCACTACATGGGTACATCAATATAAATAAGGGGTATAACTACAATAGTAATGGGGTAATCACTAGTATTATAGGGACCCAACATGCCCCTCTCCTTCAAAAAAGTGTTGTCCTCAACGCTTGAGTAGTTCAGGATACTTCTGCATAAAATTCTCGTCCTCCCATGTGGAATCTTCAGTGGATAAGTTCTTCCACTTGATAAGGTACTCTGAAATTGATCGATTTCGTAGCTGTCGAGTTCTTGTTTCTATAACTGCTTCCGGTTCCAATATAATTTTTCCTTCTTCGTCAAGTTCTGGCAATATTGTTTGAACTGGGAGCTTGTCGCCTATAACCTTCTTTAAGCATGAAACATGGAAAACTGGGTGCAATCGAGAAGCTGCAGGAAGCTCCAATTTGTATGCCATAGTACCAATCTTTTGCAACACCTTGTACGGACCATAATACTTTGGTGATAATTTATTATCCTTCTTAGCTTGCTTGAGGGACATTTGCTTATATGGTTGTAGCCGTAGGAATACCCAATCACCTACATCAAAACTTCTTTCACTGCGATGTTGATCTGCTTGTTGTTTCATTCTATTCTGTGCCAACACAAGGTTATCCTTTAAGAGTTGGAGGACTTGTTGTTGATGTTCGATGTGATGTTCCACTGCCTGAACCTTAGAATTTTCTCTTAAATATGATGTGATGGATGGTGGTTGATACCCATAAAGTGCCATAAATGGGGTCATTTTTGTTGCTGTATGAAAGGAAGTGTTATACCACCATTCAGCCAGAGGCAACCATTTGACCCATTGTGTCTGTTTATCAGATACAAAGCAACGAAGATATCCTTCCAAACATTTGTTTACTATCTCAGTTTGCCCATCAGATTGAGGATGATAAGATGAGCTATGAGCTAACTGAGTACCAAGACAAGAAAATAATTCTGTCCAAAAATTTCCAGTGAAAATGGGATCTCTGTCACTTACAATAATCTTTGGGTTTCCATGTAGCTTTTGAATTGTTTCCATAAATGCAGTAGAAACTGTACTGGCTTTAAATGGATGTGATAATGCACAAAAGTGTGCATACTTGGTAAGTCTGTCAACTACCACCATGATGACACTCTTTCCCTCAGACTTGGGTAAACCTGTGATAAAATCCATTGATACCTCCTCCCAACGTTGGCTTGGAATGGATAAAGGTTGTAATAGACCCGGTGTCTTAATTGTTTCAACTTTATTTTGCTGGCAAACCAAACATTCTGCCACAAACTTTTGAATATCTGATTTAAGGCCATCCCAAAAAAATTCCTTCTTAACCCTGTGGTAAGTTTTTAAAAATCCTGAGTGCCCTCCTAAGGGAGAAGTGTGCAATTCCATAAGAATCTTTTGTTTTAGCTGGGAATTCTTACAGAGGTATAAGCGATCTTTGTACCATAACGAATCATTTTTCCAGCTAAATGTATCAGACGTACTGGAATCTTGTTGTAGCTTTCGAATAAGTGCCCACACTTCTTCGTCATTCTTCCATTCCTCCCTTGCTTCATTTATCCAATCTGGTTGGATGATAGAAATAGCGCACAACAATGCTTCCACATCCTCATCCTTCCTTGAGAGTGCATCTGCCACCACATTTTGCTTCCCCTTTTTGTAGATGATTTCAAAGTCATAACCCAACATCTTTGTGACCCACTTTTGTTGCTCTTCAGAGGATAATCTTTGTTCTAAAAAGTATTTAAGGCTATCATGATCTGTTTTTACCTTGAAGTGTCTTCCCATTAGGTAGGGTCGCCATTTCTTAAGTGCATGGAGTATTGCCAACATTTCCTTCTCATAAATAGCTTTTCTTAAAAACTTTCCCTTGATTGGACGACTTTCAAAAGCAATGGGTCTTTCATCTTGCATTAGAACAGCACCAATTCCATTTCCTGAAGCATCACATTCCACAATAAAGGTTTTTGTGAAGTCCGGTGTAGCTAAGACCGGTGCTTGGCACATTGCCTCTTTAAGATGTTCAAAGGCCTTTGTTGCTTCCAGAGTCCATGAAAATGCATCTTTCTTCAATAATGTTGTTAGAGGTGCTGCTATTCTCCCATAATTCTTAACAAACTTGCGATAATACCCTGTCAACCCAAGAAATCCTCGCAAATGCTTTATGGATGTGGGGATTTTCCATTCCTTAATGGCTTTAATTTTGGTAGGGTCTACCTTAACTCCTTCATGAGATACAATATGACCCAAATATTCCACCTCCTGGACTCCAAAGAAACATTTGGATCTTTTTGCATATAATTGTTTCTCCTCCAATAGTTGTAGCACCCTGTCAACATGTTCAACATGATCCTTCCAAGACTTGCTGTAGATTAGTATATCATCAAAAAATACTAACACAAATTTTCTAAGGAATGGTTTGAAAATTGAATTCATCAAACCTTGAAATGTTGAAGGTGCATTGGTAAGGCCAAAAGGCATGACCAAAAATTCATAATGACCCTCATGAGTTCTAAATGCTGTTTTCGGAATGTCTTCAATCTTCATTCTGATTTGATGATATCCTGAACGAAGATCCAACTTGGTGAAGTAAATTGATCCATGCAATTCATCCAGTAATTCATCAATGACAGGAATGGGGAACTTATCTTTAATAGTGAGCTTGTTGAGCTCCCTATAATCCGGACACATGCGCCATGATCCATCCTTCTTGTGCACCAATACTACTGGAGCAGAGAAAGAACTTTGACTCGGTTGAATTATACCAGCCTCTAGCATTTCTGCAACCATACGTTCAATTTCACTTTTTTGGACATAGGGATATCTGTACGGCCTGATGTTTGGAGGAACACTTCCTGGAATCAGATGAATAGCATGATCATGATCACGCATAGGTGGGAGACCTTTGGGAGTCTCAAATACCTTGGAATGATTGTCCAGGACTTTTTGGAGATCTGGAGAAATAGATGATTCTAATGTGGAAACATCTAGCGAACATAATTGTGCAATTACACCTCTTTGCTCCTTTTTTAGAAGCTTTGTCATACCATTAGAGCTGATTATCTTTCCTGGTTTCCCTGCAATACCCCTTAATTCAACTTCCTTTCCTTCCACAGAAAATTTCATGAAAAGTTCTTGAAAATTAAAAGCTATTGTACCCAAGGATTGTAGCCATTGGACTCCTAGTACAACATCAGCACCTCCCATTGGAATGGAAAGCATTGGGCTAGTCAATACATATTCTCCCATGGATAGCTTGATATTATGGCACTTTCCAGAGCAATTTATTGTTCCTCCATTTGCAATCATCACTTGACACTCTGGTGCTGGATATAGGAAGCAATTCAATTCTTTTGCTACCCTACAATGAATAAAATTGTGGGTGCTTCCTGAATCAATCAACACTATTACCTTTTTCTTCTTGATTTGTCCTTCTATCTTGATGGTTTGAGGAGTGGTAATTCCTGCCAATGCATTACAAGATATGGTCGGATTTATTTGTTCTTCATATAGGCTTTGTTCCTGGAATATATCCTCTTCTTTTGACCTTTCTTGCTCCTTTTCTTCTTCCTCTTCACAATCTATGTAGAATAATTTCTTCTCAGCACACTTATGACCTTTTGTGTATTTGCTATCACAATTGTAACAAAGCCCTTTTGCTCTTTTTTCTTCCAATTGTTGTGGTGTCAACCTTGTAGGTTGTGGAAGACTATGGGCAACAACACTTCCATCTTTATAGTTGTGAATGGTATGCTTCCTAGTTGCCATAATTTTGCTTTCCATTTTTCTTGCTAACCTGAATGCCTTCTCTAATGAATCAGGTTCCCAAAGGCGCACATCATGTTGGATATTATCCTTTAAAGACCCTATGAACACATCAATCCTATGCTCCTCTGGAATATCTTTTACCCTTATGTTCAATTTTTGGAACTCCTCAATGTGCTCCATTATTGAACCCTTTTGTTTGAGATTATCAATTGGCTAAAAAAAGTGTTGCTTTTTGTATCCTCATAATGTGCTATCAATTCTTCCGTAAAAATTGCCCAAGTGATAAATTGTTTACGAGAACAAAGCCATTGATACCATACAAACTGATTTGGTTCCAAATATAAAGTTGCCATACGTACCTTTTGTGTGTTTTGCACATTATTGAGATCGAAGAATTGCTCCATCTGTAATATCCATGTGGCGGGATCCTTGCCATCAAACTTCCTCATATCGATTTTTGGAACATGGTGAGTCTTCGATCCAACATTAGAGTCTATGGAATCATGATTAACATTTCTTTTATTCTCATCATGAGTTTCCTTTACTACCTTTTCACCATTAGTGACCCTTTCTTGTAGCAACTTCTTCAATTCATCCATCTTATCATCTATGCCATCAATTTTAGCGTCAATCTTAGCTTCCATGCCATCAATTTTAGCGTCAATCTTAGCTTCCATGCCATCCATCTTAGCTTCCATTCCCTTTATCTTAGATTCCACGCCATTTACCTTAGATTCCACGCCACTTATCTTAGCTTCTGTTAGCTTTTGTGAGCGTGACATTTGTTGCACTTGTTCTTGTAATTTTGATATATCATGTAGCATTTCTTCCTCTTCTTCATGAGTCATGCTAGAACTTTCAGGTTCCTTACTAGGTGTTTGCATTTTCTTTCCTCGGGGCATCAGTTACCGATAATAATGCTTTACTATGCCCTTTGAATTCCGTTAAACCAAGCTTACACAAAAATTTAAAAAAAAAAACTACACACCTTTTTTCACTTTATAGAAGCCTGATATTGAATCTGATGTATCTCTGTGATTTCGGATCATCCAGTTCTGAAATTGCTATCTGAAGTAGCCTTCTGCGTCCTCTTTCCAATGCCACAAGTCTGAGCCAAATTGGATTCTCCAAGGAAGAGTTATGTGAAATCTCCCACAGTGACTTGCTTTTAGACTGGTTCAGTAGAGCGAACTTGTACGACGTGCCACGAGTCACTGTTTCAACATTTGAATCTGAAACTCACCCACAAGAAACTACAGTCCGTCTTCTTTGTGTACCTTTTTACGAAATTTCAATCCAATCCTCAGAGAGAGAGTTATGACGATTTTACCCAGGTCACCTGTTTTGAATGTAATTCAGGAGTCTGCAAAAAGACCAACTTCCTCAGATAATATCTCCGAAAATATCGCGCGAAAAGTTCTGAAATTTGGACCCAAGGTTCAGCGCCAATTCTTCTCAAATGGGTTTTTTTTTGCGACTTCTGAAACGTCACAGAAAAAAAAGTTATAGCGAAAATGCCACGATGACCTGTTTGGAGCAGCGAAACCCTAGAATCCAAAGCTCTGATACCAAATGTTATGAAACCAGCTCACAAAAAGATAGAAAAGAGAGATCCACGACTTAGAATTCAGCCTCTTCGAGGGGGCAACCTCCTTTACATTACATAAATGAACAATTCTTGCATGATACAAATGAAAATACCTCCTTTCTATATATAGGAGTCTAAGTGGTCCCAATACAATCAAAGCCTACATAACAATAATATTGTAGGGCACAACAATAACAATAGTGGGCTTCTATGTGGCACAATAGTAACAATATGGGCACTACATGGGTACATCAATATAAATAAGGGGTATAACTACAATAGTAATGGGGTAATCACTAGTATTATAGGGACCCAACAGAACATGTAACAATACATAGTACAATACTCCTCACAAGTACTCAGTACTATCTCCACCTGCTACACACAAACTAGCTCAGATCTGAATCAAGTCACAGGTTCAAATCTCCTCCGCTGTTTGCCTGCCTCTACTGCGCAATCCAATGTGAGAATAGATCTAATCCAAATTCGTTTTTCCTTGACTTGTACCACGCAATCCTCATTGGCAATCTCCATCATTGATTGTGCAAATATCATGCACAGCTATAGTCACAACTGATAGCAGTCTTACTCTTTCACCCACCTCTAACACTTGTCTCCACTGAACTGTCCATGCACTGAGTTAACTGATGTATTCTTTAGTTGATTTATGAGTTAATAATTAGTGAATTAATTAACAATTAATTCACATCACTCATCACTAGTGTATTCCGCAGTTAGACTAAATACAACTAGTTCAACCAAGTCAAACTGAACACAACTCCATCAACTCCTCAATCAACTCCACCAAACTTAATCACTTGAGTTCTAACTGAAGTCCATCATGCAATAGCTCAACTGACCCATAAGAAAAGCATATTTCCTTCTGGCAGTTGCATGTGCCACATCCGTAGCTCGAATTGAAGTGCTCCAAGAGGATAAGATAATGTTTATAGTCCAAATATTATTAAGAGCCAATAATATTCGACTGTTTATTTTTAGCCTGGCAGTCTAAAATTAGATTCCGCCCATATGTCTAAAAATAGAAGTCCTTCTATTTTTACCAACATGACCAATCATCCACAAATAGCATCCTGCAACTCATATACCATGATCCATATGTCTAAAAATAGACATAGTCTAAAAATAGACTTTGCACCAAAAATAGCCTGCGGGCCCACTTAGTGAAGGCGACTCCTTTCCACTAAGCTCCATCATCTTGTTGCATTTTCAACGCTCCCTCTCAACAAGATATGGATTATCTGCAACCCCTATCCTGCAACTCTGGAATGTTCTGCATGCAACACATTTGCCCGGTCCACTTGCTCCAACAACACTTGGAACAAAAACACTCCCAACTGACCACTCCGTTGGGCTAGGAACATACTCTGATGTTGAAGCTCAACCTGCTGCTGACAAGTGCTCCCTCTCTGACATCTGCGCTACTGCAACATCTCCATGCATCTCGCACCATTGCACACTTCTCTGTGCCACCTAGCGCTGTGCAAAACACTTGTGCCTCTCGCATTGTTGCAGCCTGCTAGCTATGCGCTTTCCTGGGATTCCCTACAATGTCGCTCTCTCTGCCGCTCCATCCGCATCTGTCTCTACCAAATCAGTCAGTTCTTGCTACTCCACATCTGGGCTCCCGTAGTAAAGTCTCATCCAAGAGGTTGGGTACCTCAAGGATCCTGCCCCTCCTCCTTGGGACGATCACTCTATATCGCCCCACCTCCTACCTGGAGGTATGGCTGCATGTGATCCCTCAGCCCACCTGGCTCGAATTTTCCCCCTAATGGAGGTCTCTGCATGAGTAGATGTCTCTACTCGATCTCCTCTCAGCTTCCCTTGTTGTGGCTGCTCCACAACCTCCTGAAGTTGCTGCACCAATCGTGGCTCCTCCACAATCGTCTGAGACTTCTTCTGGCTCTGCATGTTGAGAGGTAATATACGCTCCCTCTCAACCACCAAGTCTCCATCATTTGCCTCATTTCTCAAGGCTTTGCATGCATCTTGAACCTCAAGAGCATACAGGTTCTTGACCCGTGAACCAATCTGCTTCACCTGTCTAGTGATGATGTGTCCAAGGAAAACCTTGCCCTTACTGAAGACTACATCATAGCCTCCGTCTTCCAGCATCGCGATCGACACCAAGTTTCTCTTCAGTCCTGGTACATACTTGACATCGGTCAAGGTAAGGCGAGCTCCATGCTCCCTCTGAAAAATAACCGTGCCTACACATGAGACACTATACTTCTCATCATTACCCATCGCTATGAGTATCTGGAGATATTTCTCCTCCAAAGTACTGAACAAACTCTTGTCAATGATCATGTGGAAAGAAGCTCCACTGTCAAGAAACCAACCACTTCCCACCATGGATGAAACCATGCATGTGAAGAGTGTGAAATCCAACTCAAAGTGTGAAGCAAGTGCCTCACCTTCAGATCCTTCCCCGGATCCCTTCTTGGATTTCCTCCATGGACAATTTGCAGCATAATGGCCCACCTCATGACAACGAAAGGATCGCACTTTCGATTTGTCAACCTTCTTCCCATCATTGGAAGAACTGGATTTGGAAAGAGAACCCTTCTCCTTCCCCTTCTTTTCTTTGGTAGCCAAAGCGCAATTTTCTTCATCAGATGCCTTTGATGAAGATTCGTCCCTGGTATTCCGCCTGATCTCCTCTTGCACAAGATCCGACCAAAGTCTCTCCCATCCTGGCAATTTCTCTCGATCATTGACAGAGTCCTGATAGGAATGCCAACTCTTCAGAAGACCAAGGAGAGCCAAGCTCACAAAGTCCTCATCATCGACATTCACCCCCACACTTCCCAGCTCATCCCGGCACTGGGTGAACTTCGTGAGATACTGGGGCATACTATCTCCATTCTCACACTTAATGTTTCTGAGTTTATCCTTGAGTGCCAACTTCCTCTGGTCTCTCTTGCTTTGGAATAAATTTGTCAACGCTTTCCACATCAAGTATGGAGAAGCCTTTCCATGCAGGCTGGATACAATGTGATCCTTCACGCCCTCCAATAGAATCCTTCGACACTTTGATGTCTTCTTTTGCCAAACCTCAACGTGAGCAGCATCAGTAGGCTTTGGGACCTCAGCCTCTATGAACTCCTTCAGCCCATTGTCATCTAACACCGCCTCCATCCTGTCTTTCCATGCAATATAATTCGAGCTGCCTTCAAGAGCATACTCCAATCGCAATTCGTTGAAAGACATTTCAACTTTGACACCAAGAAAACACTGCTGCAAATTTGAATTCCACCAGCTCAAAACTCAACCGCTTCTAATCTAAAATTCATGAGAACAAATTATTTCTCATACAGAGATTGAATGTATGGGCTTTTACCGAATATATCACCTTCCAAAAGAAGGATGAATCCAGAGGCTACCTGGCCCGATTACAGACTCTGCCTGAAGAAATAAAATGTAAACACTTTCTGAATAATAGATCTGATGATCAACTCTCATCTGATACCATGTAGAAATTTTGAATAATATGACACTTATTCACAGAGATTATCCTGATTATACATTATTGCGGAATGCACATAACCTCCTCTACGTTGATCATCAATTTTGCGGAATTAAAAACAATGAAACATCAATCGCATGCGCACATTAACACAGTATGTAATCCGGGGAAAGCATACAACGGAAAACCCCACACTATTTGTATATTATAATGATAGAGAACATGTAACAATACATAGTATAATACTCCTCACAAGTACTCAGTACTATCTCCACCTGCTACACACAAACTAGCTCAGATCTGAATCAAGTCATAGGTTCAAATCTCCTCCGCTGTTTTCCTGCCTCTACTGTGCAATCCAATGTGAGAATAGATCTGATCCAAACTCGTTTTTCCTTGACTTGTACCACGCAATCCTCATTGGCAATCTCCATCATTGATTGTGCAAATCTCATGCACAGCTATAGTCACAACTGATAGCAGTCTCACTCTTTCACCCACCTCTAACACTTGTCTCCATTGAACTGTCCATGCACTGAGTTAACTGATGTATTCTTTAGTTGATTTATGATTTAATAATTAGTGAATTAATTAACAATTAATTCACATCACTCATCACTAGTGTATTCTGCAGTTAGACTAAATACAACTAGTTCAACCAAGTCAAACTGAACACAACTCCATCAACTCCCCAATCAACTCCACCAAACTCAATCACTTGAGTTCTAACTGAAGTCCATCATGCAATAGTTCAACTGACCCATAAGAAAAGCGTATTTCCTTCTGGCAGTTGCATGTGCCACATCCGTAGCTCGAACTGAAGTGCTCCAAGAGGATAAGATAATGTTTATAGTCCAAATATTATTAAGAGCTAATAATATTCGACTGTTCTATTTTTAGCCTGGCAATCTAAAAATAGACTCCGCCCATATGTCTAAAAATAGAAGTCCATCTTTTTTTACCAACATGACCAATCATCCACAAATAGCATCTTGCAACTCATATACCATGATCCATATGTCTAAAAATAGACATTGCACCAAAAATAGCCTGCGGGCCCACTTAGTGAAGGCGACTCCTTTCCACTAAGCTCCATCATCTTGTTGCATTTTCAACAAATCAAAGGGAAGAAAGTAAGAGGATTATTTTAAAGTAGGTTAGTTATTAGTTCTCATCTTGAAAACATTCATCAATAATAAGGAAAAGAAAGTATTTATAAAAGAAAATTTATTACCTGAGTAATGATAGAGATTATAATATTAATCGAGAGGAAGGGAACAAGAACAGGCAAATAAAAATATAAAAATCAAAGGGATGATGAAACAGGAAATATCGACGCTCCAGAAATTGAGGAAGAACACTAAAAGAGCGGGGCAGGGGGAAAAACGGCTAGGAGGAGAGGCTAGGGATCCAATAACTACTAATTTTCCAGCCATTATCTCTATTGAGATTGTTTGGCCTTTTTTCAATCTCAATGGCTTCCCTAAATTTCTGGTGATGAAACTGAGTAACCCTGGCAATAACACGAGCCTCCTCAATACACACATGATGTTTTGTCTTTTCAGCATGCTCTGCTAAGGTGGAAGAGCGGGTCCTCCCATGTTTTAAGTCAGATGAGTGCTCATTAATCCTCTAATTAATAGAACAACCAGTCTCACCAATGTAGGGGGTCCCATAAGAACAGGGAATAACATAAACACCTTTCATGTCTTTAGGGTCGACCGGGTCCTTTACCGACTAGAGGGAGCTACGAATTGTGTTAAGGGGTCTAAAAGTAGAGGGAACATTATGCTTCCTAAGAATCTTGGCAATCTTATTAGTAGTCCCTTGGATGAAAGGAAGATGAACCCCCGAGATTCGATCTTTAGGGTTTTTCTTTATCAATGAATTCTTGCTGGCATTAAGGAAGGCTTTCTTACCGAGGTGCCTACTATAACCATTATTAACAAAGACATTAAGGAGGTGGGCCTTCTCTTTATCGAGGCTCTTTTCATCAGATATTCTCAGCGCACGAGTGGCAAGTGTGTTGAGAACGCCCAACTTTTGAGCTGGGAAATGATGGGAGCTGGCATGAAGATACTGCTCAATGTGTGTTTTCTTCCAAAACACTTGGTGGGAGAAGGAACCATCAATATTCCTTGAAATAAGAACATCGAGGAAAGGAAGGCATCCATCAACTTCTTGTTCCATAGTGAACGTAATGGCGGGGGATTGATTGTTGAGATGCTTGAAGAAAAGATCCAATTCTTCTTGGCCATGAGACCAAATGACATCAGTGTCATCCACAAATCTCTTCCAGAGCTTGGGCAAGAGACGAGATGAGGCCAAGGCCTTGGATTCAAAATCTTCCATAAAAAGGTTAGCAACAACAGGAAATAGGGGTGAGACCATGGCAACATCACAGGTCTGCTCATAGAACTCGCCTTCGAAGCTGAAAAAAGTGGAAGTGAGACATATCTCCACTAAACGAGTTGTATCAGGGTCTGTGAGTTGGTTAATATCATCAATGGCCTCATTTATAGGAATGCACGTGTAAAGGGAGACCACATCAAAACTCACAAGAATATCCCTCGAGTCAAGCTTTATGCCCTTAAGTTCTTCAACAAAGGATGCAAAGTCTTTGACGAAAGACCCTATCAGGCCAACTAAGGGCTTAAGTTTCAAGGCAAGGTAGGTAAGAAAGCCTTCCTTAATGCCAACAAGAATTCATTGATAAAGAAAAACCTTAAAGATTGAATCTCGTGGGTTCATATTCCTTTCATCCAAGGGACTACTGACAAGATTGCCAGGATTCTTAGGAAGCATAATGTTCCCTCTACTTTTAAACCCCTTAACACAATCCGTAGCTCCCTCCGGTCGGTAAAGGACCCAGTCGACCCCAAAGACATGAAAGTGTCTATGTTATTCCCTGTTATTGTGGGACCCCCTACATTGGCGAGACTAGTCGTTCTATTAATCAGAGGATTAATGAGCACTCAGCCGACTTAAAACATGGGAGGACCCGGTCTTCTACCTTAGTAGAGCATGCTGAAAAGACAAAACATCACGTGTGTATTGAGGAGGCTCGTGTTATTTCCAAGGTTGCTCAATTTCATCACCGAAAATTTAGGGAAACCATTGAGATTGAAAAAAGGCCAAACAATCTCAATAGAGATGATGGCTAGAAATTAGCAGTTGTTGGATCCCTGCCCTCTCCTCCTAGCTGTTCCCCCCCCGGCCCCTGCTCTTTCAGTGTTCTTCCTTAATTTCTGGAGCGTCGGTATTTCCTATTGCATCATCCCTTTGATTTTATATTTTTATTCGCTTGTTCCCGTTCCCTTCCTCTCGATTAATGTTATAATCTCTATCGTTACTTAGGTAATAAATTTGCTTTTATAAATACTTTCTTTTCCTTATTATTGATGAATGTTTTTAAGATGAGAACTAATAACTAACCTACTTTAAAACAATCCTCTTACTTTCTTCCCTTTGATTTAATTAATTTTTATCCTTGGTCCTTGATTCCCGAACTTATTGAGTTACTTTCTTCCCTTTGATTTAATTAATTTTTATCCTTGGTCCCTGATTCCCCAAACTTATTGAGTTATCCTTTTAGGAATTTTTCTTATTATAATTTATTAATATATTTAGATAAGGCTTAAGTTTATATTTATTTTAATAGCTTTATTAATAAGATCCATTAATAGATTTAACAACATTCAGTATGGTAATAACATTGATAATATTGACTTACAATTAATTTTTTAATTATATATGGATGTAATATTAACCCCTTTGATTAAATATGAATAAAGACTATCTTACAATTAATTAACTAAATGTTTAATTATATGATTTTAATATAATACTAAAAAAAATTGATTAATTATATAACCAATGTCAACCCTTTTAATTTTTGTAATTCGTTACCTTATTTATATAGATATTAAACTAACTTTATATTAACTATTTAAGTATATGTAAATTTAATATTACCCCCTTTTAATTTAATATAATTAAAACTAACTTACAGTTAGTTTAATAATTAGTTCATTATGTAATTTATATTTATATATATATATATATGAATAAATACCTTATCTAATTTATATTTGATTCTAACTAATGAATTAAATAATTATTTATTTTACTTAAACACAGGTCAATTCAATATATAATTATTTCCTATTAATTAATTTAGATTTAAAAATGATAATAGGCATTATAATCTATATATATATTCCTGTCCATATCCCTTGGTCAAGTCTAGTTAGCCATTTCCTAGTCAAATATAGTCGTTAGCTAATCTAGCTAACCAATTCAATATAGTCGTTGCCTTGTCAAATTTAGTCGTCGGATGTTCTGCTTTATCTATTTAACATGCAGCGTGGATCTAAATCGTCAACTTGTCCTGACGATGAACCACACTCGTTAGTTCGAAAAGCGTCAACAAATGCATTCGAATGTGATTTACGCCAAAAAATCTTCTCAATATATTTGTAACTTGTAATAAAAGAAAGTTTAGAGTTAAATTCATGAGCGTTGCAATTGATACAATTTGTAACTTGTATTGGTTTAAATAAAGATCAATTTTAAATTGACAAACTGTTTGATACAACGTCACAATGATACAAGCAAAGATAATTTCAAACGTTGTAGTCTAATTAGGCAGAGGAATTGCCCTGAAAGTTATGGAAATTCCAGTCATATTTAGAGAAAATCTGGCAAGGATTTTTGTAAATCCAAGTTATAGTTGTTAAACTTCAAAATTTTAGGTGTCCTAGACGTTTTTGATGGTGTTGAATCCATTTCCACCATAAAAACATGATTCAAATATTGTCTCTACAAAAAATTTGAAATCTTTTTGTCAGCCACTTTTGGCCGTCCGGGCAATTCCTCCGCCTCGGTAGATGACTCCATTTCAAACTGTCAAAATATTTAATACAACATTCAAATGATGTGTGATGTTCATAAAGGTGAAGTGTTTCAAAGTAAATATAAATTAAAGAAATCAACTTAAAATTGTTTTGAAAGGTTGATTTACTAATTTATTTATTTACCAATTTCATTCCTACATTTAAACAACAAAATATTTCAAATGATTTACTAAAATATTTATTTATCAATTTTATTTTTACATTCAAATAATTTACTAAATTATTTATTTATCAATTTTACTCTTACATCTAGCAACAAAATATTTTTGTTTTGAAATTACAAGTCTAAAGAGACTACCGCTAGTCCTTATTAATTTAGTGAAGGTATATAATAAATATTATAAATTATTAAATGTATTAAGGCGATCAATATTTGTGGAGTTATAGCTACATTAATATATGTCAACCATTAGTTAAAAATCTAACAAGTGACATATATTGCCCCATACATTAATAGAACTATAATTCCACAAATATTAATTGTTTTAATGATTACCAACAAAATATCTAAATACAATTAACGAATACACGTTATAGTTATTTCATTTTTTTTAATAAAAAAAAAAAAAACATATATTCTTAAATTTTAAAAATATTTTAAAGATTCACTATTTTAATATATAATTTTTTTTTTTTTTTTTAATTCAAATAATTGATTGTGCGTTCATTTTGATATATAAATATTGTAAGTTATGAATGCAGTGAGGTATTGCAATTTTTTATTTTCATACGTTTGAATTTTGCTATCTAGTCAAGATATCATTGGTATATATGTTGTAATCCATTGAGAATTAAAATAATTTATTTCGATTTTTTTTTTATGGTTTTTTTTTAATATTTTTTAATTTTTTTAAAGGTAGAAATTTTGTAATTTGTTTTTGTTAATAAAAAGTAATCATGTTTAATTTTTATAATTTTAAATGAAATATTTATATAGATTAACATATTACTAATTAAAATAGTAGAATTATTAATTTTTGAGAATATTTCAATAAAGTTGGTAGGAGGGGAAGGGGTGTTTTATGGCCCGGCTTAGGATGCATGACAAATAATAAGGTGAAGCTTATGTCTTGTACCAAGGGATTCAATTAGCCAAAGAGAAACATGTAACTTCTCTCATTAGGTTGGGAGACTTCTTCCTTATTCATCCTTTGGTGAAGACACCTTTAGGAAGAATAAAACATTATAAAGTCTTATGAAAAGAATTAAGAAAACTACTGAAGAGTTCCCTTCAATAGCATATTTCCATGTTCTTTGTCATCTGCTTACTTATGTGTTAATGAAGGGTGTAAATTAAGATTGGGAAATTTAAAAATCAATGGTTGAATCAAGCCTTCCCCTATTCCTTAGAGCTAAATGGATTAGCATCACATAGTTATGGACTACATTATCAATAATTTATAGTATATCATGTAAATTTTGTTTTTCGGTGGGTTAGTTTTGTAAAGTATATATCAGCATTACTAATCAGCTATAGTATGACATGTAAATTTTGATTTTTGGTGGCAGTTTTGTAAGGTATATATCTACAAAACCCCATTTTTTGTTGTTTAATTTGAAGTCCCTCTAAAAAAATTGTAGTTTTGTTAGATAAAAAGACTCAAGATTTTTTTTTAAGATAAAAATACTACAAAATGTTTTTGTTATCATCCAAATGCAGATTTAATTAAAATATATATATTTACTAATTTGTAAAGACAAATATTTTTATTTTTATTTTAAAAAAAAAAATATTTATAAATTTCCTAAATTTAAAAATTAAATCTTTAATAAATTAAAAATCATTTTATTTTTTTAATATTTAAAAATCAATTTCAATTTAAACAATATTTTCATAAAATTTATCATTAAAAAAATTGTAGTTTTAAATCTTTCTTCATAACTAAAAATAATTTCAAATTAGAAAACCTAATTTATAAATATAAAAGTTAAACAAAATTTTATAAAAAATATTATATATTAAATTAAATATTTTAAAAATTCAAAAATAATTTTAAAATTTTACAAATGTATCAACATTTTTCTTATAAAATGATATCCGTGGATTCACCTGGATTTGTCCCCTAAACTAAATAATAAAAACAACTAAAATATTGAAAAAAACACATCCGTGGATTCACATGGATTTGTCCCCTAAACTAAATAATAAAAAACAACTAAAATATTGAAAAAAACACACTTATGAAGTTATTTGGGTGGTGCTTAGGGCAAAGAGTCTTAAAAAAACTTATAAATTAGTTTGGAAAATAATTGAAATTTTGGTAAAATTATCTTAAAATTTGATAATTTTTTTTGAAAATTTAAATTATAACCTTAAATTTCAGAATTTTGGTTTCAATAGATTTTTGATGGCGCTGAATCCATTTCCACCATTAAAAAACATTCAAATACTCCAACATTCTGATTTAAAAAAATAAAAATTACCCATTCCAATAAAAAAACTATCATCGAGACGAATTTATAACCTAGGTAAACGATGTCTTTTGGCTGCCATTAATTACTCGTAGTCACACTCGAGAGATAATTATTTATGGGTTGTACTTAGTGCGATTTTTTGGACTTCCTGGTGCTGGAATCTGGTCAAAAAAATTGAGGTGATATTTTGATTTGTGTTATTTAAACTGGTTTTTTAACTGCATATTTGGATTTAACACTTTGAGAATCCCTATAACACTTTAATTGCGCAGGGATTACCCATCAAGTTTGTGATTTCAATAAATTGCTGCCGGATTTTAGAGAAATTTGACCAGAAAAACCCACCGTAAAAACTTTCAAAAAGTTGCACTAAAGACAACTCTCCTTATTTTAGGGGCTGTATTTAATACAGCTTATTGGAATTTCCAGTACAGCTGAAAATTTTGAGGTGAAATCTTGATTTGTGTTATTTAAACTGATTTTTTAACTGCATATTTGGATTCAGCACCTTGAAAAATTCCTAAGACATTTTGATTGTCCAAAGATTACCCATCAAACTTATAATTTCAATAAATTACTACTGAATTTTAAGAAATTTGAAAACACAACATCCTAATTATTAATTATTAGTCGAAAAAATTCTTTATATTCCAAAAATATGGAATATACGACGCCGACAAATTCTTAACGGGACAGAGACGCGGCACGCTCGCTTATTTAAGTAGGAAATTCTTTATATTCCAAGAATATATTACGAATACCACCATTGATTCCGGGAAAATTATTTTGCCTTACCGAAAACAACATTGAGACGTAACCCATCCATCTGTCCACTATAAAGTTTGGCGTGTCTAAAGTTATCGCATATTTGTCTGTTGTGATTGGAATATGAATGCTTTGTCAAACAATCGTGTCATCCAGATTTTAAGGTAACGTATGTTAATATATATGTCATTCAGATTTTTAGGTAACGTATGTAATATGCAACTTTGTTGCGTGTTTATATATATTTATTTATAGATAGAGAGTTTAATTAATAAATAAAACGGTTTTTTTATTTTATTTTTTAATTTGAATTTGATATATATTTTTGAGTAAAATTGTATTTTTTTAATATAAATGAAAGAATTTAAATTTGAGGTATATAATCTTTATTAGATAAATAAAATTGAATGGAAAAAATTGTGTGTGTTTTTTTGTTTTTCATTTAATCTTTTTTTAACTAGGTTGAGTTATAGTTGGATGGCAATTTATTTATTAGACACAAGAATGATCTCCACTAGTAGAATGTTATCATCATGCTTTTGTGAATTTTTCTTATCATCATCATTTGCCATTATTAAAGATATTGGAATGCATTATTAAGCTATTGATGTAATGATCATATTAAATATTATGGAGAATATGTATTACAAACTAAATATCCACAATGTCAATAAATTATCAAGTAACAAAAAAGGTGTCTTGCAAGGTTCTTCATGATATTCACATAACTCTATGTTTGCAGTGATTATTCAAGTGTCAAAACATAGCATAGTTTACAAATTATCATACACAGAACAAAAGTGAAGATGGTGTTCTTTGGATGCTTACATATGGTTCTATATTTAGGAACATCAAAGAAAGATGGTCAATGTTTAAAGAAAAATATCATAGTGTTGGGGTTTCAGTGACAACCATGTCAATCCATTTGGAGAGGTCAAGTTTGTTTACTCGATGTGGCCTCACCTATTTTTTATCTTCCTCTCTGTTTATGATTATTTTTTAAATGGAACATTTCATTTATCTTGTTTGTTGCAAAATTTATTTTATATATCATATCATTTGTCTTGTTTGTTGAATAATTATTGTCACTATTGCGTGCTTCCTCTTTATTGAGGTGTGCACACACAAAGTGGTAATTATGTTTATTTTCAATCAATTATGTAAGTACCAAGTTAAAGATATGAATGTACACATTGAACTTCTTATTGATGAGTTACTAAAACTATGGGTTGGCATCAACATGTACGACATATGAACCAATAGGCAAAAGCAATTTCTATTCTCGAGAATACTTACATAGACAATAAATGATGCTCGAGGGCTAACCCATTTTTTTGGTATGTATTGTACACATGGACTTTAATAAGTATATAATGTTATGAAAATATAATGCATGTATTTAAAATAATTCCTTGGTATAAATAAATTTCGACATCAATCCATATCTTGCAGGTTTTTAAACAAAGAGTAAATTTTCATATCCAATCTATGGTCTTAAAATAAAATTTTGTCATTAAGAAGAATAGGAAATGAAGTCTTTGATGAGTATAGGCACTTCCTCTCTAAGAACCATAAGCATTGAAATATTGAAAAACATTTTTTCTGTTAGAAAATTATATATTACAGAGCAATGGAACACATAAAATATATTGCAGAAATTTAAACACAGAAAACATATAAAACAAGAGAGACACAGATATACGTGGTTCACCCAATTTGGGCTATGTCCACAGGAAATAGCCAGTCCTTCCTTTTATATTATCCAGCAAATTGAAGAGATACAACCTACAGCAGATCCGTTGTAATTCCCTCTTCCTTCTCACACAATCTCCTCTCTTTTTCTCACTCAGAATACAGATCTACATAGACGCAATACAATTCCCTCATATATAGTGAGGGGTTGCCTTCTAGGGCAAAAAACCCTAAATTAAACATAACTTCTACCGTCAGATCTCCACCTAATGAACAGCCCAGATTGACTACGAAATTACAACATTTTACAAGGCAATTTTACATCTATTTTTAGCTTCGGAGGTGTTGCCCCCGATCCCTTGCTAGGGGGGGCTCCTAAAGTTTGCGCCCCCCCACCCCACCCCCTAGACCCCCCTTGTAGCACAAATGTTACGAGTAGCGATGCCGCCACATTACGAACTGGGGTCCAATGCGGCGATACCTCTGAATAAAGAAGATAATCAGGCACCACACCCAACATTTTCAATGAGAAAGAAGAGACTTCAATAATCCATAGAGAATGGAATCTCAGCTATAGAAGTTGGAATATAATAGAAATCATCAAGTTAAACAATTAGTCTACATAACATATACAATGTTCTACAAATTTTAACTATATTGAATTATATTCACTGTATCTAACAATTATTATAATTTCATTTATGTTTCATAGAGGTCATCAAAGCATTAATGGGGTTCCACGATGAATGAAAAGTTACCCTATACATTTCATTAGGTTTCCCTACTATGAGCACCTACAAATAATTCATTTGTTTAATACACTGCATATTGAGAACAATGTAATAACAACATTATGGGTAATATTAGATGGAATAAATGACAACAAAAAAAAAAGGTCAAACTTTGTAATGACATTGAAGAAGTTAAGCCTTCAATGAAAAATATGATTCATTCAAATAGTTATGGACATCAAGATAGTCTTCGGTGGTTATTTATAGAGCAACAAAGCAATGTTGTAAAAGGGGTTATTCAAAAAAATAAATTTCCCATGGATTTTTTTTTAAGCATATATAATATCTTAACAAAGAAAAGTGAATTTGATGGGATCAAAACTTACAACTGACATATCTTCATTAAGATAATTATTTCGTTATATTTCTATATTGGTATGCATCTTTTCAAAACTTTTTTATTTTTGTGTTTTTAGTATGTTCTACCTCCATTTCTTCAAGATAATTTTGATAACAACATAAAATGGGTTATATATGATCTTGGTGAATACATGAGATAAGTAATGATTTCTACACAAAATGGTACTTGTGGAACTAGTTGACATGCATTTTACTTGCAATGTATATACTTTCTTATTGAAACTTGTGATCTACTGGCATCGTTTGGAGGTGGTTGTCATCTAAAAAATCCCATAAGGGAGATATAAAGTATTGGAGGAGTGAAATTCCTAGACTAATATGTGAAATGCAAAAATACATATCTTTGGCATTTTTCAATATGTAAGAACACTACCTCATACATTAATTTGGGGAGATTGAAATGTTAGGACTCGTACACACAAGGTGAATATGAATGGTGGAGAGGCATTTGAAATCATTCAAAGCTTTTGTTAGACAATGTGCATGTCATGATGGTCCTATGGTGGAGGGCTATATGGTATATCAAACCTTGATGTATATCCATCTGTATATTCCTAAATTAGTAGCAGATATGAATGTGTCTTTGATTGGGATGTCCACTCCAATAACAAATTCAAAGGGGAGGTCTTATTAGGGAAAGGTAGAATGAAGAAAATGAAATGTAATTATATGGTAGAGATATATAATACTTTTAATTATTTGTTTTTTAATATATCATACATATTTAATTTGTAATCTTTAATCAATTATTAAGCTTTATAATTGCATCTAATTGCTGATAATTTTGTCTTTCTTCATATAGCTCGTCAAGAGTGGGATGCACTAGATTTATACATTGCAAACAATCTGGATTGGATGAAGCTATGGATAAAGTGATGTATACAATGTTATGGTAGGTTATCATGGAAAGGGGTGGCTACATTGGTTAAAGAGTTTCATCATAATTAAGATACCAATATTATGCAAAGGGAAATTGATTTAGCATATGGTTTAAAAGATAAACACAAAAACATATTCACCTACTATTTTTAGTTATTTTCCACTATATTAATAGGTGTGATCTATTTTTTTCTTAAAATATTTACTGAGTCTAAATATGTTTATAATTAACGATACATTTTTTATGTGGTGGCTATATTGCAGTTGAAACACCACAAGTCTATATGGTGCAATGGTCATAAATTTTGCAACAAAAAATTGGATGACAAGAAGAAAACGTCTTATTGTGGGATAGTTGTAGTCTTTTAGGTCATTAATGTTTCCTCTAGAAGTGATAGGCATCTATAGGTATCTAAAAATAAATGCTATGGGTATTTGGAAGATATATCTGAGTATTACTTTAAATTATTCAAATTAGTCATGTTTGAGTTCAAATGGTATAAATTACAAATGAATGAATGTGATCCTAAAAAAATTGTTATTGAACATATTAATGGATTTTCCATGGTTAATGCAAAGACAATTAAGCTGGGTATAAAGCCTTATGTTCTTTCAAGCCAAAGTGAGCAGGTCTTTTACTCAAAGGTTTAGGGTAAAATGGGTTGGTCATACATTATTATATATAATTAGCGAGGAAGGCTTGTAAAGTATAATTTAGAAAAAGAAGATGATATTGAAGAAGAAAATGATGTAAAGATGGAGCAGTAAGATGTGTTGGATGAAAAAATTAAAAGAAGTGAACCATATGTAGATGACAATAATCTCAATCATGATATCAACAATGAAATTATTGAAATTACTTTAATGATGATGTTGCTATAGTCAATCCTTTCAACATCGATTATGAGATGGAAGATACAGATGTGGAGTTGTAAAAAAAAGATAAATGATATTGAAATGTTGAAAGGTAGAAGCTATGTGATTAAATATTTTCTATGATTTATTTTCTTTAAAGTATTTTCTTATATGGGTTGACTATGTGTTGTTTAATTTTATACCATTTTGTATGTATATTTGGTTGGTTAAAAGTCATTCACCTTGATTTATCTCTTACCCCACTTACTTATAACCTCGTAACCAATAATGAGCATGTGCTTTAATGGTTAGGGGGTTAGGGTGGTTTAGAGGTTTAGGGACTATGCATTGTGCAATCATAGTGCCCAATCGTAGCCTCCCGACCTCACGCAATCAAGCCTCCCTGACAGTCTTCTTTTACGCATTATGTAGTGGAAAACAACAAGCAGTCTTCCTACCTCCCTGAGTTGCACAACTACGTAATCCACTAGCCTCTCTCCTCAGCTATGATTTGTGTTTTCTTAGTGGAAAATCCTACCTCACTAAGCTCTTGAGTTGTGTAGTATTCCTGTCCAAGCCTCCAGAACTACGCATTGTGCAATCATAAGTAAAAATCCTCCACTCCTGACCTATGGAAATGTGCATTGCGCAATCCCTGGGCCTTCCCCTCAGTATAATACCCAGTTTCAACTCCATAAGTGATTATCATGAAGCATGTTAGACTAGGAGTTTATCGGACTGATGTCATCTTGTCATGAGTGAGTTCTAGTTGTAGGTACTATATTTTCGCGTGACAAGATGATGATTGAATAGAAGGAGAAGAAAACTATACTGTGAGACACTTATGAAGTTGCAAGTACAAGTTGACCATTAAATGAGAAGATGAAGGGGCATCAGATTGTGACAATAGCTGAAGATAAAGATCATAGTGAAGACTCCCTACCTTTAATCCTTATGGAGGAGGAAGAGAAAGAGCATGAACCATCTTTCAAGAAGACACAAAGACAACAACAAAAAGAATTGCTTACATTGTCACATCATCATTGAGTCCATGTAATCCTTGTCATTTCATGACATGTCAAGGTGTCATATGAGTCATCATTTGCCACATCATTTATGGATGTAATTATGTGATTTTCAATAATATGAGAAATGTAATGTAAAGTGGAATTCCGAGAGTCACCTATAGAATGTGAAAGGTTATGTAGAAGTCAAAGAGTTATGAGGGATGTCAAAGAGTCACAAGTGAGGTGAAGAGTCACTGCATTTGTTATATATACACCCCCATAGCTCAAGAAAAGGATTTTTCACCTTGGCTCCTCCTACTAGGAATTAGAGAGGAAGATAGTTCTTTTGAGGAGCAAGTGGTAGCTTTGGCGCTCCACTATTGGACCTAGTGGTGTCCATTGTACAGATGTATCTTGGAACTTTTTCTTAATACTTGAAGCTCATTGGGCCAACACACTTTGATGTGTATGTCTTAAATGTTGTAAGACTATTCTTTGAATATTTGCGATATATGTTGTTTTCATCCGTACTAAATAAATTGAACTATTTCGATGGCTTTGGTGCTTATCTTGTTGAATGTGTGTTGTACTTGTTTTAACACTAATTACTTCTATGTGAAAAGTTTCTCTAGTTGATTAACGGTTCTTTCATTTATATATGCTTGTGCATATTTATTAGATCAGTACTATTACTCTTCTCTTAACGGATCACTTTTATTTCCCCTCCGGTAAAAGAACCTTGATACATTTTGAAATTTAACATTCCTTAAGGCATACTCACATGCTCATTCAAAAGTACGTGTACATTACTCTCTTGTGCTGACCTTTGCAGTCAAGGAAAATATCTAAGAAAAATGGCAATCGGGCCTTATTTCTGGAAGGGCTCCTACACCAAATAGTGTAGTGTGAATTCTAATTGGGACTTTTCAGTAAGGAGACCTCCTTGCATGTTGACAGGATATAAGATTGTCAACATTCTAGAGTTAGGAGGGAAACCACCTTTTTATGAGTCTTTGTGTTAACTCGTCCCTTAAACCGATTTTGTAAGTCATACAACTTTTTCGATGACACCACACCATTCATGTTGGATTATTTCCTTAAACAAAGTAATGCTTTTATTTATTGTAGTGACTCTGTCGGGGTACTGTCCAGGCCTGCTGGCAACAAAGAAACTCTAGAGATGAAAACTAAGACTCTAAATATCTTAAGCTCACAAATATATTACCCTTCTCTCGAATTGAAACAATTGTGATACAACGAGCCTTATGAATGTGTTCAATCGAGAAAGGGATGAAGGGGACTATATCTATAATTGGATTAAGTGGGAAATAAAGAGTAATATGTATAATGAATCAATACTTCCTAAAGAACTAGGCCTTGCACATAAGATTAGACCAAGGTAGAGAAGCTAGAGTTCTACATGTGTGTCGCCAAGTGTTGTCGTTGCTACAACACCCTCTAAAATTTTGGCCTCCATTCAAATTTTGGAGTGTACTTTGACCTTTCATGTTGTATTTTATAGTAGTAAGATTCATTCCATCTATATTCTCTAATTTTTCTAGTCCCTTTTGGAAGAAAACTAGAGTGTCGTCTTTTGGCATGGGAAGCGTTGCACATCACAAAAGTAGTGTTATGGTCTATCTCAAGAGGAAAATTTGATTTCCATGGGTCTTGTTTATCATACAGACATGTATTATAACCATTCCCAAAGTTTCATGCATTGTCGCATGAGTGTCATCATTGTCGTCGCCAAGTGTATCTTAAGTGTCACACTTGGAGGAGTATGTTATTTTTCTGTTGCAATAAGGGGACCATGTTGTTTCTAAGTGTTGATTGTTCTATGTTGTGTCATCATTTTTTCTAAGTGTGTGATCATTCCAAGTCCAACCTAAGTTTCATATTTGCTTCACCCATTCTGCACTTAGCCAAATTCTAGAAAATTTCCTACTTGACCAATTTGAGCCCAGCCTACCCTCCTTGAGCTGCGCATTACATGGTAGCAGGGATCAAGCTCTCCACTTACCTCTTGGAACTACATAATGTGTAGTTCCTACCTCCAAGGACTGCACATTACGTAGTCATAGTGCCCAATCCTGGCCTCCTAACCTCTAGAACTGTGCAATCAAGCTTCCCTGGCAACCTTCTTCTGCACACTGGAAAATGGAAAGTAGCAAGCAGTCTCCTTGCCTCCCTAAGTTACACAAATACACAATCCCCTAGCCTCTCTCTCTCTCTCTCCCCTAAATTATGCATTACACGGTCACAGTGGGCAAACCTCCCTCACTAAGCTCCTGAGTTATGTAGTCTTCTTGTCTAGACCTATGGAACTGCACATTGCATAGTCATAAGCAATAGTCCTCCACTCCTAACCTCTAGAAATGTGCATTGCAAAATCCTTGGTAATTCCTCTCATTCTAGTACCCAATTTCATCTCCATAAGTGATTTCATGAAGCATGTTAGACTAGGAGTTTATCATACTGATGGCATCTTGTCATGAGTCAGTTCTAGTTGCAAGTACTATATTTTCACATGATAGGATGATGATTGAAGAGAAGGAGAAGGAAACTATACTATGAGACACTTATGAAGCTACAAGGACAAGTTGATCATTGAATAAGAAGATGAAGGGGCACTAGATTGCAGCAACAGTTAAATATTAAGATCATAGTGAAGACGCCCTACCTTCAAGCCTTATGGAGGAGGAAGAGAAAGAGCATGTACCATCTTTCAAGAAGACACAAAAACAACAGTAGAAAGAATGGCTTGGCATTTATAAATCATCATTGAGTCTATGTCATCAATGTCATCTCATGACTTGTCAAGGTGTCATATGAGTCATCATTTTCCACATCATTTTGTGGGTGTAATTATGTAATTTTTAATAATATGAGAAATGTAATTTAAAGTGGAAGTTGAAGAGTCACCTATAGAATGTGAGAGGTCATGTAGAAGTCAAAGAGTCACGAGGGATGTCCAAGGGTCACCGAAGAGGTGAAGAGTCACCCCATTTGTTATATATATACACCCTCATAGCTCAAGAAAAGTACTTTTCACCTTGGCTCCTCCTACTAGGCATTAGAGAGGAAGATAGTTCTTTTGAGGAGAAAGTGGTAGCTATAACTCTCCACTCTATTGGAGCTAGTGGTGTTCATTGTACCAATGTATATTAGAACTTTTTCTTAATACTTGAACGTCATTGAGCCAACACATTTTCATGCCTATGTCATAAATGTTGTAAGACTATTATTTAAATGTTTGAAATATATGTTGTTTTCATTTGTACTAAAGATATTGAACTATTTCAGTGACTTTAGTGCTTATCTTGTTGAAGGTGTGTTGTACTTGTTTTAACAATTGTTACTTCTATGTGAACTATTTCACTTGTTGATTAATGATTCTTTCATTTATAGATGCTTGTGTGTCTTTATTAGATCAGTATTATTACTCTTCTATTAAAGGTCACTTTTATTTCCCCTATGGTGAAAGAACCTTAATACATTTTGTAAATGAAAATTACATAAGGTATAATCACTTTCTCATTCAAAAGTACGTGTACATTACTCTCTTTTATTGACCATAGCAGCGAAGGAAAATCTCTAATAAAAATGGAAGTCGAGCCTTATTTCAAGTTGGGATCCTACACCAAATGGTGCGAAGTCTAATTGGGACTTTTCATCAGGGATACCCACTTTCCTGTTGGCGGGATCTAGCATCGTCAATAGAAATCTAGTGCCCCTCTTTGATATAATGCTCCTTGGTATCCTAAAGTGTGCCTAGACCTAGTCAAAGTACAAGTTTACTGCTTCTTCCCACCTTTTAGTCACTTTATAAGGCATGAGAAAACAAATCTTGTTGAACCTATCAATTACCAAAAGTAGGTAGTAATGTCCCTTCCTAGTTGTGGGTAAACCTACCACAAAGTCAATGGAAATTTCTTCCCGAGGATGAGTGGGTATAGGTAAGGGATGGTATATACCATGCTTCCTATTACTAGGCTTGTTGGTACAACAAAGTATACATCCTCTAATGAACCTAGTTACATCTTCTTACATCTTAGTTTGATACGCATACCTTTGCAGATTGGAAATTTTCTTCCTAGCACCAAATTACCTTGTAGCCTTGGAGTTGTGATCCTCTCTAATTAACTATAGTTTCTCACCTTTAGGAAGACATATCGTGTCCAACTTGTAGAGAAACCCATTCTAGATATAATAGTCCATTGTATTATCGTAATTTTCCACATGAATTTGACTTTGTATCTATTGATACACCTCCTTTAAGTCTTCATCCTCTATATGCATCATGGTTGAAATGCTCCATGTGCACCATAGTTCCCAAAGATGTGCTTTTTTATGTGGGTGGCCCTGTCAAAAGAATGTCAACCAACTAGATTTTGCTTCCCTTCTTGCACTTGATCACTAAATGGAATTGTTGTAAAAATCCCATCTACTTGTAGTGTTAATATGTTATAACTTGCTATGACCTACAACTATTGTAGTGAATGGTGATTTGTGTGGATGATTGTCTCCTTTCCCATCAAATAGTTTTTGGACTTTTTGTTAGCTTGTACCATGGCATAACACTCCTTGTCATAGATAGGGTAATTGAGAATTGTCCCATAAAATCAATTTAGAATGGTAGCATACAAGTATTCCTCCTTCCATCAAGATTGATCCCATGGCATACCCACAATCATTTGTCTCCATTTTGAAGGGTAGTTGCAAGTTTGGTAATACAAGAATTGATGCCTGATTGATTTTATTTTTCAATTATTCAAAGGTATTTTGCTGACACTTCCCCCGCTAAAAACTCTTGACACTTTCTATTATGGCATGGAGTGGTCCAATTACTGCTTAAAATGAGGCTATGAATTTCCTTAGGTAGTGTGCTTCCCAAATGAAACTCTTGACCTAAAAAAAAATTGTAGGCACCAACCACTTCATGATGGCATCCACTTGGTAGGATTTATCTTGAGCTCACCTATGCCAGTCACATAGCCTAAATACACTAAATACTACTATGCAAACTCACATTTTTTATATTTTCCAATAGTCAGTGCTTCTTCAAAGTGTATAGTACTTGCATCAAGTGTGAGATGTGCTTCTCCTAGGTAGCACTGTAAACTAGTATATCATCCAATAAAAAAATAACAAATGAATTCAAATATGGGAAAAATACACCATTCATTACTCTCATGAATGTATCTAGTTCATTGCATAGACCGAATGGAATGATTAACCACTCATAGAAACCTTGTCTTGTTTTAAAGGTGATCTTGTAGGTGTCTTCGTCTCTAACTCAAACATGGAGATGCCCTATTTTTAAATCCAACTAGGTGATTATTTCACTTTCTACATTTGTTCTAATAAATCATCTATATTGGGTAGAGGGTATCTATTCTTGAGCGTAATATTGTTTAATTCTTTGTAGTCAATGCACATTTGCCAAGTCCCATCCTTCTTTAGAGAAATTATGATGGGTGATCCACACGGTGGGGTACTTGGTTGAATAACAACATGCTCTAGAAACTGCTACAACTTCTTCTTCATATGATTTTCTTCTAGAATTGACTAACTCGATATTTGGAAATAGAGAGTCTAGAAACAGTTGGATCTCATGTTGCACTTCCCTCTTGGGTGATATCCTTTTCGACTTTTGGAATTGTCTTCTATATGATAGTAGAAACTCTTCCAATTATTTTCTTTGTTCCTTAGTGGACCCCTCCAAGGATGCCTTTTCTCTCATTAACTCTTCTACAAAATGATTTCTTTTAGTAATAATAAAACATATGCTTTACTATAGTTGATCAATTTCTTTGCTTGATTACCACTTACTAGTGAAATATTTGACTTTCCTTTGTGTGTATTGATGATGACTTATCTCCCATACTTGATGAGATGGTACTAGTTGGCTCTCCACATGAATATTACATCCTACATATACATATAGGGACTCCCAAACACAATTCCACATACATCAAGTGGAACTACATTTAGTTCTACATCAATAAAATCAACATTTATAACAAATTTCATTCTATATTGTTTTGTTACCTTGATTTATGAATCTTTATTTATCGATCCCAATGGATAAGGGCTAGGATGATCAAGAAACTCCAATCCAAGTTGTTGAAAAGCTCTATTGTAATGAGATTTTGTATGAATCTGAGTCGAACAAGGCATTGATCTTGGTCTTCTTGACTTGTATCATAATATAGAAGAGCTTGATCACCTACTTTTTCTCATGTTGAGGAAGGCTATTTAGATTCACCTCCTTTGGAAATTAGGTGTAAATCATATTCTCATCCACATTAGAGCTACTTTCCACTTGATTCCTCAAATCCATGGTGATGATATTTTTCTTCTTTATATCCTTCTTAAAGCTCTTTAAGTTGATCCCTGGATGAAAATTCCAACACTTCTCCTTTGTGTAATCATAAATATTACAATGGTTGCTAAGATCTTTGTGTTGGTGTGCTATAGATGTTATCTTCATGTCTTTCCCCCTTTTCACTTCTTCTTCCCTCCTTGGAAGCTTCCTAGTGTTCCTTCTATTTTGAACCACTTGATTGCATTTTCTTTTGGCCTATTTTTTCTAGGTACTATGCTTGTACATGAGCCTCATCCACCATTCTAGGTTTTAATAGAATCAATTCTTTCTTTCATACATGGATATGTACACCCTCTAGTTATTTGAATACATTTGGGATATTGGGATAGATATAAAGGATTATTTCCATCTTCTTGAATTCTATGGTGTACTCTTATACACTCTACCCTTGTCCTCGCCTAAAATAATGCCACTAGATCCATTTGTCCTTTACATACTCAATAGGGTAGAATTGGTACTTTATGGGAGTTTTAAAATCCTCCACCTAGCTATTGGAGGATATCCCTCTTCCCGAAGGGCTTTCATGTGGCTTTCCCACTAGGTTTGGGAATAACCCTCTAATTTCAAACATCAAAATGAACTTTTATGTTCCTCATATATGTGGTGAACACTAAAGTAGACCTCTAACTGCTACAAGTAATGATTTAATTTCAAATCATTGATTTCACCTTGATACAACTTCATGTCCATCTTTTCATCCATCTTGAAGAGGGATTGTCAATGGTTCATGATGCTTGAACTCGACTACTACTTTTTTATTTTTTTCTTTCACTCCTCTAGTTCTTCTTGATCCCCCAATTTCCTTTTGATATTCCAATTGATATTTCTTCACAATAGATCTATTAAAGTAACCAAAATCTATAATATGAAGGGTTAACTCCATTAGATCCCAAATATATTATTACTATTTTCTTTTTATGCACACAATAGATAAAATGGAAAAAAAGAGAACAATGAAATGAAAGCTCACACCAATCACAATGAACATCAAGGTATTATCTAGGAAATACTCTTGGGATGAAATCCAATTGGAAGGTGAGTTTTCTCTATTCTCTTTTGTTTGAAATGGAAATAACACAAGTACAAAGGAGAATCATTCTCTATGAAGTTACTTGAGACCTGTTGTTACGGGAATAAGTACCCTATGGCTTTGGGTTGGAACCCCAACAGAGCAAGAGAAAACTACAGTAAGAAACACTCATACAACTCAGGCAACATGCTTATATAAACAAACTATGCGATAACGATCATACCTGGATGTCCTTCGTTTGGGTAGTTACAGCAGGGTTTAGACCCTCTGCAACTCTTGATGATCTTCGAATCTGCAAATCAACCAATTTGAATATACATAGCAGCATATAGATAAAGCATTTTAATGAAACTAGCTTTATATCATATAAGCAAATGATTAGTTATACATCAAAATAACATTCATACATGAATTACAACAGTATCTGATGCATAAAAAAAGTTAATCTCAGGAACAAGATGGCGCTTCTTTTTATTGTCGAAAGCTATAACTAACATGGAGAGAATTCACCTGAGTCTTCTTCTTTCGGCTCCAAGCAGAGCCGTCCTCCAGATCCATCCAGTCCCAGTCTTCAACGGCCTCCTTCCATAACCAATACCATGATATCTCAAGCAAGTGGGAGAATATCAACACTCAAGGAAACAAGGGTTTCCTGAAACTTGGGGAAGTGCTTGAAGCACAGGGATACTTCAAACTCAGTCAGGGATAATCTTAGTATAATAATTCTATCTCTTCTCCTCCTTAAGGCTTTCCCATAAAAGTCTATTTATACTTCTCCCAATTAGTTTTTTAGTTGGGAAACAGTTGGGCCACGGGCAATAGGAAGTAAGCAACAGGTAAAAATTATGAACTCCGCCCATAATTAAGGAAATTTAATTTTTTTTTAATTGTTTTAACACATATACGTGGGTTGGCTATTGACTAACCCACATGTACATGCTTTTATCTCAGGGAAAAGTAGCGTACAGGGAATAAAACACTATTTTTAAAATATTTGGACCAAGTCTGGAAGGAGGGGTTGCCCTAGGCCATAAACCAAGCATCACAAATACCAAGGGTAGTAAATGGAGCTATAACAGATGCCCCCTAATATATGAGGTCAGAAGGGGTACATGATGGCCGAAATGTATTAAGTATATGGAAAGGAATCCTGTCGAGATTGAGAAGGACTTCACCAGAATTTAGCCTGCCAAGCCATCAAAAAGAGATAATAAAGAAATTGTTGTCTGAGTCGGGCATACCCATGCTTAGAGAAAGTAAAGCACATCCGCATATCAAGTAAAAGCGGATCCACTATGCATACAAATATAAAGAACTGAAAGTACATAATGGATCATCTGATCGTGATCGAAAAAGTACATATCTAAATATCACATATAAGAAGATGATCAATGAAGCTGAAAGATGAATCTGATCACTGATGTCAAAAACTGATCCCAATATTACCAAATGAACATGATGGAATAAAATGATACTACATCGCAACTCGGATGCCAGCATATAAGATGTCATTGTGAAGAACTGCAACATATAGGGTGGATGGTGTCGACTAGTAGTAACAGGAGCAACTGACAAGTGAACCAAAACATGTTGATGCAACCCGAGGTCTTCACCGACCACCATGGTACATTTCTACACAATGGGAATAAATGATCTGAGGTCGACTGTGTGAGAAATCGTTTGATTACCAGTCATTGATGTATACCATTAACAAACGCGAGACTACTCACTGGTAATGATAATGAGATTCAAGGTACCTAGTACAATCTAACAAGTGAGAATGAATGAGCTGAAGTCAAACACCTAGAAGAATCTATCAATCAGGGGACAATGATGGTTTCCCACTGTCAATAGCGAAGGAATCTACCACTAATGACTACAAACCCCAAGGTACTTCCAAATGGACTCTAGATCTTTGTCCCAGAGCAATGAGCCGTAGTCAATAGGAAAAGATCCGCTAGAAGGAAGGCATTAAAGCATACTTCATCAATCTAGCGTGAGTGTAACCCGTGGGCTAATAATGTGGAAGGAATCGGATGAAAAAGATGTAGTAACCCAACCGAAGCACGTTTTCGGCGTACAAAAGATGTAGCTAGCGCACGATAAAAACCCTCTAAACCAACCAATAATGAAAGCTGACACAGAGGCAAGGAATCCACCAATAGGGTCAAATGGAAACCAAGGCACTGCACGAATCCCAATGTGTGATAACGAAAGCTGATGTCGAACACAAGGGAAACCACTCAGTTAAAGACCCATGATATTGATTGATGCTGAGCACAAGGTAACCTATCAATAATGAAAATAGGGCCAGGGTGCGGCTCTAGGCCTGCCCTCATAGCAATATGTCGTCGTCAGTAAGGACAAGACCTGCCAGCAAGAAGTCAATGAAGACCTTCTCAAACCGGCACGAGCAAAGGACCAATATAACTCATGTGATGACAAACATGACACTGACAACCAAGGATGGCCGACTAAAAAATAGGTCAAGAGACACCGCAGAGAGGTCGACTCAGGCTTACTTCCCTTGAACAAAAGCACAACTCAATGATGACTATATGGCAGCATATGATAACTCTGTATAAGTTCATCATGCAAGAGATGCGAGCGAACTCTCCATATGATTGGAAGAGATAACCAATCAAAGGAGAACTGACTCAATAACAAGGTTAAGGCATACCTAAGTCAAACTAAATCCCACCAAAAATGGAGGAGAGACTTTCTTTTGAGTGCTTTGTTCAAGGGCGACACGACTGACTCTAGCTGCCAACAATATATGGAAATGTTGTCTCGTTCCCGCTCTTTTTGGAATATATAATTTTTTTGTCTTTTTCTTTAAGCTGGAAAAAGAATAAAAGAATGCTATAGTACAGTGGAAAGAATGAGTGTCAGAGAAACAGATGATCTAGTTCCTGGGATGGGAACAATCCTATGCTCAATGCAGGGAGGCGGAATTGGTCAAGGACACTCAAAGGATGTTCCTTCCACGGGTCAAAGAATGTGTCAAGTTGCAGAAGCTAAGTGATTGCATGGTTGATTTTGCAGAAGACATGGTCAAATAAGTGGCTTAAACACGAGTCCAAGTGAAGCTGGCTCAAGGCCAAAAGGTGCAAATAGTCAAAATGCAATGTAGTAGTACAACTCAACACAAAGGAGCCTCTAGGGTATAATGCCAGAAATAAGCGTAGAAGTAACGAGAATGTGTCTTCAACGCACAAGTCATGGTGGGACTAAAGAGGACTCCCGAGTCGACTCAGTATAACAGCATGGGCAACCAATGTCAGTGAGGTTCTAACAAAGATGCCCATGTAAAGGATGGATCTACCATCGCATCATGATTTAAACAATCGCGAGTGAACATGGTTTGCTAACCAAGACATGATGGGGTCGACCCTATGGCTAATGTATCATTGAACAGAGGCTAGTATGCAAGATGCAATGGAAAAAATGGTTTTCCCTAACCTATATGCCAGTGAGTGAATGATACCTACCATGACAGGTTAGCGGTCATGGGACCGAAATAAGATCTCGAAGAAGTCTCCAAAATATCCTGAAACAATAACCCATTCTCGACAATCCAAGCCCACAAGTCAAAAAAATCATGAGACAAAAAATCAAGTTTTGAGAAAAAAAAATTGAAATTTCAAAGCTATATATTGACTTTTGGACTCACAAAATTTTTATTTCTATTTGGAAAAGAGTTGTGGATCAAAAAGGAGCAAACTTGCCTCTAAAGAATTGGACCGTTCAAATCATGTCAAAGTTATCAGGTAACCCTCAAATCATGCTTGCAATGTTTTGTGATAGTTTTTAGAAGTTTTCATTAAGATTTGACTGTGGGAATTCATGCCAAAAAATCCAACTCTGCATACACACGGGTTGGTTGTGACCAACCCGCGTATACGATGGCCCTACACGCGACTGTGTGTAAAGGGAACCCGCGTGTACACAAGTTGAAGTTCAAACACAAAATCTAATGGTTGAAACTCATTTTTTTTTTAGGATGACCATCACATGGGGAGAGAGAGAGAGAGAGCACACCACAATTGACAATGAGGTAATGAACGACCAAAATGCACTAGATGCATTGAGAGGGTGCGGCTTATTGAAATTCTTCAAAATGCCAAACATGAAAGCCAACACACGCTTGCTCGAATTACTGATCCACTATTGGAGTGTAGAGGATGATGCCTTCATGATAGATCAGATGCCTCTAAGGATTGAGGTGGAAGACATCTACTTTATTACAGGTCTCTCCCAAAGAGGGGAGGTTGTGCATTCGACCGGCAGGACAAGGAGTAGTCTTTCAGTAGAAGACTATGTACATATATATTGTCTTGGGCACCCAAAAAAGATTGGAAGTCAGATTCCAATAAAACACGTGGATAGTTTATCTCTGAGGATTCCGTTGTTTACCATTACGAGGGTAAATGAATCAACTTCACTGCATCAGGCTTCACGAGTGTCCATGAGCCTGGAAGTGGAATGCCTAACCACGGTTTTCGACTGGTTCACACCTCTTCTGAGCAACATGAAGAGCCAATTGACCTCCATTCAGAAGGGGTAAAAAAAGAACTTTGGATATGGGACTATTTTATGCTCCTTCTTCTTCGAGAAGGTACCTGGGCTATGTCCCAAGGTATCTGTCTCCATCCATAGCCCGCGAGATCCTCGGATGGGTAGATGGGTTGACTTGATGAAATACCTTGGAGGCCGGGACGTGCCTAGGATGACTTTTGATGATGAGTTTTTTGCCTGGTGGGACCAACAGATCATCACAGTTGACGACTACCCGTATGCTGGCATGGATTTCCAAGGAGATCTAGACTTGGTGTTGCCACCAAACGCAGCATGGGGAGACATAGGTAACAATTTTTTAAGTTTTTGTCAATTTTTAAGATTTTTTTTCTTTTTTAAATATGAAATGAACTTAGAAATATTTTTGATGGGACAAAATACTGACAAAATGATCATGTTCTAGATGTGGGTCCAGTGAGACCAGATGGATTTCCGAGGCACAGGCATCGCGGAAGAGGTGTCGAAGAGGCAACAACTAAGACAGAGAGGGTCCTATATGCAGTTCAAAGAAACTTGGTGAGATTGACTCACCAGGTACCGATGATAGCCATAGAGGACCTACCTGAGGAGATGCAGCGCCGCGTGGTAGGAGTACCACGGGACTGGGTCCGCATACTTCAGCGTGTAGCCAATGCAGTAGTTAACGTTTTAGCCGCTCATCCTGAGCTAGGTCGATAGACAGATTGGACATGATTATGGGCATTTCGTCCCAATTTTGTATATTATTTTTTGAACACTTTATCTATACACAGGTAGTTTTATGATATATATACAGATCCAAATTTTTGATGTTTGTTTAATTTGATGAATGATTGATATGCCAATCTAATGCTTGATTAGCGATAGAGTCCGCTAATGAATTCTCAGATCATGGAATGTGCACATATGTAATATAAACAAATGATCGTTGCAAAACTCTCACTCTCAAAAATTGGAAATATAAATAAGGATCACGAACCCGATAAATGTTATTTAATTGTGACACTACTAGTTGTGAGTCAAGATACACTACCAACGAATCAATTCCATAAGAAATTGCTTCGGATAGTAAATTAATAACGACATTATATTCAGCAATGTTATTTGAAGCAGGACTAATACATGTTCCCCTCGACACCATCAACTGGCCAGATGGATAATAAATCACCCAAGTTGCAAAAGCAAGATTCTGAGTGTGCCGACTATCACCATCGGCTAATCTGCAATATATCAAGTCATCCATCAACACCTACCAAAGCAGATCAAAAAATGTCGATATCACAAAATGCCCAACAAATATGTACAAAAATATAATATATACAAACAAGCAATTGCTCGGTTGAAACCTAAGAAAAATACTTCTTAAGGTAGAGCCCATTTCGGGGCTCTGCCAACTTGTTCCCTTCAAAATCAACTAATTCATAAGCCCCTTTTCCCAAAACTCATTTTACTCTAAAGGGACCATACCATATAGAATTGAATTTGCCTGCCCCTAAGGCGTCTTTATCTTGGTCATAGACTAAGACAAAGTTGCCTTCAGAAAAGATCCGAGGACGGACAGCTTTATCATACTGAGTTTTAACTCTTTTCTTATGGGCCTCGTTTATTATGGCGGCATCTCGACGTTGCTCATCGAGATGTTCCAAATGAACGAGGTGTTCTTCGAGTAGGCGTCTCTGGAAGAAGCCCTGTAGCTATCTTAAGGGACGAAATTTCGCATTCAATAGGAAAAATAGATTCCAACCCGTAAACTAATTGAAAAGGTGTAAAACTAATGGCAATCTTCACCGAGGTTCAGTATGCTCAGAGAGCCGAGTACAACATGATGTGCCAATTGGAGCAATTTTTTTCAATTGTCCTTTGCAGGATCATCTTGAGGGACTTATTCACGACTTCGACTTGCCCATTGGCTTGAGGATAATACGGAGATGAATGCTCCTGCCAGAAGCCCAACTTAAGAGCCAATCTGGTCATCAGTTGGTTCTAGAAGTGACTGTGATGGTCAGTGAAAATCTCTCTTGGGATACCAAAACGTGAAATAATCTAATTGAAGAGAAACAAGGCTATTGTTTCACTATTGTTTTTGTAAGTAGGCATGGCCTCAACCCACTTTGTAAAGTAGTCTACGGCCACTATGATGTACTTGTGATTTGCCGTCGAAGGCAGATTACACGTAGTAAAGTCAATGCCCCACTTTGTAAATGGACTGACAGTGATAACAGGAAAAAGAGGAGTTGGATGCGCGCGCATCTTCCGAGTATAGACTTGAGAAGAGTGGCAACGTTTGACCGCTTCAATACAATCTTTGAAAATTGAATGCCAAAAGTAGCCGACACGCAAAATTTTCTGGGCTACTGCAAGCCCTGATAGATGACTGCCACAAGCTCCACTGTGGCAATCATTGAGTATAGACTCTGCTTCCTCCAGAGTTAAGCAACGCCTAAGGATTGAATCAACCCCTCTGCGATATAATGTATCACCAATGATAACATAGTTTTTAGCAAGGTCACGTAACTTTCGACGCTCATCCTTGGAGCAAGAAGGTGGGAACTTCAAAGTATGGAGATATATGATGATATCTCCATACCAGGGATCTTGTGAAGAAATGAGGAATAAATGTTCGTCAAGGAAATTTTCCTCATAAACAATGTCTTCTTCATAAGGCAGCTTGGAAATTAATTCCGCAAAAATTAATGACTTCTTAGACTTGGCTAATAAGAAATCGAGATCAAATTATTGCAAAATAACAATCCATCGACTGTATTTGCCCCCAATCACTCACCTACTGAGGAAAAATTGAAAAGGATTGACAACTGCGAAGACGAATGTTTTGCATAGCAGAATATAATGACGAAGCCACTAGATAGCATGGACAGCTACCAAGGCCAATTTCTCGATAGCAAAATGGCGTAGTTCAGGACCTACCAAGCCTTGACTCAAGTAGTAAATCACATGCTCTGTGAGAGCATCATCCTCCTGAACCAGAACCATACCTATGGTTGATTCTGCCGCTGCGAGATACAAAAGGAAATCTTTGCCATAATCCGGTGGACTCAACAATGGGGCAGAGATTAATGCCTGCTTCAAGGCATCAAAAGATCGTTGCGCAAAGTCGTCCCATAAAAATGGAACTCCTTTCTTAAGCAAACGCATAAATCCTTTAGTTATCTCAGCGTAATTTGCTATGAATCTTCTCAAGAAATTTTCCTTTCCTTGGAGACTTTGAAGTTGTCGGACGGAAGATGGGTGAGGCAACTGAATTATTGCCTCAACCTTGAAGGGATCTACTTGAATCCCTTCAGTCAATACAATGAATCCTAACAACTGACCAGATGTGATCGCAAAAACACACTTATTCGAATTCAACCAGATTTTATAAAATCAACATCTCTCAAAAACTGACCAAAGGTGGCTGGGATGATCGATTCTCTTTCAAGAACGAGCATCTAAATCATCCAAGTATGCTTCGGTGACATGTTTGATGTCGTGGAAAGCATAGGACATGGCCTACTGAAACGTAGCTCTATCATTTTTAAGACCAAAAGGCATCTTTTTGTATGCAAACGTGCCCTAGGGACAAATAAAAGTTGTCTTATGCTGGTCCTTTGGACGGATAGAAATTTGATTATAACCAGAGAATCTGTCCATGAACGAAAAAAATTTCATTACCCGCACACACATCAACTATTTGATCAATAAAAGGTGTGGATTAATTATCTTTTGGATAAGCTTTATTCAAATCCCTAAAGTTGATGCATACTCGGATCGTTCCTTGCTTTTTGTCTACCGAAACTGGATTGGAAACCCACTCCGTTAGAGGAATGGGGTATATGAAACCCACCTTAAGCGGCTTTTCAACTTCAGCTTTAATAGTTGCTGCTTTCCTTGGATTGACCGGCCAAAGCTTCTAACGAATTGTCTTGGCGTTTTCATACATCTTGATCTCATGTTGGACTATAGATGGATCAATTCCAGGCATTTCCTCATAAGACCAAGAAAACACATCTCAAAACTCTTTAAATAGGTTGATGTAAATTTGAATCTCTTCAGGGGAACAATTGGCTCCGATGAAGACATTTTCTGTAATGTCAAGATTCCTAGAGATGTTTATAGGTACAGTTTTTGAGATAATCAACATATTACCTTCGGCAAATAATTGTGTTGGAGCCAAAGGGTTTGAAACTGTACAAACATCGCTAGTAAGCAGATTGGAGAACCTAGATTCGACTTCGTGCAATGGGGGAAGAAAATATGAATGATGATGTAAATCTTCCCAAGGTCGATCTACACCCATCATCGCTTCTAAAATTGCTTCGTTAGATGGTAGAACTATATCTAAGCAATCCAGAGCAGAAGTGGAGTCAAGGGTCCAAGCTGGAGCCACATCACCATCTAACTCCTCCTCTGAAAAAGGAGTGGGATGGTTGTCTATAGAGTTAATGATAGATTGATAGCTAAGTTCTCTTGCAGACGTGGGAAATGTCATTCCACCAACCTTCCCTCCATCTAATGTGGTCGTAGATGAAGGTAAGGTCGAAGGGTCTGAAAAATAATGAGTTCGAAAAAACTCTTTCCGTGAAGGCCCCTTGGAGGATGAAATTGCATTGATTCTATAGGGAAGGTCAAATATACCCATTAAGGAAGAGTACATCCCAACTCCTAAATTCTCTATAGGTTGACGAGGATTATCCACCAATGGAATGGTAGAATCCGAAGTTGCACAAGAGTCACCCAGAGAATAATCTAATTGATCAATTTTAACAATTCTCCCCTCATGAGGAAAACAGAGGATGCGGAATAGAGATGAAACTATGGCATCCATCTCATAAATCCAATTCCTTCCTAAGAGGAGGTTGTAATCCAGGTTGGCATCAACGATTTCTACCTCAATATTAACGACCTTTCCTCCAACACATATAGGAAAGGTCGGGATAATTCTGTGTAGCCTATGAGAATGTCCATCAAATGTTGTTAAGAGAGTTAACGAAGGAACAGCTAAAGGTGATCCAATGGCCTTCCAACATGACATAGACATTATGCATGTGGAATCTCCATCATCTATAACTATCCAAAAAATATTGGTTTTTCGGTAAGTAGACTTTATCTGGAAAGCCATATGGTGAGGAAGTCTCTTTTCGACATTCAGCATATCAAAAGTGAGCACTAAAGAATTATTTGGATCCACTACCCTCATCACCGAAAGCAAATCACTTCTCTGAGAAGGACATGACTAGAGCACCTCCAATGTAGACATAGCACAAGGACTTTCAGCCAGATCTTCTACAATCTAGTAGTTTTGGGCTGCCCTAACATTAGGGTTAATAGTTGAGTGCTTTGTGGAACCTTTCGGTATCTGAGGTATAGACTCAATAGAGGGTCGCTCAATATGAAGTGGGTCTATGGTTTCAGGAACAGATTTGGCCTTAGATGTGGAAACGTCAACATGAGAGTTCATCATATAAACATTTGAGGAATTTTTCCCTTCCTGGTTGCCCCCTGTGGAGGTACCAGCATTCGAGTTCACGCTAGCAAGTAATTTTTGCCCTTAGGGAAAAGGGTTAGTCATTATAGCTTGGGAGCTAGAGGACCCTTGCTGCACTAACAAGCACTGAGCATCTTGAATCTTGGGGCAAAGGTGAGTCAAATGATCTCCATTGCATAACTTGAATGGAAATTTAACCTTTTTCTTAAACTCTTTTCTACCCTCACCGGCACCGTTTCCAGGCTTGTTCGCATTACCCTTCCCTTCCTGGTTCTTCTTCTTACCTCATCCTTTCTTCTTCCCATCGAATTGTTGATTTCCTTTGGGGTTAGAAGCCTAGACGATGTTAATGGAGGTAGGTTGGGAGGGCGAAGGTGTAGATGGTGCTGCTTGGTTAGAAGAAGTAGTTTGTAGAGACAACTGCTGCAATTGGTTCAAAAGGTTCACTGTATTTGCGTCAATTGATCCAACTATACCATCGGCGTGAGGGCTTGGCTTCGGTTTGGCTAAATCAACCTTGGATCTAGGAGCGTCAAGTAGGATTTTCTGAAGAGTCCCAGACTGAGAATATATCAGTTCTAATTGTTGGGCTCGAAAAATAGCCTACTCTTCCGAATAAACACTGGAAAGAGAAACATCCTTTGAGATCTTTGGTTGTAATGATTTAAGAAACCATTCGAGACGAAACTTTGGTGGAATTTCAGCTTTGATAAGCCTCTTTCTCTGTCTCCATTCCTGGATATGATCCGAAATGTGAGTTGTCGTGTCTTGATGAAAATTGGCCAGAAGCTCAGTTTCGGCTTCATAGCGGACAGGCAACTGAAAATGGTTCAAGAAAATATTAGCCAAATCAGTGAAAGAAGTAAAGGTGCCCCCTGGCAACTCTATATACCATTTGGCCACATTCTCGGTTAGGGTGCGCTGAAATAACCTCAACCTGATCGAATCATCTATCAGGGAGTTGGATGAGCACCATAAGTGGAATGTGGTCACATGGTCTCTCGAGTCTTCACCATTCTTCCCTTCAAATTTTGGAATATCCGATGGAAGTTTAGTTGGGACCAGAGGCCAAGTTGAATTGTACCTAATTGTATCATTTGTCAATTTAGTCAAGTCTGGAAAATTAAGCATGGCCAAAAAAGGAAGTCGTGGAGGACCTTGGGAATTCCATCCAGAATGGGCAGGGTTCCCGTAGGTCTGAAAAGAATGACCTGGATTTTGAAAGGCACCAGGTTGCCCAAAGTAACTCATAGAGCCTACTGAACCAAAGGGTGATCCTCGTGGTCCAGCAAAATTCGGAGTTTGACCAACTCCTGCCGAAAATGCTCCGTAACCGGTGAGGTTACCCCCCAATGAAGTATTGAAAGGAGCTGACAGCCCCTAATAAGGGTTCCATGCATTAGCAAAGGGTGAAAACTTTGAAATGAATTAACCGAGGAATATGGAACATTCCCTTGTTGGCCAAAAAATTGATTCCCAACACCTATCCCACTAACCGCAAGGTTTGTCCAACTCTGAAAGGGGTTACTACCTTGACTTGTAAAAGGAAAAGGTATTAACCCTACTGTCGGATTGGAATGTGGTATATGACCACTTCCAAATGGGAAACCCTAAAAATAATTTGATCCACTCATCATGGATGTAGAGGTGGTTGATGGTATATTCAAAGGAACCGAAGGAATACCTTGAGAGGGCATTCCAATAGGGAAAAATCCAAAACTTGATGCATTAGCTTGAGAACTTCCACTCTTCGACGAAATGCAAGTAGATCCACATATAGATGTGTTGGGAGTGTTCGAAGGGATGGAAATAGTTCCTCTCCCTTGTACAGATATGGGAGTCTGCATGCTCGCAACACTTGGCGTGGATGTCATGCTTCCAGCAGTGGTCATCGAAGGGATAGATGTATGTGGACCTGGGCTCGAAGGCTTGTGAGTCGGAGTTTCAACGTATAAAAAAATGTTTGGATGATTAGGAGGGAGAGGATAATTCGGAACCGCAATCGACTCTGAAAGCTCTTCTACTTCAATACTATCTTTTGACTGGAAGAGTACTCAAGAAAGAACTGGTGTGTTCCTCTCTAACTCGTTAGTAGTACCAGGTCTATCTTGTGAACTAATTCCCCCAAGTGGAGGATCAATCTCCGATGCGCCTACTACCACTAGTTGGAAACCACTGGCAGAATCCCTCCTATTCCTTCTAGGAGAAGGCTCTGGACTCGTAGGTGAAAGCCCACGAAGTCTCCGAGACCATCGAGATGGTCTGTCAACCACTTTGAATTATTTTTATAAAATCTACTTAAAGACTCAAGAAAATTAAAAGCTAGGCCGAATAGGAGCACAGAACACTCACTAAAATGTCCCTAAAGATATCAATAATCAAACAACTTCCAAGTATTTCCGCTTCAGGTGATTAGGACCGGACACCAAAATACAAGAAAGTCAATAATAAGGGCCTTCCGAAAATAGACTGGGGTTATTACGCCCTAGGCCTAATAGCGAAGGTATCAGAGGTAGTTACACTGACCTCCAGACAATAGCCTTTGCCGATGCCAGCCCCCAAGCTTCGCAAGGGTGCCCTCTAGAAGTACTGTTGAATGTGATACAACGTCAACCTCAGGTGCCACGGGATTCCCCTCCGTAGCCACCTGTGTGGATCCCTAAGATAGGCAACTATGGTCACCAACTCGTATTAGAATCTGGGTGGAACAGTCGTGAGGTAGGATCTGAAAAGTAAGAGAGGGGGTATCTCTCATCCTTATCTTCACTAACCCTTGTGCTTTACTCCCAGTCATGGAACTTTCTCAATCTCCCTAACGCTATTGGATTTCACTCTTTAATCAAACTTCTATGTTTTATAATTTAGAGCGGCCTTGGAGATTTAACTCTCCTCTTGCCTAATCCAAGGCCCTAAATAAACCTAAACTTGTTGGTGTATTCTGATGACAATACAAAAGTTCTAGTTTATTTTATTAAGTGCTTGATTTTTAATGGTTGTTCTTTTAAGTCAAGGGATAAATGGAAATGAAACCAATGGTGTTTGTATGACGCAAAAGAAATCAATGAAAAACTAACTTATATGAATATAATCGTTTGTTCTTCGATGAAAAGAGATTTCTACATGGGTTCTATGAAACTTCTATAAAGCAAAAAAAAACTTTTTCTTTTATTTTCTTCAAGCACACTTCACACATACAAAAACTAAAAAGACTATTTATGCTTTAATAATTCAAAACTACCCTAATGCAAGGTGTAAATGAAGATGCAAGATCCTAAATTACTCTAAAAAATAACGAAAGCAATTGTTTATAACTATTAATAAGCCAACTTAAGTGTTTAAAAAGAATACAAATTTTGAATACAAAACATTTTCCAAACAAGAAGGGAAAATCCAAAAAGATCACAATTAACTTTCAAAAAATCAAAAGAAACCAAACCCAAACTTGGCAAAAGAAAACAAAACATTGTTTTTTAATATCTTTTCTTTTTCAAGAAACAATGAACACCATTTTTCGAAAGCACCCTAAATTCCACTAAAGATTCAAAGACCGAAATAAGAGCACAAGGAATATTTGCAAGTTACAAATTCGACAACGAATGAAAACTTGAACCAAAAGGCTTCAACTTGTACTAAACGACCCAAGCAGCAGCAAAGAGCTTGACAAACTGACCAATAAGTCAGGAAAGAAAAAATTTAAATTTGTCAAAAAGAAAGAAAAGGTGTAAGGCCACAAAATGACGGAAAGCAAAGAAAGTAGACCAACAATCAAGCTTGACACTAAGATTGAAAACAATCTGATGTTCTAGAGGACCAGAACAATCAAGAACCTTTGCAAGAAGTCTTGTGTGCCAAAACACAAATCATAAAACTCACTCAAAAGCAAACCTAGGCCAAAACTTTTCAAAGTGGAAGAGATTTCAAAACAGTAAGCTCGCAGAATAACAAAATTCTATAGACAGAAATTGACCACTCAGAAACCAAATAGACCAAGAAACAAATCTTTCTGGGCAAAGAGATTTAAAAAAACAATGTAAGAAATGGTATACGCGACTGTGTTCAAGCACAGAGGCGTGTACACGTGCTTCTAATAAAGGAAACTCGCGTATACGCAGGTTCACTTCACATAAACAAGCGTGTGTACGCTACTGTAAACAGACTAAAGTGCATATACAAAGCTTTGCAAGAAAAATAAAAAATAAAGCTAGATCAAAAAGATCAGACTTAAGGTCTGAGATTCTACTGGACCAAACAATACTGTCACAGCAAGAAAACCAATAATTGAGCCCTGATTGACACTGAACAACCCAAACTAGGAATAACAAGATTGTTATCCCCAGCGGAGTCACCAATTCTGTTACAGGAATAAGTACCCTAGGGCTTTGGGTTGGAACCCCAACAAAGCAAGAGCGAAGTACAGTAAGAAACACTCATACAACTCAGGCAACATGCTTATATAAACAAACTATGCGATAGCGATTATACTTGGATGTCCTTCGTTTGGGTAGTTCTAGAAGGGTTTAGACCCTCTGCAACTCCCGATGATCTTTGAATCTGGAAATCAACCAATTTGAACATACATAGCAGCATATAGATAAAGCATTTTAATGAAACTAACTTTATATCATATAAGCAAATGATTAGTTATACATCAAAATAACATTCATACATGAATTACAATAGTATTTGATGCATAAACAAAGTTAATCTTAGGAACAAGACAACACTTCTTTTTATTGTAGAAATCTATAACTAACACGGAGAGAATTCACCTGAGTCTTCTTCTTCCAGCTCCAAGCGGAACCGTCCTCCAGATCCATCCAGTCCCAGTCTTCAACAACCTCCTTCCATAACCAATACCATGATATCTCAAGCAAGTGGGAGAATATCAACACTCAAGGAAACAAGGGTTTCCTGAAACTTGGGGAAGTGCTTGAAGCACAGGGATACTTCAGACTCAGTCAGGGATAATCTCAGTATAATAATTCTATCTCTTCTCCTCCTTAAGGCCTTCCCATAGAAGTCTATTTATACTTCTCCCAATTAGTTTTTTAGTTGGGAAACAGTTGGGCCACGGGCAATAGGAGGTAATCAACAGGTAAAAACTGTGAACTCCGCCCATAATTAAGGAAATTTAATTTTTTTAAGTGTTTTAACACATATACATGGGTTGGGTATTGACTAACCCATGTGTACACGCTTTTATCTCAGGGAAAAGTAGCGTACAGGGAATAAAACATTGTTTTTAAAATATTTGGACCAAGTCTGGAAGGAGGGGTTTCCCTAGGCCATAAACCAAGCATCACAAATACCAAGGGTGGTAAATGGAGCTATAACACCTATGGCCTATTGATTGCTACAAAACATAAACCCCTTTATTTATTCTCTCTCACTAACACTCCCAAGTTGTTCTACTCTGTGGTGGAATAAAGTACAATAAAACTGAATGGAACCCTTTTTCCTCCTAATGGCCTGGTTCTAGCACAATCCAATAGCCAACTAGGGGTTAAGTTTGACTCCTTTAACTCTGAACTAGAGTTAAAAATTTGATCCTTATAGTGTCTCCTTCATAGTTTTCACATGGCTAGCCCCCTTTCCATGAATAACAAGGGATGATGTGGCATCCTCTCATATTATGGTGTTCAATCATGATAAGACAACTTATGGGAGTTAAATTTTGCATCGGAACTCCAAATGGAATCTTTCTTGCACCATTGGAAATGTCTCTAAGTGTAGAATAGTGCCACGGTGTCATGCTCTTATGTAAGAAAGTTGTACCTCGGGCCAAAATATTTCATTTAAGCCCTCAAACTAGCCCTAAAAATTTTTAGACCCAAATCCCCAAATTGGGTCCCACCAATAAGAATCCTCTTGTAAGTTGATTCTTTCACTTTTTCCACTCTGAAAGCATCAATATATATGATGAATTATATAGTGATCCAATATCGATCATACCTCCCTAGCTTTGGAAGCTTTTGGTCCCCAAAATATTTACCGAATGAGATGAGAAACATTTTTCTCTACCTTCTCCCTAAAGTACCATTTAGCCTTTTTAGGAAGTTGACTTTTCAACACAATGTTGCAAAGGTCAGGCTACCCCTGTCTTGTAGTTTTGGACCTATTCTACAAAAAAATATCCTATGTAAACTCTACTTGAGCATATGGAGCTAAATTCCTGTATGGAAGGTATGACCTGCTCCTCTTCCTAATCCAACATGGAAGGTTCATAGAGTTTGATATTTTCCACATTCATCAATGAGTAAATGTGCATCTATGGTGATAGACCGAGTTTATAGGAAATATCCCCCATCTCTTTTAGTATCTTGAAAGGACTATAACACAGAACCTTTATTTTCTTACCAAAACCATGTAGTCTCTCCTTGTTTAACTTTAACCGTACTCTGCCTCCCACTTTAAATGACCTCTTTGTCTTGTTGATCATGCCAGGATTTGTATTTTTCATATGACTTCTTCAATTCCTCCTAAACTTGTAAATGGATCTACTTGATCTTCTTAAAAAAAAATTCCTCTTAAAGCATTTCTTGTGAGATCCTTTCTCACTCCTTCTTGTTGTCCATATACTAAAACCAAAGGTGAAGGTGGAAAATATCTAAAACAAGTCTCAGATGGTGACTTACTAGTTGCAGTGTGGATTACTCTATTGTAGGAGTGTTGTATGAGACCATATTTTCATCTCAAGTCTTTGGATGCTTCTAATTATAGCCCCTCAAGTTGTACTAAAGTTTTATTTACTACTTCTACTTACCCATCTATCATGGATGGAATGTTGTAGATCTCTTCAATTTTGTGTCCATATTGTCCAACAATGTAGTCAAAACGCACAAAGAAATCTAGTGCCCTTGTCTAAATAGATGCTCCTTGTTATCCCAAAGTGTATCTAGACTTCTTCAAAGAACAAGTTTGTTATTTCTTGCCTTATGATGGTATTTTTATAAGGAATGAGAACACACATCTTGTTGAACCTAAAAATTACTACAAACATGTAATCATGTCCCTTCTCGGTAGTTGGTAAAACTCCCACAAATTCCATGGAAATATTTTTTGAAAGGATGAGCGGGTTCAGGTAAGGGATGGTATAGACCCTATTTACTATTACTAGGCTTGTTGCTACAATAAACTATACATATTATAATGAACCTAGCTACATTTTCTTGTGTCTTGGTCCAATATACATACCTCTACAAATTGGAAACTATCTTCCCAACACCAAAATGATCAGTGACCTTGGAGGTTTGAGCCTCTTTAATTAGATACAATTTCCCATATTTAAGAACACATATCTTATCCATCCTATAAAGTAACATCTTTTGGAGACGCTAGTCAACTATGTTGTCACAATTGTCCACATGACTTTGGTCCTATGTCTATTGATACACCTCCCTAAAGTTCTCATCCTTAGCATGCATCATGGTTAAAAGGCTTCATTTGCATCAGGGTAGACAAAGTTATGATTTTTGATGTTAGGAGCCTTGAAATCTTGTCATCCAACTTGTTTATTGATTCAAACTTAAATAGGAATGAAAAATATCATTGATATAACCTTAAATATAGAGATGTAACAGAAATGACACTTCATTTCATTAATATCAAATACCGAAATAAGCTTACAAACAAAATGGAAATAAACTAGCTTGGGCGATGGTAGCTTATCTTTGAGAAGAGATGTGGAGGCTACATGCCTCTGAATTATGTTACAATGAGACTCGGAGGCCTATTTATTATTGAGAAACAATGGAAAACCCTAAACATCCAAAAACCTAACCCTAGGAGATGAAGCGCCAAAACTATGGGCCCCGTTTGGGTAAATTGGTACATCAACTTCCCGGGGTCGTAACTTTGGGGTATGATCTTTGTTTGATGCCCAAAATACCTCGTTAGAAAGATATATCTAAGGAGTACAACTTTTAAAAGGAAAATATCAGTCAAAATCACACACATTCCCTAATTTTCCCAAAAAGAGTCGTTTAGGGCCTCAAAACGACTCTGGAAGTTCAGGACCCAAAAAACTACCAAAAATAGTAAATTATGCTACAATTAAGGAAAATGAAAAACTGAAAGATACAGTGAGGGGGTCTAAGTGGAATAGGTGGGTCGACACCAACATCCACCTAGATCAACCCTTCCCCCTTAGGAAGCAATGGTCCCCATTGTGTTGAGTGCCTCCATGAGATAGGGAAACTTCTGTTGAACTTGGTCCCTAGTGAGCCACCTGCCTTGGTGCGGGAGTTGGCCAACTTTGACAACCCGTTATAGTTGGATCTTCTACTGGTGAGTGTTCTTGATCTGTGTGTCCATAATCTGATTAGTTGTGACATGTTCCATGCAGTCTAGGTTTAACTCTGTTGGTGTGAGTTGTTTTGCAATGTTTGGTGTGTCCAATAATGGTGGGAACTATGATCGAAGGTGGTCCAAATTGAACACTGAGTGTAGGCCAAGGAATGGGGGAATGTTGGGCTCAAAAGAATTGTCTCCCATGACCTTGGTAGTGGTGTAAGGACCATATCGGAGTGATCTGAGCTTCCAATGGGCTTTGGTAAGGAATTCTCTCTACAAATGCAAGCAAACTTTGTCACCCACCTAAAACTTGTGTGGCACCTGACGTTGATCATGTCGTTACTTGTACTTGGAATTTGACTTCTCCCAGATGTCATGAACCTGCTGGCGGATGTGTTGGATGCGTTCAATAAATCAGGTTGCTTTATTAGCCTCAGATAATACATGTGTGGATTTTGTCTGTGTAGTCACATGAGGCATGATAACATCAATCAAACACAATGGTTGAAATCCTATATCCACTTGAAAGGGACTGTGACTAGTCGAGTTATGGAGAGATTTATTATAACTGTGCTACACATAGGGAAGAATCTCATCCGAGGTTCATGGATGCTTGGAGTTATACATGTGGAGTATGTGCACTATCATCCTATTGACGATCTTCATTTGGCCATCAGTCTGGGGATGGAAGGAAATCGAATTGGTGAGCTTGGTGTCCAATAGTGTCCAATAATGGTCTATGGGATCCCAAAATGTACCCACACTTGTTCAAAGAAGAGTTTGGCAGTGTCCTCTACTATGATACTCTTCTTGCAGGCTGCCAATATAGCCATCTTAGAAAATTTGTCCACAACCAAAAATACACAGTCATTACCATGCTTGGAAAAAGGGAGGCTAGAAGTGTATTCCATGGAGATGGATTCCCACAGCTGGTTGGGAGTAGGTAGAGGAGTGTACAGGCCTTGCTTCTTGGTGTTTGCCTTGGTGACGGTGCATGCAGTGCAGGATCTGATATGTTTCCCAACATACATTCAGAGTTTTGTCCAATAAAAGTAATTTTATAGTACAACCACTGTTTTCTCCACACCAAAGTGTCCTATGACTTGACTGTAGTGCGCCTCCCAAATAATCTTGGAATGCTCGTTTGAAGGAACAAAAAGGTGGTCCAGGTAGCATAATAATGCACCATGGAGGTGTGAATCAGGAACTTGCTTTCCATCTACTAGCATCTGGTATGTGGAGGTGAACTCTAGATCATTTTTGTATAGTTGTGGCCATCCAAAGGTCTCGTGGCCACAAGAGTTGAAAATAGTTGTTAGTGTTGCAACTAGGGGCCAGCTGAGGCAGTCTGCAACATGATTGGTGCCGCCATTTTTTTATTTAATGTTCAAGTGGAATTTTTGCAGATACATAGACCACTTCTGATGGCGATCATTATGCAAATTCCCTTGTGTCTATATAAACTGAAGAGGTTGGTGATCAGTGTGGATGACTGTCTCCTTCCCCATAATGTAATGCTTACATTGTTGGTAAGCCTGCATGATGGAATACATCTCTTTATCATAGGTGTGGTACTTCCGAATTGTATCGGAAAGTGTCTCACTATGATAGGGCACTGGATGCCTATGTTAGGTGAGGACTTCACCAATAACATAGTTGGAGGCGTCTATCTCATTTTCAAATGGTTGTTGCAGGTTTGGAAGTATGAGTACTGGTGCAAAGTAGAGGTGGTGCTTCAACTCAACAAACACCTTCTGTTGGGACTCAGACCTGTAAAAATTTTCTTTCGCCCCACCCTTAATAATCTGACTCAAAGGCCAAGTGATATGGGAGAATACCAACAAGAACCTCCGATAAATTTTGCAAGGTCCAAAAAGCTGCGAAGCTCTATTAGAGTGGTCAGGGCTGGCCAATCCTAAATGACTTGGATCTTAGTCAAATCCACATACACATCACGTTCATCTATGATGTAATCCAAATATTGGATCTGGCTCATGCCAAAGGTTCATTTCTCCAAGATGGTGCACAATTTGTGCTACCGAAGGGTTTGAAGGATCTGTTGAATGTGTTGCAAGTGTTCTTCCCAACTCTCGTTGAAGATGAGGATTTCATCCAGATAAACAACTATGAATGAGTTGGTGAAGGGTCGTACGATGTCATCCATTAGCCTCATAAAAGTAGCAGGGAATTTTTTCAACCCGAAGGGCACAACCAACCATGCAAAAAGGCCTTCATTGGCTTTGAAGGCGGTCTTCCATACATATGTGGGATCTCTTGGAACCTGGTGATAGCCACACTTTAGATCGATGTTGCTAAAATACTTCCCCCCTTGATTTGGTCCAGAAGGTCATCAATATTTGGGATTGGATACCTATTCGTGACAGTGGTTCTATTTAGTGCCAAATGTTGGGTGCAACCCAACTTGGCCTAGGTTTTGGCAAAGAATCCACTTTTTGTGGAGCGTAGCGTGTAGTGGAGCACACAATAGAGCAGCTGAACGTGAAGTGGATAGTGCAGTGGAGAAAAATTAGATGTGCCACGTGGTGTAAGGGCTTCGGGTGGGTCTAAGCCCCTCCTTTTTGTCAAAACGCACTATTTTTATAAAGGGTCAATGGTTTTGGACCATAGTTGCATGTTTTAGGGAGTCCATCGTATTTGGACCATGGTATTGTAACGACGTAACCCTTCGATGTAATAGTATATATAGGGTAAAATACTAAGAATAAAATCATTAAATTGATCTATATCAGTGTTATGGTTGTATTATTGTGATCTATAGTTTTGTAGTGAAAGAGGGGCTTTGCAGCTGAGTGCGCAAGCCAAGAACTGTTTTTTGTACAAGATTTATTATATTAAGCAACAATTCTTGTGGATGTAGCCCCACATTGGGGTCAACCATGGTAATTTGGTGTCTTCATGTGTATATTTACTTATTATCTGTTTTAGAGTTACAATTATTACAGTTACATTTCAATTCAGCACAGTGATGGTTTATGATTTAATATGATATGCTTAATTGATTAATGTAATGTGGTGAAGTGATTTATGAATGTTAAGAATAAGAAAACATAATAATACCACATATCCACATCCTTCAAGGCTACAGAAACCTGGTTCTGCATCCTCCGATAGTCACTTCAGGTGAGATTGTGATCAGCTTGCAGGTCGTTGCCGAAAAGGGCAAGTGATTGAGGGTTTTGTTGGTGCGCAGTATAGATCGAACATGGGTCAACCCAAACCAAGCCAAGAAATGGTTTTGTTGCCAAGACCAGGATCTGTTTGAAGGACATGTAGATGTGGCACCCGTCCAAGAAGGAGATTCAAGACTGGATAGAACTAAAAGAGCGATAATTTTTGAAGCAAGAAAACATAAACCCTCGTCTAACAGTCGAAGCTTCGTGATAGAAGTATTTTACAAACCAATACGAAAATTTCTTCGCATCATTTCCTACCGAGTTGTACGAGTGGATATCGAGGTTGACCAAAAGAAAGTATTGTTTTAAAGGTAAAAAACCTATAGTTTAGACACTTGAACTGATACAAAGACTCAAGAGCACTGACAATAGGATTTCAACGACTATGATTTCTTGATTGATGACATCTTGGGAGGATTCATTACTGAGTTCGGTAGATTCAACTATGTCATATAGCAAAGCGAAATGACAATTCTTCAAGGTACCGCAAGGTAAGTATTTGAAATCTCTGAAACATTGGATTAAGATGCTTCTGTGTGAAAAGGGAGTTTTATAGATGCAATCAGATTGCTAGTTTAATTATGTTTGCAAGAAGAGGGAATAAATCTGACCAAGAGATTGGAATAACAAGAAGTGGAAAGAGATATCGAATAGATACTAGAAATACATTTTGCGGACAAGATCCGAAGACCTTATAGAAACTTATTATAGTCCTCTTTTGAGTGAATCTGAAAGTGAAAAAGAAGAAAACCACCTTGATAACCCCCCAGGTATCTCTGCAATATTCACCCTTCCAATCTCAGAGTTCAAAGAAGCCATAATCCAATAATAGCTGGGTTTTTTTGGCTCTCCCCGTCCCCCTCCCTCTACCCCTCCTACCCCCCATCCCCCTCCCCTTACTTCTCCCTCTCCTCCCCCTCTCCCCCTCCAAGAAGAAGTATGGCCGATGATATTAAGCTACCCATTTTCAAAGGAACTGGATTGGAGGATCTATAATAGTTTTGGTTTTTATGTGAAGTTGTATGGAAAGCGAAGAAAATTAATGATGAGAATATAAATAAAGCACAACTCGTTACGATATTCTGAGATAAAGCATTGACATGGTATATGATGTAGAAAATCCTATATATTCACAAGCTTATGCAATGTACTAAAGCAAGAGACAAGAATCTACTTCTACTCTATATAATAGAAGCACATAAATGTCGAGCAAAACAATAATCGACAAGAGGAAGAGAATCAAATACACATAACCCAATAAATATCCAGGGAAAACAATGCTTGTTCTTTCAAGAACAATCCCATCACTCAATAAAATCAATCTCCAACTCATAAGAAATCACTAGGCCAATAATTAGCCAATTCACCAGCTCTCCAAGTCCCTATTTCCTTGTGCAATTCCTATGGATGATTAACCCATCTTAAAGGGAAATCAGTGCATTGAAAACTATGCAATCCCTTCAAGGATCAGTTCCTGATTGCATGCACTACCAGTGAAACTCAGAAAAATCTAAAACAAAGAGTACATTGTCCATGTAGTCTAGTCTCAACTGGGTCTTTCTCAGAATCAACATGCATGAGTTTCTGATGAGGGAATATTAAATTAACTCGAGTAGCACTAGTTGAGTGCACTAATGCATCAACTGACTATTAACTCACTATTAGTTCCTCAAATAGTTTGGAACAAATTTAACTGGACTTAACTCAATATACTGAGTTAACTGATTACCACTCATACTTAACTCATCTTGGACCCCTATAATATAGGGATAACATATACATGACTTCAGAAATACTTCCAACTTGAAATTCCTAAGCTAATTAACTTTAATAAACTTAATTATCTATTTACAAGTTGCTATAAGAATAGAATTCGATTTTAATTCACAGTTTAATTCAAGGACAAATTAAACTGGAATTTCTTGTTGCCATTTTCAAGACTCCCTCTCAACAAGAAAGGGATTATCTGCTACCCCAATCCTGTCTATGTGAAACTCGAATTTACATCTTGAAAATTCCTTTGCCAAGATCCCAGCATCTTTCTCTTTCGTGGGAATGTAATCTAACAAAATCATCCACCTCAACATACAATCTCTAAGATGATGATATCGAATATCAATATGCTTGGGCCGATCATGAAAAACTGGATTTTTAGGGAGTTTGATACAATTCTGATTATCACAATAAATTATTGTAGGATCCATTTGTTGACCAAAAAAACCAACTAGGATCTTCCTCATCCAGATAGCCTCACATGCTCCCTGACTTGCATCCATGTACTCCGCCTTTGCCGAACTGAGTGCAATCAATCTTTGTTTCCTGTTGTACCAAGAAACTATCTCTGACCCAATACTGAAGATCCCTCCTTATGTGCATCCTTCCTCCCTTGAAGTTGCATCCTCCTTCCTCCAGTTACCATCTAGAGGAGTCTCCATGTGTTTACTGCTCTCCAAGCAGAATCTCCTGAGTATCTCATTGACATACTTGCCCTGAGATACAAACAACTCCCCATCTCCCTGCCATACCTCCATGCCAAGAAATTAATGCATAAGCTCCATATCCTTCATCTCAAACTCTCTTGCAAGGTCTTATTTGTAAGATTTGATGAGCTTCTCATCCCTATCAGTATGAGATCATCAACATAAAGTAAAATGATCAACATCTTAGCTTCCACCACAATGTGGTACAGGTTCGCATCTACTTCACTCTTCGTGAAGCCCAACCCAGTGAAGTAGCTATCTATCTTGGTGTACCAAGCATGGGGTGCTTGCTTCATCCCATATAATTCTCTCTTGAGTCGACACACACGTGACTCACAATCAAAGGTTTCAAAACCTTCGGGCTGCTCTCTGTACACCTCTTCCTCAATCATGCCATTGAGGAAGGAAATATTCACATCCATTTGATGGATCTTCCAACCCATCTGTGCTGATAGTGCTAATATAGATCTGATTGACAAGTACTTTGCAACAGGAGCAAAGGTCTCATCATAATCAATCCCCTCTACCTGTGAAAAGCCATGGGCCACAAATCTCACCTTGTGCTTCTCCACACCACCATCTGTAGCTTGCTTTACCTTGTAAATCCAACAGGAGCTCACAACTGACTTGTCCTCCGCTCTTAAGACCACATCCCAAACACTATTTCGAATTATGGAGTCATACTCCTCCACCATCGCATCAACCCATATCAGCTGTTGCACTGCTTCTTGAAAGGAAGATGGTTCTATCACAACACATGCACCCATAATATCCATGTATCCAGTGTACCTCTCAGGTGACCTCCTCTGTCTGCACTGAGAAGTGGGTGCTCCCACATTCTCCCGTGCATCATCCAATAAACTGTCAGCCTCTTTAGTGCGCTTTATTCCCTCTCTGGAAGACTCTGCCTAAGTGGATGTATCCATTCCTGGAACCTCTGCATCTTCCTACTCCACATCAATCTGAGGCCCCTCAACCTTAGGAGCTAAAAGCTCCTCATCCACATGTATCTCAAGCTCCCTCTCAAGGGAAACGTGCATGGCCTTCTCCTCATCAGATCTGATATCCCTGCGAACCACTGTCATCCGACTGGTTGGCATGTACATGCAATAGTTATGAGGTGTATTAGTGTACCCCACAAATATCCCCAAATATGTTGTCAAGTCAAGCTTCTTCTATGCATCTTTGGTCATATGGAAATATATCGATGATCCAAAAACCCTGAAGTGACCAACATCTTGCCTCTTACCGGAATAAGCCTCCTTTGGTGTCTTCATCTCAAGTATCCGATGTGGGCTATGGTTCTGAACATAAACTGTTGTGGTGCATGCCTCAACCCACAAGTTTAGTGGTAGGCCCTGATCATGAAACATTTCCCTCACTACCCCTACTATGATTTTGTTCTTCCTCTCAGCCACCCCATTCTGTTGAGGGTTATGGGGTGCCATCAACTCTCGTTTAATCCCTTCCCCTGCAAATAATTTCTTAACTCATTTGAGACATACTCACCACCATTATCACTCTGTAGAGATTTAACCTTCTTGCATGACTCTTTCTCCACCAATGCTTTGAACTCACAAAACTTTGTGAAAGTTTGATCCTTTTTCTACATGAAAAATATCCAGCATTTACAAGAATATTCATAAACAAATATAACATAATACCTATGTTTGGTCATGGAAGCTATCGAGAATGGTCCACACTGAATGGACTCTTTATAGAATAGATTTTGCTCGACTGTCTCTATCTCCAAAAGAATAGTTGGTGTATTTTCCCAAAGTACACCCCTTACATGTATCAACTTGCTCAACAGTACCTTTGGGAAGACCGATAGATATTTGTTGCAATATCTTCAAATCCCCATCATGATGCAAGTGGCCCAATCGCCTGTGCCACAACTCACCAACGTCTCGGCTCTGCATCTTTTCTACTTTTTAACTCAAAGTAGCACACTCCTCTACCTCTAGCTTATATATATTCTTAACTCGAATCCTTGTCTTCTTTACTTGACCCGTGGCTATGTGTCGAAGGAACACCTTTCCTTTCGAGAAAATCACATCATAGCCTCTATCCTCAAGCATGGTAACAGATACCAAGTTCTTCTTCAAGCTGGGTACATACATAACATTCTTCAAGGTGAGTGGAGTCCCATGTTCCCTCTGAAAATCAATCATGCCCAATCCAAAAACATTATACTTCCCATCGTCACCCATCTCGATATGCATCTGGAGATCTTTCTCCTTCAGTTCACTAAATAACTCTTTGTCGCCAGTGATGTGGAATGAAGATCCACTGTTTAAGTACCATACACTTCCCAACATAGATGAAACCATGCATTCAATGAGGGAAAAGTCCAATTCCTATTGAGAGTCCAAAGCCTCACCCACTGCTCCTCCTAAGGACTTCTCCTTTGACTTCTTGAGTGGACAATTTGTAGAAAAATTTCACATCTTATTACAATGAAAGCATTTAACTTTCGTCATATCTTTCTTCTTACCTCCATGATAAGAATCTGATTTGGAATGGGAATCTTTCCCTTTCCCCTTCCTTGCCTTAATCGCTAAGGCACAGTTCTCTTCATCATCAATCTTTGATGAAGAGCCATCCCTGGTGTTCCTCTTGATCTCCTCTTGCATCAAATCTGACCACAATCGTTCCCAATCTGGCAGTTTCTCCTGACCATTGACAGAGTCTTGATAACTATGCCAACTCTTTGGGAGTCCTAGAAGAGAAAGACTCACCATATCCTCCTCGGCAACCGTGATTCCAACACTTCCAAGTTCATCACGACATTGAGTGAACTTGGTCAAGCATTTGGAAATAGTCTCACCTTTCTCCATTTTGATTTTTTGAAGTTTTTCCTTCAGAGCCAATTTCCTTTGGTCAATGTTGTTCTAATTCAAATTCATCAATGTTTTCCACATAATATACAGAGTTTCCTTTCCATGGAGACTCAAGACAATGTGGTCTCGAACTCCCTCAAGGATTATCTGCCTTGCCTTCACCACACACTTCTTCCATTCGGCCCAGTTCTGTGCTTTCGCAGCTACTGGCTTGGGGACTTCTTAATTAATGAATTCCTTCAAGCCATTATCTTCTAGCACAACCTCCATCTTGTCCCTCTAGGCTATAAAATTCGAGCTACCTTCAAAGGAATACTCGAGCTGCAAACTGTAGAACGCCATATGTCAATCCTGAAGTATGAAATGCAAATTTGAATTTCACCTATAACCTTGAACTCAAAAACTTCAAAATCTCCTCTAGTATATTGTTCTCAGCTCTGATACCATGTAGAAAATCCTATAGATTCACAAGCTCATGCAATGTACTAAAGAAAGAGACAAGAATCTACTTCTATTCTTTACAGCAGAAGCACATAAATATTGAGAAAAATAATAATCGACAAGAGGAGGAGAATCAAATGCACATAACACAATAAATATGCAGGGAAAGCCACAACTGAAACCCCACTATCTGTATTGTATATATTGAAAAATCAAGAGGAGAATACGATGCTTGTTCTCTCAAGAACAATCCCATCACTCAGTAAAATCAATCTCCAACTCACAAGCAAGCACTATGCCAATACTTAGCCAATTCACCAACTCTCCAAGTCCCTATTTCCTTGTGCAATTCCTATGGATGATTAACCCATCTTAAAGGGAAATCAGTGCACTCAAAACTGCGTAATCCCTTCAAGTATCAGTTCCTGATTGCATGCACTATCAGTGAAACTCAGAAAAATATAAAATAGATAGTACAATGTCCCTGCACTCTAGTCCTAACTAGTAGCACTAGTTGAGTGCACTAATGCATCAACTGACTATTAACTCACCATTAGTTCCTCAAACAGTTTGGAACTAATTTAACTGGACTTAACTCAATAAACTGAGTTAACTAATTACCATTCATACTTAACTCATCCCGGACCCCTATAATATAGGGAGAACATATACATGACTTTAGAAAGACTTCCAACACGCAATTCCTAAGCTAATTAAGTTTAATAAACTTAAGTAACTTTTACAAGTTTCTATGAGAATAGAATTCGATTTTAATTCGCAATTTAATTCAAGGACAAATTAAACTAGAATTTCTTGTTGACATTTTCAAAGATATTAAAACAACACTAATAAGAGAGTTTAAGAAGCCAAAGTATGAGTTGTAGTGCATCACTGAGTTGAAAGAAATAAAACCGAAACCTACTGAGTCTGTTTGGGAGTTTGATCAAATATTTAAGGTGTTATTGGATCAATTAAGCTTCAACATAGCTCCGCAACAACATCAAGAATGGTTTATAGTTGTGATGTTACCGCATATCAAATTGCAGTTATCGCAAAAAAAATAGGAACTCAAGCAGAAGCTTTAGAAATTGCGTTGAAATTGGAAGCTTCCCCTATAGGAGATACTAATGTAGGCACACAACAGATTCAGAGTCAGATGGTGAACCTAACCCCACAATTACATGACATCAAGAAAAGAAAAGAAGTCAAAGAAGAAGTATGGTGCACAAAATGTAGATCGGAGGGCCATTATAAAGAATAGTGCCCTATCTTCAAGAATTACATGGCTGATGGAGCACCGAATCCTCTAAATGCATGATCCAAATTGTGGTGTGAAATATGTAATCCTAGAGGCAAACATCATCCAGAAGATTGTTACTTGTTACAGAAATATAACAAACTCCGAGGAATCTATATGTAAAATTTGTAAATCAGTAGGACATGATGAGAATAATTGTCAAGATTACGCACTAATGATGGAGCGCAGTGCTGACACATATATAATGAAAGAAGAAGAGCATGGATAAGAGGACAATGTACAACACAATGCTCGAGGAGGTTACTAAGGAAGAGGTCAAGGTGGTGGAGCTGGTCGAGGACGTGGACAAATCATTTTCTATAACTGCGACTCGCCAAGTCATTTTGCGAGAGATTGTCACAATCCCACAACGACATGAAAGTACCGTAAATCCTTTGACCATGTAATTGAAGAATGTCCTATACTTATGGTGAAGATGCAAGAAAAAAGGAATCAATAGTCGACACAGAATATTCAAATGATGACTGTTGAAAGGAGGACTAATGAACCTCGAATTAGTATTGTCACTAGAAGTGGAGCTGTGACCGGTAGTGATAAAGTGGATTAAAAGAAATAATTTGAAAGTGCATGGGTCAGAAAGACTGCTGAGAAGGTTCCTATTTTTTTTATTCAAAAAGAAAAGGAAGTATTTTTGGAAGTAAATCAAATTTTTATCGATGTTGGAGCTTCGGCCTCTGGTGCATAGCCAAATCCCAATTAGAAAAGTAACTATGATGTGTCATCAACTTTAATACAAAACCAAGCTCCGACGTAAGACCCAGCTCTTACACAAAACCAAGATTCAAGAAATTCTTTTAAAGTTTTTTCTACAGATTTGTATGAAATTGTTAAGAGATCAAAAGGTTGTAGAAGGGCTTCAGGAGTTGATAGATTCCTATGCATCCAAAGAAACATCACGAAATGAGATGCGCGTAGTCAATAATTTGCATCAACAAAAGAGAACTGGAAGAGAGACGAGGCTTAGTGCACAGATATGACTATATGAGATGGATCAAGTTATTCTAGATCTAAGATCTGATGCTAATTCCTTGACGAAGTAGACATGGGAATTAATGGGTAAGTCGAAGCTACAGTGGTCACCTATTCAGTTAAGGATGGAAAATTAGCAAAATATCTTCCCTCTAGGAATATTATCAGTTGTCACAGTGGATATTGAAGGAGTTCTCAGTATTGTTGATTTTGAAGTAATAAAAATCATCGATGAAAGTAACCCTTATCATGCATTGCTTGGAATTGACTAGGCATTTGACAATATGGCCATAATTAATGTGAAGAAGAGACAGATGATATTTGAAGGAAACAATATGAGAATAGTTGTTCCCTTGGATCCATCAAAAGGAGTAAGATATACAGAACCAGTCAAAGAAGAATATTGCGCAACTAATATAAAAAATATCTATTAGATGATAGCAAAGGAACATGATTGTGTTAACCCTATTGTAGAGGGAAAGTTGAGTTGGGAGCATGATAGTTCTTGTACCTTAGACTCAGAAGAAGAATTGGAAAATTGGTAGAATAAGTTGCATGAAGTATCCACAAGGCATTGTGCAAGAATTACTAAATCAGTTCGTTGTATGATATATGAGGTATGTAACCTACCTTCTTATGATGTCTTAGGTGATTTAAATACTTTTCTTAATGATTATGAAGAATAAGTTCTAGAAAATCAAAGGTTTCCAGCCTTGGATATAACCCTGAAAGCTACCCCTGCTAGATGGTGGAATGCACACAAAAATAATATAGGAGGTTGGTCGTAATGTCGAAGACTAATGTGGATAAGGTTTGGATAGATAGATACAAAGATGGAGATAAAATATGATGGTGAAACTAATCCTAGGAAGCATATCCAACTATGCACTACAGCATGGAAGGAGATTCCACAACAAGAATGGGTACATGGATTCATTCATACATTAGAGAATATCCCTAAGAATTGGTACCTAGAAATGGAGCTTCGACATGGTACAGTGAACTAGGTAGGTGTGGTTTATAGCTTTATATTAACATTTAGTTTTGAGGATGATTTTCCATACATAGATTTGGCCCTTCAAACAATCAAGAAGAAGATTTTTAAGAATGTAACCCCACTGACATGGCAGCTACCTGATTGGGTTGCGCAGATAGAAAATGCACTAGAGTGTTATAACCTTACTACAGATGAAGAAGAAGATCCTCGCAACATCGACAAGTAGAATCAGATGGATATTGCGAAGTAGTTGGACCTAAGCCATAGATACCAGACATAACGAAGTCACTGAAGATCAAGAAGGTGAACATAGGATCAGAGAAGGAACCCAAGTTTGCAACAATAGGAGACTACTAGGATGAAGAGACAGTAAGTAAAGTTAGAAAGTTACTTCATGAATAAAAGGAATTGTTTCCCACCAAGTTTTCAAAGATGAAGGGTATAATAGGAGATCTAGGAATCATGAATATTCTCTTTAAGCCTGATGCGAAGCCAGTCAAACAAAGACATTACAGGTTGAACCCAAAGTATAAAGAGAAAGTGAGAGTAGATGATTTGAATAGAAAATTCCATCAACCCATGGTTTCATCCACCCTTGATATTCATCCACCCATGGTATTGTAAGTGACATCCACCCATGGTATTCATTCACCCACAGAATTGACCCGTGGTAATGTGACATCCACCCATGGAATTGACCCGTGGTATTGTAACTGAAAAAGACTATAAGTAACAAGTCGTATTTTTTAAAAGGACAGTTTGTCCATCATAATGTAGCTTTTACAGTTATTCTCCGTTTTAATAAAAAAAATCTTTGTAGTTTTGTTTATTGGGAATTCTCTTCTTTTCCTTCTGGCATTTCAATTTTTTAGATCTTAGGGGCCTCTCCCCTAAAATCCATTTCAATCTTTTAGATCTTGGGGGCCTCCCCCCAAGATCTGGATCAATGGTATCAGAGCAGGTTATGATTCCATGGAAATGAGGGTTTGATGCATATTTCAATTTCAAATTTTGCAGCAATATTCAACAGACTTTAGGCATGTACTACGTCCTCCACAAAGCATTTTCTTGGGCCAGGCGGGAAGAATTTTTCTTTTTCCATATTTTTGCGGGAATGTTTTTGGGTGGCAAGTTTACAGATCAGATATGAAATTTTTGGTGTAAAATTTACAAAACAAAAATTAAAAAACTAGATTCCTTGCGAAAAAAATACCCAAATTCAAAAATAAAATCAGCTGAATCAGATTCCAGATGAGGGAGATATCGCTCATTCAAAATCAGCTATGTTGCAGAAATGTTTCTGACGAAAATTTGTGGACGGTGGCTCTCCTATCTTTTTTTTTGCAATTTTGATGTAGAATTTCATAAAATTGATTGTATTTCTGAGCTCCTCTCGAAAATTTGCTCCATTTCAAAAAAACAATGGGTGGAATCGGAGTTCGTATGTGGGAGATATTGCTGATTTAAAATCAACTATTTTTTCAAAACTTTTGTGACGACAAAAAAGTTGCAGCGCGAATATGAGATTCTAGATTGTCCAGATAAGGATTTCCAACACATGGGAAGATGAAAAATGGTCCTTTTGTTTCCAAAAACATGTTTTAATAAATATTCTGAGTTATATTGACAGGGTTATGTATATTTTAATTCTAAAGTAGCATTCAAAGTGAGTTCCCTTTAGAGACGTGCCCTGCCACCCCGCTTTAGTAGGCACCTGCTTTACATTCATCAGTTTCATCATTGCATAATTTAGCTAGGCTTCTTTGGAGATGTCCCCTCCCACCACAGGCTATGTAGGCACCTGCTACTTCATCAACAACCAACATCACGGTTATGGGTCAACCGCACAAAATCCTTGTCATTGAAGTCCATTTGCTAGGCTGCACACTATTAGCATCACAGTTGGTGACAAGCATTACAGGGTATCTCTATCGTCGGATCTTCGTTTGTCATGGTTATGGGTCATCCACAAACCCACACTTCATCGAAGTCCATTTGCTAGGCTGCACACTGTCAATTTCACAGGTAGTCACAAGCATTACAGTGTATCTCTATCCTCGAATATTCGTTCATCCTGGTTATGGGTCATCCACAAACCCACACTTCATCGAAGTCCATTTGCTAAGTCGCACACTATCAGTATCACAGTTAGTCACACACATTACAGGGTATCTCTATCCTCAGATCTTCGTTCATCATGGTTATGGGTTAACCACATAAAACCCTTCTCTTTAGTGGCTCTTCATATTCAACAAAGGCTTCGCAAGAGGGAACTTCACGCAATGGGGACCATTGCTTCTTAAGAAGGGAGGAATGATCCGAATAGAAAATGACATCAACCCATGGTATTCGTCCACCTATGTTATTCATCCACCCATGGAATTTACCCATGGTATTTTAAGTGACATCCAACCATGGTATTATGACATCCACCCATGGTATTCATTCACCCATGGAATTGACCCATGGCATTGTGACATCCACCCATGGTATTCATTCACCCATGGAATTGGCCCATGGTATTGTAACTAAAAAAGACTGTAAGTAACAAGTCCTATTTTTGTAAAATGACAGATTGTCCACCACAATGTAGCCTTTATAGTTATTATCGGTTTTAATAAAAAGTTTCTTTGTGGTTTTATTTACTGTGTGTTCTGTCATTTTCTTTCTAGAATTTCAATTCTTCAGATCTTGGGGGCCTCCCCCAAGATCTGGATCAATAGAGATTGATAAGATGATAGCAACAGGAATTATTGAACCAGTAGAAGAATCAGATTGGGTGAGTCCTATGGTGGTGCAAGAGAAGAATATTGTTAGGCCCCTATACTACTAGTGTAACCCCTTATTGTTATTAGTACAACCCACTTATTATATTGATGTACCCATGTAGTGCCCATATTGTTACTATTGTGCCCCATAGAAGCCCACTATTGTTATTATTGTGCCCTTACATTATTATTGTTATGTCGGCTCTAATTATGTTATGACCCCTTAGACTCCTATATATAGAAAGGAGGTCTTTTCATTTGTATCATCGAAGAATTATTCATTTATGTAATGTAATGGAGGTTTCCCCCTCGAAGAGGTTGAATTCTAAGGCATTGATCTATCTTTTCTATCTTTTCTTGAGCTGGTTTCATAACATTTGGTGTCAGAGCTTTGGATTCTAGGGTTTCGCTGCTCCAAATAGGTCATCATGGCATTTTCGCTATAACTTTTTTTCTGTGACGTTTCAGAAGCTAAAAAAAAAAACCCATTTGAGATGAGATCGCACTGAAGCTTGAGTCGGAATTTCAGAGTTTTTCGCACTATATTTGCAGAGATATTATCTGAAGAAGTTGGTCTTTTTGAAAACTCCTGAATTAAATTCCAAATAGGTGACCTGGGGAAATCGTTATAACTTTCTCTCTGAGCATCGGATTGAAATTTTGTAAGAAGGTACAGAAATAGGACAGACTGTAGTTTCTTCTATATATTTTTTGGTGCTAAAGGTCGAAACAGTGACACGTGGCACTTCATACAAGTTCGCTCTTCTGGAAAGGTCTATAATCAGGTCATCTTGGGAGTTTGTGCATAACTCTTTCTTGGAGAATCCAATTTGGATCAGACTAGTGGCATTGGAAAGAGGACACAGAGGGCTACTACAAGTCGCAATTTCAGAACTTAAAGATCCAAAAGTACAGAGTTACAATCATTTCAAGATCGAGCTCCTAAAATCAAGAAAAAGCAAGATGAGGAAATTTGATGGCAAGGATCCGGTAAATTGGATACTTCAGATGGAGCAATATTTTGATCTACATGGTGTACCACTGTTACAAAAGGTATGTATTGCATCTTCATATTTAGAACCGGATCAATTTTTATGGTATGAAGGGCTTTGTTCTCATAAACAACTTGTTACATGGTCAATTTTCACGGAGGAAATGATTGCACATTATGAGGATACAAAGAGCAACACCTTCTTTAGAGCAACACCAAAACAATTGGAAAGATTAAAAGGGCTTTGTGACATAGTGGAAAGCAAAATTATGGAAACCAGGAAGCATATCCCTCACAACTATAAAGGTGGAAATGTTGTTTCTCCTAGCCTTCCACAACCTACAAGGGTTACACCACAACAATTGGAAGAAAAAAGAGAAAAAGGGCTTTGTTACAATTGTGATAGCAAGTGCACTAAAGTCATAAGTGTGCTGAGAAGAAATTATTTTACATAGAATATGAAGAGGAGGAAGAAAAGGATCAAGAAACATCAAAAGAAGAAGATATACGATAGGACCCCACCCTAGAGAAAGAAGAAATGAATCAGACGATATCTTGTAAAGCATTGGCAAGAATTACCACTCCTCAAACTCTCAAGATAGGACATATCAAGAAGAAAAAGGCGCAAGAAGTGAAATATCACATCGAGAAAGAAGAAATGAATCCAACCATATCTTGTAATTCATTGGTCGAAATTACCACTCCTCAAACTATCAAGATAGAAGGACATATCAAGAAGAAAAATGTTCAAGAAGTGAAAGATCACATCGAGCATCAAGAAATGAATCCGACCATATCTTGTAAAGGATTGGAAGAAATTACCACTCCTCAAACTCTAGAGATAGAAGGACATATCAAGAAGAAAAAGGTTCAAGCAGTGAAAGATCACATCGAGCATCAACAACAAGTTCTCCAACTTTTAAAGGATAACGCCACTTCGGTGCAAAATCAAACGAAACAACAGGTAGATCAACATTGTATTGAAAAATGTTTTGATGTAGGTATTGGGTATTTTTACTGCTACATCTCAAGCAAGCTATTTATGAGAAGGAAATGTTGGCAATACTACATGCACTTAAAAAATGTCGACCTTACCGAATCGAAAGACTCTTCAAGGATGAGGATGTGGAAGCATTGTTTTGTGCTATTTCTATTATCCAACTAGATTGGATAAACGAAGTAAGGGATGAATGGAAGAATGATGAAGAAGTATGGCCACTTATTCAAAAGTTGCAAAAGATCCCAATTCAAACAATATTGCCATAAATTGAAGAGGAAGGAAAAATCATATTGGAACCTGGAGCAGTCACGGAAAAAAGAACCCGACAGCTACGAAATCAATCAATTTCAGAGTATCTCATCAAGTGGAAGAACGTACCCACTAAAGATTACACATGGGAGGATAAGAATTTTATACAGAAGCATCAAGAACTACTCAAGCATTGAGGACAACGCTTTTTGAAGGAGAGGGGCATGTTAGGCCCCTATACTACTAGTGTAACCCCTTATTGTTATTAGTACAACCCACTTATTATATTGATGTACCCATGTAGTGCCCATATTGTTACTATTGTGCCCCATAGAAGCCCACTATTGTTATTATTGTGCCCTTACATTATTATTGTTATGTCGGCTCTGATTATGTTATGACCCCTTAGACTCCTATATATAGAAAGGAGGTCTTTTCATTTATATCATCGAAGAATTATTCATTTATGTAATGTAATGGAGGTTGCCCCCTCGAAGAGGCTGAATTCTAAGGCATTGATCTATCTTTTCTATCTTTTCTTGAGCTGGTTTCATAACAAATACTCAAGGAGAAATTAGGATCTGCATTGATCTGAGAAAGTTGAATGATGCTTGTTTACATGATCCCTTCCCTACCCCTTTCACATATGAAGTGCTAGACAATGTAGAAGGCTAGGAAGTTTACTCGTTTATAGATGGATTCTCAGGTTATCATCAGATAGGATTGCACTTGAAGATTGGCATAAGATAACATTTGCTACTGAATGGGACTCATATCAATACAAAATAATGTGTTTTGGATTAAAAAATGCCTCTATTATATTTTCTAGGGTGGTGGTCACAAGTTTTTACAGGTATATTTTGATGATTGGACAGTATTTGGATTGTTGAGCAAACATGTTGGAAGTTTAAGACTTATGCTGGACACATGTAGACAATATCAGTTCTATTTAAACCTAAAGAAGTGCATATTTTGTGTACCTTTCGGCATATTGTTGGGACATATTATTTGTAAGCAGGGATTGATGGTGGACCCTGCTAAGATTGCTATCATTGTGAACTTGCCTCCACCTAAGATAGTAAGACAGCTTTGCACTACGTTGGGACATACTAGGTATCACAGGTAATTCATTAAGGGGTATGCTCAGATCATTGCGGCTATAGAGAAATTGTTGAAGAAGGATGTAACTTTTCATTGGAATGAAGAATGTCAGAAGAGCCTCAACATATTGAATGAAAAAATGGTATATGCACCTATACTAGTGTTCCCTGATTGGAATAAGGAATTACATGTCCATGTGGATGTCTCTTGTATAGCTTTGGGAGTAACAAAGTAACCTTTGAAACGACAACTGATACGATTGCCCGTTTCGTTGAGGTAGCAAAAAAGTCAATCGATTTTGAAAAGTGGTGATGCAGAATACACTTCTTCTTTTTTCAGAGCATATTTTTGACACTTTAAATTTTCTTATGTATCAAATATAAATATTTGTTTTTAAATGTCAGTGATTTTCATGTTGATTTTGAAACATGTTGATGTAGCATTAACTCTTTCTTTTAGAGGGCTTATTTTTGACACTTTAAATTTTCTACTATATTAACTGTGGATAATTTTTTTTAAACATTACATTTTTTGACACTTTAAATTTTTTTTATGTCCAATCTTTTCTTAAATCATGATTATTTAACAAATTTTCTAGTTGTTTTATTTCTCTTTTTTTAAATGTTGATTACTTAAAAAAACGAATTATATATATATATATATATATATATATATATATATAAAGAGACAAAAAAAACATAAAAAATGTAAAAAATAATAATAATAATAATAATAATAATAAAATTGGAATAAAAACAAAATTTAAAAAAACTATAAAATTAAGTAAATAAAAATACAAAATTTTAAAAAACCATTAACAAAAAACTTAAAAAAAAAAAAAAAAAAAAAAAAAAACCCTAGAAAATTAACAAAAAATAAATAAATAAATAAACACATTTAGAAAAGACACAAACAATTATAAAAAAACCTGAAAAAACAAAAAAAAAAAAAACAAAAACAAAAAACAAAAAACAAAAAAAAAACAAACAAAAACAAAAAAAAAACAAAAACAAAAACAAATAAAAACAAAAACAAAAACAAATAAAAACAAAAACAAAAACAAAAACAAAAACAAAAAACAAAAACAAAAACAAAAACAAAAACAAAAAACAAAAAAAAACAAAACAAAACAAAACAAAACAAAAACAAAAATAAATTTTAATCAAAAAAAAATCAAACTTACCAAAAAAAAAGTGCCCCATGGCAAGGGGTGCAATTTTTTATTTATTTACTTTTTTAAGTTTGAAATTTTTTTATAATGTTTTTTTTTTTTTTTTTTTTTTTTTTTTTTCCAGGTTTTTTTAAATTTTTTGTGTTTTTTTAAATGATTTTAATTTAATTTTAGTAGTTTTTCTTTTTTGTTTTTTAATTTTGTTTATAAATTATTTAAGATGTTTTAATTTTTTTAGTTTTTTTTAATTAATTTTCTAGTTTTTTTTATTTTAAGTCTAGTTTGTTTTTAAATTTTTGTTTTTTTTTTAGTTTTTTGTTAATGGTTTTTTAAATTTTTGTATTTTTATTTACTTAATTTTATAGTTTAAAAAAACAAAAAACCCAATTTTTTTTGTTTTCAAGTTTACGTATGTATGTATATATATATATATATATATATATATATATATATATATTTCATGTTTTTTTTTTAAATATATTTTTGTTATTATTTATTTCTTTATATTTAAAAAAGTGGTTTTTAAATTCTGATCTTTTATAGGTTAATGCTATTTTTCTTTTTTAACATTTTTATGGGTTAATTTTTTATTTTTTTGTCTTTTTATGTATTTGATTTTTTTTGCCTTTTTTTAATTTTATGTTTTGTTTTTAATATAGATTTTTATCTACCTTTTGCTATTTTTTTTTGAATTTTTTTTGTTTTTTTCATTGTTTTAATTTTTAAATTTATGTTTTCATTATTCTTTTGAAATTTTAATGTTTTATTCCATTATTTCAAAATATTGAAAATTTATCCTAAAAAAAAAAAAAAAAAAAAAAAAAAAAAAAACCTTATTTAATCAACACATGTTGAAAATTTACCCTAGAAAAAAAAAAGGTGTTATTCCAACATCTTTTCGTTTTTAGAGTGTTTTTGCACAATTTTTGCATAAAAAAATAGTTTTCACTGCCATTTTTAAAGCATGTTGAAAATTTACCCTAGAAAAAAAAGTGTTATTCCAACATCAACACTCTTCATTTTTAACATTGTTTTTCATGTTTTTTGGCTAGAGTTTCCGTTTTGAGTTTATAATTTCTGTTTCAAAGTTTACATTGTTGCGTAGTACTGCCACAACGTGGTGCAGGAGAGATTGATCACCCTATAGCCTTTGCAAGTAGAAAGTTATCTAAAGCATAAAAGAACTACACCACTACATAAAGAGAAGGATTGACCATGGTATATGATCTCCAGAAGTTTAGACACTATTTATTGGGGTCACACTTTAAAATGTTTACAGATCATTATGCACTAAAGTATTTGGCTAACAAGCCTGTCTTAGGAGGGAAGACTTGCAGATGGTTAACAGGAATATGACTTTGAGATCATTGTTAAACTAGGGAGATTGAATGCAAGACCTGACCATCTATCAAGATTAGAAACAGGGGAAGAACCAACCAGCATAGAGGATAATCTCCCTTATGTGCATTTATTTGTAATCAGAGTTGTAGATGACCATTTCACAGATATCATTCAGTTTTTGACCACATAAATGGCTCCTTCAGAATATTATACGCAGCAAAACAAAGAATTAGTGGTTAAGACAACTAAATTTTCATTAATAGTAGGACAATTATAGAAGATGGGAACATATGAGACATTGCGTAGATATGTTCCTGAACATGAAAGACAGATTATTACAAATTTAATTAGAAATAGTTACATTACTATCAAATTTAGACTATGTGGTTTCTACTATTTAGAAGCATTATATTGATTATGATGATGTTGCATAGCTTATAAATAAATACAAGTTTATAATGATTGAAATTAAGTTATATGGACTCAAATCAAACTACTTCAATGGTAAATTAATATGTTGTATAGATTTTTGGTATGTAGCCTAAGGCAAAGCTTCAATTAGTAAATGATCAAATATTTAATTGTAATAAATATGTTAAAGTGGCAAACCTTCTATGGTACACATAATACATGTAAATATTATTGCGAAAATTAATATAAAGTTTAAAATATTCATGGAGAGCAAGACAGGGGTTATGAGTCTACTAGTGGTTTTATGGGTAGTGGTTGAGAAATCCATGATTTTTTGATGGTTTGATGGTGGGATAGAATGTTTAATTGTGAACAAATTTGCTAAGTTTAAGAGCAATTGGGTTAACTGAGCAACATGTGAGTTTGTAGTCAATTTCCTTCACCTTGGTGGCTTGATAGCCTAGCTTGGGAGTGGAATTTGTAGTGGATGCATATAGTTAGTGGAAAATTGCTCTTACATAGCTAGTTTCTTGGGCCATCATGGTTAAATATAAGTGTTCAATGTTTGTACTTAAATTTATGTTTATGACTTTGCAATTTAAGTTTATATAATATTTGTGAATGAAATTCGAGAAATCCTTGGTTTAAATGAACTTATGCATATTTATTTCTACTACATTGTTCATTCAATTACATGTGTATAAATTCAAGTTACTTTGGAGCTTAATGAGTTAAATTTATATTGAAATTTTCAACCTTGGATTGTGTCCTTAACTTGAGTTAGATAACCCTTTAAAAAGAATGCAATAAAAACTATACCTTCCTATATCACTCGATTTTGATAATAAAAATGAAATTTATCATACAATTTCATCATTTTATAAAATAAAATTATACATTATATTATTAAAAAAAATAACATTAAAATTAAATAATATTCATTTTCAATTTCCCTTATATCACCAACATCATAATTTTATTTATTTAAAAATTCCACGAACATTATAATTTTATTCATTTAAAAATTCCACAAGCATTATAATTCTATTCATTTAAAAATTTTACAAACATTATAAACATTATAATTCTATTCATGGTTCTAAGCAAATAAATATATGCAATTTTCAATACAGAGAAAAATATTTATTTCTATCGTAAAAACAATTAAAAATATACATATGTTAAGCATTTTTATTAATTTAATAATAGACATTATGTTACTAGTGACGATGAATCCTTTTTATCTCTTTATCGTTGTACCTCATTGGTGGTTGTTTATTTTACATATTTAATTTAATAATGACTATAAATTTCCAATGATGTCAGTGGTCACCAGGAATCCTATCCTTGTCATCTCCCTATGTTTTATATCTCAACATCCTATCCTTGTCTTACTCTGTTATAAAATAATGTCACAACCTACCATAATCTGTGATGATAACGATAAGAGAATAAATTATTAAAATATATTCAAAAAATTCATATATATATATTTACATAAAAATTCATATATAAATGTATTTAAAAATTCATATATATATTCAAATAAAAAAGGAAAGAGATAAGCCCCCTTCTCCCAAGGAAAACGGGGAAGAGAATATATCGGTTTCATCATTCAATTTGAAAGAATCACCTTTTCGATAAAAGGTTGCAACTTTTCAATTAAAAAAATACTCCCTCGTTAACCATAGTCACACTTAGCTCAAATTAAACTTCAATTTTATAGAAATTTTTATTATGAGACTTTATTCATAAATTGCAAATATTTTAAAATATCTCATCTTTTGTCCTCGAAAGGAATGAATATTTTAAAATAGCTATTTGAATGTATGTATAAGTATTAATACAATGTGTCAACGCTAAATAATAAATGATGTTTCAAGGCTCAATAATTAAAATAATAAAAATAGTTGAAGTTGTATAATGATAAATAGTTGAAGTTGTATAATGATATTAAATGCTTATAGATATTTTTGTGATTATTGATATTTTAATTAGTTTATTGAAAATTAATTAATTTTAATCAAGAATTAGGGTTGTAAGTAAATTTTGGTTAACATATTAGGGTTTTGAATGTTGTGAAATACCTAAATATTGTATTGTGATAAAGAGGAGTTAGGCTAGTTTTCTTAACTAAAAGGTTTTAGGGTAAATCTTGTGTATACTATGATATTATGACATTGTTAATTCTTATGTTTTAGATTATATTAGTATTTTTTTTGTTCCATAGATTTATCAAACTTTTCACAGGCTAGTAAGATGGGCACATTGGTGCTACTAATATGAGCACGCACTATTTAAAACTTGTGCATGCAATTGAAATTTGGGGTGCTAAGTCCTATAAAGGCTTTATGGGCATGAGAGTGTGGTATTCATACCCTTAAGGTGTTTTTCCCTCAACCTTAGCCATCGATGATGATCACATGCAACCACCCAATACATCACCCCTAGTGTCACACCCCTACCCTGGCGATAGTCTTTCAACCGCACGAAGGGGGGTGCGGCACCACCACCCGTTTTCTTTTTAACAATACTCACAAGTGTGGACTATACCTACTTTCTATACTTAGTTTATTTTTCACTTTTCTAAGTATAACATTCACATACACAGCAGAAACATTCAATTATTACCATTTACACATATACACAACGGATAATTAACGGGAGGGGCAACTCCCTGAGTATGAATTTGTCCGTATGATAATAATAATCTTTCATAAAATGGGGTGTGATCATACCAGCGTTAATGCACCAGATCCCATCAGAACTCCGCAATTAATCACGCTTGGGTTAGAGTAGTACTGGGATGGGTGACCTCCCGGGAAGTCCTAGTGTTGCACCCTCTCCCCCCTTTTTCTATCATGATCGCCCAAATACAATGGATGCACGAGAGGCTTTGCAACTTGAACTAGGGTTAGGGTTTTGACGTTGGGCATCATGGAAGGATGCGCAAGGGGGAGTGCTACTCCCTCCTACAATCAAGTAGTTACGGATAGAAGCAAGAACACGAGAAAGCAGCGTTTCAAGAAGCCTCTGGAGAAGGCAACAGGGACAAGTAACACAGACACATTGGGAGAAAACAGACCTCATGAACAGGAAGGGAGCAACAAGAAGCTAGTAAGGAAAAGGAGAAAGGGGATAGCAGTCAAAAACCTACTTCTGTAAGGACATCTGGGGTCTACAAACCTAAGTCAAACACCATTCCTCGGGTCATCTTGAGCGACCCTGCGCTACAAGCACATAGGGATCATATGATGGAACATGCGGTCATCTGCAAATTCATGGGAATATGGTCGACGAAGAGGGCGCTGCATGTCTGGATAAGGAGCCACTGGAAGCCAAAGGGGGAAATAAACCTTCATCTGGGATCCAAGGGCTTTTTCACAGTAGTATTCACAAGCCTAGAGGATAAAGACAGAGTGTTTGAAGGAGGACCATATTTCTACGCTATTGCAGGCCTCTACATGCGGCCATGGATAATGAACTTTGTTCTGGAACGCGAGACATTTTCATCGGTACCGGTATGGATCAGACTATACTCCCTTCCTCTTGTATTATTGGTTACCAGAATCGCTGAAAACAATAGGCAACAAACTAGGGCATTTTCTAAAGATCTTAGATGCGACTCTGAAAGGAAAATACACCTCCTTTGCCCGGATCTGTGTGGAAATGGACTTATCTGGAGCACTTCCGGATGCGATAATTTTAGAAGTATATGATGAAGAATAGGTACAGGCAGTGGACTATGAGCACATCCCATTTAGGTGCCGCAAATGCCATGAGCATGGGCATCTATATAGAGACTTCCCAACAAACAACATCGAGAGAAATGTGAAAACCACTGTGGATAAAAATCCTGAGGGTTTTACCAAGGTTGGGGGCAAAGGGAAAGGTGGAAAGAGGCCGCAAAAGAAGATCAATGAGGAAAAACAACCGAGCCACAATAGCTTTAAGATCCTATAAGAAGAAGAATGAAACAAATAAATGAACCAGGAAATGGAGAACACTATCACTAAGAAGGAAAGGGATGAGAACATGGAAGATATCATAGAAAACATGATGGAGATAAATTGGGACCATGAGATGACTCCAAGTGAGGCGGGAATGGAGGACCATAAACTGCAAGAGATTATAGATAGGGAAAATCTGGATCTAGAGAAATTTCTGGAACAAGGAACGACCAAAGGAGTGGACTCACTGCCAAAAGAGGAATATGACAGGGTCCAATAGCTCTTCCTATGGAGATCACATATGAAGGGAACTGGATTAAAAAAAAAATCATGAAAGCCAAGAACATAGAGGGATCAAAATGATGGAGGAGACACAGGCACAATCTCCAAAGAACCCAGGCAGGAAAAGAGGAAGAAAAAGACAGAAGGAGTTGTTGAACGAATGTGGGAAACTATTGATTAACTCAGGTAAGATGAAAGAGCTTACCAGTTACTCCTTTACAAACCTTTCTTAATGAAGCTCACAACCTGGAATATTAGAGGCATAGGAAATAGAAGGAAACAAAGAAATCTCAGTACTAGAATAAAAGAAGAAAAACCAGATATGGTTTTTATTCAGGAGACAAAATGTTCGATGGATAAGATTAGAGAAATTCATAATAAATGGTTAATCAAGTATATCTAGAGGTTAAAGAAAAAAACTCAGCAAGGGGATTCTCACGTTGTGGGATCCACAGAAATTTGGAATCCTGGATGCTGAGGCATCTAGGAACTATCTTTCTTTGGTTTGTCAACCTTTAGGTGATAAGGAGATATACATGATCACAATGTCTATGGAACTCAAAAGCAAGAAGAAAAACTCAAACTTCTCACCTCCCTTGAGGAAATAAGAGCAAGACACCCTAATATGCCCTAGATCATTGCAGGAGATTTAAATATGATAAGATCTCTTACAGAGAAAAAAGGCGGTATCAAACAACTACGCAGAGACTCCATGGCCTTCCAGAACTTCATAATGAACATGGGGTTAGTGGACAATGGAACAATAAATGGAACCTTCACCTAGAACAACAAAAGGGGAGGAGCTTCACAAGTCGCATCTAGACTAGATAGATTTATTATCTCAGAGGACCTCTTTCTCTCAGGCCTTGCCATAACAGCTTCTATTCTTCGCTTTGGAGGTTCGGATCATTGGCCTATACAGCTGGAATCCACTTTTATGGGTACACCAAGAAACAAACCTTTCAGGTTTGAGAATGCCTGGCTCTCTTATCCTAAGTTCACCAGTAATATTGATAGATGGTGGAGAGAGGATCTAAACATTCAAGGCACTAGAATGTTCCTGCTCCAACAGAAACTTAAACATATCAAATCCAAGCTTAAAGGTTGGAACTAAAAGGAATTTGGAAATATCTTCAAAGCCAAAAGAGAAGCTGAGAAAAAACTCCAGGAGATCAATCAGATCAACATCACAGAGGGCTTTACAGAGGAACGGAAAAAGCTAGCTGATTATTTGTAGGAAGAATGGGAAGAATGGTGCTTGCAAGAGGAGATTTTCTGGAGACAAAAGTCAAGGATTCAGTGGATTAAAGAGGGAGAAAGAAACACGAACTTCTTTCATAAATCCACAATGGATCACAGGGCACACAACAGAATCAAAACGCTCAAAGACTCTCAAGGGAGAGAAATCATTTCTCACATAGACATGGAATCTCTCCTTGTACAACATTTCCTCAGTATTGTAGAGAAGCCTCTGGGGATATATCCAGGTTCATCAACCATTTCACTCAAAATATCCCTCAGCTGGTTACGAGAGAAGATAACCACAATCTTAACAGGCCAGTGTCGGAAGAGGAGGGCAGTGAAGTGATCAATGAATGCAAAATGGAAAAGCTCCAAGCCTGGATGGGTTCAATGTAGACTTCTTCAAAGCATGTTGGAAAACAGTCAAACAGGATATCCTTGAGGTGTTGGAAGACTCAAGAAGAACCAAAAAGGCTCTGAAGTCATTTAATTCTTCCTTCATAGCTTTGATCCCAAAAAAGGAAAATGCCAGGACTCCAGATGGCTTGAAACCCATGGCCTTATTAATGTGGTTATAAAATTATTTCCAAGGTGATCGCCAATAGACTCAAGCCCCTTTTACCAACTCTCATCTTAGAGGAGAAAACAAGCTATGTGGAAGGAAGACAACTCCTCAATAATATCATCCAAGCTCATGAGGTGGTACACTCTCTCAAAAGAAACAAACAAGCTGGTATGATCATTCAATTAGACCTAGGGAAAGCTTATGACAAGCTAAGCTGATCTTACATAAGGGCAGTTCTAAAAGCCTATGGCTTCGACCAAAACTGGATAAGATGGGTTATGGCACTAGTCACCATGACTAGTTTCTCCATCCTGCTTAATGGCGCTCCTTCAAGACTCTTCACACCCTCCAGAGGTCTCAGACAAGGGGATCCGCTCTCACCCTTCCTCTTTGTTCTCATGATGGAAGGGCTTGGTAGAGCGATTAAAATGTCTAATGCTGAAGGAAGAATTCAGGGCATCAAACTCACCTTGGATGGAGCGGAAAACACACATCAGCAATTTGTGGATGACACAATGCTGCAGGACTTACCTACAGTCAGGGAATCCAGAATGATCAAACAAATTTTGAATGACTTTGCTATGGCTGTTGGCACAGAGGTAAGCCTCAACAAATCAAAAAAAAATTCTTTAGCACTGACATTGTTATTCAAAGAAATGTCACCAGAATTCCTGGGTTTCAAAGGGACCAGCTACCTTCCAAGTATCTGGGCATACCTCTCACAGATAAACCTCTGAGCAAGGAAGTATGGGAGCCAATTATAAATAAATTGTAGGACAAGATCCGAAAATGGACGTGCAGGTCTTTAAACTTGGTGGGGCGCCTTGTGCTCACACAGGTTGTCCTATAGGCCATTCCTATATTTATGTTCTCAACTCTTCCTTCTCCTAAAGGAGTTAAGCAGCAGATCAGGAGCATACAAAGGGACTTTCTATGAGGCAAAGGAGAAGAGAAAAATAAATGGGCTTTAGTAACCTGGGACAAGATCTGCAAACCCAAGAGCCACAGTGGCTTGGGGCTTCATGATCCTGAAACCATCAGCAAGGTTTCGGGAGCTAAACTCTGGTGGAGATGTGTTACACAAAATATTGTCACCATGACTATTTGCAGTCAGTATGGGTCTATCATCATTCATACTATCCTCCTTAGCAAGTCTCAAACCTCAACTCTTCATGTCAAGCTTTAAAAATGAGAGAAAGTCCTTGAAAATTAATAAAGCTCTGGTTCCGCACTTTCTCTTACTGTTACTTGCGGTCCCGCACCCCTTGGTCATGTTACCTGCGGACCTGCCCGCTCTGTCTCTAAAGGAGTGGGTGCGGACCCCTATGAAAGTCAAAAAGGTGAAAGTTTATTCTTAAAAACTCACTTGTGGTTAATTCTGGATGCTTCTAGAAGGAATCTTGACGTGGATGGTTCGCTCCTAAGTGGTTCATGCATCCCATAACTAAAGGAGCTAATCCCTTGATGAGAGGAGCTTATCCCTTTGAAGGAGGGCTTTATCCCTTTGAAGGTGGACCTAGTAACTTCCCTCCATTGCACTATAAATTAAGGCATTGGGTTGGTTGCTAGAGAGGTTAGAAGCTGAACATTTTTTAGGGTAAATGTTGTTGGAATTGAGACTTCCTAGTTATGCTTGAGAGGAGAGATTACATACCTTTTGGCTTCATTGGGAAGAGAGTGAAAATTGTCAAAGTAGAGGAGAGTCTTGCTGGACCCTAGGAGGAGCTTGTACAACATCAAGGCACCAAGGTTGTAAAGTTCTTCTTTGATTAAAGTTAATACAATCAGATTCATTTTTCTCAATAAATTGTCTTATATGATTTATTTCATGAATTCCTTGATCATCATAATAAATGTGCTTTATTATATTGGCTTTTCAAGTGCTATTTAATGTGTGTGCTTGTTTGTGTTTGCAGATTCTTTACAAGGGAGCTCATTTGGATCAATGGAGCGTGGCTTCCACAAACTAGCACTGGACCCGAGGTAGGCCTAAAACACCTGTTTGCCTTTATTTATAAATTGCATATTTAGAGAAAGATAGAATTTGTTTGATGTGCTTGTTGCTAGATATCATTAGATACTAGGGAGGTCGGTCATGTCCGCAAGAACGACTTATCCGGCCGACAAAATGGCGACTCCACTGGGGACTTGAATTTTTTATTTTTTCCTTTGCTTTTAATTTGACTTGAGAAACTGTTTCTTTGTTTCTAGTTTTTAACTTGATGTGTGTGGGATTGGGTAGGTTCAATTGATCTTGAATTATTTTTTGTTTTTCGTACTTTTGGAAGAGGACCGCACCCTCTGCTTGTAACACAGTGCGGACATCCCTGCACTTTTGTTTTACACACAAAGCGATACTGCACCTGGGTATACTGGGGGCCTGCGGACCCTGTCAAAATTTTGAAAAACTTAAAATTTTCTCATTCAGTCAACTTAGGATTTGTTTATGTGTTTTTAGCCTCTGCCCAGATCTGCACGTGACTTGTCAGAAACTTTTCATAGGTTAATTCCATTGGCATTAGGGTTTTAGGTGAAATTCCTAGAATTTTTGTGTGCCGGGCTTGATTTTCGTTTGGTCTTGTAGTAACTCAGAGCTTAGAAGCCTTAGAAACCTCAAATCACCTTGGTTTTTGCTGGCCTTCTTATGAGTCTGACCATTTTGTAAAATCTGCCTTTGTTGAGGAATCCATCTTGTTTTTCTCTTTGCGAAACTTCGAAAGAACTTGTGTTGAAAGTTTTGGATTTCATTTTTAGAAAAGAAAACAAAAGCTGGTTGTTTTTTGATTAATTTGTGATTCTGGACAAATTAGTCCTTAGTTTGATCATAACTAAGTAAAACATCCTTGAAAAGAAATCTTGTAAGCTTTTACTTTAATTGGTTTTTTAGAATTTATAGATCTCAAGATTAGATTTTTCAATAGGTTTGAGTGTTTTATAAAATTAAAAAAAAAAAAAAAAAAAAATCTCTTTTGAAAAAGTTTTTTTTAGTAGTATTTGAGTGTTTGAAAAGGAAGGGAAATTTTCGTGAGCATAACTAGTTGTCTCGTTTTTGAGTGTATTGGAAAAGACAAAAAGTTATTCTTTTGATTTGATTGTTAAGGAAAGATTTGTTTTTACAAGCATTTGCATTCTCAACTCTTTCTTAGCTAGAAATTCATTGAAGAAAAAGGATTGTTTTTCATCTTAAGTGCATTTTTAGTGATTTCGAGTCGAGTCTTCACACCATAAAGTTTCATCTCCGCACCTTTTGACTTAAGAAAAAACCAATAAAAATAACGCTTAAAGTAAAATCTATCTAGTAATCTTTTTATTTCTAGGGCTCTTTATCACCAACATAGCTTAGGCTAGTATCTTGGAGTAGGGAGTAATTAACTCTCCAAGATAGTAAAACAAACAAGTAACTGTATCTTGCGATAGGAGATAAATTCCAATTGTTACATCTATGCTCTGGGAAGCTCCTCTTATAGGAGTCAAGCACGAGATCGTGTCCGAACTAGTGGGGTAATCAATCCTTCCTCATTGGGAACGATACTAGATATACACGTATTAAAAACGGTAAACCTCGGATTAACCATTGTCGAGGAGCCTAGGGTCACTTGTTGGTAAACCTTGGATTATGTCAAGGAGCCTTCAAGGGGATTGAGCTTGCTACTTTGCCCTTGCATGTATATCGGATCACAGACTCTTCCCCCAGGTATATTTGTTTCCGTTGGTAACCATAGTGACCATATTCTATATGATTCTTTCCTAAGGTGACGGTGGAGGGAAGATCCCACTGTACCTGGAGCAGACGTCGGCTAGACTCACTTGGATTTTCTGGGGGGTTCTCTTCACTCGAGACGGTTTAGTGGAGAAAATTGTGCCAATCTATTCATTAAGCAGGTTTCCGAGGTAACTGTTCCAACCGCCATTTCTGTATTGGATTCTGCGACGTTGGATTTCATCACCAACTAGTGTTTTGGGTACGGAAAGTTACTATTTGTGTGTGGTTTGACCTCCTAGATTCTTTAGGTGTGTGATTCAAAATTGTTTGGTTCTTTAGAGACTTTAGGTGGTTTTCATTGAGATTTTTCTTTGTTTGCGTGTGAAGTAGTTAAAATATTTAATCGTGGCTGAATTACCGAGGAAGTCTCGTAGACTCCGGGGCCAACCTCCTGAGTTTTCACCGAGCCAGCTTAAAGGGCTTCAAGCCCTTGTAACTCCTAGTGACAGTAGAGTTGGGTCACCTGAAGAAGGAGAGTCTTCTTTGGTTGTACATCCTGATTACCAAGTTCAAGCACCAGAGTATATTTTAGAACCTGTTTCTTTTTCCGAAGTTACTGGTAGTTTTTCTTCTACTAGTGAATTAGCCGAGGAACCTGAAATATCTGAACCTGAAACTGAACCTGTTGCTACTCCAACATCAGGATTTGCCTCTCCAACTTCCAGTGGTCCTGGTTCACCCAGGGTAGAAAGAGTCATTACCCAAAATCTTCCTTCTGGACTTATAGCTATTGAAGAACTTGTTACTCCAGAAGAAGGTATACCTATCCCTGAAAATCAACCAGCTATAGAACTTAGGGAGCGTGAATCGATCTTTTATAGTCCACCTAGGAGGGACGCTTGGTATCTTTCATTGACCAATTTTTTGGAAAACCCGGGACTAAGTTTTTCACCACCTCGCATTCCTTTTCATCCAACACCTAGGGGTTATTATCCTCCTTTGAATATGTCGAGACAGTCGTCCATGTTTTCTCAATCTCCAGAAACCTTTTTATATGGCGGTCCTTCTGTTCCCTCTGGGTATCAGTCTCTTACTGGTACTTTTTTGGGAGCATCTCCTCAACCTATTGAACAAGGGTTATTAACTGGTAATAATGGAACTAAGCCGTTGAGTGTAGAAGATATTCTTATGATGTCAGGTACTATTCCGAATCCGCAACCTCAAGGTGGCCAGTTACCGCCTGGGGGGCAGCCTCAAGGTCCTCAATTATCACCTAGGGGGCAACCTCAAGGTACCCAATTACCGCCTGGGGGGTAACCTCAAGGACAGTACATACCTACAGGACAGTACATTCCTCAAGGTCAACCCCAGACTCAGTATGTACCTCAAGGTCAACCCCAGTATCAATATGTACCTCAAGGTCAGTACCCAACCCAAGGTTTCCAACCACCTTCCGGTCAGTCATTTGTCCAAGGAGCTGGAAATGTACCTTTGAATTATCAACCCTACCCTCAACCCGATTATGGTCCTCAATATGCTCAACCTTCTATGGTTCCATACCCTGGAATGAACTTAGTGTGGGATCCATCTCAATCCCAACAGATCTTGCAACCGAATGTGGAGTTGTCATCTTAATCTGGACAACCCTTGGTTTCTGGTTCAACCCAACAACCTGTCTAGTCTACTATTCAAACTTCTGCACCTTCTTAGTTTCTCAGCCTGGGCCTAGTTCGCCTCGAACTCCGCCTCAAACAACTGCTGCAACATATGTTCCTTCTACCCCACCTACTTCTGGAGTATCGACAGCTCTGGTTTCTACTGTTCCTGTATCAACTCCTCAAGCATCTTTACCTCAGTCTAGACCCACAATTCAGACTTCAGTTCAAATGCCTGTAGGACAACTTGGTCCAAGTACAGTTGTCACAAGTCAACCTTAATTTACTTATCAACCGTACCAGGGACAGTACCAATTCGGTCCTGCTGTGCAGCAGCCAGTCTATCAGTATCAACCGTACCCTAGATATACGTATCAGCAACCTCAACAACCCCAATACGGTCTAGTTAATCCTGGTTTTCCGGGAGGATAAAATATCCCAAATACAATTCCAATTCCTAGTTACCCTGGATATCCTCCTCTTGGGGTTGGTCTCATGACCCAGGGTTTAAGGGACCCTAATCGTCAGTTACCATTCATTGCAACTTTGGACTTGCTTGATTTGTCGCGCCTTACGAATGATCCGACAAATTATCTTCCGTTTTGGCCACCAATGCCAAATAAGTTGCCTAGTGATATTCCTAAGTTTGAAGGTAAATCAGGAGAGGACCCGTCGAACCATGTGATGACTTATCACCTCCGCTGTGCGTCTAACTCCATTTCAGATGATTCAATTCGCTTAAGGCTTTTTCAACGCACTCTAATTGTTCTTGCGGCCAAGTGGTACATTGAGTTACCGCGAGCCACTTTTTATAATTTTAGTCAGTTAGCTACTTCATTTTTAACTCATTTTCAGTTGCCAGTCAGATATGACAATGGCACGGAATTATTAACTTCATTAAAGCAATCAACGTCCACTTACATTTTAGATCACATTCATGAATGGAGACGTCGACAACGTTTAGTGAAAGTTTTTATTCTGGATCAGATCTTAGCTGAATGGTTTGTCAAATCTTTATTACCGAAAATCACTGAGGATGTAGCTAAGGCAGGAGTCGTTACTGAAGAGCAAGTAATTTCTCAAGCTCAATACCTTGACCTAGTTTATACGCAGTCAGGTACGTTACACGAGAAAATCCCCGACCTTCCTAAACAAAATCAAATAACTACAACTCCTTCAGGGTCTCATGCCGCTGATGGTATGATTGGTACGGTTAATACCAAAAGTAAGAAGAAATCTTCCAAGAATTCTTCTCCTATCATAACTTTACCAGATTCCCCGATAGGAGATTCTTCTGCGGAAATTTCCGCCGATATTCATGTTGTAGAGTCATCTATAGCCAAATCAAAATCCGGCGGTAAAAAGAAAGGGAAGAAGAAAAATAAAACAGATAAAAATTCGAAAGAGAAACCAGAAAAAACGGAATCTACTGATGAGAAACGCAAACCTCGTTATCCTTGTCTCATTTGTGACGAAGAGCATTTTACAAGAGACTGCTCTTATCGCGCTGAGGTTGCGAAAATCGTCAAAGGTTCCCAAACGCCTGCTATTTGGAAGGATCCTTTTCCTAGTCAAGATAGTAAGATGATAGGTTCTTCCTCAAATGCCTCTAAAGAACCCATAATGATGATGTCCCATGTCAGGATTGCGACACGATCGCAAGATTATGGAAGTAAAAGTCCTGCTGGTGGTAAGGAAGAAGAATCTTCTAATTCGAACCCATCAACTTCAACTCCCGGTTCCGATCCACTACAGATCGAGAAACCTAACCTAGACTTAGTAATCAAACCGCCCACCAAGGGTATACTTCGAAAGTCAGCTTTCAATCCACATGCGAGAGCTGCTCAGAACTATAACATTGTTGAAGATTTGGCTATTTCACCTTCAGCAATGTCGGCTTTGGAGGTGCTGCAATCATGTCCAGCATAATGTAAATTGATATTGTCGGCTATAGGAGCTGTTGACATTCAGGACTCGAACCTTATAATTTTCGATCTAGAAAATAGTACACCTCGCTTACCTCATCAAATGGCTTTCCAGATTCCAGTGTTAGTCAAAAACAGACCTTGCTATAGGACTGTGATTGATGAGGGAGCCTCAACGTGTATTATGTCGATTCAGTGTTGGGGATCGCTTGGTTCTCCTACACTTCATCAATCCCCGATGATTCTAAAGGCCTTTGATGGTCGTGGGTTCCATCCTTTTGCCATTCTATAGGATTTACCTATAGGGGTTGAAGGCAAAACTGTTAATCTAGATGTGGAGGTGGTTGATGCCCCTCTAGATTACAACCTTCTCTTGGGTCGTAGTTGGTCTTCACTATGACAACTGTTGTTTCATCGGTCTTTCAGCTTATAAAATTCCCTCATAATGGAAAGATCGTAACTATAGACCAGCTAACTTACTTTTCATTCGACCCAGCCTCTTCTGAAAGTATCCAGCATGTCGGCAAAACAACTATCCCTTATAAGGATGTTGGAGTAGGACTAGTTAAAGATTCTGGTTTACTGGGAACTTTTTCCTTTCCTCCTCCTAACATATCACCTTCTACTGCAACCATTCATATGATTTCATCAGTTGTTTATGATGATCCTTGGATCGTACCTTCTGAATCTGAGCTAGATTCATGTGGTGATGCTATGCCTTTGAGTCCATATGAAATTGCGTATCAGGTCGTACAGTCGTTTTCCGACCCTTCTTCAACCGAAATTGACTTAATGAATGTGGTCCATGAAGAATCACTTTCAACATCAAACTCAGATTCAACAACGTTTTCCGAACTTGTTCACACTGATGAGCAAATTCGTGAAATCCTGTGTGTTGATGATTTACCATGGGAAGATCTTCATCATAGATCTTCGTTTTTACCTGAGATTGATCGCTTTGAAAATGATTTTTCATCTATTTTTACGACTGATTATGTCAAGGAACCTCAGAATCCAATGAAAAATCCTGATTCTGAGTTAAATTTGGGAAACATTTCTTGAACTATTCCTATTGATATTTCGGTAAAGCCTGGAATTATTAAAAACATTCATATAGGTGCCTTTTGTACGGAAGATGAAATTCAAACATATAAGGCCCTATTTCAAGAATTCTGCGACACGTTTGCCTGGTCATATGAGGAAATGCCAGGAATTGACCCAGCAATTGTTTTTCATGAAATCAAAACTTACCCGGATGCTAAACCTGTCCGGTAAGGTTTGCGTCAGATCCACCCGCGAAAAGCTGCTGCTATTAAAGCAGAAGTTGAAAAATTACTTAAAGCAGGTTTCATTTATCCAATTCCGTTAACGGATTGGGTATCGAATATTGTTCCTGTCAACCAAAAGCAAGGAACAATAAGAATATGTATCGATTATAGGGATATTAATCGAGCCTGTCCAAAAGACAATTACCCAACTCCCTATATCGATCAAATCATTGATGATTGTGCCGGCAGTGAAATATTCTCCTTCATGGATGGTTTTTCCGGATGCAATCAAATAAATATTCTACCTGCTGATCAACCAAAAACGGCTTTCATTTGTCCATGGGGGACATTTGCTTACTGCAAATTACCTTTTGGGCTCAAGAACACCGGGGAAACTTTTCAAAGAGCCATGTCTTACGCATTTCATGACATCAAGCACATTGTGCAACCCTATCTCGATGATTTACCTACTCATTCATTACATTGAGCTGATCATCTCATCCATTTATGAGTAATCTTTATGAGGTGTAGGCATTATCAAATTAGGTTGAATCCACACAAGTGCGTTTTCTGTATAGAAACGGGTCGGTTACTGGGGCTTGTTGTTTTGAAAGCCAGCATTCGCATCGATCCCTCAAAAGTTGAAGCTATTGTCAAATTGCCTCCTCCTTCGAGTCTTCGCCAACTCCAAAGTTTGCAAAGGAAAGCAAACTTTTTACGTCGATTCATTCCTAACTACGCCGAGATCACAAAGGGTTTTACCAGGTTGTTGAAACAGAATACTCCATTCTTTTGGGATGAGATAGCTGACAAATCTTTTGACGCACTAAAACACGCATTGACCCATGCACGTTATTGCATCCTCCCAACTACAACCAGGACTACTTATATCTCGCCGCCTCGCATTCCACCATTGGAATGGTGTTAGTTCAGGAAGATGAATTCGGTAGTGAACATGTGATATATTACCTTAGTCGAACCTTAAATCCAACTGAGCTAAAATATTCACATGTGGAGAAATTGGCATTGGCAGCTGTTCAAGCTGTCCAACGTTTTCGTCATTACATTTTACTACGCAAAACTACAGTAATTTCTGATTGCAACCCTATGATCTATATTTTGACCAAACAATTGCTAGGGGGCAAGTACTCCAAATGGATTGTGATCCTGCAGGAGTTTGACTTGGAGTTTGAAAAGTCTAAGTCAAAGAAATATTTAGTTTTTGCGGAGTTAATGTGTGACTTCCCGCATGCTAACACTAGAACTGTGGCGGAGGAGCCCATTGCGGATGAATCCTTGTTTCTAATGAGCAGTTTAGATCCATGGTATGGGGATATCATAGTTTATCTCCAAACCCAATCCTTTCGGCCAGAAATTTCAAGATCAGAGCGTCGGAAAATACGATTCCAGTCCCAACAATTCAAAATTATTGGAGATACACTTTATCGTCGTGGGGCAGACTCTATTTTCTGACGTTGTTTAATTCATGAGGAAGCTGAAAGGGTTCTAAATGACTGTCACTCTGGAGCATGTGGCGGTCATATGTCTGGGTTTGCCACAACCCAAAAGATATTGCGCGCTGGCTATTTCTGGCCGTCTTTGTTTAAAGACTATATTAACGCGGTCCGAAAATGCCACAACTGCCAAATTTTTGATCGAAAGATGCGCGCTCCACCTGCTCCTCTCCACCCTATAATTACCGTCGGTCCTTTTGCAAAATGGGGTATCGATTTTATTACATGTAACCCTCACTCGGCCGGGGGGCATGCGTATATCATCCTTGCGGTAGATTATTTTACCAAATGGGCCGAGGCGATGCCTACATTTGAGGCAGACGGCAAAACTGCTGCGATTTTCGTGTTTAATCATATAATTTCTAGGTTTGGTGTTACACAAGCGATTATCACTGATCATGGGCGTCATTTTCGAAACATTATGATGACTAAAATAACAGACCAACTTGGCCTGCGTCACGATAGTTCAACTCCATATTATCCACAGGCTAATGGTCTGGTTGAAGCCATCAACAAAGTTCTAGTCATCATGATCCGACGAATCATTGGGATTCATAGGTCGAATTGGCATAACATGCTATTTTCAATGCTTTGGGCGTATCGAACCTCAGTAAAAACGTCAACCAGTTTCACTCCTTTCCAACTAGTTTATAGTTTGGAAGCTGTGTTACCCATTGAATGTGAAATCCCGTCATTGCAAATGGCCATAGAATTACTTCCAGCCACTTCCGAAGAGGAAAAACGTTTGTTGTACTTGGCTCAGCTAGATGAGAATCGACGTGATGTTGCATTAGCAATCGAAGCTCATGCCAAACGTATTAAAGCTCAGTATGATCGAAATGTTACACCTCATAATTTTCGGAAGGAGACCTAGTCTTACTGTGCGATCAAGCAAATGATAAATTAGGCGCTGGAAAATTCGTACCCATGTGGCATGGCCCTTATGTTGTTAAGCGAAAGCTGGCAAAAGGGGCCTATGAATTGGTAGACTTTGACGGGGTCTCTTTAGGTAAGCCCAGAAATGGTCTTTACCTGAAGAGATATTATGCTTAAATCTGGGTGTGGAGATTTTAGTTAGGTTAGTTTTCTTTCTAGTTGGTGTGTTTTAGATTAAAAAGTGTGCTTAGTTTAGAGAGTGTTTTCATCATTATTCCTGCTTATCTTGATTTTACTCTGGATATTGTAGATGTCGACGTCTCTCCAAACATACATTGGTTTTGTTGATGGTGCTTGTCGTAGTACACGGAACATTTCTTCCACAGCTTGGGCTATCTATTTGCCCTCTGATGAGTTGATATCTATGCATGGGGTAAGCCTCGGTCAAACAACGAACAACAATCCAGAGTATAGTGCAGTGATTGAGTTATTATCTAAATCCATCTCATTTGGGATTCGGAGTTTGATAGTGAGGTTAGATTCTGAACTCGTTGTGTTACAGCTTAATAGAGTATATGCCATTAGAAATCCAGTATTATTGAGATTATTTTTGAGAGTTCGTCTCTTGGAACGTGAATTTGACTATATTGAATATCAGCATATTCCAAGATATTTAAATACATTAGCAGATGCAATTGCTTCTCGAATGTTAAGTAGACATTTGCAATAATCATACAAGTAAATTTAAAAACATTCCATAACATGTTTTACAAGATAAGCCGGTAATAGTGATATAGTATAGCATAGAAGTGTGTCAAATATACATCGTCTTCGATCATAGGTTGAAAAACACCTTATGATCGGCAAAAATGATAGTACAAAAAGCAAAAATGTCATATGAGTCTACAACAGGCGATCATCCTATCACTGGTGATGATCACGATAAGAAACCACTGTACGGGCCACCCTACAAAGGAACCTCCTGAAAGGTCCTAGGACCCCAATCACATAGCGCTGTAGCCTAAGAGGAATGTCATCTATGCTGGTCTCTGGAATGTCTGCTATCAAACGCTCTAGATGGCTTTCCAATTCGGCCAAGGTCTTTGTAGATTCGTCCTGTGGGGCTGGTGCCACTGCAGCTGGTTGTTTCCTCTCATAGGGCCGGAGAGTGGTTGGTTGCCGTGGACCTACTTCTGCATTTGAAACTTTTTACTATCAATTTTGGGATGGTTTAAAAAAAAAAAAAAATTAAATTAGAAAATGTTGAAAATGATTTTACCTGAGTCATCCCATTGCTCTCCTAGTGGAAGAACCATGTCTGGGTCACCACAATAATCCATCCCAGCATAAGGAAAATCCTGAATAGCAAAAACTTGGTTCTCCAACCAATGAAAATACTCAGGAGGAAATCGAACGACTTCTAGTCCCTCCTCAGGATGACGGACCATAACTGCAACCCAACGCATCAGTTTGGGCTCTCGGGGAAGTCCAGGTCTAACGGTAAGATGTTGTGGGACCAACATCGGGACCCTCTCTAGACCAAAGCTCACAACTAAAGCACCATATCCAAATTTCTTCAGTTTTCTGTTCTTTTCTCTAGTCAGTTGGCCTTTTACATTAGCCAACACAGCCTCGCACCAGTTGAAGATGGTGCCTCGAAAGCAGTCCACTTCCATCCACATTTGGGATCCAGTGGCCACATGTAGTGTTGCGCTTCCGTAGAGCTTGGTAACAGTAAATGCAATCACTTTGAGTTCAGGATGGGAGATGGTTTTGATATCAATCCCTTTGTCTCTAGTTTGGTCGTTACAGAACTCTAGCCGGAGGCTATCGACAGACTGGCCACCTGGCCTAGTCCCGAATAGAGTCAAATGTTCACCTCTCTTAGGCAAACCAGTCAGAAAGTAAATGTCTTCCGGCTCCATTTCGAGCTGGTGGCCACCAATAAAGAAATATCGGTCTTGTATATTCCACCTGTCTACCAGCCACTGCAAAAAGTCCACTTGGGCCCTCATGCCAGGTATGGCCCAGAATTTGAATAAACTGCATGCCTTCAATGCATCAATCGAAGGTTGATGATTAATCGCGGTGAGATCCACATCCTCGTGCTCCCGTTCCCGCCAGTCAAGCATGATGAATACCCTACATTCAATAAAAAGACGGATTAGAATATTTAAAATCAAAGTTTTTGGGCAAAATTTGAAAAATTCAAGTTTAAAAACCTATGCTACGGGGACCACACCCTCTATGTTAGAGACAGTGCATAGGTCCGCACTCTGCCTTAACGCCAGGTGCGGACCCCTGACTTTTTTCCTTTTAAGAAAAAGTCGGGATCCGCAGGTTCCCTATGCTATGCCTGCAGACCCCCGCGCGCAGGTTTTTAACCTAAAAATTTCCTAAAAACCAAAATAAAACCCTAAAAACAAATTTCAAACGGATGAAATGCAAGAGTAAGATGATGTGGATTACCTGGAGGTGATGGCGTTCGATTCCAACGGACGGATTTTCCGCAATCTTCACAGGAAGTTTCTGACCAAAAGCTCTCTTTTCTCACTCTGAAGTCAAACGGTAAAAATGAATTTACAAAAGCCCTTTTTATAAGCTTTTTTGAATAAATGAATTTTTAATTTGTTTATTTTTCACTTTAAAGAGGTAACTTTTGAAGCATTTTTATCTATTTTAAACAGGTATGAGTAATGTTTGAGTTTTTGTGCAGGATAACAGATTTTTCTGGCAAAATTGGTCATTTTTGACAAAAAACATTAGAGTCACCTTTAATCTCTTTTCTGACTCCTAAAATATGAAAAGATTGTCAAGTTTTTCTTTTTAAGCTCGTTAAAATGGAACTAAAAAGACAGTCCACTTACAGCCCTTTTCTAACCGTAAAAACATGAAAAGATTGCCGGATTTTTGTCGTTTCAAATTCGATATTGGTTATAAAATGACGTGTCATTGATCGCTTTTTTACTTTTTCGGATCAGAGACACTAATTATGAAAAGTACTCCTTGATTGTAATGATCAAGCGGTTCTCTCAAGTATTATTTTATACTTTTTCGGGCTTGGGAGACACAAATTTACGAAAAAGGACAACCATGGAGTTTTCTTAAGTTTTTTCAGACTCTCTAAAATTGAAAAACGCCGAGTTTCTCCTATACTGGACTCGTTAAAATTTAATAGTAAAGGACCTGTTCAATTACAAACAGGAACGAACCACTCCTTCTTAGGGTTCGAATTTAAACTAAGTTGGACTTATCCGAAGGATGAGCTTATAATCAAGCAAATGTTATCCTCCTCAAGCTTGTTAAAAATAAAGAGGTACTTGCCAGAAATGGTGGGGGAAAAGAGAGAAAAATGAGCCTGTTTGTCATACTTTGTGTCTCAGAAAAACATTTAACCACTCTTGAACACGACACTTTTTATTCACCTGGGTTGGGAAATCCTTTGCCTAACAGTTGATCAAACCATATTGAAAGTCTTCAGCCGGTTTCTGGGTATTAACTTTGGGTCAATTGTCACCAAACCATCTGTTGTGTCGTTATGTGTTCAAGAGGTCAGTGCAAATAAACCATTCATTTGCAAAATATCTGTCATCCATTTTGACCATCCCTGAGTCAGTCCTTGCAACTATATTTCTTCAAACTTGATCTATGATTTCGTGTTGTGGGCTTGCCTACGACGGATCGCTTTCTATCGACTTCAGCTCATTATCTAGAAAGATGATCTAGAAATCGTTAGTACCTTGGAATCTGCATGCCTCAATGGTAGGTTTCTCGCCTTCGACGATAGGTTGCATCATTGACCTTCGATCAAAGGATTCCGTGACATGTTCGACATCAACACATCTATTCACATCTCATGGATTGTACTAATTACTTTGAAAGCCATTGACATTACTAGTGGTTTCTCTCACACATGTTAACAGTTTACATCATTGACTGGTAATCAAGTGGTTTCTACCATGTTCGACTTCGACACATTCATTCACATGGATAGAATCGTACTATTTCGGGAAGTAGAAATCAAGATCCTGGATCTAGTTTCCACCATCTAGGTTGTGAGGAATTTTGTATTCATTATACAGTGGACTATTCATAAACAGATGGCTGCATCTATATTGTGTCTACATGTGTCTATACTTGTGATGTATTACAAGATCATTCCTATATCAGAGCAGTTTAGTTAGTTTTCTAGTCAGTTATGATCTGAGTATGGGAATGCCTACCTCAGCAATGATATGATCTCATATATATATTTTGTATTGAATGTTTTTACAGGTTCCAACCGGGCTCTCCACAATATGATCCTCGAAATGATAAAGTACTTCACTCTTCTTAGATGATAAATGAAATCCTCATCTACTACAGACTTCGCACTTTAGGGGGCAATCTGTTACACAAAATATTGTCACCATGACTATTTGCAGTCATTATGGGTCTATCATCATTCATACTGTCCTACTTAGCAAGTCTCAAACCTCAGCTCTTCATGTCAAGCTTTAAAAATGAGAGAAATTCCTTGAAAATTAATAAAGCTCTGGTTCCGCACTTTCTCTTACTGTTACCTACGGTCCCGCACCCCTTGGTCATGTTACCTGTGGACCTGCCCGCTCTGTCTCTAAAGGAGTGGGTGCGGACCCCTGTGAAAGTCAAAAAGGCGCAAGTTTATTCTTAAAAACTCACTTGTGGTTAATTCTGGATGCTTCTAGAAGGAATCTTGACGTGGATGGTTCACTCCTAGGTGGTTCATGCATCCCATAACTAAAGGAGCTAATCCCTTGATGAGAGGAGCTTATCCCTTTGAAGGAGGGCTTTATCCCTTTGAAGGTGGACCTAGTAACTTCCCTCCATTGCACTATAAATTAAGGCATTGGGCTGGTTGCTAGAGAGGTTAGAAGCTGAAATTTTTTTAGGGTAAATGTTGTTGGAATTGAGACTTCCTAGTTAAGCTTGATAGGAGAGATTACATACCTTTTGGCTTCATTGGGAAGAGAGTGAAACTTGTCAAAGTAGAGGAGAGTCTTGCTGGACCCTGGGGGAAGCTTGTACAACATCAAGGCACCAAGGTTGTAAAGTTCTTCTTTGATTAAAGTTAATACAATTAGATTCATTTTTCTCAATAAATTGTCTTATATGATTTATTTCATGAATTCCTTGATCATCATGATAAATGTGCTTTATTATATTGGCTTTTCAGGTGTTATTTAATGTGTGTGCTTGTTTGTGTTTGCAGATTCTTTACAAGGGAGCTCATTTGGATCAACGGAGCATGGCTTCACAAACTAGCACTGGACCTGAGGTAGGCCTAAAACACCTGTTTGCCTTTATTTATAAATTGCATATTTAGAGAAAGATAGAATTTGTTTGGTTTGCTTGTCACTAGATATCATTAGATACTAGGGAGGTCGGTCTTGTCCGCAAGAATGACTTATACGGCCGACAATATGGATCAAGGAATCAACAACTCCCTGGGCTAAGCTTTGGACACAAAAATATGCCAAGAATTGGCAGGAGAAAGATCACATTAGAATGTCAGGGCACATTAAGGGCTCCCACATTTGGAACCTTGCCTGGGAAAATAAAAGTATTGTTCAGCAACATAGTTTCTGGGAAATTCGAGTTGGGAACCTAGCACGATTTTGGGAGGACAACTGGCAGCAGGAACCTAATTTGTATAAGGATGAATTAGCAGCTCTCAAGAATGACACAGAAAACAAAGGTATACTTATGGTAAAAGACTTCTGGGACTAGGAAAGGAACAATGGAAAATGGAGAACTTGGAAGGATCTAGGGCAGAGTGAAGAGAGTCCTCTGAGGGCCCAGGTAAACTCTCTTACCCGGGATCTAGAGCATAGGAGGATTCTGGTATCATCCTTGCCTGACCAACTAAGATGGGGAAAGAACACTGAAGGAAACTTTAACCTCAAAGAAGCTAAACAGGTAGTAATAGGATTTAACTATCTAAATCTTGATCAAGTTTGGAAGAATCTTTGGCAGAGCCCCCACTGGATGAAAATAAAGTTATTTATTTGGCTAGTTCATCAAAGGAAAATATTAACTTGGGAGAATATTCTGAAAAAAGGCTTCACTGGACCATCCAAATGTTACCTTTGTGGTTCACAAGAGGAGACGATGGATCACCTTCTCAACCTCTGCCCTTTCACCTCCATCGTGTGGGAATGGGTGGCCTCAATCTTTAGGCACACTGATAGGGACAGACTCAGCATCTCCAACACTTTGAAGAATTGGAGGAAAAACTTCTCAGGGAATGAAATTATTAATAAAGCCTAGACCCTGGTTCCAGGCTTTGTCATTTGGAATGTCTGGAAAGAGCACAATAGTCGGATCTTAAAGAACAAAGCAAGCAAGCCCTAGCACATAATTGACCAAATTTTAAGGCAACTCAAAGATACAGTTAGTAGCTTGTTGAGGACACTTCCTAAGGACCCTCCTCTGCCCCAAGATGCGAGTATTCTACTACATTTGGGTCTCCAATCCATAAGCCCTCAAGGAATTATCAGGGGAGTGAGTCAAATAAACTCAAATATAAACATTTGGAAGCCTCCTCCATATGGTTTCTTAAAGGTCAATATAGATGGAGCATCTAAGGGTAACCCAGGGTTAGCTAGTTTTGGAGGTGTTATAAGAAATGAACAGGGGAAAATAAAGAAGATCTTTCATGGCCACTTGGGGAAGGCCATTAATAACATGGTGGAACTCATGGCCCTAGAGCAATGCTTGGAAATATTGGTGGATTCAGATTCACATAATGTCATCATTGAAGCAGATTCAGAATTGATTATTAGAGCGGCCAAGAAAATATGCAATGGTACATCATCGGATAAAGTGTCAAAACACTGGAAACTCTCACAAGTCTTTCACCGTATATACTCCCACCTGCAAACCTTAAAAATTGTAAGCTTTGTCCATGTGAAAAGAAAAGTTAACATGGTAGTAGATCGTTTGGCGAACGAAGGAGTGATTAATAAGGAGAGGGACACCCGGCACGTCTGGGAGTTGTTACCCTTGAGCAAACTGTTAGAGGACTGTCTCTGTCAGGCTGCCAAAGATATGGAGCAATGGGAAAGGTTGAGATCAACGGAGGAAGACCAAGGATACAATGGCGTGAGGACCGATTCTGGAAGTGCTGCAGGTTTGTCGTCTCATTGATCATTGTATGGATTAATGGTGACACATTGATTCAGCGAAAAGCAAAGAAACTAGGGTTCAAGAGTCAATCCATCGAAAAGCAAAAGATCAACGTCGTAGGGAGGAAGGACTAGGAAGCATCTGATGGGTTAGATCGACGGGCATCACTCGACGGAAGAGCGCGTAAGTTAATTCGCGAGGAAGTGGTTTCTCGTACCACAAGTGGTATTTTAGAAGGGGTCTAAGTGGTAACCGGTATTGCGAGGAAGGCCTCCAATTCCACTATTCAAGTGACATGTAGCAGCAAGGAGAAAAGAGGATACTGCTTTTCAGGTGGGTATTCCTCAAGCTACTTGTCCACCTGAAATCTGTGTGGACCATTGGATCCACGAAGGGTAGATCAACGGTGGAGGGTTTGTTGTGCAAGTGGAAGGTCGAATGCAAATTTACGATTCAACATTAGTCGTTGATCATTGATTTAGTTGGACGGAGGATGTCAGGGCGTTGTATCGGGAATGCGGACCTGTCATTTTTTATGGTAGCGAATGTAATAATTTTGAAATCCGACCTTATGGGTTGTGGGTCAGGTTTTTGTGTATTACCTATGTTAGCCATATCTCCCAATAGAGGGGATGGTTCCGAGTTTTAAAGATTTAAAGCCAGCTTCGCTTCAGATAGGTCATGCAGACCATTTTTTGGTAAACGCAAGGAAGTTTGGTGTACCTTGTAAAATATGTAATGTACTTGTTTCGGTTAATAGAAAGCTCCATTCTTACTTGACCAAAAAAAAAACAATCTTTCATAAAATACAATGACAGCCTTTGTGAGAGAACCCCAACTTCTCTTCAGTAATTTCTATCAAAATGTACAACTCAGCTTGCACCGTACAGCATTGCCCAAACCACTGTTCAGAATGCCCACCGGTTCTACCGCTCATTGCACCGTTCAACAAAACTCGTTCACAAACCCATTTAGAATCCTGTCATTCAGGAACTCGTTCAGGATTGTCGTTTAGCACAATCGTTCAAAACCCGTCATTTAGAAACTCATTCAGGACTATCATTCAGCATAATCGTTCAGGACTGTCATTTAGCACATTCGTTCAGAACTTTTTTCAGGGCTGTAATTCAACACAGTCGTTCAGAACTTTGTTTAGGACTGTCGTTCGACACAGTCGTTCAGAAATTCATTCAACATTGTCATTCAACACAGTCGTTCAGAATTTTGTTCAGGACTGTTGTTTAGCACAGTCATTCTAGAACATCGTTCGGAAGCTTGTTCAGCCACGCCCGTTCAGAACATCGTTCGAAAGCTCATTCAGAAACTTGTTCAGAGTGTCATTTAGGAATTCCGTTCAGAAATTCGTTCAGGAATTCCATTCAGAAAACTCGTTCGACTAGTCGTCCGCCTAACCATTCAGCCGCCCGTTTCTGCACTTTGTTTCCTCCATTCGGTGCTACGGTCAAGAGCCGCCTGCACCTTCTCTGCGTCCACACTTGGCTCGCTGTCCTCTTGAGCTCGCACTTATGAACTTGAGAACTTGTTGTTTTGTCCATCCAAACGTCCGCCTATATATATGCCCCGTCGTGGATAGTTCATGGGTCCGCCTGCCTAGGCTGACCTCCTAGTTCAGCCAAACGCGCCCCCAACTTACATCGGCTCGCCCATGTCGTCGCCCCGTTGGGTCCACATGTGCGATATAAGTTCACCTTCGCCAAGTTCGCACACTTAGCCGAATTTCAGTTTTTCGAACTCCGTTAGCTCGTTGCGCTCGTGCCGCATACGCCTTTAACCAACCACCCCAGCTCGTCGCACTTCACCAACTCGTCCCATCGTCGAAACTTTTCGTCGCAACCGACTCGCCCGCTCACCAACTCATCACATCGCCAACTCGTCGCACGCCCAACTCGTCACACATAATCGGGAGCGCTCCCACCTAACTCGTTGCACGTCAACCGCTGACTCGTGGGCTTGACATACTCCCCCACTCTAAATGGTTGTCTTCCTCGACAACGCCATCATATGACATCACAAAGTGTTGCTAGCTCCAACATTCAGAATGTCCATGCTGCCCACCTCTGCTCCGTCATCACACAAACCATAAAGGCACATGTCTCCTTGAATTAGAAAGTCTCCTCAATCCATGACCATCAACCACCTCCATCGCAATCCCCACATGCTACCCCACTGTGGAAGGTTGGCCCCTCCATCACAAGCTACATGCTCACTACAACATATCATGTCGAACCCATCATGTATCGTCATTGTGTGAACTACTGCCATGATACTCCAACACAATGCTAACACATCTTAATACACTTCTAGACCCCATGATTCGAACTAGTTAGGTGATCAGTACAACTGTCATGCTCAAACCATAAGAATGCACCTCCTCATGCCATCATCAGTCGTTTCTCTTAGCATCCTGTCACAACATCAACTCAATCAAGAATGTATCTCCATGTCCATCAAAGTGTAAATAAGAAATGCCCAGGTCTATGAAGTAGCCCCCATCTCGTCTGCAACATGTTGTCCGTGATGTTGGTGCCAATGTGCTGTAAATCAGTCGCATCTATCCCAACATCATCATCCATATATGTGTAAGATCCATCTCCTCAAAGTGAAGAGATACTCCCCTCAAACCGACTCTCAATGTGCCACATCTAGGTCCATGAAGCAACCTCCATCATATCTGTAATGTGTCATCCCTCAAGTCTACCAAAGAAACAAGTATATGCCTATCTCATGTCATCATGAGCTCCATGAGTCATCTCCAACCAACATCCTAGCAAGAATACATGCCTCGGTCCCCAAAGGTCTCTACAAGATGCCTCGGCTCTCCATGTAGTAGGATGCTCCATAGTCTGCTCACAACTCCACCAAGTCCATGGCCTTATTGCACAAAAGCACAACATCCCCATTAGCTCGTAAGTAAAATATCTCCATGTCACATCAGCAAATCCACCTGCACAACATCCCTACCTTGCCACTCCTCATTCGATGCCCATAAGTGACACCTCTACAAGTGCTCCTGCATAATGTCCCTGCATAAGACTGCCATGCTCCATCTATCCAACTCAATGTCCATGACTCAAGTTTCCCATGTTGTCCAACTAAGTAGACCCATCATAACATCAGTCATCCTCATCCAAGTTTGTAATCCAGTCTAGTGAGCTTAGTCACCCAAACCATATATCAAGTCATATGAGTCCCTTCCACCATAGCTCCCCCCACTAAAGGTTCCACCAATACTTCCTCTTGGTCTCGGCCATGAGAATTCCACCCAAGTGTCATCAAAATCAAGTGTGTGCCCTCTCTCCATTCAATCCATGAGTCATGCCAGGCACTTAGCCAATTCTCCATATGGCTAAAGCATGACCCATTCCTCCGCAATGATCATCACGTTCCTCCCTTATCACGGGCATTTGTACCTTTTGCCATAAGGTCACAAATAGCCCCAACAAGCTCTGCAACAGTCAATAGTCGTTGCTTCTCCATACAAAGTCTCATCGTAGACATCCATGGTAAGATCTTCCAATGCATCGGCAAACTGACTTTGCCCTTCCCTGCATATTGCCCATCTACCAAAAGCTCCAATGAAACACAATTATAAGTAGTACTTACTTCATCATGAGGCTCTTCCATGTGAGTGTCCTCATCCACCAATGTATACAAACTGCACGATCGTGGTCCAACCTGATCAATTTCAAGTTCCTCCTCCATTGTTGTCATATCTACAACATCCTCAAACATCACGACTTCCTCTTCTTCATCATCGCAATCTGAGGCTGCATCCTGCTCCATTTCCCAACCAAGTCAAAGAAGTTTGTTTCCAACATTCCTTTCCAAGAATTCAAGTTCATCTCGAATCCGTGGGTTCTCCTCTTTCAATCACTTCAACCTATATAAGGTCAGCAAGAGCCTCCCTTGGCATTCTTCCAAGCCTGCCATGCCTTGTCATTCATCTTGGCCCAAGCACAATGCTTCACCCCTGCTAAACCTGTCACGAAGTATAACACTTCCTTTGGTAAGCCTGGTTCAATTGAATCAAGCTCTGATACCAACTGTCATGAAGTGATAGTGGGATCAGCTTCTCTTCAAATCTTCAACAAAGCCTTGTAAAAATTCAAGCCTCTGATACCATCTGTCACGAAGTGATAGTGGGATCAGCTTCTCTTCAAATCTTCAGTGAAGCCCTGCGGAAAATTAAGACCTCTGATACCATCTGTCACACCCCTACCTTGGTGGTAGTCTTTCAACTGCACGAAGCGGGGTGTGGCACCACCACCCATTTTCTTTTTAACAATACTCACAAGTGTGGACTACACCTACTTTCTATACTTATTTTATTTTTCACTTTTCTAAGTATAACATTGACATACACAACGGAAACATTCAATTATTCATCTTTCATCATTATTACCATTTACACATATGCACAGTGGATAATTAACGGGAGGGGAAACTCCATGAATATGAGTTTTCCTGTATGATAATAACAATATTTCATAAAATACAATTACAGTCTTTGTCAGAGAACCCCACTTCTCTTCAACAATTTCTGTTAAACTATACAACTCGGCCTGCACCGTGCAGTATTGCTCGAACCACCATTCGGAACGTCCACTGGTTCTACCGCCTATCGCACCGTTCAGCAAAACTCGTTCACGAACCTGTTCAGAAGCCCATCGTTCAGGACTTTCGTTCAGCACAGTAGTTCAAAACTTCATTCATGACTATCGTTCAGCACAATTGTTCAGAACTTCATTCAGGACTGTCATTCAGCACAATCATTTAGAACTTCATTTAGGACTGTCGTTCAACACAGTCGTTCAAAACTTCATTCAACACAGTCATTCAAAACTTCGTTCAGCACAATCATTCAGAACTTCTTTCAGCACAGTTGTTCAAAACTTCGTTCAGGACTGTCGTTCAGCACAGTCATTCAGAACATCATTCAGAAGCTTGTTCACCCACACCCGTTCAGAACATCATTTGGAAGCTTGTTCAGTCGTGCCCATTCAGAACATCGTTTGGAAACTCGTTCAGGAATTTCATTTAGAAAGTCGTTCAGGAATTCCATTCAGAAAACTTCGTTCAGAAAACTCGTTCGACCGGTCGTTCACTCGACTATTCAATCGCCCATTTCTGCACTTTGTTTCCTTCATTCGGTGTTGTGGTCAAGAGCCACCTGCACCTTCTCTGCGTCCACATTTGGCTCGCCCTCCTCTTGAGCTTGCACTTATGAACTTGAGAACTTGCTGTTTTGTCCATCCAAACGCTCGCCTATATATATGCCCCATCGTGGATAGTTCATGGGTCCTCCTGCCTAGGCCGACTTCCCAATTCAGCCAAATTCACCCCCAACTTAAGTCGGCTCGCCCATGTCGCCGCCTCATTGGGTCCACATGTGTGATATAAGTTTTCCTTCGCCAAGTTCACACACTTAGCTGAATTTTGGTTTTTCAACCTCCGTTTGCTCGTCACGTAGTTTATACATTTCCATATGCATATGTGCTTTTCTAAGCACACTCACACAATGATGGCTATGATACACATAGTGGCTAGATTGAACTTTAGAAACTAAGGTTCACTAAAGTGGATTACTCAACCCATAGACCATGGTCCCCCTTCAAAGAATTTAACTTGGGACTTTACCATGTGGATGCAATAATAAATTCATAGTGAAATCCTTTAGAAAGCTATAATCTCCTAACATGTAGTCATTCACTAAGCATAACAAAGAGTAATAAATGTTATAGATGAAAAATAATCCACTCCTTACTTTGCACATGTTTGTTTCAATCAATTAGACATAAAGTAGTCATTAGCAAAGTAGTAAACTACTTACTAGTCATATCACATATCTGAAAAAATGACTCCTTAAAGTTAGATCCTAGTTCACAACTTTTATCAAACAATTAGCAAAACATGTTTTATTTAACAATTTAAGGAGCCTCTATCTTAATTGAGCATTAAATTTCTGCAGTTCCATAGAATTGATAAAAAATAAAAAATAAACAAATAAATTAAAAAAAAAAAATTACCTTGAAAATCTCAAATTCAATTTCATCATTATGCTAACAGAGACATTCTACAGCCCAATATGAGGGAGAGATGTAATGTTTCTCGTGTTCAACCTCAGGTTGACATGTGTCCCTTTAAAATATATCTTAAATATTCTCTAAATAAAAAACAATGTTGGTTATAATAAAAAAGAAAAAATAAATATAAATAGTTGGTTAGCTTTAATTAAAAACATTATAAGACATCAATAATCTCACTCTCATTGTGCTCATTTGGTTGGTTATTAATATTACAACCTGGTGCTTCCTCGGTTCATTGTTGATATTACAACCCATTATGAAGGAGATTTGGTAAACATAATTCACTTTTCTTCTTAAGCATAAATAAAATATTTCGATGTCCATGTTAACTAGCATAATATTTTATCAACTCTCTCTCAAGCGATAAAATAATATCTTAACCACTGATCTATTAGGTGCCAAAAGAGATCAATTCTCTTGAGCTGCAAACCATTTTTAAGTTTTATGCTCTAAAGGAGGTTTGCATCTCAAGAGATTTGATCCCTTTCTGCAGTTGCTAGATTTGTGGTTAAAATGGGTCTAAACTGGTCCTTAAAAATTCAATAGATGGAAAATATGTCTTGTATGTCATCTAGTTTAGTGGGCAATAAAATTTTTAAGAGATCTATTAGAGTGTATATATAAGTATTTATACAAAGGTACTATAAGACTCGATAATAGAAATGGTTGGCCTTACATAATGGTATTTGGTGGTTATTGATAATCTTTTGATTATTGGCATTCTTGATTGTAGGTACACACATTGAATGTTAAAGGTCATGCATGTAGGTTGTTGAGGTGTGCACACATAGGTCAACGAGGTATGCATGTGCACTCTATTAAGGGATACACACATACGCTATTGGACATGTGTTGTCTTTTTTATAGGTAAACTTAGTCTCATCCTACTGCGAAGGGGGTTTGAAGTGACATTTTTGTTCTTTTTCACCCCATTGAAAACTAATTTAAATAAGGAATTAGGGTTGAATCTAACCTTGGTTAACATATTAGGGTTTTGGATGTTGTGAAATACCTAAATATTGTATTGTGATAGAGAGGAGTTAAGCTAGTTTTCTCAATTAAGGGCTTCTAGGGTGAATCTTGTGTATACTATGTGTTTGTGCCATCACTATTCTTATGTTTTAGATTCTATTAGTATCATTTTTCTTTAATAGTTTTATCAAACTCTTCACAGGCTAGTGAGGTGTGCACATTGGTGCTACTAAGATGTGCACGCACCATTTAAAAATTGGTGCATGTAATTTGAATTCGATGTGCTAAACCTATAGAGGCTTTATGGGCATGAGTGTGTTGTAGTCATACCCTTAAGGTGTTTTCCCCTCAACCCTAGCCATCGATGATAAATACCTACAACCAACCAATACATCACCCCTGGTTCCTTTGGGGAGGGGAACTATACTCCACATTCTTGGGTTGGGGCATGAAATTGAGACTACTAAAGTATCCATTGGCATATACATATGTGGTTTGATAAGCACACCCACAAAATGATGGTTATGATTGTAATGCCATGTTTTACCTTGACTATGATAAAAACGCTTCTATCATACTTCGATTTTTGAGACAAGTTCTATGGCTTCTAATTTATTTCAAAGGACATCAAGGTTGATGATCCAATGATTATTTTTACTATGATAAACCCATGAGATTATGATTATGATGTATTTATTTCGATTTCAATCTGCATTGCATTGATGCTTATGTTACATATGGTTGTTGATGAATTTGATGATGTTCTATCATGTTTATATACTTGGATGACTATTTTTGGGACCAGATATTACTGACAATTGTTTGAGTGTGGCAGGAGATCACCTTGGCACACATGCATGTGATGAGTTAGAAAATTTCAAGTTTGGGCATTTGAGTACAATAATGTTAGAATTTGATTTGTAAAAATGATTTTTCTAATTATTGATGACATATTAGTGGTTGTAGGCACAAGTTGGGTGCTTGGCCAAATGACTCAAACATAGGTGATGGGGCTATATATATAGATAGAACTTCATGGGAGGGGTGGGATAACGTCCCCGATTTCACCCGCTAGCACTCCCATTGTGACTTGGGATGTAAGATGTTGGGATACCTTCGCCTTGAAGATCAAGATGTCATGAGGGTAGACCTCACATTGGGTTTCTCACGATAATTTACTAAGGGATGCACATAAAGGTAGATTCCTTTATCCCTAGCACCATTGGTCTCACTATAGAGTGTGACATAGGAGAGGACAATGGTCTCCATTGTCGAGCCCAATTTTTCCCCTTATAGTCACATAATGCCTAAAGAGAAAGTAGCATGACACCCTTAGAACTTCAAGGGAAGTTCTTGAAGGGAATGATTGACTTGTCACTCTTGGCATCAAGAAGAAAAAGAAAGTTGAAAGATAATTAAGAGTTGATAATCATACAATGATGAGCACTAATTCACATCATGTAGTAAGAGAGGTTTTAGAATCAAATTAACTAAATCAAGAGTAAACCTTGGGATAAAGGGAGAATATGAAGAATTATAAAAATTGGGCCAATTAAGTAACTCTACCCTTCTCATGTACTTTAAAAAATCTTAGGCAAATAACGCACATTAAAAAATAACTCCAAAAAATATATGTGTTCTAATAGAAAAAGGGGAAGGGGACATAGAGTTAATTAGAAACATTAATCCAAGGATAATTTAACCTCATTAAGAAAATATGGTGGTGTATGAAATTAAATAATAATAATTTAAATTAGAGAAATTTAGTTTCATGAGAGAACCTCCATGTGGCAAGAGCACAACACAAATATCTCCATCCAAGAGTTCAACTTGAGATAAACTAGGGTGTAGTTGGGGAACCAAATCTGAGACCTACCAGTTGACTTCAGTAATGAACACAAAATAAGGAGTATAAAAGGGGGATCAAGAGACATATATGAGAAGAAATAGGGAGTCATGTTGAGGTGAGGGAAATTATGCTTTTAATAAGAATTTAAGAAAATAATTTAGGATATCCTTAGTGAGAGACTACCATATGGATGGGTGAATAATCACTTTTGAGATTAATAAAAATAATTATTTTTGCATGAAGTGACAAGTGTCACATATGAATCCTCCTATAAAAGGAGCAGGCTATAGAGAGAGGACTCTTTTTTCCCTATTGTTGGATGAATTGCATAATGCTATTGTGAGAATGGCTACTCATATGGTGAGTTTGGTGAAGTGGAGGTCATTAGAGAGGGAACTCTTGAGCTAGGAGTTCTCTCGTCCATTGGCTATTGTTCTTCCTCTTCCTTAAAGCCCCATTGTAGCTTGGGGGTCCATGCGGAAGAAGAGTACCCAAGGAATAGGTTGAGAAGACAATCAGTGAGTTAGCAACGTTTGATCGAGACACAACATTCTTCACATGTGTATGTGGCCCAACATCAAGGGAGCACAAGAATCAATGAAACTAAGATCGATAATCCACCCCCTTTGGTGCATGGTATCTTGGGTTTCTGTAAAGTTCTCCTACATGCTTATTTATTGTATAAAATTATTTGATTGTAAAATTGAAAGATATGACATATAATTATAAATTTATGGATTGCTGATGTATGTGCCTTAAAATTATTATGTGATTATCATGTTTGATGTGCCTTTAATTATTATGTGATTCTCATGTTTGATGTGCCTTTAATTATTATGTGATTCTCATGTTGGATGTTGCTAATGGATGATTATTTTTAAAAGGAAACCTTTATCTACTTATTATTTGCAATATAAACATGGTTTCCTACATCTAATATTATCCTGTGTTGGATTAATTAAAAAAAAAAAAATCAATATGTGTGTGTGTGCGTACACACACAAATAGTGTCACAGGGAAGGTCCCTAAAATGATACACATAGTGGTTATATTGAACTCTACAAACTAAGGTTTACTAAAGAGGCTTACTCAACCAATAGACAATAGCTCCCCTTCAAAGACTTTAATTTGGGACTCTACCATGTAGATGCAACAATAAATTCATAATAAAATCTTTTAAAATGTTATAATCTCCTAAAATGTAATCATCGACTAAGCATAAAAAATAATACTAAATATTATAGATGAAAAATAATCCACTCCTTACTTTACACATATTGGTTTCGATCAATAATAAATATAAGTGGTTATTAGCAAAATAATAAAACCCTTATTAATAATATCACACATATAAAAAATAACTCCTTAAAATTAAATCGTAGTTTATAAAACACATTTTATTAAACCATATAAAAAACCTCTACCTTAATTGAACATTAAATTTCTTCATTTCAATAAAATCGATATTTTTTTCCCTTGCTTGAAAAACTAGAATTCAATTTCATTATCTAAAACTCACATCCAATTTTATTATTGTACATTGAAACCCCTTACTATGTTAATGAAAGACCACAAAGCTATAAACATAAAGAAGTTAAAAACAAATTATGTGAGAAACAACTCTCCCTTAAACCCAAAATGAAGCCATCCCTAAGGAGTTATAAGAACTAAGTATCATTCAATAGCCTCGAAATTCACAATCTAACTTAAGTTTATTCCAAATAATACATATCAATGGAATGAGGTGAGGTGATGGCCTTTTCAATCTAATGATTCCCAATAACGATTCCCAATAATATCATCATGTATTAGATTTCACAACAATATCATCATATATATAATAGGAAAATTTGTCCGAAACAACTCTCCGTTAAACCCCAAAAGAAGCCATCCCTAAGGAGTCATAAGAACTAAGTATCATTCAATATCGAAATTCACAATGTAACTTAAGTTTATTCCAAATAATACATATCAATGGAATGAAGTGATTGGCCTTTTCAATCTAATGATTCCCAACAGTATCATCATGTATTAGATTCCACAACAATATCATCATATATAATAAGAAAATTTCTCTGGATTAGAATGGGGAGTATATCAATTTTAGGTTAGTTATTTTAATACTTAATATAAAATTGATATAGGGTATTTAGAAAATATTATTAATAATAAAAATTAAATGTAATTTATAAATAAAATATTTTAATATAAATTATATAATATTAAAAATATGTGTTAAAATAAATTTATAATAATATTATTTGTGAAACATAATTATAATTAAATTAACAAACAAACAATAACCATAATTAAATAAACAAATAAATAGATTAGATTATTTCCATATGCAAGCTCCAAAATTCCATTACATGATGGACAATGTATTGTAATATTTTGTATTTTGAATTATAATTTTATATTATTTTCGAGAGTTAGAAATAGAGTGTAAAATATAATTAAAATATATATTTAATTTATATTATATCATATATATATATATATATATATATATATATATATATATATATATATATAATAATTTTGTTATATAAAAACAAATATTTATTTTTATATAAATGTTTCTGGGTTTTAAATTTTTATTTTATTTTTTAATCTTAATAAAAATATAAATTTGTAATTAATTAAACATAATTTTAATCTTACTTTAAAATTTAAAATCATATTAATTTAAATGACATCGAGCCTTACTCCAATAATATATGCTATTAAAATATCAAAATTTAAAATCATATTCATTTGAATAACATCGAACCTTACTCCAATAATGTATGCTATTAAAATATAAAATCATGCTCATTTAAATAGCATCTAACCTTATTCCAATAATACATGCAAACCAAATCAATGTGTGTATATATATATACTAAACGAAATCGAAGTTAATTACCAATAACATTTAATTTCAATATATATAAAAGTAACATACTTATGTTGTGATTAGTCATCCACCGAGGAACATGCTTAATAACATCCAATGGTAAAATCATTACAAAGTTATGTGTCACATCTGCGATTAATATGCTTATATTGTGATTAGTCATCCACCGAGGAACATGCTTATATTATGATCTTAGGGCAGCAAGGCCGAAAGACGTGATAAGACTACGTTATAAATTGCCACATTAGTTGAATCTAGATTTCCTTTAATTTTATTTTTATTTTTTCTAACCACTAAACGATCTTTGGTCAACGAAGTTATCGTTAAGTATGTATTTTCAAATTAATTTAATATTTAGTTACAATGGATATTATGACTAGTTGAATGGAAGAATTATTTACCATTCTTATGAACTTGAAATCTAATGAAAATTAAATTTCACTCCAATTAAGTGATTTAAATATTATGGATAAATTATATTATTATTATTATTATTATTTTAAATATATGATTTTATTTTATTTTTTATAAAAGAAACATAATTTTATTTCGAAAAAGAAATAGATTTACATTTTGTATATGTTTATAAAACATTCAGAAAAATCGGTCAAAATAGTTGTTAAAAGAAGCAAAAAAATAAAAAAGAACAAGAAAAAAAAAATACAATGGGGGAGATCAAGTAATGTAAAGATCACTTATCATGTCTTTCTTTCCTCTCTTTTTTCTAAACCCACTATTATTCCCAGATTTAGGGTCCACTGGTACCAGGGCCATATTGTTCACTAAAGTCTCTAGAGGATAATCTTTATCCAAGTCTGAGCTTTCTGAGACATGGACACGCTTTGCGCCCATCGATCCATCCTCCTTCCGTGTCTTTGTTTTTTGATGATCTGATTCTTGGGGTGTTACTGGATCTATCCTGCTTTGATTTAGGTTAGCATTGGAATTCTTTTCATGGTTTCCCCTTTCTTCTTCAATTGAATTCTCCTTTGTTTCTTCTTCTTCTTCTTCTTCTTCTTCTTCTTCTTCTTCTTCTTCTTCTTCCTTTGAGAGGTGTGGATATGTAAATTGCCATCCTTTTGGCTTATGTACCTTTTTATTTTTTGTGTTCTTTTTTGCCTGAGGGCATGTGTTATGCAAATGTCCTATTTGGATGTAATGTTCCGAAATAGGAAAAATAGTGATATGCAAAGCAAATAACAAATACAACACCAAAAATTTCAAACATTCAACAAACACCCATGTAAACTCCAGAAATAAGAACCAGTTGAGCCATTTTATTAATGAAATGGAGCAAGTACAATAATATGGAGAAATGCACCTGGGCTTGCCTCAAGGGCAAGCTTGACAGGACCCAGGTGATAAACCAATAATCTCAAAGCTGGAAATCATTGCTCCTCTAATGCTCTGCGTTGTCCCTAGAAACTACACTACCATCTGGAAAGGAACTGCAAGAAACCCCATCTCTGGTGCTCATAAATTGCGGAAATTTTATATTCTAGGATCCTTGTAAGAAACCCAGAAAAACCCAAAAATGGTTTGGGCTGAATCCAACCTCCAAAATTTGACCTCCAATATGCCTTAAGCAATCCCCATCAATTCTACACTATCTGTTGCAAAGATGCAGTTGAAAACCCCACCCCCGGTGCTCATAAAATTATGAAACTTTATATCTGGGATCCTTTTCGAAAACCTAGAAATGGTTGGGGCTGAATCCAACCTCCCAAATTCAGCCTCCAATATGCCCTACGCAATCCCCAATGATTATGCACTATCTGCTAAAAAGATACGACTGAAAACCCCACCTCTGGTGCTCTTAAAATTATGAAAATTTATATCTGGGATCTTTTTCGAAAACCTAGAAATGGTTTGGCTGGATATTGAACTTTCAAAATCGACCTCCAATATACCCTACACCCTCCAAGCTGCTCTAGAAAACAATCTGCAATAAACCCCAACGAAATCCTCCTCCAATCTCATGAAAATGTAGAAAACCTCCTAGGGTAACACTCAAAGTCCCTCAAAGAAAGGGTGAGCTCTTCCCCTGAAGAACTCGTGCTAAACATCTAATGACTTGGCTAAGCAGTTTGAGCAACCAAAGGGAAATTGATATACCAAAAAAGATGAATGAATGAGATGAGGATAGCTGCCTTCTTTATATAGATTTCGGGAGCACTTTTCCCTCTAATTCGTCCTCCATCATGGGCCCTTACTTAATCACCATCATGCAAAACTTAACCAGCTCCATACAAATCGAACTAGGGAGTGCATAACTTAACTACAACACAAATAACTTTTCCTAGGTCTAATCTCCTAATAAAATCGAATGGGGTCCACTAGCTCCAAAATTGGCCCCATAATACAAAAATTAATCTTGTTCCAAAATGATTTAGGAAGGGACATGATAGTCCTCCCCTCCCAAATTTTGCTTTTCCCCAAGTAACTTCAATGTCGGATGCTCAAGAATGTGCTCTCCTTCCCAAGTGGCGTCCTCATCTAGTAAACTCTTCCAATGCACCAAATACACTCTGATGATCCTTCTTCTAAGATTCCTCTCCCTGGTCTCTAAGATGGCCTCTGGCTCTAGGATCAAATGCCCCTCATCATCAAGTGGAGGCAACTCCACGACTACTGTAACCTACTTCCTCAACACCATCTTGAGGCATGACACATGAAAGATGTTATGAATCCTTCTCCCTAGTGGTAGCTCCAACTCATAAGCCACCTCTCCAACCCTTCTCGTCTCTCTGTATGGCCTAAAAAATCTCGGTTGGAACTTTTCGGCCCCCTTCTGCTTCAATGTGGACTGTCGGTACGACTACAATTGAAGGTAGACCAGGCCCCCCTCCTCGAAATGCCTCTCTACTCGATGTTGGTCAGCATACATATTCCATTGGTTCTAGGTTGTATATAAGTTATCGTTAAGAGCCTTGAGGATATCTTGGCTCTCTAGGATCCAATCCTTGGCCTTTCTGGCCTTGTTGTCTCCAAAATCAATATCAGCAAAAGACAAAGCATCATAACCATATAAGGTACGAAAATGAGTCATACCAATGGACATATGATGGGTGGTGTTGTAAAAATACTCTCCTAGATGAAACCATCGAATCCAAGCCCTCTGTTGCCCTGTCACATAATTCCCGAGATAGTGCTCTAACCACTAGTTCACCCTCTCTGTCTGACCATTAGTCTGTGGATGATAGCTGGTGCTCAGGGTGAGCTCAATACTGACTAGTCTGAAGAGCTCTTGCCAAAATCCTCCCATGAATCGGTTATCTCTGTCACTGACTATGGTATTAGGGAGTCCGTGCAAATGAAAGACATTCTTAAAGAACAACTCTACGACCGGTGAAGTTGAATATCGTGTCAATAGGGCAAAGAAGTGTGTAAACTTGGTCAGTCGATCGACTACCACAAAAATACAATCCTTCCCTTGCACTGAGGGAAGTCCAGTGATGAAATCCATAGAGATGCTCTCCCATTTCCCCTAAGGGATGGGAAGAGGCTGCAACAATCTTGTTGGATGGGTCAACTCTCATTTGTTCCTCTGGAAAGATTCACACTCCTATACATGCCTCAACACATCTCCCTTGAGGCCCTTCCAATTGAAGCGCGCTCTCACTGCCATTTAAGTTTTCCTAAACCCTTAATGCCCGAACAAATGAGAATCATGAGTTGCTCGAAGGATGCACTCTCTCAACTATGATCCTGAAACCAAAAATATGTGCCCCTTATAATAAATAACCTCATCCATCACCCTGTAGCGCTCATCTACATAACTTACCTCCAAGATCTCGCACGCCTGACGATCCTTGGAGTACTCTATTAATAATTGAACCTTCTAGTCATGACAAATGCTCATGAGTGAAAGCTCAGTCGGTCTCTTGGATAGTGCATCCGCCACTACATTGTGCTTCCCCCATACATATTCAATTTCAAAATCGTAGGCCTGCACTTTGCTAACCCAACTCTAATGTTTGTCATTGAGACCGTGTTACCCCATGAAATGGCGAAGATTGTTGTGATTTGTCTTCACCCGAAATCGATTACCCACCAAGTACTATCTAAATTTGGCCAATGCATGCATTATGGATAACATCTCCTTGTCGTAAATGGAATAGGACAACTCATGAGGTAGAAGCTTCCATCTCTCGAAAGCAATGGGGTGCCCTCCTTGGGACAAGACTACCTCGATCCCTACACCTGATGTATCACACTCTAATGTGAAAGGATGAGTAAAATATGGAAGTGCGAATATCGGACAACAACTCATCACCTCCTTGACGCAATCAAATGATGCCTGAGCTTCCTCTATCCACGCAAAAACCCCCTTCTTAGTCAGATCAATAAGGGGTGCTACCAACTATGAGAAGCCCTTCACGAACTTCCGATAATAGGTACAAATGCCTAAAAATCCTCTCAACGGTGTCACATCTTGAGGCTCTGGCCAATCCTAGATGGCTTGAATCTTCTCCTCGTGCACCTTGACCCAATCTGCACCTATGATGTGTCCCAAGTAAAGCATCTCTGTCATCCCAAACTTGCACTTGGACATCTTGGCGTAGAACTGGTGCTCCTCCAATATACACAAGACTGTCTCTAAGTGTTGTTGGTGCTCCTCCCATGTCCTGTTGTAGATCAAGATGTCATCAAATAACACCAATACAAACCTCCTCAATTGGCCTCGGAACACATGGTTCATGCATGACTAAAAAGTAGACGGTGCATTGGTCAATCCAAAAGACATTACCAGGAACTCGAAATGCCCATAATGACACATGAAGGTTTTCTTCGGAATGTCCTGCACTCTCACCTAGATCTGATGATACCCTGACCAGAAATCTATCTTAGAGAAGTACTTGGCTCCTCTAAGCTCGTCCATAAACTCATTAATGCGCAGAATGGGATATCTGTTCTTCAACGTCTTCTTGTTGAAGGCCCTATAGTCAATACACATGCAAAGAGTCTCATCCTTCTTCTTCACCAACACAACCGAAGAAGCAAACAGACTAGATCTTAGTCTGATGTGACCCAACGCCAATAACTCCCTAATGGCTCTCTCTATCTCGTCCTTATAGGCCTTGGGATGCTTATAGGGTGTAGTGATGACTACCTGCACACCAAGCTCCAACTCTATAGTGTGCTCGAATCCCTTTTCAGGTGGTTGTCTAGGTGGTATATCTCCAAACACTACCAGGTATCTATCCAATACTGCCTGTATGTACGGATGTGGTGGTATAGTCATTCCCTTAGCCTCTGAAATCCTCAACTCTACTTCCCATGCTATGTCTCCATGCCTCAAATCAGCCTCCATCCGGTGGGCTGAAACTTTTTGAGGGGGGTATGAATGCATGCCCCTAAGAACCACTGGCTTGCTATTCGGTCCAACAAACTCCATTACCACCTTTTTCCAATTGATGGTAACCCGACCAAGGGAATATAACCATTGGACACCCAACACCACATTGGTGTCTAGTACATCCACCATGAAAAAATGGTCTATCATCGAATAGTTCCCCATAGTCACTGTCATAGCGAGAACATATCGAGTGCACTGCATAGTCTTGTCTCCTGTTATTAGGACTGAAAACCCCTCAAATTCTATAGTGGTGATGCGCCTCCTCTGGACCATCTAAGCATCAATAAAATTATGGGTGGCCCCTGTCTACCAAGACCGAGACATGTTGCCCCTGCATCGTACCTCTCGTCCTCAATAAAAAATTTGGGAATCCTGCACAAAGAAGTTAGGAACCCCCCAGCTAGTGAAAAAGATGCTCCTCCCTGAGGGTGCTAGCGGTGGTGGTCCTCTCCCTGCTAGGTCCTTGTTATCTCCTCCACCAAACTCCAAATCCCCCTCATCCTCCTGATCATTGTCTGAGAATACCTCGATGTAATGGACCTTGTCCACTGTGCATTGATGACCAGGTGCCCAAGGCTCTCGAAATGTAAAACACAACTTCCTCTGCCTTAGGTCTCTCCTGGTCTCATCATCCATCTGACCTCGCTCTTGAGTTTTTCTTTGTGTTGTGGGTGCTCTAGTGTCACTTCCCTTCTGAGGGTAGGGAATGCGTGAAGGGAAAGGAGCTCGGGTCTTGGGGATAGCCCCCTACAAATCTCGAGTGTAAGTTATTGCCTCGAGAAGAGTAGATGGTTTGTGAGACTTGACCAGTCCCTGCAATGGCTCTATCAACCCCTCTACAAATGTGTATACTCCCCTTGCATCTGAAAAATCATGTACCATGACTGAGACCCTCAAAAACTTTGAGATATAATGCTCTAGATGCTCTGTCTAAGTTGCATCAACTCCCTGAAGTGAGCCTCTGGATCCTTATGATCAAATAGCTCTACTAGTCTCCATGTGAAGTCCTAATAGGAGGTCACACTGGCATGCCCTAGAGTGGACAAACCATGAAACCACCAATTGTGTGCCTCCCCCTCCAAGTGTAATGTGGTCATCTTGATTGCTTCTACCTCTGTCATCCGATTCAGCTGGAAGTATGTGTCCAACTTCTCTACCCAAGCACGTGTTGTGCACTTAGTAGTGCCATCATATGTAGGAAAATACATTTTCACAATAAGACGATGTAGCTCATAGTTCTTCATACTATAAAATTTCCCCTTCTCATTCTGCTTGATATTGCAAAAGTCTCTGAAGGTCAGAGCCTCTCTGAAGTCTACCCCCATGGACTGCCATTCCTAGAAATGCTCCCCCATCAACGATGGATCCTCTCCTCCACCAATCTCACCCTGCACTAAAAAGTGATCGAACTATGGAGAGACCCCTAAAGTCTCTCCAACTACAAACTCTTGGTGAATGCTCTGCTCCTGGTTTTGCATCTTGATCTCATCCAAGATCTCCTTCTGCCCTTTTGCCAAATCACTCAAAGCCTTTAAGAGACTATCGAAGGCCATCAACTCCCTAGTCTTGGGCTCACCCATATCTTCTGCTACCACAATCTTCCTACAATCCTCTGTGTCTGGAGTAATCTCCAATTCCCTTTCCCTGCTCCAGTACCTCTGTCCTCTGTAAGTAATATTTTGTCGGTCATCCTCACTCATAGAGAAGTTCTCCCATGGTTAAGCCATAATCTAAGCTTTGATATCACTGTAATGTTCCGAAATAGGAAAAATAGTGATATGCAAAGCAAATAACAAATACAACACCGGAAATTTCAAACATTCAACAAACACCCATGTAAACTCCAGAAATAAGAACCAATTGAGCTATTTTATTAATGAAATGGAGCAAGTACAATAATATAGAGAAATTCACCTGGGCTTGCCTCAAGGGTAAGCTTGAAAGGACCCAAGTGATAAAACAATAATCTCGAAGCTGGAAATGATTGCTCCTCTAATGCTTTGCGTTGTCCCTAGAACTACACTACTGGTTGGAAAGGAACTACAAGAAACCCCATCTCTGGTGCTCATAAAATGCTGAAAGTTTATATATGGGATCCTTGTCAAAACTCCAAAAAAACCCAGAAATGGTTTGGGCTGAATCCAACCTCCAAAATTCAGCCTCCAATATGGCCTACGCAATCCCCAATAATTCTACATTGTCTGTTGCAAAGATACAGTTGAAAACCCCACCTTCGATGATCATAAAATTATGGAACTTTATATCTAGGATCCTTGTCGAAAACCCAGAAAAACCCATAAATGGTTTGGGCTGAATCCAACCTCCAAAATTCAGACTCCAATATAACCTATGCAATCCCCAACAATTTTGCATTATCTACTGCAAAGATACGCTGAAAACCCCACCTCTAGTGCCCATAAAATTATGAAACTTTATATTTGGGATCCTTTTCAAAAACTCAAAAATGGTTTGGCCGAATTTTGAACTTACAAAATCGACCTCCAATTTGCCCTATGCCCTCCAAGATGCTCCAAAAAACGGCCTACAATAAACCCAAACGAAATCCTCCTCCAATCTCATGAAAATGTAGAAAACCTTCCTAGGGTGGCAATTGAAGTCACCCAAAGAAAGGGCGAGCTCTTCACCTGAAAAACTCCTGCTAAACAACTAGTGACTCGGCTAAGCAACTCGAGCAACCAAAGGGAAATCAATATACCAAAAAGATGAATGAATGAGATGAGGAGAGCTGCCTTCCTTATCTAAATTTCATGGAGCAATTTTCCCTCCAATTCGTCCTCTATTGTGGGCCCTCACTTAACCACCATCATGCAAAACTTAACCACCTCCATGTAAATCGAACTAGGGAGTGTGTAACTTAATTACAACACAAATAACTTTTCCTAAGTCTAATCTCCTAATAAAATCAAGTGGGGTTCACTAGCTCCAAAATTGGCCCCATAATACAAAGATTAATCTTGTTCCAAAATTATTTAGGAAGGGACATGACATTGGAAACAATTTAGACATCTAACTGTCATGTTCTTGTATTCTAAAGTTTGAGACCAGTGAAAATGTTTGCGTTTCAATATAATATGATTTGGTAGACCTTTGTTGAGGTTTACCATGCATATTTTGGCGAAAGTGAAAAAATGTTTCTCTATTATTTCCAGTTCCATCTTCTTGAAATTACCCAGAATGTTTCCCACGTCCTCTAGGACTTGATTATGCTAGAAATGATGGGTAAGGTTTGGAATTCGCACTCATACCGACATTTTTTAGACCATCATATTTGTTGCATCGAATTTTGGAAACCATGGAGTAATAAAGAACCTGACATTACCCCAAAATCAAGGCCCCTCATTCAAGATATACTTCGGATCTTTCTGTGTTTCAAATTGGACTATGAAAAAACCTTTGAAACATAAATATATGTCATAGTTGGATGTCCAGGAAGAAAACACCCACTAGTATAATGTTTTTTCTTTTGGTCAGAAACCATTAGACCTACAAATAACTGTCTTGGATTGAAGCACTGTGAAGAGAGAGTTTACATCTGGAAGCCTGAATTCCATAGCTGGTGGATGCTCCATTTGCTCTACAATGTAGGACCTTGGATTGTTTTGAATATGCTTTGTTTAGGCAGGCAACTTCCCTTTCACTGCATCTTTGAAAGAGATAGATGTCCCATTTGATATATCGAGTCTATTATTTTATAATAGTAAATTTATAATTTATAGTATTTTGAATTTAGAACTAAAATACTATTTATATTATTATTGTTAGAAATTATAACAAATTAATTAAAATTTTAAATAAATAGTACATTAAAGATTTTAATTTTACTTTTTATTAATATTGATGCTTTTTAATAGTTTTTGGATTTTTTTAATAATGGTAATGATGTTTATTATTTTTAAATATCAATTATGTTATTGGACAAATCAACTAAATTGGATTTAGAGATGGAGTATTTGTAGCAAAATGACTAATTTTTTTAATTACAAATCTAATAAGATTCAATAGAAATTTCAAGAATGATTATAGTTCAACTATGATTTAATTTTATGGTAATATCTTGGTTTTGACCTTTTGGATGTATTAAATTGGGTTACATATACTTCTTTTTTGTTTACAAGTTTGTGTATGACTTGTAAGACTAGTTCGTGGACTAAGAAATCATAACCCAGGGGCATCTAAGTTTTCAAAGTTACATAGGGATTAGACCCAACCTGGGTCACACTAATCATTAATATGGATGGATTACTTATGGTGTCTTTTTCTGACTACCAAAAGTTTCAAACATTGGCCACCTTACAGAATGAAACCTGTGAAATCCAATCACACTTGTGGGCTTTGACTAGGTTATGTATAACTAGTAAATAAGTGTATATAATGATGAAAGTCAAGCCATGTGAAATTAACTAATATGAACTTATGTGTATATTATATAAAGGCATTGTCTGTCGACGTCACAAATTCACCTAAAGGGCATATTTCTTGGAAGAGTTTGGTATTTTTTTTTTTCAAAAAATTAGAATTCTAGAGTGCTTGAATTATTTTTTTGATGGTGGAAATGTATTCAACACCATCAAGAATGCCCAGGGCACCCAAAATCCTGAAGTTTGGCAGCTGTAACCTGTATTTTCAAAAACTTCTGCTGGATTTTATCATAATCTTGCCGGAATTTCCATTATTTTCCGGGCTAATTTGTGGCTTCTTTAGACTACGTGTTATATAAATATGTTGTATGGGTTCCTAGTGCAAAGATCAAGGTGGAGGTCCAATTAGCAAATGGCTAGAATATAATTGCATTAAATATGTTTTCTTTATATATCATGTGGTAGAGCTTCCATGGTATACCTAAGATTTTAAAACATGATTTTGAAAATTAATATAAATATTCAAAATAGTCAATGAAAAGCACAATAATGGAAATGACTACTATAGTGGGGAAGAGGAAAGGAAGTATAACATAGTGGGTGGAAATAATCCTATGTTGTTTAAGAACTCCTACATTTGTATCATGTGCTTTATTTAAATCTCATCCATCATCGTTGATTTAGAAGTCAATTGTCAAAAATATGTGGTGGTTGGTGAGAAATCTACTTCAGTTATGAAAGGATGGAGGTTGGGTACAATATTCATGGGGAAGTGTAAAAGATCCCATCCTCATTGAAATTTGAACATCCTCCATCTCAAACGTGCTCTTCCCATTGTAATTTGATTTTACTCATTCACACACCATTCTCATGATAAAACACCATTGAAGTTATAAAAACTACATGTTTTTTCCTAAGATCAAAACCTAAAACTAATCAAAACTAGCTACATGAGAGAATCCTATGGACATTGGAAAATAGATGGATGGTTTTAGGAGAGCATAGAGGTGGTTTAGGAAACCTCAATTTTCTTTGTTAATTATTTCTGATTATATATCTTGTTAGATCTAAGGTATATTTCTACTAGGGTATTCCAAAAGGTAAACAATAAGGCAGGTTCTGGTTTCCTACATTCAAAGCACTAGAAGGGAGAATGCTTTAGAGGCATTGTTGAGCAGAGAAGGGAAATGTCTTCCTAGTATTGTATGGGTAGTGATAGAGAAATCCATGAGTTATTGATGGTTGATGATTTCATAGAACATTTAGTTGTGAACATATTGGTTGAGCATAAGAACAATTGGTGGGTGAGTGGAATTTAAGTCTATAGCCAATTTCCTTCACCTTGGTGGTCTGTAAAGTCCCACCTTACTAACCATCAATAGTATAGAGAAGTAAAGGTCACATTGAATACTATTACTCAATTTTTATTTTTATTTTTATTTTATTTTTGTTTTACTCATAATATGACTAACTTAGCTATCATGTAATCATGTTCCTTCAACTATTTCAATGTAAGAATATAACATAAGAAGTCAGGGATAACTTTCCCTTAAGACCAATTCCAAAACACATTTCCTCTCAAGTTTAAAAGATCATAACATGTGCTCTTTTCATACTTATACATGAGCTCTAAGTAAGAGTGGAAATAAATTCTACCATAATTCCATGTGCGAACATTAAGCTAGATCAACCTATTTGATTTCCTAGATTATGCTAAATAAGCTTCATTTATTGACTCTTGATATCATAACCACAAAAGTATTATACTTCTTTTACAAAAATCACATATAAGTGTATGAGTATTAACCTACCTATAGCAAGGTAACTGAGGGAAGAATATGTCTCTCTTCATCAATAAATCTAATAAATATGATATGTTTATGAAATAGAATCACAAAATATATTGACCCAACAACATTTCCAAATTCATCAATTAAAATTCCCAATCCCAATTATTAAGGCAATGCTGCAATCATGAGAATTATATAATGAATGTTGAAACAAAAGCAACTACTGTTACTAATTCAGAAGCATGTTATTCTTCAAAAAGTGTCATGTAAAACAATGAAACTGCATAAATTGGGCACAAGTAGTTATTTTCTATAGCCATTGAAGCACAAGAATGCACCCATGAACACATGCAACTCAAACAAAACTTATTATGCTCACTTGCACTGTGAAATGTGGCAACAAAAATATTCCAATTTTAATTTGTTCTTGAATTAAAATTGAGAATTAAAATTCGAATTTAGTCTCACCAGCTGCTTGGAAAATAATTAATTAATTCATCTTGAGTTAATTAGTTGGAGAAATTCAAGCTACAACCTTTATGAAGTCATGCAACAGTTATTCCTTTGATTGAGGAGATTATCCCTTAATTAAGGAGATAAGGATGTGTTATATTTAAGTTGTAATTAGTTAGCTCAGTTAACTGAGTTTAGTCCAGTTAAATTAGTTCCAAACTGTTGGAGGAACTAATTGTGAGTTCAGTCAGTTAATGCATGCATGCATGAAACTAGTTTACTCGAGATAATTGATTATTCTCTCATAAATAACTCATGCATGTCAGTTCAGACAAAGACCTAGTTGAGATTAAAGGCAGGGACAGTGTACTATCAGTTGCAAGAATTGTCCTATAAGAAAATCTCTCGCATGCAGAAGGAATTCATTCCTTGATATTTACACAATTTTATAGTGTATTGGAGCAGTGTGTGAGGTCAGTGTCACACAAGGTTCCAACAGGAACACCCAGGGAAAACTGCGCAATGAAATAAGAGGCTTGGAGGGTAGAGGAAAGGCATATGAGCTGTCTATTTTATCTATGAGCAGTAGTGAGGGATTGTATTGAGGGTTGGATAGATGTGAGAGCTGAATCTTTGTGTAATACTGAGATATTTCCACTTGTATGATAATATAGATAGCGAGGTTTTTAGTTGAGGCTTTCCCCAAATTTTTATGTTTCATGTGTATTGATTCTTCTTGTTTGTTATATGTGTTCTGTTTGATCTTGCTCAAATTGATTAAGCTTCCGCAAGTTTGATTGTAGAAGTAGATTAAGTATTTTTCTTTAGTATATTGCATTATTAGGTAATATACAGTGAAAATTTCTACATGCATAAAATCCTACAAAAAGTCACTATAAAATTGTTTCCAAAAACCGCCCTTTTTTAATGAAAGATTTAGATAATAAAAATAACAACAATCCTATTCTCTATTCACACTCCAGCAAATTATTAAATTAATTTTCACATTCATACCAAAAACTTGAAGACATAAGAAGCTACATCCATCAAAAAGTCTATTCATAAATTTATAGTACATAAAAAATATAGTAAGTAGGAATTTTACTCTAACAATTTATATGCACAAAAACTACAGCCATTCATGTACTTTGACAAACACTTTGCATGACAGTAAGTATGACTTTTACTCTAACAATTTATATGCACAAAAACTACAACCATTCATATCTTTTGACAAACACTTTGCATGACTGTAAGTAGGACTTTTACTCTAACAATCTATATGCCCAAAAACTACTTTGCATGACTGTAAGTAGGACTTTTACTCTAACAATCTATATGCCCATATCTTTTGAAAAACAATTTGCAAACATGCAATATACAGCCATTGAGGCATTTTGACAAACACTTTACAAGCATGAAATCTACAACCATTGAGGCATTTTGCCAAACACTTGGCAACAATGAATTTGAGATTCTTCTTCACCTATTCAACTTAGAAAATTTAGAAATTGAAAATTCAAATGTTGGCATCTTAAAACAAGGACTAAACAATCTTAGTTTTTCATCAAAAACTTGAAAACAAACACATATAATTGACAGCAACAATCTGTAAAATCACCCAGATTTTCGGTTTGGGTTCTATAAAGTACGTTTTTGGAATCAAATGGGGGCTTAAATGGCCAAATGGCACAGATACCCCCTGATGTTGAGCGGAAAAGTAACAGGACGTTCCAAAGATGCGAATTATTAAAACAATAACAACAAAAACATTCCTACTATCTCATTTATCACTTTTTCAAACACTTAGTGTGCAAACTTCATATACAGTTGTACATGGACAAAAAAAAAACTCAAATTTATGATAATATGGTATTTTAGTCAACTCATGGCAACGTGCAACAGACAAAAATTCATTATAAAAAGAACTTAAAACTTTGGCAACACATTATTGTTTTAATCCCCCTCCACGTACATTCTCAACTACAACTGCCATTCATTATTGGTTAGCTCATAAATAAATATGCAAATATCTCATAAACATTCACAAGTAGCAATTTCCAATGAATTTTAAAGTTATACAACACTTTTAAATTAATAATAAACTAAAATTCCAAGAATGCTTATGAACATACCTGGCTGTGTATTTATACAATTCCAAAAAGATGGGAATATGCTCCAGCTCCAATGAGATTGTGCTCCTGCTCCAATATCCTTACCAACTCATTGTGAACCATCCGGTTTTCCTCCCAACCATATCCAGGGAGAACTTCTCCCCCTAGAACCCCCAAGTTGTAAGAGCTCACAAACAATACCAAAATATAGCAGTAGAGAGATATCCAAGGCAAGCTAAGGAAGATAAGTTTCACTTCCTCCCAGCACCACTCATGGTCAACTCCACCAGGTAGAGCTACATGGTAATTTAGGTTAGAAATTTCAAAATCATTTTGAAAGCAATTGGCTACTCTCCATGTCTCTCACTCTCATAATATTTTTCAAATCTTTCCAACTCTTGGTATCGCAATGCACCTCCCTCCCCCTAAGTGAGAATACATGAGACACATATATAGGAGGAGCAACAAATTCTTGTCATAAAGGAGGAGTAATATGCATGCATTGTATTCCATTTAGAGGAGTGTAACTCTTGCAATGAAGGAGAGGTATGCATGTCTTAGTTAAGGATAGTGTAACTTATGCATTAAAGAGAGCGTAAGAGGAATCTTTTATGACATGCCTTTAATGAGTTGAAGAGGAATATGCCATTCTTTGATGAGTGCATAAAATAGAGCGTAATGTATTATTAAAAGAGAGATTTTTACATAGAGCCATGAGAGTCATCAAGAATAGAGGTGTGAAGTTATTGAGGAGATGAATGTGATTTGTAATTCTCTTTTAATAATAATATCATAGCCTCATAAAAGATAATAATAATATTAATAATATAGAGGATTAATTCTAGATTGAATGATTATGTGTAGGGTTTTCTTCTGGAGCTCTCACATCCATAACTGTTTGAATCGATGTTTCGAGCCATCCACTGTGGCTCATCATCATGATAGATCAGCAAGTGTGTAGAATAGATCTCATCGAAATGAATAAATAGAGTTATGAATGATTATGATTGATTAATGATAAGTTAAGTGATTTTCCTTCAACTATACTTGATTGCCAATTTGTGTAAGGTGATTTACTATTTTTGGAAAGTCATGCTTGAGATGCTAGACATGGCTTTCTATTTTTAGAAAGTCACTTTAGGATTGTTAGAAAAGAGGTTTTATTAAGGAAATTCATCCTTGAGCTTCCCATGAGTGGTGTTTTTCTTCCAGAGAATAGGGATTCCGTACTCCTATTGCATGCATCTTCGTGCCTTAGTAGATTGAGGACTCTATGCCCTGATCACTCTAAAGATCCAAGATTCCACACCTTGATATTTTTTAATTATTCAGGACTCCACTCCCTAAACATTTTATTATAGATACAAGACTCCACGTCTTTATCTTTAATGGATTTAAGACTTTGCGCCCTAATTTCCATGGCTTCTCATCTACTCTGCTTTGAAACTCCACGCTTCACCTTAAGGTGCTAATTGTGAGCTCATAACTATCTGATGGTTCGTTGGTAAGGCCTTGTTCCAAGGCCTGCACACATCACAATCTCATAGATCAAAGGAATCAATGAATTTCATAATTAACTTATTCACATTTTACCAAAGATTGTGCATGAATTCAACAACCATTTTGGTTCTAGAGAAATGACTTCCGTAGTCATTTAAAATTTGAACATCCTTGTTTGAAAATAACCACGTTCCATATCACATCCTGCTCAATACAAGATTAAGCATATAAAATCATAAAAATCATGTATCATGACTTCCACAGTCATTTATAATTTGAGCATCCTTGTTTGCAAATAACTATGTAACTGCCACATCTTGCTCATTACAAGATTAAACATATATAATCATATAAATCATTTATCATCCATAAATCATAATTAACCATATGTTACACATAACCACGATCATCCATGGATCTATGTGTCTTAATCCTGAATCAACATCCATGTCATACACATATTGTCAAACTAAGATACCAAAAGATAAAACATCGATAATATCTTCTTAACCAAAATCAATTCTTATACACACAACCATAGATATTATCTTAAGCACACAACAACTAGGTGACCCAAACTAGGTCTATAGCATATAAGCATGTACATAAGTTTCTCACGCATAATATTATATCATTATATCAAAGCCACCCTCTCTAAGTGTCATCAAAGCTATCTCACCAAGAAGGGACACTACATGGTCTCATAACCTGATTTAGAGGTGATATTTACAATGGATGCCTATGATTAGGTGGAAAATTACTCATATGTAACTAGTTTCTTGAGCTATCATGGTTAAAAAATAAGTGTTCAATGTCTGTGCTTAAATTTTTATGTATAACTTTGCAGATTAGACTTATAGTATATTTATGAATTGAATTCAAAATGAAGTTCTTTGTTTAAATTAATCTATACATGGTTATTTCTATTGCATTGTTCAATTACATGCATTTGCGAATTTGAATGACTTTAAAGTTTAATGGGCACAAATTTATATTAAGATTTTCAAACTCGTCCCTACCTCATAGATATGATAATCCTTGGAAAGAGATGTAATAAAAACCTTAATTTCCTATATCATTAAATTTTAATAGTTAAAAAGAAATTTGATACGCAATTTCATGAGAAATAAAATTATACCATTTATAATTAAAAATAGAATAAACTAAAATAAAATGATATTTATACTTAAATTTTTTAATATTATAAATGTTTTTATTTTTTAAAAAATCTATAAAATAAACTAAAATAAAATGATATTTATAGTTAAACTTTTTTGTATTATAAAATTTATAATTTTTACTTTAAAATGTCTAATAAATAATATGTACAATTTCAATAAAATGATATTTATCTCTTAAAAATAATTCTAAAATGTATATAAATTAGACATATGTGACTTACTAATTAATTTAAATGTCAAATAATGCAACTAGTAATAAGATATCGTTCTCCTCTTTCTTCTCATATGTTATACTTCGTTAATTATGGGTATCAGTTTAGGATGAAACAAAAATAATAATATACTTTAATTATGGGTATCAGTTTAGGATGAAACAAAAATAATAATATACTTTATTTTCAATAAATAAATAAATAAATATATATATATATATATATATATATATATAAAATGTTGGCGGTGCAGAGGATATATCGGTGCAGAGAACACACCACTTTTTCGATAGGGAGAATAGACAGGTTTGAACTTTTAAATTTAATTAAAAACCCTTTCGACCTTAAATTTAATTAAAAAACCTTATCGACCAAGATGACGCAACACAATCGAACTGAGCTAAGATTTCAACAATTTAAAAACATTCTTCGGTTAATAAAAAAAGGCAAAAAATAAATTGACATGATTCGAGGCTTTCGGGACCAAAAAAAAGTTATTCTATATAATAGGTTAAAGTAACAGATTATAAATTTAGAGGAAAGTAAAATGTTAAACTAAATCTTAATTGCAAGATTGGGATTATTGTGATGACGATGAATATGTTGTTGTTGAAAATTTAGCTGGAATGTGGTTATTTTGTTAAAAAGTTTTTAACAATAAATATGTTTAATTAAAAATTTATAATTTAAATATATTTTTTTATTTATTTATAATTTTATTTTCAAGTAAATAAAATTATAATTAGATACGAAGTTGAGATTAGTTAATTTACGTGAAGTTTAATTTTTATTAGGTTATTAAATTAAATTTTATTTAAAAGAGTGAGTTGAGAGTAAGAATCATTTTTAAAAGATAAAATGTGTATGAGAATATTCAAATTACAAAAGTCTAAAAGTTTGAAATTTTGTTTTTTTTTTTTTTAAGTTTATGAGAAATTCAAATTACAAAAGTCTAAAGTTGGAAGTTTTGTTATGAGAATATTCAAATTACAAAAGTCTAAAGTTTGAAGTTTTGTTTTGTTTGTTTGGTAAATTTTATTATTAATTTTGTACGAAATTTACTAAGAATTTATTAGAATTGTCAAATCAAGTTGTTAATTTTTTATAATCCTAAATAATTTTAGAATATTAATTTTGAATTAAGTATTGGGGGTTTTCTTAGTGCATTATATTAGATATCATTTTGGGATTAGTAAGCTAAGTGGGCTTGATTGTGGGGAAAACTCCACAACTATCTCGGAGGGGTGACCTCCTGGGAATAACCTGGTTACCAGGTGCAAGCCTCGAAAGTGATGATTGACGCTATGTGATTTATTTCACTAGTTTCAATCCCACTTCTTCACCCCTGATGTGATTTATTTCACTAGTTTCAATCCCACTTCTTCACCCCTGTTGAGCATCACCCGATGCAATGAGTGCTAAGTGGACTATTCAAAAATCATGAGAAATTAGTTACAACTACCTCTCATGGAAATGGTCATAGATGAATGACTTACTTAACACAGTGGAATCCCAAAAAATGATATCTAATATTAAATTTATTTATATATTTAAAATTTGTAATTTAAAGAATGGAAAATTGTTATTCCACCAAAATTTGCACAATTAAATGAAAAAAAGATTAAAACATTAAGTGTTTTAACTCTATCAGTTTTTTTGTATATCGATAATTTCTATTAAGTCATTTTAAAAGTACGAGAAACTTGGATACAAAATGCTTCTTTCCTCATTCCTACCGGACTTGTTGGCCAGAAGATAGTGGCAAAAACAAAATAACAACAACAAAAGGAAACTAAGAAGCCCCATGCAAATAGCCCAAACAAAGCAGAAGAGTTCCATAACCCAAAAACAACCAACAATCATCCATAATCAACAGAATTACTCGATGCAGGAGCATCCGATCATTGCCAGGGGGTGGAGGAGGACGAAAGGCTTCATGCATGTGAGCTTCCATATGCGCCACCCTGCCTTCAAGTTGGTCTTGCTTATCCTAGATCCTTTTATGCCTGCGACAGAGTGAAACCATCCTATCCATCATATGCCACTAATTGTGTTGAAGGTCATTGATAAAGGTGATAACCTCATTGCAGTTGTCGTGTCGATCACAGGCTAGTCACTCAACCGTTAGGGTGACCTGATGAATTTGAGCTTCCAAAGAGTCAAATGGAGGGGGTAAATTAACTTTGCAAGTTGTTGGTCCACCTCTTCACCAATGTTTTAGAGTTCTTCATGCTAAATAACGCCTTGACCTTGAGGACCAACGCCCTTGAGAGTGCATCCTCTTTGATGTTGCATCATTCGCCAATTTACAAACTCACACAATTCCAATAGAGACTCGACCAAAAGAACCAACTAGTAGGAGTGGCCTTGTAAACCTCTTTTAAAAACACACTAACACAATATATGCAAGACGAGACAAAGGAATAACCACAACCACCCTTGTAGAAATGACCCTCTTCTAGCCGCCAAGTTGGGTGAAACCCACCACTGCGCACACCAGACCACCTCAACCTGAGACATGGCCACCCACCCTTCCTCCTTGCTCGTTAGGAAATTCCTTTACCTTTCAAAGAGGAGAAACGACCCTACAACGCTTAAACCTCCACCCCATTAATTCCCTGGGGTGAATTACCAAACGGGTGATTACCACAAATCTCAAAAAGGTTGCCACTTCCTCTAGCGGTCACATCAACAAACACCAGGAACCCAACAATTCCCACTAAGAGAACAATACGAGACCATTCAACGAGCAACTCGAGAATAACCTAAATAGTCAGACTTAAATTTACCTGTGAGAAAGAGACGTTGAAGACCCTAAGAGCAAACGTGGTGGCAGCCCTGGCAACCCTTTCTTCTTGAATTCTAGCACACCCAAACTTAAGAATTTACCATGCGCTGGTGTAAGTCGCAATGAACCAAGGTCCCAAACAATTATACCTTGTACCACCACCTAGACAAAAGTAGCACCATACACCCCAAACAAATTGAACAAGGGGAAAGGAATGGCTTAGACAGGAAGCCACCTTGTACACCTGAAAATGTAACTTCCACCACAATCTTATAGCTCATCCCCTAAAACCCACAATAGAAGCGAGTGAGCAAACAAACACCAATTAAACTCATGATGCTCTCTAGATTCTTCCATGTGTGCTCTCTACATGAAACTTCCTTGACACTCCTTATTATATTGAATGCCACATGAGAGAGGAATTGAATGCCTTCCCTTGTGCCTCAAAGTTCTTTGTTACCACCCCCATTAGGGATTTAACTCTACCATTTTAAATGATCACAAATTATATTCACGACACTATACTTTTACATTTACTAAACTCACATTGTTATCAAAATAGAAAATTCTAACCAAATTTTAACAAAATTATAATGAAAAACTATGTAAAAAATAATAAAGTAATATTGCTCTATATTTTGGGTTTTTTTACTGGAATCTGAAAATACAATTATGGGTGAAATTGTAATTTTTAGTTATTTAACACTGTTGTTATTAATAAATAGATACACCAGCTTCAAAATTTCTAAAACACATAAATTATAAGTAAATTATAGAATTGAAATTTATAATTTTTACACATATTTACTAAATTTCAGATAAAATTATAAAAATATACAAAAAAACCAAATATAAATAAAGACACTGATCCAATGATTGACTTAGCGGGTAGATGATACTTAATATTTACTTTCTTAAATAATTTACAGCGTTGTCTAGCGAGGCCACAATTTTGAGGGGATGGCAAGTTGGCAAGTTTTTCTTCCACTAATTTTTTTTACAAAAATCTGATTGTGAGAGTGTTTAAATCTCTTTTTTTAATAACAGAAAAATAGATTCAGCATAATCAAGAACCCAAAAACACCCAAATTTTAAAACTTTAAGCAAGATTTTGTAAATTTTTTACCACTTTTTCAACCAAAATTTCCTTTATTTTTATTTTTGTTTTATTTTATTTTTTTTCGCAAAATCTTGCCAGAATGCCTATTATTTTCTATTATTTTCCGGGCCTCTTTAGACTACGTATTACAAACTACATGTAGTAAGCTGCTGAGTGTACATGTTGAATAAGGTGCAAACACGATAAGATTGTATTCGATAACCATAAACCATCGTCCCCATTTAGAATTTACCAAATTCAGTGGTAAAGTCGTCCTTTGGACAGTCTGGTTTCCTCTGCTCTGCCACGATCCACGTAAGCTCTGTCGTATTATTTGTTTTTGAGATTCCAATTTGGTCGCTTCACTGTAGAAAAATTCATCGGACGAAGGATTGAGAACAATATAGTGAATCTAGCCACACACTCTGGCTTTAGTAACAATGGATTGTAAGGGCAACAACAGCACAGAGGATAATTCATCGGTAGATAAAATGGAAGGTGATGAATGGCAGGGGAGACTGGCCATGATGGAGCTGGCCAACATGCTGAGCGTTCCCATGGCTCTCAACGCAGTAGCTGAACTAAACGTGGCAGACATCATTTGGCAGAATGGTGCCAACACCCCGCTTTCTGCATCACAGATTTTATCACAGTTGCAAACTCAATCTCCAGATTCTTGTTCTTCTGCTCATAATCTGCAGAGAATAATGCGAATGATGGCGAGTTACAACGTATTTAAAGAGTCTGTTACAGAGGATTCCAATGGAGTCCGTGAGAGACTGTACAGCCTGACTGATGTGGGCAAGACTCTGGTGAAAGACGAGACGGGATTGTCCTATGGGTCCTATGTGTTACAGCACCATCAGAAAGCTTTGATGGGGGCATGGCCTCTGCTCCATTCAGCAGTGCTGGATCCATCGGAGGAGCCATTCAGAAAGGCCAATGGGAAACCTGCCTACGAGTTCTATGGGGACGACGAGGATTCCAACGAGCTGATGAGGACTGCCATGGCCAGCCTTTCGATGCCCTTTATGAGGACTGTTTTGAAGTATTACCAGGGCTTCAAAGGGGTCCGTACGCTTGTGGATGTAGGCGGAAGCTCTGGATTCTGCCTTCACATGATCATACAGAAGCATGAGAATATCAGAGGAATCAACTTCGATTTGCCCCATGTTGTTGCAGGGGCTCCGGCATATGATGGTATTGTTTGTATTTGAAATTTGTGTTTGCTATGCATAATTTTTTGGGTTTTTCACTTCTGTGTTTTGGGTATTACTCTGATCTGATGAAATGTTTTATCTAACATGACATAATTTTAGTAGAGTTGGTGAATTCATTGAGGATTTTAGAAAAATGTTAATGTGAAGCCTGACATCGAAGGTTCTATTTTCACTGTAGTTTGCTGGTTCCATATGGTATGAGTTTTGGATCCAAATGACATGAGTTCCAAGTTCAAGGAAAACATACCACTCATTTGGCGGCCGCAGTTGAATTGTTATATCTATTTTTTTTTTCAATTTGTTAGAAAATTGGTAGGGATCTCTGATAAGGATTTCTTGAATTCATTAGTTTCGACTGTGTAATCTGTAAAGATAAAATACTCAAAAAAAATTTCAAGGTAAATCTATTTATAAATTAAAAACACATTTTAAACCCACTAAAATTCATGATTTTACCAAAAATAGTATAGCCGCAGAAAGGCAAGAAATCTAATCAAGACTGCTACCTGTTTTGCCGGGACGAGACCTGTGCAGGTCTTTCCCACTAAAGACCGTAACTTCTGTAAATATCCCCGTACTACCAACTTAGGTTTGTTGTGTGGATACTGACACAATTATGACAAATGAGTCAACCATTTTACCCCGAGTCTGCTCACCTGGATGCTCCGTAATCTGGAATCTCATCGGATTCAAACTCAAAAACTGGACGAAGATCACTCTCAGACTTCAGTCATCCAATCTGAGATTTGAAATTTAAGTTTGCAATCTTGATGATTAACTTCTGCATTTAAAGTCTAAAGCTGAGAGTGATTTCAAAGCAAAAGCTTTCAATAGAAAAATTAGCTCCAGACTACAGAGAATGGTGCAGCTGCAGGAGTTTAGAACAAGAAATAACACACGGTAAGAGAAAAAGACATCCATGTCAACTGTACATAGAGATGGAGAGAAATGCCATGAGAAGAAATAATAAAAAATTCATATATGCTATTTTGGGTAGTTTATTGGCAAACCTGTGATATAAAGCAATATGAGTGATGATGTTCAATGCCACCCATGTTGCCTGTCTTTAGGGCAAGGCGGTGTCACCCATGTTGTAGTTTTTGGGGCGAGGTGGAGAGGAGCCGTTGGAATCTACCTTAGAGGCAGAGGCAGAGGCAAAGGCAGAGGCTGAGGGGAGATAGTAATAGCAGTTGGAATCTGTTCGGAAAAGATAGAGTGATAGGAGTTCGAATCTACCATATACATTATGGTTCTTACAAAAGCTCAGATACTCAACAGAAAAATGGTGCAGAAATTAAGAACATAAATGAACATACACTAAGAGAAGAAAACATTTATTCCAACTGCACACAGAGATGGAGAACAATTCCCCAAGGAAGTAACAACAAAAATTTCATATAGATTATGTTAGTAACACAAACCCGGATACTCAACAACCTATGAATTGGGTTTTCCTTCATGTTTTAGGAACTGTTCTGGCCTACGTCCACACGCTGGCTCAAGAGCTATGTTTTCACAAGCCCTCTCTCTGCTCGACACCCTTGCAGACTTTCTTGCTAGTGGATTTTTACTAGCCTTACAAATAGAATCTTAACTACAGCTCCATATTTCCTTTGCTGGCGAATCTTTTTGGCTTGCTGGCTTTAGCAATAGCGTATTCACTACAGCAATTCTTGTAGCTTCATGGGCCCCGCTACAGCGATTCCTGTGCCTTATCCCCACCAAGACTCCCTGTAAAGCTTTTCTAGAAGCTTTTTTATTATCTTCTCGCCTTTCTTCCACCTCCACTGACTCTTCCAGGGCTTTGGCAAGTGGCCATAGGAAGAAAGGTATCTCGTCTTATTTCCGCCTCCACCGACTTTCAGGGTTTTGACAAATGCCCATAGGAAGCGTTACATTGTATTATCTTTTCACCAATATGGATCTGGAACTGCGTTTTTTCCTCCTGAAATTTTGTTGGTGACATGTGGTTTTGGAAGGGCCTGTTGACGGGACCCTTTACGGAACAGTTTGGGAGGGTGAAAGACATGGTTCAGATATTTCAGATCAGGAAAGGGAATCAGCCCCTTTGACCAAGCTGGATGATGCAATGTACTTACTGTTGTTAGAGATTCCAAGAGTTTCAGCTGGTTGGATTGAAATAAAGAAGGAAAAAGGAAAAAAAAAGGAACCGTCAGTTTACATAATCCTTAATTCGATTTACCGGAGGTTGCCCCTCTTTAAGCATTGTACAGAAGCTAAGCTGGTATGTGGTCTCTGTTTTGCTGAATTCATGGTGAGACATTTAGATAAGCAATCGGGCAGTAGATATAAATGAAGGGCTAAAAGTCGAAATAGCAGGGTATCCCCTGCATCCTTCTGTTGAGAATTATGAACATGGTGATGTGCTCTGTTTAAATACTCAGTTCTGAGCAGGCATGCAACCTCTTTTGTACTTCGGAAAAATGTCATTCAATGTGGTATGTTTTAAAGTAAACAAGATTGTGAATATTATCGTCAAAGAAATCCCGAAGCACCCGATGAGCTGAAGGGGTTTTGAACAAGAGTGAAAAGTTTTTCATACTGTTAATCTCTCTTGTTGCAGAACACTGGGGTTTGTGTGTAATGCATTTTAGGGTGTATCTGATCCCATTAATGGTAGAGACTCTAGTGTCTGGTTAGGTTGCTGGCAAAGCTATTTTACTTGAAATTTCGATGTCCGCTACTCCTCGGAAGTTTATGTTACCTTTTTCTAGAAGACATACAGGTTCTATTCCTAAACTCCCTGTAATCCTTAAAACAATGGTTTTTTTCTTATGAAAGTGAGAATGGAAACCTCGACTTGTGTATTTTGGCAACCTCCCAGTCACTGCATATTTTCGGGCCCAACCAGTTTACTAGCTGCTTCTTGTTGAGCCACAAGCTGTGAAATATAATTTTGAGAGTTTTCTGGATCATCTGCATTTGTATATTTCATATATCGCCAATCTGGTTTGAAAGATTGAAATATAAAAACGCAGATGATTCGGTAAAACTCTCTAACAATGAATCCCTTCTTCAACCTTAAATCTTTTTAACTTTGTCCCTGCTTCAATCTTAAATCTTTCTAACTTTAAATCTTCATAATTTTATTCATGGAAAGGTTACCTGTTTTGTCAATTGGATTTGTTTTGGACGTTGGGAAGAATAATGGTTATCTTTTCTACTCAGATTCAGTTTCCACAAATAAATAATATAATATATTCGTGTAGTTTCCACAAATAAATAATATAATATATTACTGTAATAGTTTTTTTTTTAATGGTTTTTGCTACACAGTTTAAAGCCCTTGCAACATTTCTTATAAAACAAGTTTTGAATTAATGTATCAAATTGCCTACATGTGGCTGCTTCTCACATTAATATCCATCAAACCAATAAATCTTTTCTTTGCTCATCCATTACAAAAGTCAGCATGTGAGATGTACAGTCCTTTATCATGTATACCTATTGTAAGCTTCAAGTTTCAGGTTTATGAAAAAGGATTAAATTTTTATTGTTGAAGTTCAACTTGGATTTGCTTACTTGCCAACTATTTTGAACCTCGGCACTGAGAAAAAGCAAAACAGACGGATAATGGCTAGCTATTCGTGTATGCCAGAAGGATTCGAAGAGTTTAGTAGAGAATCTAGGTTTTTTGTGGATACAAAGTCAATGTGGTTAGGATCACAAAACCAAGAGAAGTGGTGAAGTGGTGGTGTCTAAAGACACTGTTACTTGGATCCGGTTGACCACCAGAACAAATTAATATGGATTTTTTCAGCCTTTAAATAGGCTATATTAGAGATGAATACCATGGGCAAAACCATGGATTCTCATAAATCTGGAGCTTGAAAATCACCAATAACTTGACTGATTCAAGAACTGAACCACCCCAACAATCCCCCTTTTAAACTCAACTTGGGGAGATTCCCTGGTCTCAATCATTCATCAACCATCTTAGCTGAGATCTCACATTCCCCCCTCAAACTAAGATATTGATACACTTGTCACCTTGGTACCTATCCAAGTGGTCCATTCCACAACTTGATGACTCCACGCGCCACTGCACTACATGTATGCCTGATCAAAGTCTGAAGGCCTTACAACAATTCGTATTCCTAGGTAACATGTATGCCTGAACAACAGGTCTTACAACTTTATGGGGAAATACACCTGCCTTGGACCAAAACCCTTAGAGTGTTCACTCACCACAGTAGCTCTTGTCACACGCTGACTCCTTCATAAACTATTGACTCCATCTCTGTTTTCTTATCCATACGACCACTCTCTCGCTACATCTCTAGCTTTGTTGATCCATATCTTGACTTAGTCTTTCTCACTACTCTTAGAACTGCTACAAGTTTACCTCCCTGATTGCTGGCCACACATGTGCAACCATAATCATTTTCTTGCCTCTACAAAATACACACGCCTTAGTCTAGTAGCACGAAGGTTATTCACTCTGGCTAACATTCCAACTCTAGTTTTCGCTTCGCAGGTTTAGGAAGTCCACTACGCTGGGCAACCTCCTCAACATTTTTCTTCTCTTTCTCGTTCTTTGTAATTTTTGCTTATTGTTGGTTCTTTTTTACCTGAACATTCTGTTGTCTGGTCTTCAGTTCATCATCATTCTAAACATTCTGAATTGGCGCCATTACCAGTTGTTTGTTAGGATTACTAAACACTGAGAGAAAGTTGTTAGGATTACTAAACACTAAGAGAAGTGATGGTGTCTAAAGACACCATTATGGTTATGGTGATCCTAATAGTTACTATGACGAATTTAACGAGTTTTTTTTGGCCTTTAAATAGGCTACATTAAAAATACCATACGAAAAACCTAACAAATGTCGAGCCATAAACTATTACAGTATTACCCAATGCCTAGAATACAACCCTATGTTAAGAAGAGCAATGTCTTGGATCTGTCCTTAGTTCAAACAGCTCCAGAAGGTACCCTGATGCATCCGCTGCATTATAACATACACATACAAGGCTCTGTGTTAAGTTAAACTTCAGGGGTATGTAAAGTTGCTTTGAGATTGTGATTGAACTTCAGGTTCGATTATTTTATTAGAAATTGCTGCTGTGAATCTTATTGCAAACTAATTAGTGGTCAATGTAGTTGGAGCCCTGGATCAGGCAGTGAACAGTTTTTCAGGCTGAACATACCGTAATATTTAATAGCCAACCCCAAACCTTTCCTCTTCTCTTGATCAGACGAAAAATATCTTAACCAGTTTTCAAGAATGAACATACTAAATAGCCAGTCTCAAAAAGATTCTTGGCCACTGCATGAGAAGTGGAATCTCTCTAAGCCCAATTTGCACAGGGCTAGTTATCCAGGTAAAGTACTTCTTTGAGATAATGCTTAGGATTTTGGCACTGTGTAGACATGGTAGGTAGTGTTAACAGTAAAAAAGTTTCGACCATGATACAAAAAGTGCAGCACTTGACTGTTAATCCTCTGTTTTCGTGCAGGTATAGAACATGTGGGTGGTGATATGTTTGAATTCATTCCATCAGGAGATGCTATATTCATGAAGGTTAGCTGTCATATTAAGCAGTTAGTTTTTTCTCCAATAAGATGACAGAATATTTATTTACTGAGTTCAGTATGGAATGTTTTCTAGTGGATCTTATCGACATGGAGCGATGAAAAATGCATCCAAATTCTGAGGAACTGTTATAAGGCACTACCAGATGGAGGCAAAGTTATTGCTTGTGAGCCAGTTTTGCCCAAATACACAGATGACAGTCAGAGAACACGAACCCTCCTTGAAGGGGATATTTTTATTATGACAATCTACAGTTCTGGAGGCAAGGAACGCACTGAAGAAGAGTTTCGCAGATTGTGTAGCGATGCAGGCTTCTCCAAACTCGAGACCCGTGATTTGGATCCTTTCTACAGTCTTCTAGAAATTCAGAAATAGCTAATTTGGAGATCAATCAGCATATCCTCAATTTGATTATATTTTATTTTGACAGTTATATAGTTATCATTATTACTTCAAAATATTTCTTCCATTTTGTGCCAAAACACTGTGAAGTTGGGGTGGAAGAACATCAGAGCAGAAGAGTAGGACCCATGCATAATAAGGTACATGCAGTCACAATGGTTGGTTTAGACTGTCCGTGACATCATTGTTTTCCTATACAAATGTCTGTGGGACTATCCCCAGTAAAGCACTGTTTTGAGATTAGTAGAATTTACACACTACTCACATAAACTAAAATCATACAACTTGCAAAGGATTGCAAGTCAAGATATATTATGACAGAATAATTAGACGGCATTGCAGAGCTGACAATTTGTTTTCCAAACAGAATAATTAGACAGCATTGCAGAGCTGACAATTTGTTTTCCAAACTGTTCCATGTCAAATTGGTTAGTATCTTCAGTGCCATAATCAGGCTCATGAAAAAGCATGCCTTTTGTTACCTTGCTAGGTTGTATTGCTGGGTGGTGGCAGTTTTATTTCCAATAATTTCTAGATTTTCCTACTTCTCATCACCAAGAAGCATATATGGAAGTTTTGTTTCAATCATGGCCAGAATTTTGATATTTCTTATAACCAAGTAGTATAAAATAGCCACTCTAAAACCAGGAATAAAAAATAAACTTCTCGGTATAAGTATCATAAAATGTTTGATGTTACTTTTCGTTTATTAAATGCTAAGAGATATGATTAAGTAATCTATAATACCCACTTAAACATATGGATAAGTAATCTATAATATCCACTTATTGGTGGAGAAAGATTTGGAACTTTCAACCTGTGTTGAAAGCAAATACGTTATCCATTGATCATGAGGTAACTCCGACCTGCATGTATGACATATATTTATTTATCAATGGGTTATGAAGTAATTCCAAACATATATTTATTTATCAACGGGTTATGAAGTAATTCCAATTTGGTGATGTGTAACCTTCATAATATTGATGTGGTATATATTAGTTGAAATTAGTACTTAAAAATTAATAGTAATTTATTAAATTTATTTTAATGTTGGAGTAAGAAATATATTATTATTATTATTAAATAGAATTTTTTTCATTTTAGTTTATAAATAGTTGTTTTACTTTTTTCCTTTTTCTTTTTTTAATGAAATTATCATCAATATTTTTTTTGTTTTTTCTTTCAGTCAGAGGATTCAATTTCAAGATATATCTTTGACCTTTTGTAATAAAATTTGAAAAGTAGGCAATTTTTGGATAGACCCCACTTAGGTGGGTCAAGATATTTAGGCTCTTGAGAAGTCATAAGTTATTGGTATCTGGCTTGTGGGTTGCTAGATATACTTTTAGTGTTATAGTGATAGCCAAAAAGTTTGATCATGGGCCTTGCTCAAATTACTCTAAAAAATTACTAGTTTACCATAATTAAAAAGAAAAAAACAAAACAGATTAATAATTCAATTAAAAAAAAATAACAAACATTCTTGTTTAGTTAATTCACAACAATATAATCTCCCTTGAAGAGATCAATATTTTGTAATCTGGTTAGGATGTCATACATCAAAAATAAAATCTGGAATGATCAAAGGACTTACTAAGTGGCTTCAACAGAATGATATATGACACCACTTTGTGCAGGAAAGTGCACCAATGAATTCACTGACAACTCCATTTAGGGGTGAGTTCATTAGAACGAACCGCACCAAGGCACTGGTCTTGTGTTAAGTTATGATCTATTACTATGTAATAATTTTTGTTTATGGCAATAGAATGATATATGACACCACTTGGTGCAGGAAAGTGCACCGATGAATTCACTGACAACTCCATTTAGGGGTGAGTTCATTAGAACAAACCGCACCAAGGCACTGGTCTTGTGTTAAGTTATGATCTATTACTATGTAATAATTTTTGTTTAACCAACAATGACAAATGTATTATAAGTTTGAAAGAGGAGTGAATGCAATTGTTTTTTGAGTTTTGAAACTTGCTATTCATGGTATTCTTTGTTTCATTAGAATTGTTCACATATTTGACACATCTTGTGCTCCGAACTTTTCAAGTGGTTGAAAAATTCTTTTGAATCCATCTGAGAAGCTCTAAGACTCCCTACTTACACACTGAAAGTTGTGCTTTGGTTGCATAGGTGCACTTTGCTTGAGTATTCTTCTCTTGTTGTGGGTATTTGGTGAGACACTTGCTCAGATTTAAATCAAAGTGATCGTGACTCTTTGCTTTAATGTGGTGCTCTTCCCAATCACATTGTTGTTTGTTTTTACCAAACAATACTCTTCACTTGAGATAGATCCATCTTCATCGCGGATTTAGCAAATGTGCCAAGATGTATCAAATATGTTGACGTGCAAACCTATTTTAAACTACAAACCTATTTTAGAGTGGAAAGCTTGAAAAAAAGAGGTTTCATCCTCAATCTATCTAGATGTTTACTACATTTGTGGTTAAGATGGATTTTATACTGATTATTTTGATAGATTTGTGATTTAAATGTGTGTGCGTACACTATGCGTAATTTTTCATTATTTAAATTGCATTTTTGAATACATAAATGGATTAAATCCTTGAATATCCCATTGCAATTTTTTTTTGTACACTAGTACTAAGGATTTTCATTAATATAATATAAAAGATATTACATTAAAGGAAAACATGCAAACGTTACAAGAGATAACAACGTTGAAGTAAAGATCCACTCCAAAACTTTAGTAAGCAACAACACTAAAAAAAACACAGTGCCAGCTACCCACAAACTGAAACAACAAAACTAAAGACCCAAACAATGTCCAAGGAAGGAGTCCTAAACTAGGCCATTCAAAAAAACAAGGCCACATAACAACACCATAGCATCAATATAAGCCATAAACAAAGATAACATCAAGATATGAATGCAATCCAAAAGGTCCAACACCCTAAATCTTTAATGCCAAACTTCAAAGAGCCAACTTACAAACAATTCCACCATGAATCCATCAACCTTTACTTTGTGCCACCAACAAGGGATAGAGTGAATTATCCAAGTCCTACCCTGTATACCATAGATTGCATTGTAGTAGCCGCACGCTAAGAACATGTAGCAAAAGATATTTGAGGACCGACCAAGCGTCATCCCAAAATAATGACACCAAAATTCGAAGCTGAGAGAACCATGAGAAACAACATAAGCCAATGAAACATTTAAACAAAAAACAAAGACTTCAAAGGCAGGTACCATCCTTAATCCAAAGAGATAACTGTGAAATTTGGAGGATTTTTAATAGGAGGGTCAATAGTGCCTTCAGGAGGATCAGTTTGGTCCCTTGAGGCTAAGTCCGACACCAAATAACATTCCACCCTACTCAGACACAAATCAATATCATCAAGGTTGTAATGGATATTCCTTAGAAGGCGCTTAATGTCCTCCTATCCTGCAATGAGTTGGTAATTATCCACTTGCCTGTTTCTAAAAACCATACGAAAAAGAGTGTCCAATTGTTGGCGAATCGAGAGAGAGTGCAGAAAATGCAATCTCCTCTTCTTAAACTTTTAATGGTCTGTAAGCCATTTGAGACCCTTGATTCCAATTTCAAAACTAGAGAACTAAGGGTGTTCCCCAAACTCCTGCAACTCCTATTGACGAAATTCCCTTTGAATTTCAGGCTGGACTGAGTCAAAATAGGATGCAACATATTCCCAAGCGAAGAGCCTACGATGATGAGAGCCAATATTGCTAGCTCCCCCTCTTCGACTAACTTGTCTTTGACGAGGAGTCATGGTAAGTAGGGGGAGAGAGTAATTTGGTTTACCCAAAATAGGACCACTACCGACTAAAAAAACTAAGCAGTAACACACTGGACCTTGACTGGAAAACCAAGACACAAACAAGTCGTCCTCCCAACGCCACTGACGGAGCACAAAATCAAAGGAGATAGAGAATTCACAACACACCAAGGGCATAACCCTGTTAATACTCAGAAAACCCCATTCGCTTTGCACCACACTAAGATTCCATAAACTCAAACAACCCACTAAAACATTCTCATTAGATATGACCAATAGAGGCGATGTCATAGTGTTTCGAAATGTAATTAAATAGAGAGAATTCCCAATTGCATGTATAGAAACACAATATCTTAGAGCAAGAGTTAACCTAGACTGCAAAAGAGGGAGTAGAACACTATCCAAACCATATTTTGCACCTTTAAGCAAAAAAAGAAAACCCTTGTGCTAGTACCAAACTGAGAAGTTACAAGGGTACCAAAAACTAGATACCAATACTGGGAAAGAAAATGAGATACCTGCAGAGTCATGAGCCTGGAGGGTTGAGTTGGAAATAATCCCATTGCACACTTGGATTATATAGACTATGCAACTTAAACTTGCAATTGCAACACATTTTAATTGGATCTTAGACAAAATTGAAAGGAAAATATAACTGAAAAGAAAAAAAGACCAAATGTATAACAGTGACACAATTTGGAATGTAAATATAAAAATATATTGTTTTCAATTTCTTTATAAAGATATACAAGAATATTTTTTAGACTCTATAGAGAGAGAGAGTTAACATTTAAATATTTTACATAAGGAAGTGAAATATTTATTTATTTGTCCACATTAAAATGTATTTTTTGTTTCGTTTTGTTAAATATATATGTTTTTAAAAACATTTTTCTTAATTCCACATATTGGAATAATTTATATATGGCCTACATTAATTTTATTATTATTATTATTAATGATGTTTTTTAAATGTCATATATCAATTTTATTTAAGTGTTTGAATGAATGACATATGTCCCTTTTATTAAGAATTAATTGATTTTTTTTCAAAATTTAAAAAAGGTTTACATCTCAAGAGATGTGATCTCTCTTCTCTAGTATATAGGGGAGAGATTCCTAATGTTGTGCAAGTACCAGTAATTGATACAGTACTGGTCCCACCAAACCACCATAAATTGAGACTTTTGAAACCAATATTTAAACAAAGATAAACAACATTAAGTATAAATATGTATTAATTTATGTCCAAAATTTCCCCATACATTGACTGGGCCCACAACTGTCCATAAATAGTATCTTACTACTTAAGAGTGCAAACCATATTGACGCAACTAGAAAACAGATTAAACCATAAATGCTTCCAAAATGGTCTATTCCAGAAGTACAAAGTAGCAGTCACTTCAACCCCCACTCATTAAAATTGAAGCTTTGCATCCCAAATAAATATCCCTACCTGCACATAATAAAAGGGAATGTATGTCAGCCATAACTGCTATGTTGTTCAACAACTAAACCCCCTATGTTCAATAAATGACACCCAACCCAATAACATTTAAATCCACTTTGTTCAATAAATGACACCCAAACCCAATAACTGCAATAAATGACACCCAACTCACTCTATTTCTCATTAAAACATATCAAAGCACATGGATCAACAAATAACCAATTCCCAACCATTAGATCACATCAAATTAAATCCAGACCACACATTCAAAATGAAGCCATTGCAATCCATGTCCATCCATGTCCACCAATTAAATTCAAGTGCCAAAAACTATAAAAGAAGTCCACCCATTGTTGAAGTTGCATCTTATGCTTTCAAACTATTCAGCAAACTTGAAGACAATATCACAAAACAGTTGCCAATATATCCAGGTTAGTTATATCAATTACAACACATTCTTCTTACAGTTCTGTTTTCATTGTTTTCATTTATCAGAGTTCTTACATTTTCAGTTCTTACAGATTCAGTTTCACTTTCATGAAAATCAACACACAGCCTACAGTTCTATTTCATAATTCACCTTCTTACAGATTCAGTTTCACTTTCATGAAAATAAACACACAGCCTACAGTTCTATTTCACAATTCACCCATATAACCAGGAGGATCAGACAGTAACGAAAACACTGTTAAGGGGAACCGAGTAAGGAAAATAGAGTACTTAGATTTCATAAAACAACATTAAAGACTTTGTAATACGTCAATTTCTCCATGGAGAATTTATCTTTTCCTCTCTATACTCGTTTACTTCTCTTGTTTTGATGGTTACATGATATGTCTGGCCATAACTGCTAAAAGGATAGATGGATGGTTTCACAAACAGCCATTGAATAAAAAGTAGGTTCTAAATATAGCTATTTAGAAAAGTTAAAACCATTCCTTAAAATAAAATAAAAATGAATGCCTTCAACATACTTAATTTTTTCAGTTCAATTTTTTAAAACTTTTTATGACTGATAATAAAAATTGGAAACCATATAACCACACAACTGCTTTTTATAGAGTTTTTGTAGAGTTTCTTATTTCAAACTCTAATTTCTCCATTCAATGAGATAAATGTTTTAAAAACCTAAGATCTTTTCTCACGCGTCTTCAGTTAATTTTTCTTTGTCCAAAACGGGAATCTTGATTTACGTGAAAGTCTATTGTAATGGGAATGAACGAAATTCTGAATGAAAGCATCACCGAGATCTCTCATGGCTTTCAAGCTGCCCAGCCTTACTGTGATTATGACAGGCATAACACTCTTTTGGAGCATATGACCATATTTTGTTTGAGTTTCCAAACTAATTACTATGCATGGAATGGTGGCCATGCACTACAATGGAGAAGTTGGCATACTGAGACATTTTTGGCAATGTCAAACAACAAAAAAATGGAAAATGATATTTGAAACAAAATATATGTGCACATTTCACTTGCTTATGCCTTAGCTAAAACACTGTGTAAATAGGTGAACAAAGGTCAATGGAGAGACTCAGAATGTAATAATCAAAATCGACTAAGCTAGAAACTCAAGATAATTTGGCTTTTGGTTGCCTATCCTCCAAATGACCTAGGACAAGATTTTACTTTAATCTTGATCTATCACCTGGAAACCAATGTTGTGTGTGTCATGCAAATTATGGGTGCTGACTATCGTTTTGTTTTTGTGCTACATGGATCAAGTTTGTCTAGCTTTGGATATTTTCGCTTTTTGGTCACAGGCCTTCCTCTTTTCCTTGGCTTTTTGTCCTGCTTATTCCTAGCTTTCTGCCCATCTTCTGAGGCAAAAGAAAGTTGTAATTTGCAATGAGAGACTACGAAGTAATGCAATTCGATTTTTTGGAAGTCAAATCTATGAAATATTATAATTGAGAAGATTTCTTGGAAACATGATCCAACTTTTCCTTTATTTCAGTTACCCCATTATCGAGCATTTCTTTCTCTACATGATGAAAGCATGGATTCAAGGCTTTTTATGCACATAACTACTGATAACCAAAACATCACAAGTTGTGATCAATAGAGTAACTGAATGTGAAGGAACTTCTTCCTTGGCCATAGCCATGGTTCTAATGATGCTAGCATGTGCAATATCACTAGCAAATGATACGAGACAGAGTGAAACAAAATATATGTGCACATTTCTCTTGCTTTTGCCTTAGCTAAAACATTATGTAAATAGGTGTACAAAGGTCAATGGAGAGACTCAAAATGTAATAATCAAAATCGACTAAGCTAGAAACTCAAGATAATTTGGCTTTTGGTTGCCTATTTGGCTGTTACTAAAAATCTAAGTTTTCTTCCATTTCCATCTAGTTACATCACTGCAGTGGAAACGTAGGGATGTGGTCCAAGGACAGGTTTGGAGAAAGGGATGCTGAGGCATGAACTCTATATGTAATCTTCGACTTCTGTAATAATACATATTCCAATGTCAGCCAATCACTTACAGAAAATAACAAAACAACAAAACATCAAAACAACAAAAAAACAACAAACAACAAACAACAAAACAATATTTTAAGTAGTCAAATCGAACAAGAGCTTTGTTGGGAAATTCATAACAAAACCAATCAATATAGTCATGGTATTTCAAGTGTAAAGACAAGTTATCAAAAAAACAATCATTGATAATTTTGAAGACATACAACAAAATGATTCTGTATATTTGATTTTTCAAGGATACTAACATACATGTGGATAATTTCCTGTAATAAAGCAGAAGTATTTTTGCCTTATATGAAAGCATAATTTACAAATATTCTAATGTCTAAATGCATGCAATAATTTTACAGGTTGTTGCATCTATGGCAAAAAGAAGTTATACTACTCGTACAAGGAAAAGTGGCAGGAGAGTGACAAGGGTTGCGTAACTGCGATGCATATCGTCTGATGAGGACAAGATAGCTGATGTCAATTCCAACAATTCACCAGGGAACATTGTTGAGGATGACCATGTGACGGCAGCTGATGTTAACACACCATCAGCCACAGAACCACCATCAACAACAGTCCAAGGGGCAAGTTCAACTAAAAAGATCAGTGTTATAAGAGGATGGACAAAAGAACAAATGTTAGTTGCAATTGACGACATAGAGTTTAATGGATACTCAGTTCGGGGATCTGCAAAAAAACATGGTATTCCTCCCTCATCAATACATTATTGGATAAATGGATTGACTCATACAAAACATAAAGGGCCTCTTACAGTTATGACTGAGGAGGAGGAGGTCGAGGTGGTTGAGTGGTGTAAAGAGATGGCCCAATTGGGACATGGGCTAGAGTTGATACAACTCAAATCAACAGTTGCTCAAATCTGTCAAGGGAGGCCAAACCCATTCAAACATGGGTTTCCTGGTAAATCATGGTGGTTTGGGTTTAAAAAAAGGCATCCAGAACTTGTATTGCGTACTGTTGAGGGCCTTGACAGAGACAGAGCTTTAAATTTGCGCCCTGCAATTGTGCAAAAGTTCTATGACACACTTTCTAGTGCTTACGATAAACATTATTATGGAGCAGGCCATATATGGAACTGTGATGAAATAATTTTACAGGCAGGGAGGAATTGTGGCATGTGGGCAACTGCCAAGAGAGGGAGCCAAAATGTGCCAAAGATTTTTCCTAAGAGTAGGGAGTGGATAACTATTTTATGTTGTGTTAATGCAATTGGTACTTCAATCCCAGGATTTTATCTATTCAAAGGTAAAAATCAACTGAAAAACTATATACAGAACTGTGAACCAAGTGCATGCATGGATACACATTCCCATGCATGGATGACTAAAGAATTGTTTCTAAGTTGGCTTTTTCACTTTGCTGCATCGGTACTAGGTGGCATCTTGCCTAATAACAGACACCTATTGATATTAGATGGCCATGGGAGCCACATGGCTATACAAAAAATTGAGGAAGCAAACAATTTAGGCATCGACCTATTGACATTGCCCACTCATACCACTCATAGACTGCAACCCCTTGATGTTAGTGTGTTTGGCCCTTTCAAGAACTATTTCAGGTCGGAGCGCGCTACATGGATGGCAAAGAATCCAGGGGTTGAGGTGAAAAGGTTCAAGCTAGCAGAGCTTGCAAGTAAAGATTTTAAAATGGATTTGACACCATCAAATATCAAGGCTGGCTTTAGGAGGATAGGAATCTAGCCACTCAACTATGATGCTCTTATGCATTATATTGGTTGTAGCCAAGCGTTTCATGTGGATGGTCAGGAAGAAGGGAATGCCCAAACAAGTGTCGAAGTGCAAGAAGTAGATGACCAAGATGATGTTGTTGCAACTGGTAATATGATTTCCCTATCTTAAGGACACTTATATGCTAAATATGATGAAACAAACACAATATAACCATGAACAAATTCGTAGTAACATGGAGATCGTTCCACCAACTCAAGAACATGAAACTCCTATTGCTGGTATTGTTAATGACATTGTTGAACATGCAGTTGACAATGACCAATTGACATTGTTAAGCCAAGTAACCCCACCTTCATGGCTAGTAGAAGCAATGATCAATATGAATGCACATAGTGTCTCAGCAACCAATTAAGAAAGCATGAACATGCCCTCACAACCAAAAGAATTGAACAGTGAAATTGTTCATTTTTTTGTGGACAATAGATCAATGGAAGAAGATGAAGGACATAATGAGGCATCAAATGAAGATAATGATATAGTTCAATCAGTGCCATCAGATACTTAAAGGGAAGTACCAAGCAATGACATGCAGGTGGGAGAGGTGGAGAAGACACTTGGCCGGTTCCTAAAGCTACCAGTAGAGAGAGTATCAATGAAAAAAAAGCAAGGTGCATCGGGTAGTCTTCGTCTGGGCCGAAGCTCACAATTACTCACTTCAGAGGACTATATAAACCTGTTAGTTGAGTTTGAAAAAAAGAAATTTGAAATGCAAGAATTAAAACAGAAAAAGAAGGATCTAGTCAAAGAGAAGAAGGCAGCAAGGATTGTTGCAGCGCAACGTCGAGCAGATAAAAGGATTGAAAGAGATAAAGCAAGGCAAGTTAAGGACCAACAAAAAAAATGGCAAGACAGGAAAAGGAAAAACCTAAGGCACAACAAATGCTTGAAAAGGAATAAGGGATGATCAATGATACAAGAATAGCTGATGAAACCAAGATTATTTCAAACTCATTGGACTCCATTGCAGATAATACACCATTATTCCAAGATCTCATAAACATTCAAGTGCCTCACTATCAAATTGAGGGTTTACCCACTTTCCTTGTTCCTACCAGATTTGGTGTCAATTCTATGTATGCTCATTACACACCTCCACTTAATGCAGGGGTCAGTAGTGCAAATGTGAGGTATGGGTACTCAATACCTCCATGGTTGGAAGCTGCAAATTGGAATCAATCATATGGCAGCAATCAACCATTTCCTAGTCAACCCTTGGCTGGTAGGCCAACCTACCTGGCTCAAGAAGGTAACTCGGGGAGTTTTGGCACTCAAGATTCTCAGGGCCATTAGAATAGGGGTGTCATATGTTTTTGGTTCTAACCACATTATGATGTGGATTTTGGATGGATTGTATCTTTTTCTTGTCAAAGAAACATTTTGGCTTACAACCTAGGTTATTTTATTTCATAATGTGTGAAACATTGTAGCCAAAATCCATTTTAGAAGGAACATATATAGTCTATTATAATGTAGAAATCTTACAAGATTCTTAGGGACATAAAGAATAGAGTTTAAGAATTCTCAAGGAATTATGCATACTTTTAGGATATGCAATGTATCGTTAAATTCACTAAACCTATGATCGTTTGAATGTCCTTCATGCAATTACCAAATTAATGAAATTAAATGAATCAGTCATGAGAACTAAGGTATATCTTATGTACATTGTATAAAACAACTTTTCAATTTGACTAGCCTTTGTTATTTTGAATCTTATTCCCCCGGTGTCTTGGCAACGAATTTTCATATACCCTTGCAATAATGTTTATGTCTTTAGTGACAAACGCTCTGCGTCTTTGGTGACCAGTGCTCTTTTTATTAGCAAATCTATATTGAAATCTTCCACAAATAAGCAGATGTCAAGAAATGGATCTTTCACTACCTCAGGATAGAAGATAGTTAGAAACTTAAAGGTGAGATAACATTCCATTTGTTTTTCTCTGCCATCTCTATACGATAAGCTTTCTGTATGTCTTCCTTGCAAGGTATAAATGTTGCTGGCATAATGAAAAGTTTTGGAATTCTACCATATTCTCTACTATCTTGTTCGATTTGACTAGAATCCATTTGTTCCTCTGTGTCACTTGTCTTATTGTACATTTTATTTTTGATAAAATGCACTGCTTCTGCAAAGGGAAGGCATCTTATAGAAAAGGCTTTTGTTTTCATTCTACACCCTTTACACACATCTCTTTTCCTTTTAGTGATAAACACCCTCACTTATTTTTCCTTGTTTATATCCATTGGCAAACGTCGTTTAGGCGGATTTCTGTCGAAGACATTGCCTATATAAATTTATAAATTGGACTTGCAGGTCTACACATGAGGAACAACTTTTTTCTCTTTTTGCAAAAATTTAACTGGACAAAGAGGCCTAGACATAGGAATTGCGGGGAGAGAAATAGCATAAATTTAATAGGCAAGGAGGAATTTCTAGTCCTCTTATGCATCAATCAAGTTTTTGTTGGATCTATCTCTAATCTTATGTCTGCGACCAACATAGAATTGATATCCTAAGGAAGGTCGAAGTCGCTAGAAGCATCTTGTGAGTATTGATCTATCTAAGGAGGTTTCATCCAGCATAGTCTTGAACTTTCTAAGGAAGGTCAAATACATACAAAAGTCAGAGGTTTATGCGTTGTGCAGTAGTAGCAAAGGACTGAGATTTGACTAGAGGGCCAGAGATCTAAATTCGTTGTTGTTCAGTGATAAGTTTAGACATATTTGTGCATAAATCTTCAATCCCTAACCCGAAGCTACACAAAGACAGTGAGATGCATACTACTGAAGAAACATATTCTGTATTTATCTTTTGTCAAGGAGTTTATGGTTTTATATTTTCAATTTGGGTATCGTTGGGCTCCAGTTTTGCAGGTCATTGTTTTCTCTAAGGATCTTAGGTATCCTTTTGGTGCTTTGTTGGAGTTATATTCTCTACTACCCTATTAGGTCTTGTCCTAATTTAGACTTCATGAATTTTTAAAGCTCTAATTATATGAAGGTCCCTCATTCGGATCTGGAAGCCTGAAGCAACGTGGAACTTCTCCTTGTGAAATGTATGGGTTTAAGGCTTACATTTTTTATTAGATTCATATGGGTTTAAATATTTGAAGATCGATGTCATAAGTGTTTACACAGATCCTAATCAAACTCATTGAAGTTCTCTACTCGACACACTCATTTGATGAAATTTCTGATTTGGGTTAAGTATAATTTTGGTCTTCAAAATAAGGAATTGTGGCATGAACTAGGGAAAAAAAACTGAAGCAGAAAGCGAGGGATGGACACTGAACTTAAATCACATTACAGTGGTATGTCTTCGTTGATATAAACCCTCTAAATTTATTCACTTTCCTTTGGGCTATTTATTTGCCAAGGAAATCGTTGGAAGACAAACTTATATGTGCAGACTTCTCAACATATCCTGCAGCCTTGTTGTCAAGCTACTTTGTGGCCTTATACTCTGCAGCTCATGTTCACAAGTCAGCAACGAATAATCCCTCACAATAATCACTAAACAATGACCTCAAGCAAAGGTTAAGTAGATGTATTTGTGCATCTCCTTTGGTTACTGGAATCTCTGGAATTTCATAAGGACTGAACTATGACTGATCTGAAGTAAAATACAAAAAGGCCCTAACCAGTGATCTAATAGATAATTCAACCCTCCACTACAATATATGGCACTCATTTCAGAGGCTTGAGAAGGAAGTGGAGGCATGAGGAAGCGATGGAGGGTTTTGGTGGTCATGAGGGATGACATCAATTTCTAGGGTTTCCACTGTTGGTAGAGCGTTGGTATTGCTATTAGCTTTATCAATAGCAGAAGAAGAAGCCATGTCATCTTAACAAGCATTTGCAACAACAAATATAAGGGTACTGCTCTCTGAAAAAGAGGAAACTGCAGCTGCCTCTTTTTCTTTTCCATGGCTCAGCACAGAAAATCTCGAACCTCACTATGGGTTCTGCCTCTCCCTGAATACTCTCACGGCAGTAGCCATAGTGAAACATTGTAAGCCACTATGTAGGTAAACATGCAAACAGTGCTACTACAACCTGAATTTAGAGACCAAAGAAAGAACAAAACCCTAAATAGCTAAGTATGCATTTAAATCTAAATTCAGAGACCAAAGAAAGAACAAAATAAGTTAAATACACTAAACCCTAAACCCCTAACTTACAAAGCCCTAAACCCCTAACCTGCGAAACCCTAAACCCTCAAAACCTACCATGCAAAGTTAACAAAAATTCTAATAAGGTGTTTTGTGTTGAAAAACACATACAAATAGCTGGTAGGATTAAAATCCTACCGGATAGAAGCCATGGATGGTCGCCACACCTTCGCCAGACCTTCTCCGGAGCTCGCCACACCTGCAACGAGTTGGAAATTAGCCATTAGACAACAAAAAAATTAAAAAAACCAACAAAAAACAGAAAAACCTGCAATTACCTTTTAAAAAAACCTTCGACCTCGAACTTGCTAAAACTGCAACTGGCTCCTCCCCAAAAAACAAAAACCGCAAATTAAACCACCACCAAAGAAACCCTAAATCATTGGCGGTCCAAAATGACCAACAAATCAAGGCGGAAAACCACAAGAAAGCCATAAACCCTGTTCCAACCATGGACGCGTAACCTCGAACAATCGCGAACATCAGCTCTTGGTTAGCGGATGAAGCGCGCAGGTTCTAGGGCCGTCCTGTGCCATCTTTGGCAGAGGGCTTCGTCCAACAACCAAACCCGAACAAAAAAACAAACAACAAATAACACATCGCACAAATGACACGGAATCAACCCTAAACACAGCGCAGAATGGTGTTTTAACCCCTTGACACGGTGCCCAACATGTGGACCTCCACGACGGACAACTGTCATACTAATTTCATGCGATTCAGGTGGCGGCAGGCAAGGTGGCGGGGAGGGCGCACAGGTAATGGCATCCCTCCCCTATAATATATATGGATTCGGTGCCTTAGCAATGCCAACAAATCTTTAATAGATTTTAGACAAAATAGACTAAAAAACAAAAAAATGAGCCAAAATGTAGAATAATAAGACTACTTGAAATGTTTTAACCATAATACTTTTTTTATTGCTTTATATAATATATACATAGTTTTTTTTTTAAACTATATATAATATATACATACTTTACTTAACATGGGCGTTGAAAGATTTTATTTATTGACCACATTATCCCATAAAAATGTTTTTTTTGTTATTAATATATTTTTTTTGCATGTTAAATTGTATTGCATCATAAATTTAGATTACATCATATCATCATCACCAATTAGCTCAGTACACGAAACTACATTTACTACATTCCTGGGATCATATCCCAGGATTGGACATGGATTTTTCCTTTTTTAATTTTCTTTTATGGATGCCAATCCATCCTATTGAATTACCAATGGTTGTAGATAAAATATTGACATTATTTATTGGAACAGTTCCATTTCCAAGGGTTTTGTCATATTGGTCATTTCCTTATCACTATCTGATTGATTTGACTTGTGGGTGCGTTTTTTCCCACTCATTGTAGAAGCCACAATTATGGTTGAGTTTCTTTCCTTTTCATTTGAAGGATGAATCTCTTCCTTTGAAGGATTAGCTGGTGCCCTCCAAGGCTGCGCTAGGTTGAAGGAGTTGATTTGGTGATATCATTTGTTGCTGAGGGTTATCTTGATTTTTCCCTGAAGTATTCTTGGATCCTTTGGCTCCCTTTGGATCTTGCCATCCATGGCTCACTTTTTCCGTAGCCCCGGGGGGAAAGGGGAATACACTTAGAAGATGTTCGGGTTGTTCACAAGTCCTATAACAGAAAGAAATATTTTCATAATCCAGCTGTTGCAAGGAAACCTTACCCCCACTTGAGTAAGATTTTATCTGGAAACCCTTTACTGAGATGCAATTCAACACATATGTGAGTAAAAGTGAGAATTCCTTTTGAAAGCCTTTCATTATCAATTTTGATGAAGCAACCTATTAATTTCTCACGTCCTCTAATATGTTCGGATATGTCAAATGGATGGTAAGTTGGGAAGCCTTACCCAAATCGGAGTTGCCAGAGACTTCATAGCAAGAGGATTGAATTCTGGAAACCATGGTTGCATTATGTTGTAATGTTTCTAGAAGGAAGTTATTGGTTGCAAAATTGCGCCAAAACCAACTCAACCAATCTTTAGGTTCTAGCTGACCATTGAACTAGAGGGGGATCCTTCAATATTACGCAGATTTTTGTTGTTCATTGCCAATGGAAATCAACCTATGAAGCACATCGACCAGATCTAGGATTTGTTGTATAGGGTGGTTGCTGCGGGTTTCCAATCCTTGGTTAACAAATAAATCCCTCTCTTGCAGAGGCCTTATCAAATTGCCAACGTTCAGCTATGGTAGAATAACATAGCTTGAAAGAATTTGATGGAGGAATGGAGGAGAAATTAAATGATTAAATGTCATCCCTGAATTTCTAATATCTAATCAAGAGAAGAAGCGTGTAGAATAATTTCTATAGCTAACAAAAATACATCTAAGAATTGGTACAGAAGCACCAATTTATTGATTCGGAGGGATCAATAGTGACATACAGTCGCCTTGATCTACTCAATAAAGAACATAACACTGTGGTAGGCTGTCAAGGAGGTTGATAATCAACCTAGCCTTGCATAATGTCCTATACAACCTTAAATGTATGCAAGAAAAATATATGTATCACTAGAAAAAACATACATGAGAAACAAATTCTATCATTAACTGGCGTCAGAAACCTTTGATTGAAAATTTTGTAGTAGATGTATTTACAAAAATGTCAGGGTTTTGGCATCAAAAGACAACCCTTGTTCATTGCATTTGAAACAATATATAGAGAATTATTGTCCTGAAGCTATTGCAAGCTTTCAGGAATACAAATCTTAAGAATGCACTATTAATAAATAATATCTAATTTGTTATAAAATTCATGGAAACAAAATAAAAAAAAGACTACAGTTAAAACTAAATCTAACAAGCTCGACAAGCTAGGATATTTTTAGAAATGTTGGAATTGATTCTTCATAATTTACCACATGATGGGTGAATGTAAAAATAATTGCCTTGATGCTTGGAAGTAGCCTATTGGACTGTTAGAGATATGGATTTGATAGATTGATGATTGATTGCATTGGAATTATGAATCTGCTTTACTTGACTGTTGACATTCCTCCTTCAAATATGGCAGATACCCTTCAAACAAGCAAGCCTTGTCACATGTTCCCCAACTATCCCTTTGAATTATCTATTGCTTCCTGAAGATGTTCATTGACTCTCTGGAAATAATCCTCAATCTTCTCATCCTTCTGTTGGAAATAATAATGAGAGGGGGGGGGGGGGTGAATTAGTATTATTAAGTCAAATATTTTTATTTCACACCCAGATCATATACGCTACTTCGGTTAGAGAAAACCACGTATATACGCAACTTTAGATAAGAAAACTAGCATATACCATGCAAACTTATAATTTAATGTATTCTATAGATGTTGATCATTAATCTGTGCATTAGAGTCATATAAACAGTAACCAGGAACAGTAAAAACAGAGCAGAAGACAATCACACATAAGAACACAAGATATAAGGTGGAAACCCAATGTGGGTGAAAACCACCTGCTGCAATTCGTCTCTATCTTCTTTTAATTAGAAACTTCTTTTTACAATGATTATGTACTAGTGAAAACTTATACCAGTACATAGGTTGTAACCTGCAGAGAGCTACAACTCTCTCTCGTTCTCCAGCTTCTCCTAGAAGGGAGCTACAACCCCCTTTAGCTCTTGTACTAGCTGAGATACTAGTACATAAGTGTTGAGCGACAGAAGGCTACAACCTTCTCTTTTCTTCCAGGGACCACGTTTCATCAATTTTCAGACTAGATCCATGAATGTCAAACAAACATCAAGTATATGTGCATCAACCAATCTCCTTTCTACAACCAATAACTTCTCAGAATGCTGTAACCAGAAAAAAATACTAGTAACTAGACACCAATGCTGAACCCAGAACACTATAGTAATCCACAGAAGCAACTAAAACATATTTCAAGAGACGTACGCTACTTCACTATGTATAAACCTGTGTACATACGCAGCTGAATCAAGGTCAACCAGCGTATATGCTTTCTTCTCTTACTGAACCTACGTGTATATGCGCCTTTGTAGAGCCGAACCTGCGTATAGATCTATAAAAGACAATTCACCCTTTACACTTAAACAGACTTCAGTTATACTTAGATTATCAGATTTATAGATCTAATTATGCGCCGATTATAACAGATCAAATCACAAAAAGATATTACTATTCAAGCCTTGAGATCTCGACCCATCAATAGAACTTATCTATCTTGTAATGCTCAGGTTCCTCCTTGATTCAGATCCAGCCACACAAACCAATCACTTGCACATCTTCAGATATTCAATACATCAGATGATCCTTGCCTAATGATCTCCTTCCTCTTTTATAGTCTTAGGCCTTTCACAATACCACGGTCCAAAACCATAACAAACCAATACCATGGACCCAATACTTGGAATCAACACATCTGACGAGATACTATGGTCCAAAACCATAGGTTCAAATACCAAGGACTAAATACCACGGACCAAACATAAGTTCTCCCACATGTACGCACTTTTCCTTGTGTGAAAGTGCGTGTATACGCATACGCGACTTTGGAACGTCTAACCCGTGTGTATACGCGGCTTGATCACGATGAACCTGCGTATATATATTTTTCCTTCATTCTGAGAGCCTGAACTGAGATCTGTTACCAGAGTGAGTTGCCATCAAGGACAACACCTATGCCACACCTGTGCCATAGTGCCAATCCTGTGTCATAATGCCAAGAACCTCCTCCTTTGGACTTGATGGCAACCTCAAAGTCATTCTCCCCCTTTGTCATCAAGCGCAAAGGGTTATGCTCCCCCTGAGTACATGTTGGAATCTCTGCTCTGCTGTGCTGACCATGCTCCCCCTGAATGTAGGGAAGATCTGCAAAACGATGTTCTTCAAGAACCATGACTTAGACATCATATAAGACCTTCCTATCACCAAAAGACTCTATACAAACATCCATCACCCAACCAAGTGGGGATCATCCACCCAAACAAGTGGGGATACATCGGAAGTTTACATGTGACAACCAAGTACATTACATCATTCATCGAGGCATAGTGGGGAAACCAAAATAGGTCGTTACATGACCTTGACACTAAAATACATACATGACATAGAGACGAAAAATTTAGAGCAAGACTATGAAAGTCACCAATAACAAATATCAACAGCATCATTATTTAGATCAACAACCATGTTCTCCTTCTGCACCCCTTCTACAGTTGATCCACTTGAACCCAAAACAGCTTGTGTACTTGAACCAAGAGCTTATAATGTATTGCCAACAATGCATTATTAGAAGATTATCTGCTCCCCCTGAACCTGTGCCATATGGTCTCTCGTCAGACCCGTATCAGATTCTCTTCAACCACAGTCTATCCCCACTGATTTCTACCATATATGCGATTGTATCTGCATAAATCGACGTATGTACGCGGATCCTCCTCATGCAACTCGCGTACAACCACATTTCTCTGAAACAGACAGGTTTCAACAGTAAGATGATGCATCAACTACCCCTAGCTTCTGTCTGAGGTATTCAAATGTCTCCCTGGGCAGTGGTTTGGTGAGAATATCAGCAACTTGTTCCTTAGAGGGAACATACTCCAACTTGACCTTTTGTTCAAGCACTTGTTCTCGAAGAAAATGGTATTTGATAGGTATGTGCTTGGTCTTTGAATGCATGATAGGATTCTTTGAAATGTTGATTGCACTTGTATTATCACAAAAAATGGAAATAGGTGGAGTACAAGTGATTTGAAGATCTTGCAATGTTTGCATCATCCAAAGGAGTTGTGTGCAGCAAGATGCAACAACTACATACTCTGCTTCAGCTGTAGATAAGGCAATGGAACTTTGTTTCTTGCTGAACCATGATACTAATCTAGGACCCATGAAGAATGCACCACCACTAGTGCTTTTCTTTTCATCCATGCTACTTGCCCAATCTGCATCTGTATATGCATGAAGTTTCATATCTGTATCTCTAGGATACCATAAACCATAGTTTTGAGTCCCTTGAAGGTATTTGAAAATTATCTTGACTGCCTGAAGATTAGTTTCCTTTGGATTTTCCTGAAACCTTCCAACTATCCCTACTGCATGCATAATGTCTGGTCGGGTACCTGTTAGATAGAGTAGACTACCAACCATGGATCTATAGGTAGGTTGATGTACAACTGCTGATTCATCATTTGTGCTGAGACTGCATCCTGTAACCATAGGAGTACATACTGGTTTTGAATCCTCCATCCCATATTTCTTCAAGATCTGCTTGAGATACTTGGTTTGTGATAGAAAAATGTCGTCTTTGTTTTGTTGGACTTGTAAACCAAGAAAATATGTAAGCTCACCAAGCATGGACATTGCAAACTCCTTTTGCATTACCAAGGCAAAAATTTGACTCATGTCTTCTTCATTGCTGCCAAAGATGATATCATCAACATACACAACAAGTGTTAGCAACTTTTCATTGTCAATCTTTATATACAGTTTGCTATCTGTTGATCCTTTTGCAAAACCTTGTTGATGAAGGTACTCATCCAACCGAAAATACCAAGCCCTTGGAGCTTGTTTAAGACCATAGAGAGCCTTTTTGAGTCTGCATACAAGATTTGGATCATTTCCAAGGATGAACCCATCTGGTTGTTCAATGTACACTTCTTCATTCAAGTCTCCATTCAGAAAGGTAGATTTTACGTCCATCTAAAATACTTTGAACTTTTGAAAGCTAGAGAGAGTAAGGAACATTCTTATAGCCTCAAGTCTAGCCACTGGTGCAAAGGTTTCTTCAAAGTCTATGTCTTCTTGTTGCGCATATCCTTTACAAACAAGTCTTGCCTTGTTTCTAACCACATCTCCATTTTCATTCAGCTTATTTTTGAAAATCCACTTTGTCTCTATGACATTCTTATCTTTTGGTCTAAAAACCAACTCCCAAGTGTTATTCCTTTCAATCTGCTCAAGTTCTTCATTCATTACCTTGACCCAGCATTCATCTTTGCATGCTTCTCTTACATTTTGTGGTTCGGTGGAGGAGAGAAATGCTAGATAGCTTGAAGCTTCTGAAATGGTTCTCCTTGTTTGTACACCTGCCTGTTTCTGCCCCAAAATTTGAGATTCTAGATGATTCTTTTGAATGTATCTAGATGGAGTCTTTTCTTCTGTTCTTATTTTCTCTTCTAGTGCCTCATGGGTTTCTTCATCATGAATCTGATTTGACGTTGAGGGATAGTCCTCATCATCTTCGAAAACTTCATATCTTTCCTGCCTAGAGGTATTTCCTTCTTCATCAATCACTACATCAATACTTTCAATAATTTTTCCAAGTCTTTTATTGTAACACTTATATGCTTTGCTATGGGGAGAGTAACCAAGGAGAATGCATTCATCTGCTCTAGGTTCAAACTTGCCAAGATTTTCATCAGTCCTTTTAATGTAACATTTGCTTCCAAAAATTTTGAAGTATTTCACCGTGGGAGTCTTACCATACCAAAGTTCATGAGGAGTTTGAGTGCCGTTTACCCGGACATTTGTCTTGTTAAGAATAGTTACTGCAGCAAATGCAGCTTCACCCCAGAAGGTTGCGGGAGTTCCAAATTCATCGAGCATAGCACGAGCCATTTGTTGAACCATTATGTTCATCCTTTCCACTACTCCATTTTGTTGAGGTGTCCTTGCAGCAGAAAATTCCCTTCTTATGCCATGTTCTTCACAAAAATCAAAAAATTCATCTGAGGTAAATTCTCCTCCTCGATCAGATCTGAGACATTTGATTTGTCGATCTGATTCGTTTTCAACCAAGGCTTTGAATGATTTGAACTTTTCGAAAGCTTCATCTTTATACTTCATGAGTCCTAACCAACACATCCTTGAAAAGTCGTCAATAAACAATATGAAGTACTCTTCACCTCGAGGTGACTTCTTCCTAGTTGGACCACATATATCAGTATGGACAAGTTCAAGTGGCTTGCTAGCTGATCCTTCCTTCTCAGGGAAATTAGTTCTGGTTTGCTTACCAAACTGACATGATTTGCATATTGTATTGTCTGGAATTCTGATGTCAGGAAGATCACGAACCGCCTGATATTTGCATGCTTTCCTTATCTAAGAGAAGCTAAGATGCCCCAATCTTTTGTGCCATAGCCAGTGTTCATCATTCTTGCTTAGATAGCATTGATGTTGTCCTTCTTTGAATCTGTATAAATTATTTGGAGTTCTTATGCCTTTAATCATTATTTTTCCTGTATCAAGATCACGAACACTACATCCATTTGATCGAAATATTACCTCAGTTCCTTGATCGCACATCTGACTAACACTCAATAGATTATGTTTTAAGCCATCAACATACATAACATTTCCAGCTTTGACCTTTTCCTTCAACTGAACATAACCTTTACCTTTTATGAACACAGGGGTGTCATTTCCAAATGAGACCTTCTTTGCCTTTTCTAAGGCACTATATGATTGAAGTTTTTGTTTATCACCTGTCATATGTTTTGAACATCCACTGTCGATATACCATTGATTTTCCTGTCCTTCTACATATAAGGCTATCCCACATCTTTCTGGTTGCGGTTCTTTCATTCTCCATGTTTTGGCACTTGAGACTTGTTCCTTCTGAGTTGTCTGCTGAAACCTGCTCCTGCATTCAGAATCTTCATGACCGAAGTTGTTACAAATAGAACATTCTATTTCATTTTCAGGAGCAGAAAAGTTATTGTAGGTCCTTTTCATGATCCCAGTCATACTTCTTTGTTTTTGAGCTTCTCTAGCCATGATTGTCTTATAGGCAACACATTGCGCTGCTTTTTGACCAAATTTATGACAAGAGAAACAATGGCCATTGAAGAAACTCCTGCGATTATCAAATCTACCAACCGAATGATTGTAGTTTCTATTGACATCCATTCTTGAGGCAAATTGAGAATGTTTTACCTGTGGTTGGTTGTAGCTTCTGTTCATCCTTAAGGTAGATTTCCCTCGATTTACCTGGTAGTCTCTGTTCATTCTTGAGGTAAATTGTCCCTGATTTACCTGGTGATCTCCATTGTGCCTTTGCTGTCGATTATCAATTTGTTCACTCCTCCTTGCTGCATCAAGATAACTTTTGGAGGTGGATGGCTCCTGTGCTTGAGACGCTTCTTCATTATATCCCAGACCTGTCTTGATTAGTGGAGAATGCTGCACTTTGATAATCTCATCTAAAGTTTTAGATCCTTTAGCAAATCTGAGATTAAGGGCTTTTGTTTTCTCAATTTATTTTCTAAGTCCCACAATTTCACATTCTAACTTTTCATTGTATTTATCTTTTTCGGCAATTTGGAATGTTAGAGTATTTATAATCATATTCTTTTCCTCTAAACAAAATTTAAGTCTAGAAATTTCTTCATAGAGACCTTCTTCATTTATAGCATCCAAGAAATCATCATCTTCAAAAGCCATCAAAAGTCTATCATCATTACCTCGTTCATCTTCATCACTATTTGACAGTCCATCACTATCTTCATGTGTGTAATAGCTCTTCTTATTCTGCTTTCTATTCCATCTGACAGGTTCCTTACCTTTGTCTAGTTTATCTTTATGAGGACATTTTGCACCATAATGACTGACTCTTCCACAAGCAAAGCATTTGAAAGGCATCTTACCTCTGAATCTTCCAGTTCCCCGTTGGAGGTTCTTGACAAAATTTGATTCTTCCTCTTCTTCTGACATATGTCCTAACTCATAGTAATCTCCTTTGCTTGAAGCCTTGAATGCAGCTTCTCTCCTGTCTGATGGTCCTCCTTTTCTCATTTCGTAAGTAGTTAGAATTCTGTGCAGCTGTGACATGGTAAGGCTCTGTAGATTCTGCTTTTCTTCTATGGCAGAAACTTTTGATTCAAACTTAGAAGACAAAGATCTTAGAACCTTTTCAACCAAAACAACCTCTTTTATTTCTTCACCCAAGTTTTTCATACAATTAACAATCTCATCTATATGAAGGAAATAGTTAGCCACACTTTCATCATTGTACATTCTGAGATTTTCATACTGAATTCTGAGGGTTTGAAGTTTTGCTCGTTTTACCTATTCATCTCCTTCATAGCTCAGAATGATCTTGTCCCATATTTCTTTCGCGGTTTTGAGCTGCATAACCTTGACGAATTCTGTTTGAGATAGACTCCCTAATATAGTATTGACAGCCTTTGCATTTGTTTCATACTGCTTCTTCCCAGCCGGATCTGTAGGAGTAGTTGATGGAAATGTGTACTCTGTATCTATGATGTCCCAGACTTCTGTACCAAGAGATTGAAGATAGGCTGTAATTCTTACCTTCCAATAGACGAAGTTGGTCCCATAAAAAATGGTGGCTTAATCAAGGCTTCTCTCTCGTAGTTTCTCATGATGATAGATCTTCCTTCAAGCGATCAAGCTTCTTCTGAAGGACTTGCTCTGATGCCAATTGTTGGAAATAATACTGAGAGGGGGGGTGAATCAGTATTATTAAGTCAAATATTTTTATTTCACACCCAGATCATATACGCTACTTCAGTTAGAGAAAACTGCGTATATACGCAACTTCAGATAAGAAAACCAACGTATACCATGCAGACTTATAATTTAATGTATTCTACAGATGTTGATCATTAGTTTGTGCATCAGAGTCATATTAACAGTAACCAGGAGCAATAAAAACAGAGCAGAAGACAATCACACACAAGAACACAAGATATAATGTGGAAACCCAATGTGGGTGAAAACCACCTGCTGCAATTCGTCTCTATCTTCTTTTAATTAGAAACTTCTTTTTACAATGATTCTGTACTAGTGCATACTTATACCAGTACACAGGCTGCAACCTACAGAGAGCTACAACCCTCTCTCGTTCTCCAGCTTCTCCTGGAAGGGAGCTACAACCCCCTTTAACTCTTGTACTATATGAGATACTAGTACGTAGGTGCTGACCTATAGAAGGCTACAACCTTCTCTTTTCTTCCAGGGACCACGTTTCATCAATTTTCAGACTGGATCCATGAATATCAAACAAACATCAAGTATATTTGCATCAACCAATCTCTTTTCTACAACCAATAACTTCTCAGAATACTGTAACCAAAAAAAATACTAGTAACCAGACACCAATGCTGAACCCAGAACACTACAGTAATCCACAGAAGTAGCTAAAACATATTTCAAGAGACGTACGCTACTTCACTATGTATAAACCTGCGTACATACGCAGCTGAATCAAGGTCAACCAGCGTATACGCTTTCTTCTCTTGCTGAACCTGCGTGTATACGTGCCTTTGCAGAGCCGAACCTGCATATAGATCTATAAAAGACAATTCACCCTTTACACTTAAACAAACTTCAGTTATACTCAGATTATCAGATTTATAGATCTAATTATGCGCCGATTATAACAGATCAAATCACAAAAAGATATTACTATTCAAGCCTTGAGATCTCGACCCATCAATAGAACTTATCTATCTTGTAATGCTCAGGTTCCTCCTTGATTCAGATCCAGCCACACAAACCAATCACTTGCACGTCTTCAGATATTCAATACATCAGATGATCCTTGCCTAATGATCTCCTTCCTCTTTTATAGTCTTAGGCCTTTCACAATACCACGGTCCAAAACCATAACAAACCAATACCATGGACCCAATACTTGGAATCAACACATCTGACGAGATACTATGGTCCAAAACCATAGGTTCAAATACCAAGGGCTAAATACCATGGACCAAACATAAGTTCTCCCACATGTATGTTCTTTTCCTTGCGTGAAAGTGCATGTATACGCATACGCGACTTTGGAACGCCTAACCCGCGTGTATACGCGGCTTGATCACGATAAACCTCCGTATATATATTTTTCCTTCATTTTGAGAGCCTGAAATGAGATCTGTTACCAGAGTGAGTTGCCATCAAGGACAACACTTGTGCCACACTTGTGCCATAGCGCCAATCCTATGTCATAATGTCAACACCTTCTCTTTTTAAAAATTGAAACTTAAGTTAAAATCCAGAGATGTCTATTAAAATTCCAAGATATGCTTTGCAGGTTATGTTGTCCAATTTTTTTTTCCTTTAACTTTATCCAAACTCTGCATCTTCTTGACCTCTGAAAATCTATTGTTGTTTCTCCAATTTCTCACATAGTTCATCATGGTGGGAAAATGGAACCTATATTTCCAAAGGATAGTATATTTTCCTCAAAACATTTACCCCATGCTTTTTAATTTTTCATAGAACTACATTGTTCTTTTCTTTAATAATTGCATTTATTCATTAACACATTAAGTTCACCCCATATCATTATAACATTATTTAGATTTACATCATTATTCATCAGCATATGCAACTATGTAGAAAGAAAAATATCATCATCATCATCATCATCATCAATGTAGTGGAACATAAAGGAACTATAGAAGAAAAACATGCACACATAGAGACAATAGGATTGGTCAGAGACCAGGGAAAAACCCACTACGGAGAAAACCCTTCCAAATTCTTCTTCATCCTAGATTTTCATGAAATGATTCAACAAAAGAGAGTACAATGATTCATATCTTCATTTATGCAACAAAATAACTATAACATCCATGACATGACCTTGAACGTACTTATACTTGAAAAAAATGATCTTGAGGATTGTAGTGCTCTGTCATTGACTGCAGGAAATTGTTGAATGCTACTGTAACTGAGTTGAAACTTTAGAATATTGATACTTCATCTTTTTGCCCTGGACAAATGTTGAGACACTATGTGCCTGCATCTGAGACTGATTTGGACACTCTTTGGAGAGCTGGATGTGTGCGTTCGAGGACCAAACTGGACTATGGAAACCCTATCTTATCGGACATTCCCTTAGACACTGAGTGCGAGTGTCTGAGACTTACCGGACGCTCCCTTAACCATACTATGCGAGCTTCTAGGGGAAAAAATCCTTAGTTATGAGTGTGCATCCAAGACTCCGAAACCCTAGGCACATGTGAGCTTCGACCCTGTAGTTTCAGATCCTTTGCACGAGCATTCCTTCATCAGACATATAAGAACCAAAAAATAGTAGAGAGAAGGAAGTTCTTGATGACTGTGTCCAAATGAGCTTGAGGTCCCTTCTATTTATAGACTTTCATGAGGGTCCACTTGATGTTGAGGCTGACTGTCAAATTGTATATGTGCATAGGGATGACCTAATCCAATATACATGAGTAAATAAATAAATTCAAAAACCAACTTCTGCTTGTCCAAATAAGGTGATATTTAGGTCGATTTTGGTCCTCTCAAAAATAGGAATCTATTTCAAATATTATCTTCATCATATGAGATTTCCAAAGTGTAATTTGATTGCGATTGCATAATTTTAACACTCCCTCTCAACTATGGAAAATTCCACGTGTCAATATCTGTCCATCGAGCAATATGCCATCTTGGTATCTTAAGTATCATCACATATCATCACTTACCATCTCTATCATGTAGTCATCATGCCATGATCATCATCCATAATCATCAAAGTACATCTCAATCCATCCCTTGTTGATCTCTTGATTGTCCCTGCTCATATGTTAAATATTCTCAAATCTAAAAGAAGAAGAATTTGTTATCGAGGGGAGCTTAATCTACCACCCTCTATTCATAATACCTTGTATCTTTTCCAGCGGGAAACTACCCAGAATCTATGTTAGTGGGCTACTACTTGGAATATGAGACAGCGGGCTGCTACCTAGAATGTCTGTCGATGGGCTACTACTCGAAATATCAGTTAATGGGCTACAACCTGGAAATATGTCATCAAGCTACTATATGGAAATATATCGACGGGCTACTACCCATAAATATGTCATCATGTATTATCATTGGAGAGAATATCATCAAGGAGCACATCTCAACCTAGAACCATATCGAGGAGCTACTACTCAACCCAAAATCTCATGGGGGAGCTACAACTCAACCCATATCAAGTAATAGGTAATATAGGGGAGCTACTACTCAACCCATCCTATCGCCTACTGATATTCCTAGCAATGACCCTTAATAGTCATGTGGTAGAACACCTGCATCATAATCCTAGCTTGAGCGAGATACCTGACTTACCAGAGCTAAGGATCTCATGCCCCCAAGCCTCCTCACCCATTGGCCAGACAGAGAGGGATAATCCCAACAAGCCCAACTTGGGGATATGATGCCAACTAAGGTATACTTTTCAAAGATCAAGACAGATTGAGCTACTAATCCAACCCTATGGTTAACAAATAGGGGTGATACCCTATTGTCCAGTTTTCCCTCAACCCCAAGATCCCTCTATCTCAATTCCACACCCTAGGAGCTCAGACAAGGGAGGAAGAGTATGGCTCAGTGTCATCGATCTATGCTACTCTCATCATACTCATATCATCGTACTTGTATAAGGTAATAATCATGTATCAATAACAGTTGTCTCCTATTCATATAGGACATCAAATCAAATATCATGTTAGAACATAAATAATCATATAAATCACAAAAGGATACCATAATCATCCCCCTTCTCATGGAGGTGCCAATCATAAGCCTAAGTTTGTCTTCGAATAGCTGCACTGGTTCATTGAAAGCATCTCAACTATATATATGGGATTCTATGCCAATCAGATATCATCACAATGTATCCAAAAACTTTCTCAAACATCTCTTCAAATGCTCCTTCATTATGCCTCATAGCTAGACATGCTAGCAACATCATACTCAACCTCGGTCGGGCTATGGACCTCTCATTAAGATATCATGGTAGATCTCATACTAAGGCAACACTCATATGTGATCATATCATCAACACATCCATATAGTCATATATCATAGGAAGAACATCTCAGATAAAAAATATATTGTTCCATGCAAGTATCTCGAAGGTTGCTCGGTGGCAACTCTATGTGAATGAATCGACTCAGGTTCTATGCACATCACACATGTATATGGAAGGATGTTCAAAAACATATCATCTATGCTTCAATCAATTGTTGGTTGCCAATTCAAGTTCAAAAATACCTCTACAATCTAAGTGTCCAAGGATTTGCATTTCCTCTTTTCAATACTTCTTCAATAGCTTCACAATATAGATTATATTTTCCCATTTTTCAGAAATCAATTCATCATGCCATGATTCATCATCTCAAACATCAAAGCCATCTCCCTCTTACTTAGATCATCAGAGGCTCATTACCTATCAGGATTAGACCATCAATGTATAACAACCAAAACCAAAACCAAAGTCATACCTTGGAACACATGATCCTGACTTCACTAGATAACAGTCAATGCAGACATATCTGGATTGGGAAGCTCTGTTCATGTAATGCTCTCTGCAAACATAATTCTTTAACAAACTAACTTGCTCAATTTTTCATAAATCAATATTGTACCATCAACTAAGTCAGCTCATCAAAGTCATCAATATCACAGTATCAATTCTTTAGTCCAGGTGACAGGTAGGACTCATATCAAGTCTTGACCTCATTTATTATTATGCCAACAAGTTTTCATCTATCATGAAATATAAATCAAGTCATTCTCATAATCATAATACAAGTCATTCTGTCACAATATAAGTCATCAAAAGTGACTATGCTCATATATCATTCTCATCAAGGCAAATCACCAGTCATGAAATGAAATCATTAGACATTAGGTCAAATCCAGATTTCCTATCGCAGAGAGATCTATAGTCAAAAAACATATCTCAATATCAATTTAGAGTTCTAAATCATTTTCAAGTATCATGTCAAAACTTCAAACACTACTTATCTATATCAGTCAGCCAAATCTCATGTGTCACAAATTTCAGTGGTTAAATCATAATGGCATATCTGCATGCTTATCTTAGTCACCTAAAAACACAAGTTCATATTGTGGCAAATATAGAAACTTTTCATGCTCACGGATCTTTTTGTCTTCATATCTATAGTACTGACATGCTTCAGGTGGACATCTGACTTCATGCACAATACTTCATTTTTATGTGATCAACAATTCAACCTAACAACTTCATAAATCAATTTATAGTGGCAGAATATGTCAGAGACACCTTGATTCAGACATTAGACAGATTTAGAAAACTTTGGATGATGGTCAATTGTAGTCAAACCCCTGGACGCCCCATTCAGGTTATCATGCAAGCATCTTTAGCTTCCTGTATACTACCTTGGTCATAACATGCATGCGTCCAAGGAAGAAATCTCCCAGTTTTGTGCTTGTGTCCAAAACAAAAACCCTAATTTTGTGCGAGCTTCAGATCCATGACTTTGCTGCAGTTCAATAATGTCACATGCACATCATATTAACATCATATAATGTCATATTACACTTCTATCACCATGATGCTTATCATTATCAACAAGATCAAGTTAGGTCATTCAATAAAAATTTATCAAAACAACGAGAGTGTCAACCCTTCATAATAGTATCATGTATAATAATCAAGGGGCTAACCTTCTATTTGAAATCCATAATGTCTTATGCATATCAAGTATCAAGAGTATCTAGAGTCAAGGTGCTAGCTTTCTTTATGGGATCAAAATATCCAACATCAAGTATATCGAAGATCAACATAGAATTCAAGAAGCTCAAATGTGTTTAATACCAAGTGCACCATCAAATCACCTTCATATGGACCATTTGAGAAGGAGATATTATCGATAGGGATTAATAGATGAAACATAATAGTGAAACAATATATCATGCATGCCTTGAAATATTGAACTACTTGTGCACCTTCTCATTAGATATAGGAAAGTTGTAACACTTTGTTATAATTTCATGTAGCACCTCTACCTTTTCCAGCTCTAGCCACCTTTCTTGCATTTCAAATGATCCTCAAGAAGGATCCACTTATCACAGCTCATCAAGGAGGTTAGAAACACCCATATATTCAAATACACATGCAGGAAGTATAGACAATAATAACAATAATCATATCCATAAGTCTAAATAAAATTAAGGACATAAGAAATACTTATCTTCAATGAGAGGTGATCCTCTTCCTCTTGAACCAACCTTCAATAGCCATCAATGTCCATTGTCCACATAACAACGTTGCCTTCAATTATCCAACCAGGATTGCTAGGAATTATCCCATCTAAGGCTTCCTTAAATATTTCACAAGTGCTCGAGCCTCTTTACATTGGCCATACTATATCTCATGTCTTTTCCATAAACCAATATTTTATCTCCAACCCTAACCTCATAGAATCCATCAAACCATAATAATCAAGTTTCCTAGGGTTTTATTCAAACCCTAGAATTATTTTAGGTCTCCACCATCCTCTTCTTGCTTCCATCAATGGTGTCATCATTGGGGTGATCTCCATGGATTTTATTTAGCCTAGCTCTGATGCCATGTTAATTTTTCGTAGAACTACATTGTTCATTGCTTTAATAATTGCATTTCTTAATTAACACATTAAGTTCACCCCATAACATTATAACATTATTCATATTTACATCATTATTCATCATCATATGAAACTATGTATAAAAACAATATCATCATCATCATCAATGTCGTGGAACATAAAGGAACTATAGAAGAAAAGCATGCACACATAGTGACACCAGGATTGGTCGGAGACAAGGGCAAAACCCTTGCAAATTCTTCTTCTTCTTAGATTGTCATAAAATGATTCAACAAAAGGGAGTACAATGATTCATATCTTCATATATGCAACAAAATAACTATAACATCCATGACATGTCCCTGAACATACTTATACTTGAAAACCATGATCCTGAGGATTGTAGTGCCTTGTCATTGACTATAGGAAATTGCTTAATGTTGTTGTCACTGAGAGGAAACTTCGGAATACCGATAATTCATATTGTAGTCCTAGATGCATGATGAGACAATGTGTGTATGTGTTTGAGACTGATCTGGACGCTCGCTGGAGAACTGAATGTGTGCATCTGGGGATCAAACTGGACTGTGAAAACCCTAGCCTCCTAGATGCCCCATTAGAAACTAAGTGCGAGCGTTTGAGACTTTTTCGTGACTTCACAAATGCTCCCTTAACCATACTATGCAAGCATCTCGAGACGAAAACCTTTAGTTACGAGCATGCACCCGAGACTCATAAACCCTAGATACATGCAAGCTTCGACCCTATAGTTTCATACCCTTTGCGCGAGCTTTCCTCTGTCATACCTATGCGAACCAAACAATAGAAGAGAGAAGAAAGTGATTGATGATTGTGTCCAAATGAGCTTGAGGTCCCTTCTATTTATAGGCTTTCATGAGGTTCCATTTGATGTTGAGGTCAACTTGTCTAATTGTATATGTGCATAGGTATGACCTAATTCGATATACATGAGTAAATAAATAAATTCAAAAACCAACTTCTGCTTTTCCAAATAAGGTGATCTTTAGGTTGATTTTGGTCCTCTTGAAAAGAGGAATCTATTGAAATTATTATCTTCATCATATGAGCTTTCCAAAGTGAAATTTGATTGCAGTTGCATAATTTTAACAATGCTTGGTCGCTAGGTCTAAATGAACAAGTCAAAATAATAATTCCATCCTTTCTAGGCACAAGTAACCACTTCTTATGTCCATATAAAGGAAACTAATTTTTGGGATATTGATGGCGGAAAAGAGGGTTTCTGTAGGATTCTTCCACACAGATGCCTAGTCTGGCCTATCCAGCACCATCGATCCACACAGCTCGGGATCCAATCATGCACACAACAAATCTATCATCAGCATTACGATCTCGGCTAGACTATTAATAAAGATTTCTTCTCATGAACCAAAGAGAAAAATCCTAGCTCTTGCATAGTATTTGTTTGGATTCTGAAAGATCTCTTCCCCTCTGAAACACACACTCTTTTACATATCTGACAAAGATCTAACATATCCACTCTCACAAAAAGTAGATCTACCCTCGCTCCAACCATATTTGGAGTTTTTCTTATGTCTCAGCTCTTACTCTAGATCGAGCCCTATCAACGTCGCCCTCATTGGATTTATCATTCGGCATAGAGTGACCGACGAAGGAAAGAGATTTGTAGAGGAGAAACTTGCCACCACTATCATAGTATCCAATGTTTTTCTTTGGGTGTCTAGTGAATTTGATCCCTAACCGACAAGACCATGCGATTGGAATTAATGAAAGCCACTCAGGATTTGGCGATAGGATTTTGTATCCACACCCCCACCATGTTGAAAACAAGCGGAAGTATAGAGTAATATCAGAAAGCATTGGGACTGCATTTTATGATGGCCTTTCTAGATTGAGCAATCAGAAACCTCCACTACCTACCTTACAGGTAGAAAACAAGAAGGTGACATAGAACACTCATGATTCGAGGATGGAAGGCTATGCCAACCTAGATCAGATGAATCAAGCAATGGATTGGGATCCATTTTGACCAGATCTATCAGATCCTGAGTACCTTATAGCATATTGACCTCTGTCAAGGATAGATCCACTCACCACAGTGGCAGATCTGATATAAATTTTTATCCAAACATTGCAAGGAAGGATTTTCTGCAAGAGGATCTGGAAGGGGAGGCGGATAAAAGAATTAAAGTGTGCATTGGGTTGTGTTATATTCTTTCCACAACTAGCCCACATAGTTAACCAGGGGGTTAGAGGGGGGGCAGAGCCCCCCTTCGTTGCAACGATTGTGTAGCCGGGGTGGGGGGGGGGGTCACAGGGGGTTTGAGGTGTACCCATAACCCCACTTTATGGGGTCCGTGACAACGCCCTAGAAAATTTTGGTTTTGGACTCTATGTTAGGTTGGGCAGACCCACCTATGGTTTTGTGCATGACTTTCACACATGTTTTTTTGGACGCGATGGTTTTTGGTCCATGGTATTGGACACAATGGTTTTTCAGTCCATGGTATTGGATGCTTCGGCATGTATAAATATGTAATATAGCATTGAAAGGAATATAATGAAAAATCAAGCTGGTAGTCGTGGTTTTGGGATCCAGGGGAAAATTTCTATGTATATGTGTTTTTATGTGTTATGCTCTCGCATTGTTTATTTTTCGTGTTTTAGAATTCGTATGCAGGTAATTTCTGTACGAGGTTAAAACCTACATTTGGTATCAGAGTTGTTTTGGCTTCAAGGGGACACCTTTGTTGCTGAGGGGTTTTGCTCGGGCCTGTGGTAGACCCTGTTCAGTGGGAGATCTGCGAGATCGATTCTGGTGGTAAAAGAAGATGACAAGTAGTGGAAAGATAGAGATTGAGAAATTTAATGGTCAGAGTTTTGAGTTGCGGAAACTCAAGATGGAGGATCTGTTGGCAGATAAATATCAGTGGATCACAGTATATCCGAGTACTAAATCAACGGGAGTGTTCAATGAAGAATGGAAGAAGTTGGATAGGAGGGAAAAAAGCACAATATGATTGTGTGTCTCAGATTCAGTATTGCTGAATGTATCAGGGGAAGCTATGGCGAAGGCTTTGTGGGAAAAGTTAGGGACTTTGTACCAATCTAAGTCTATGGTGAATAAATTGTTCTTGCGAAAAAATCTGTATAATTCGAGGATGAAAGATGGAGACTCGATGACAGAGCATCTGAATGCATTTAATACTATGGTAAGTTAGTTAGCATCTGTTGATATTAAAATTTCAGATGAAGATAAGTGCATCATTTTGCTGTGTTCTCTACCAGATTCGTGGGATAGTCTGGTTATTGCAATAGGTAGCAATGCAACTACCTTGCAGTTTGATGAAATAGTCTCAGCCTTGTTGACGGAGGAGATGAGACGGAAAAATATGGAGAGCCAGAATTGTGATGCCTTGTCTGTATGAGGACAGTCCGAGAAAAGAAACAAAAATAAGTCATCGAGTGGGACATCTAAATCTAGAGGGAGCTCTAAATATCCAGGAAAACCTGTAAAGGTGGTGTGCTGGAAATGCGGAAAGGAAGGGCACTTCAAAAGGGACTGTAAATCTAAAGCTCCTGATAAAGGAAAGGGATCTGATGATGCTCCTTCTGTAGAGGCAAAAACCACCTCAGATGATGGTGGGGATGTGTACTTGGCTTCTTCAAGTACACATGTAGAGCATGAGGCATGATTGATTGACTCAGGTGCATCCTTTCACTTCACTCCCCACAGAGAGTGGTTTTGCGAGTATGAGAAGTACGATGGTGGTGATGTCTTCTTGGGCGATGATAGGAAGGCTAGAATTGTTGGTCGCGGAAAAGTGAAGTTGAAGTTGCAAGGTGGAAGGGTTAGAACACTTCCGAGTGTTCTACATATTCCTGCATTGGCTAGAAATCTGATTTTTGTAAGCAAGCTGGATGATGCAGGTGTAAAAACAGTGTTCGAGAAGGATACCTGCAAAATGGTTTGGGGAGCACTGGTATTGATGCGGGGAGTTCGAATTGGAACTTTGTACAAGCTGCAAGGTAGCACTATTATTGATGGGTGCAACAGTTTTTTGGTTCCTGAAAGTGGAGCAGAAGATCTAGTGGTCTCTGGAGAGAAGACCATGCTGTGGCATCAAAGGCTTGGACATATTGGAGAGAAGGGCCTTCGAATACTTCATGGTAAAGGTATGGTAGAAGGTATGAGTAATAGCTCTCTGGATTTTGATTTCTGTGAAAATTGTGTATATGGGAAGCAGAATCGGGTGAGTTTCCCCTCTGGTAGTAAGAGGGCGAAACAGATATTAGAACTTGTGCACAGTGATGTGTTTGGACCTGTGAAGGTTCCATCACTGGGTAAGTCTGTGTACTATGTATCATTTATAGATGACTTCTCAAGGAATACATGGATATATTTCATTAAGAAGAAATCTGAAGCCTTTGACAGGTTTAAAGAATTTAAGGCTCTCGTGGAAAATTAGACAGAGAAGAAGATAAAGGTGCTGAGGACAGATAATGGTGGAGAGTTTTGCAGCAAGGAATTTGAAGAATTCTGTAAAAAGTGTGGTATAGCACGACAGAATACTACTCCATATACACCTCAGCAAAATGGAGTTGAATAAATAATGAATAAGACGTTGATGGAAAGGGCAAGAAGCATACTCGGTGGTGCCGGGTTAGGATAGGAATTCTGGGCAGAGACGGTGGATACTGCATGTTACCTGGTCAACAGGTCACCTTCATCAGCATTGGAGGATAAGACTCCACAAGAGGTATGGACTGGTAAGAAACCCTCTCTTTCACATCTGAGGGTATTTGGATGTGATGCATATGTACATGTTCCAAAGGAGAAAAGAACCAAGTTGGATAGTAAATCTGAAAAGTGCATCTTTATTGGGTATAAGGATGGTTTAAAGAGTTATAAGCTTTGGAACCCAGTCACACGGAAGGTTGTGTACAACCGAGATGTGGTGTTTAGAGAGGTAAAATATGTTATTAAACATGAAGTCCAACCAAAGGAACCCGAGAAGATAGAGTTTGAGCTAAAGGAGGAAGAATCAGACTCTACAGTAGAGGAGGAATTAGAAGATGAAGAGCCACAAACTCTGGGTGTAAGAAGATCAGTTCGATAAATAAGGCAGCCAAAAAGGTATAGTCCATCTGCTTTCTATTCAAATTTTGCTTTATTTATTACTGATGATGATCCGAGAATTGTGAAGGAAGCAGTAGATTCAGAGGATGGAAAACCCTGGAAAGAGGCTATGGTTGATGAAATGGAATCTTTGCACAAAAATGAGGCTTGGGATTTGGTGGAGTTGCCGGCTAGAAGGAAACCCATTGGCAGCAAAGGGTGTTAAAGAAGAAGACAAATGCAGAAGGAAAGGTGGAGAAATACAAAGCTCGGTTGGTAGCAAAAGGTTATTCCTAGGTGTTGGGAATTGATTTTGGTGATATTTTTTCTCCTGTTGCCAAGGTAACTTCTATTAGATTACTTTTATCTGTTGCTGCTTCTTTTGATTTTGAGGTAGAACAGATGGATGTGAAGACAACATTTCTTCACGGGGATCTGGAAGAGGAAATATACATGAAGGAACCTGAAGGCTTTGCGGTGAAGGGTAAGAAAGAACTTGTATGCAAGTTAAAGAAGTCTCTATATGGGTTAAAATAGTCACCAAGGATGTGGTATCAGAAATTTGATACATTTATATGGGGACTTGGCTTCACTAGAAGAAAAGCAGATCACTGTGTGTATTTTAAATTAATTGGTGACCGTGTTATTTATTTGGTCTTGTATGTGGATGATATGTTGCTGGTTGGAAATGACAAAGAAATTATCCAGGATTTGAAGACCTAATTATCCTCCAAATTTGACATGAAAGATCTTGGTGCTGCAAACTATATTTTGGGCATGGAAATTAAAAGAGATCGGGCAAAGAGGAAGCTCTGCTTAAACCAGAGGAAGTATGTTGAGACAATACTGCAGAGGTTTAATATGCAGGATAGTAAACTGGTGAAGGTTCCTATTCCTGTAGGTGTGAGGTTATCTGTTGAAACATGTCCCAAGACACAAGAAGAGGAAGAGGACATGTCCCATGTTCCATATGCAAGTGCAGTCGATAGCCTGATGTATGCAATGGTCTGTACTAGACCAGACATTGCACATGCAGTGGGAGTATTGAACAGGTTTATGTCAAAACCAGGGAAGGAGCACAGGACAACAGTGAAGCGAGTTTTCAGGTATTTGCATGGCACTAGTGATTATGGTTTCTGCTACCAAGGAAGTTCAAGATTGCACAAAATGTTGGATATTCATGGCTTTGTTGATGCAGACTGCGCTGGAGATCTGGATCAGAGAAGATCGACAAGTGGGTATGTGTTTAACCTATTTGGAGGTGCATTCAGTTGGATGAGTAAGAAACAATCTATAGTGGCACTATCAATTACAGAGGCAAAATACATGGCAGCCACTCATGCAGGCAAGGAAGCAATTTGGTTGCAGAGATTGTGTTCAAGTATGGGGTTCGTACAGGGAGCTATAAGGATAGACTGTGACAGCCAAATTGCAATGTTCTTGGCAAAGAACCCCACATATCATTCAAAGACAAAGCATATTGATGTTCAGTATCACTTTGTGAGGGATATGATAGAAGACAAAATGGTGTTGCTGGTAAAGGTGGACACTTTAAAGAATACTGCAGATGCATTGACTAAATCTGTGAGTTCTAAGAAGTTCTCTTGGTGTAGAGAGACAATGGGCATTTTAGGGCTGGAAAAAAGACTAAGCTCTCTTGTGGCCCCCAGTGTAAAGTAAACAAAAAGTGGTAGAATGTTGGGTTGTGTTATATTCTTTCCATGACTAGCCCACGTAGTTAATCGGGGGGGGTTAGAGGGGAGGCGGAGCCCCCTTTGTTGCACCGATTGTGTAGGCAGGGGGGGAAGGGGGGTTTTAGGTGTACCCGTAACCCCACTTTATGGGGTCTGGGGCAGCGCCCCAAAAAATTTTGGTTTTGGACCCTATGTTAAGTTGGGCAGACCAACCTATGGTTTTGTGCATGATTTTCACACATGTTTTTTTGGACGCGATGGTTTTCGATCCATGTTATTGGATGCTTCAACATGTATAAATATGTAATATAACATTGAAAGGAATATAATGAAAAATCAAGCTGGTAGTCTCGGTTTTGGGATCCAGGGGAAAATCTATGTGTATGTGTTTTATGTGTTATGCTCTCCCATTGTTTATTTTCTGTGTTTTAGAATTCGTATGCAGGTAATTTCTGTACGGGGTTAAAACCTACAGTGTGAAACCCAAAATCATCTAGGCTTATTAGTAAATATGAAAAGTTTGATTTATTTAGGAAAAATATTGCAAGATAATCACACACTACAGGACTACGAAATTGTTTTAGACTAGACCATCATCCTCAATCTGCGACTGCGTGGTGGATGTTCCAGAACCAACTCAAAGGGCACACTATCTTTTAAAGATGAGGTCAAAGGGAAGGATGAAGCCCAAACCAAACCAACACCACTTCTAGACCTACCTGGACCCTATATCGTGGAGAAAAAATCCCAGATACCAGCCTTTATAGTCTCTTTGCCTGAGGTAAATGAAATTTATGAAATCTTTTATACTAAAGCCGTAATATGTAGATTTAATGGTTTTTGGCCTAAATCAAACGCTTTACACAAATGTATTTTCTCTACATGGAGAATGAATTGTGATATTCATCTATTTTCCATGGGGTATTTTATTGTCAAATTCGACATAGTCAAGGATAAGGAATATGCCCTGAATGAGGGACCATGGTTTTGGAGCAATGCAAGACTTTTCATGATCCCTTGGTTCCTAGGTTTTGATGCCACCACCATGGTGGTTTCTAAAATTCCTCTATGGGTCAGGATACATAATCTCCCACTACACTTCTGGCATCACAAAGTATTAGAAGGAATAGGGAATTTGATGGGAAAAATTTCTCAATATTGATGCAGATAGAGTTTCAAGAGGCATATTTACCTTTGCCAGAATATGCGTCGAAGTAGATCTTAGTCAAGGTTTACCTGACTACACAATACTAGTCCATAACAATACACAATGGACTCAACCACTAGATTATGAAAACATGGCATTCCATTGTCGTAGCTGTCAACAAACATGCCACCTTCATAATTCATGCTCACAAGCTAAAAAAGACCCCAAAAAAAAAGAAGAAATCCCAAAAGCCAAAAGGTTGGCAATGCACTGAGCCTAGAGAAGAAGCAACAAAAGAATAAGAGACAATAGAAAAAACTACAGACAATAATGTACAGATAGTACAAAAAAACCACAGAAGGACAAGATAGAGCATAGCTCCACATTAACACAGAGGCCAACAACTCTTCGCATCTACATGAGAAACACACATCAGGGAAGGAAGTAACTGGAAGTAAATGAATTCATGGATCAAAGGGATCTGATTCTGATAAAGAATATCCAACTAATACCAATGAGAATAAAATGTCTATTAGAACATACACTCCTAATTCTAGTTGTTGGCGAAAAGTGAGAAAGAAAGGTAAGAAATAATAGATTAGTCTTTTATGGATCCTGAGAAATTAGGACTTTCTATTATTTCATATGCTCATTAGCATCTACAACATGTATTTTTCTCATTATGAATAAAACTATGATTTTTCCTTGGGGAAAAAAGGTAACTGCATCTTACAAAATATACTACTCCTATATGTCAAATATAGAGCTAAGTCTCACCTTACATCATGGAGTGAAAAAAATAGTCAAAGGCACTTGCATATTTGACTACTTGATTTCTGAGACTTATTTGAGTGAACCAATTGAGAAATTTCTTCGAACTTCAAGGGCTTCTCAATCTTGTTTATTTGACCAGTGTGTTCAATTGTTTGGTGAGAGGAGGTATCTTTCTGTTCCCCAATATTTTTTGTGCCCCATTCACATAATACATATATGAAGATGCTTACAAGATGCCTATGAAATGTAGTTGTATATGTGGAGACAAAAGTGTGTGCCAATGATGAAGTTTCAACAATTACTAATAACCTTTGTAGAACAACACCATATTTGGCTGAAAAAATGATTTATAATAGCATTTGCGAGATCAAAATTTAAACCATTTTCATTTTTAGCTAAATTAGTTATAGTGTGATCTCCATGCCTACTCCTTAGAGCAACTCTTTCCTTAAAATGTTGTTTTCCTGCCTTTATAAATGAAGCAACCCTAGACCATTAGAATTCCTTCCTTGCATTGAATACTAGTGAGTGAAGTATCTTCCTCATAGGAGTTGAAATATCAATAGGGAGTTACGCATAACATAATGACAAGCTGCTTGAAATGTTTTGAGATTGGGATCTATTGTTAGTGCCAAACCGCATCCTAATAAAGAATGTGTTGTGTGGCACATCATGTCTTCTAAGAGCCTTGGACCATATAATTCCATGGTTGAAGCCATATCTAATATATTAGAATGAAGAGAAACTAGGAACGATGAGGTGAATTTGATAACCATAGTATACAAAGTTTACCTGAAGATCTTCGACACTTTCAACATTTATATCCAATGAAGTGTTCTTCAGAATGGAAATAACATCGCCCCACCTACAAACTTTGAGCTCAAATTAAGATGGGGCTTTGATTTCCTGAGTTTTTTGGAAGAAGAAGAAATGTATCCCACTCTGTACTCTAAACATGTTGTAGATGTTTGAAAATCAAAGAGAACGGGACCAATCCCTGGGATGGATGTGTTTGTAAAACTTGAAGAAAAAGTGCCATGCTCAACTTTCATAAAAAAAATGCAGTTATACCAATATACCCCTACTTCCATCATCAACTGGTATCGATTTTACTTCCCCATGAAAACACTACATTCACACTGTATTTGCATTCCCAGAAAAACAATTTCAACGTATAACCAGTTTATATTTAATACATGATCGAGGTTTTTCTTTTGTTGGCTGCTCAATTGTAGCTTTTGTAATAAACAGATTCATATTGTGGTGTCCTTCCGTATCTGTACTTTTGTTGAAACTGTAGGTGCAATTACGGAGGGGTTGCACATGGTAAGTGGTTTTTCCATAAGGGGGTGCACGATTCCCTGAGTATTTCCATGTGTAAAATATGGTTTCAGAAAACAGGAAATTACAGACACCTCCTGTCACGCCCCCAAGCCTACGGTAGTCTTTCAACCGTGCCGGCGAGGTGCGGCACCACCGAACGCTTTCTTTTTAACAATACTAACGTTTATGGGCTACGCCTATTCCAACATAAACTTAACTTGTCTTCTTATAACCGAATAAAATGTTACCCTTTATACTTCAACAAAGAACATTCTCATTCATTAATCATCAACAATAAACCGAGAACAATACACAAGTATAAAGGGAGGGGCAACTCCCCGAACAGTCTGCCCAACAATAATATTATGTCAAGAATATCAGATTTTACAACAAGTGTGTCTTGGCTGAACCAAGTCTCACACTTAACCAATTTTTACAAAGATAGGCCACCTGCCTTTTACAATAGTCTTGTGCACCTCTTGCACAAAGAATGGTGCTCACCTGAGCCACCTAAAATCTCTGCCAAGTCCTACACCAAAACCCGTACCTTAGAATCCACTCGGGCACACCTTGCCCTATCTTCGATTCACCCAAGGCTAAACTCACAACCAAGCCTTCATACCTTAACCTGCAAACTACTTCCTCCACGCACCTAGGTTAGACTACGCATGAGGTATGCGTATCTACCTCTAAACCTGCGCAAGTGTTTACCCCTTAAGCGTATGAAAGAGATGAGCGAAGATTGCTTGATGTAAATGGCCTCCTCACGTGCCATATATATACACATGCCATCACGTTACATAACCATGGGCCGACATGTTTAAATAACATTATGAAGCCCACGTCATATCTTTTATGTTTAATTATTATATAACCCTTCGTATTACATAGTTTTAATCTTTTATGTATGTGCTCCATTATATGTATGTTTTATTATTCCACGCTTCCATATTACATATAATATGCGCGCCCACATAATACTTAGTCGTATTATGATTTTACATTATTGTCGCATTGTATCGTTTATCGTCACATATGACTCCACGGTATCGTCGTAATTAACTGGCAGAAACGTCGCACTGTCATGTGCACTCACCCGCCGTGCGCCCGTGTCCGCCCGTGTGCCCGTGCACGATCGCCCACCGTCGCCTTGCTGCACGAAGGCCTTACACCTCCCCTCCTTGTCGAGCAATTTTCATACTCATCCGTAAAAAAATATCCCATATATTAAAATTCTGGGAAATGTCACATAACCTTACTCCAATAATACACACTAAACAAAATATATATAAATATAAAATCAAAGTTAATTACCAATAACATTTAACCAATATATATAAAAGTAACATGCTTATGTTTCGATTAGTCATCCACCGAGGAACATGCTTAATAACATTCAACGATAAAAATCATTACAAAGTTATATGTCACATCTGCGATTAATGTGCTTGATTAATATGCCTATAATGTGATTAGTCATCCACCCGAGGAACATGCTTATATTATGATCTTTGGGCAACAAAGCCGAAACACGTGATAAGACTACATTATAATAACTTGCCACATTAGTTGAATCTAGATTTCCTTTTAGAGTATATATTTTATTTCTAACCACTAAACGATCTTTGGTCAATCAAGGTATAATATATTAATTTAATATTTATTTGCAATGGGATATTATTACTAGTTGAATGGAAGAATTATCTATGTACAGTGCCATACTATTACAAGTTTGGATTCTCCTCGACATAATTTAATATTCCTCCATAAATGACTTTCATCTTTACATTTTTCTGTTTAAACTTGAAATCTAATGAAAACTAAACTTCATTCAAACTTAATGATTTAAACATTATGGATAAATTATATTATTATTATTATTTTAAAACAAGTTTAGATTCCCTTGACATAATTTAATATTCCTCCATAAATGATTTTCATCTTTACACTTTCCTCATGAAGTTTGAACTTGAAATCTAATGAAAACTAAACCTCATTCAAACTAAGTGATTTAAACATTATGGATAAATTATATTATTATTATTATTTTAAATGTATGATTTTATTTTTTTCCCTCGTATAACAAACATAACTTTATTTCGAAAAAGAAACAAAATTACATTTTGCATATGCTTAGAAAACATTCAGAAAAATTACAAGTGGCATACTATTATAAGTTTGGATTCCCCTTTAGATAATTTAATTCCTCCAGAAGTGACTTCCATCCTCACACATTTCTCATGAAGTTTGAACTTGAAACCTAATGAGAACTAGACCCCACTAAAACTAAGTGATTTAAACATTATGGATAAATTATATTATTATTATTATTATTTTAAATGTATGATTTTATTTGTTTTTCCTCATAAAAGAAACGTAACTTTATTTCAAAAAAGAAAGAAAATTACATTTTACATATGCTTATAAAACATTCAGAAAAATCGATCCAAATGGTTTTTAAAAGAAGAAACTAAAAATACAATGGGGGAGATAATGTAAAAATCACTTATCTTGCCCTTCTTTCCTTTCTTTTCTAGACGCACTGACATTCCTAGATTTAAGGTCCACTATTACCAGGGCCATATCATTCACGAAAGTCTCTAGAGGATGATCTTTATCGAAATCTGAGCTTTCTAAGACATGGACACACTTTGTTCCCATCGATCCACCCTCCTTCTATATCTTTGTTATTTGATGATCTGATTCTTGGGGTGCTACTGGATCTATCTTACTTTGATTTAAGTTAGCATTGGAATTCTTTTCATGATTTCCGCTCTCTTATTTGGTTGAATTCTCCTTTGTTTCCTCATATTCTTCTTCTTCTTCCTCCGAGAGGTGTGGATATGTAAACTACCATTCTTTTGGCTTCCGCGCCTTTTTATTTTTTGTGTTCTTTTTTTCTCATGGGCATGTGTTATGCAAATGTCCTGTTTGGAAACAATTTTGACATCTAAATTGCATGTTCTTGTATTGATCCAGGTGGATATTGGTGGTCACCCACCTATCCCACCTAGACCTCCAAATAGTTTCATTTGTTTCCTTGTTTATTTCAGCATTTACTATTTTTAGCAGCGTTTCAAGTCCTGAACTTTCAGAGCAGTTTTGACCCCCTAAATGACGTTTTTTTGAGGTCCATTGCAGACCCAATGCCAAAGGTAGGGGCTTATGGCAAATCTTGTAGTACTCAGAGAGACCTTTCCAACAAGGTATCGTACTCACCAAACATAGATAATATGTCCAAGTTATGACCCTGGGTAGTTGGCTGGCCAACTAACTTCAATGGGGACCACAAACTCTTGGTGTTACATCTCCTGGGGTTAGGGTTTTTGTTGTTTAGGGTTTTATCGTATTTTTCAATAATAAATAGGCCCTTGAGCCTCATTGTAACACAGTTTAGAGACATGTAGCCACCACATCTCTTCTCAGAGATAAGTTACCATCGCCCGAGCTAGTCTTATTTCCATTGTGTTTGTAAGCATATTTCAGTATTTGATATTAATGAAATGAAGTGTTATATCTGTTGCATATTTATATTTATGGTTATATCTGTAATTTGTTGTGTTCCTGTTTAAATTCGGATTATGTATTCTAAAGCTTGAGACCAGTAAAAATGTTTGTGCTTCAATATAATATGAGGAAGGTTTGGAAGTCGCACTCATACCGACATTTTTTAGACCACCATATTTGTTGCATCAAATTTTGGAAACCATGAGTAATAAAGAGTCTGACAATACCCCAAAATCAAAGCCCCTCATTCAAGATATACTCTAGATCTTTCTGTGTTTCAAATTGAACTATGAAAAAACCTTTGGAACACAAATATATGTCATCGTTGGACATCTAGGAGGAAAACACCCACTGGTATAATGTTTTTGCTTTTGGCCAGAAACCATTAGACCTACAAATAACTGCCTTAGATTGAAGGACTGTGAAGAGAGAGTTTACCTCTGGAAGCTTGACTTCCATAGTTGGTGGATGCTTAATTTTCTCTACAATGTAGGACCTTGGATTGTTTTGAATATGCTATGTTTGGGCAGGCGACTTCCCTTTCACTGCATATTTTGAAAGAGATAGATGTCCCATTTGATATCTTGAGTCTATGATTTTATAATAGTATAATTTATAATATTTTGAATATATAATTAAAATAATATTTATTATATTATTGTTATAAATTATAAATTAATTAATTAAAATTATAAATAAATAGTAGATTGAATATTTTAATTTTAATTTTTATTAATATTGATATATTTAATATATTTTAGTTTTTTTTAATTATGGTAATGATGCTTATTGTTTTTTAATATCTTTTTTTCTGTAAGCTGAGGTAAAATTCTATTACTAAAATAAAAACTATGTACATATACAGGGTGCCACCCGCCCAACAGGGAAACCGGGTGGCCTTCGAAAGTATATAACCGCCATCCAAAAGAAGTATAAGTTCAGTTTGTCAAACCATACCAAAAAAACCCGCTATTCTACCTAAAAACATACTATTAAGAGCTGGAAATATAACCATACTGTTCAACAATGTAAACAAAACATCTACTATCTGAAAATGGCAAAAATTTCATGCAAAAAACCTCTTGTCAGCAGCTGTCGTGTCTACTACTTCATGGCATCACTCTTGACTGCATTTTCTGTCTTAACCGCTATTCCACTCTCTTTGAACAACTGGATCAGCTGATCCATCCTCCTATCCTGCATGAGAAGAGTCATTTGTATATTGTTTTTTAATATCAATTATGTTATTGGACAAATCAAATGAATTGGATTTAGAGATGGAGTATTTGTAGCAAAATGTTTTTATTTTTTTTATTTTTTTAATCTAATCAGATTCAATAGAAATTGCAAGAATGATTATAGTTCAACTATGATTTAATTTTATTGAAATATCTTGGTTTTAACTTTTTGGATGTATTAAATTGGGTTACATATATTTCTTTTTTGTTTACTAGTTTGTCTATGATTTGTAAGACTAGCTCGTGGACTAAGAAATCATAATCTAGGGGTATTTAGGTTGTCAAAATTACATAGAGATTAGACCCAACTTAGGTCACACTAATTGTTAATATGGATGGATTATTTATGATGTCTTCTTCCAATTGCCAAAAGTTTCGAACATTAGCCACCTTACAGAATGAAACCTGTGAAATCCAATCACACTTGTGGGGTTTGACTAGGTTAGGTGTAACTAGTAAATAAGTGTATATAATGATGAAATTCAAGCCATGTGAAATTGAATAAAATGAACCTATGTGTATATTATATAAAGGCGTTGTCTCCCAACGCCACAAATTCACCTAGAGGGCATATTTCTTGCTAGAATCCGGTAAAAAAAAAATCAAAAAATCATAATTCTAGAGTGTTTGAATTGTTTTTTTTTTTTATGGTGAAAATGGATTCAACACCATCAAGAACCCTTGGGGCACCCAAAATCCTAAATTTTGACAGTTGTAACCCATATTTTCGAAAATTTCTGCTGAATTTTGTCATAATCTTGCCGAAATTTCCATTTTTTTCCAGGCTAATTCGTGGCTTATTTAGACTATGAATTATATAAATATGTTGTATGTATTCCTAGTGCAAAGCTCAAGGTGGAGGTCCAATTAGCAAATGGCTAGAACATAATTGCATTAAATATGTTTTCTTTATGTATCATGTGGTAGATATTCTATGGTATACTTAAGGTTTTTAAACATTATTTTGAAAACTAATATAAATCTTGAAAATATTCAATGAAAAGCACAATAAGGGTAATGGTTATTATAGTGAGGAAGATGAAAATAAGTATAACATAGCGGGTGGAAATAATCCTATGTTGTTTAAGAACTCCTACATTTTTATCATGTGCTTTATTCAAATCTCATCCATCATTGTTGATTTAGAAGTCAATTGTCAAAAATATGTGGTGGTTGGTGAGAAGTCTACTTCAGTTATGAAAGTATGGAGGTTGGGTACAATAATCATGGGGAAGTGTAAAATACCCCATCCTCATTGAAATTTGAACATCCTCCATATCACCCATGCTCTTCTCATTGTCATTCAATTTTATGCAATCACACACCATTCTCATGATCAAACACTATTGAAGTGCTAAAAATTACATGTTTTTTACTAAGATAAAAACCTAAAACTTATCAAAATAGCTACGTGAGAGAAACTTATGCACATTGGAAAATTGATGGATGATTGTAGGTGAGCATAGAGGCGGTTTAGGAAACCTCCATTTTCTTTGTTAATTTTTTCTCATTATATATATGATTAGATCTAAGGTATATTTCTACTAGGGTATTCCAAAAGGTAAACAATAAGGCGGGTTCTTGTTTCCTACATTCAAAGCACTAGAAGGGAGAATGCTTTGGAGGCTTTATTGAGTAGAGAAGGCAAATGTCTTCCTAGTATTGTATGGGTAGTGATAGAGAAATCCATGAGTTATTGATGGTTGATGATCTCCTAGAATATTTAGTTGTGAACATATTGGTTGAGCATAAGAACAATTGGTGGGTGAGTGACATTTAAGTCTATAGCCAATTTCCTTCACCTTGGTGGTCTCATAACCTGATTTAGAGGTGACATTTACAATGGATGCCTATGATTAGGTGGAAAATTACTCATATGTAATTAGTTTCTTGGACCATCATGGTTAAAAAATAAATTTTCAATGTTCGCACTTAAATTTCTATGTATAACTTTGCAAATTAGGCTTATAGTATATTTATGAATGGAATTATTTGTTTAAATTAAATTATGCATTTTTTTTTGTAAGCTTGGTAGGACTCTTTGATTTTCGAGTTTACATGTCCATTCTTCACCCCGCTACAGGGGGAGGGTAGCACAAGATTCGAACCCAAGGTCTCTGGTTTGGTGAGACTTCATTCCACGCCCATCGCCACTTGAGTTACCCCAAGAAAACATAAATTATGCATAGTTATTTCTATTGCAATGTTCAATTACATGCATGTGCGAATTTAAATGACTTTAAAGTTTAATGGGCACAAATTTATATTGAGATTTTCAAACTAGGTAACGTCCCTACCCAATGGATTTGATAATCCTTGGCAAGGGATGTAACGAAAACCTTAATTTCTTATATCACTAAATTTTAATAGTTGAAAAACAATTCGATACACAATTTCATGAAAAATAAAGTTATACCTTTTATAATTAAAAATAGAATAAGCTAAAATAAAATGATATTTATACTTAATTTTTTTTATTATAAAATTTGTAATTTTTACTTTTAAAATGTCTAAAAAGATAATATGTACAATTTCAATAAAGAAATATTTATCTTTTAGAAATAATTCTAAAATGTATATAAATTAGGCATATTTGACCTAATAATTAATTTAAATTTTCAATAATGCAACTAGTGATAAGATATCGTTCTCCTCTTTCTTCTTATGTGATGTACTTCGTTAATTATGAGTATCAGTTTAGGATGAAACATAAATAATAATACACTTTATTTTCAAAATAAACTTCAAAATGTGTACGTGTGTGTGTGCGTGTGTGCATGCGTGCGCAAAGAATATATTGGTTTAACCATTAATTGAGAACAAACCACTTTTTCGATAAGGAGGATAGACAAGTTTAAACTTTTCAATTTAATTAAAAAAACTTTTCAACCAATATCACATCTCCACACATTAACCATTAAAAAAAAAAAAAAACCAACAACAACAACAACATAATATTAAAACAATAAAATTTAATTTACTTTTATATACACAAATATCAACATTGTTTTCACATTGAATTAAATGCACTTGTCATTTATGCTTTAAGGACTGTTACACCAAGCGAATACATATTATGAAATGGATTATATTCATTTAACGTTATTATTTAATGGGATCCCAGTTGTACGCACGAAATATCTTTATGGTGATTACCGAGTTGTTAAACCTAGTTCTAATTCAGTGAACTTGACCTACCGAGCGATGGCAAGAGCAGGATTCTGGAGTCTTATGTCCACTCTCCAGCTGTCGGCTTCTCCTCGGGAATATCTCTTCATCGTCAGTCCTTTGTGCAGTGAGTTCATCCAACAGTATAAAGGAAACCATTATCTCCATTGTCAGCTAGACTGTGATGTATTTTCGGTGTTAAGTTTTCCGTCGATAGAGCATTCTGGTTTTCGACTCCAAGCTTTAGATTTCACCCAGGTTCAATTCTACCACTCTACAATGTTTGAAATTGTTCCTCCTACACTATTATGGTCTCGCTATGATGATATCCTTGACTCTTAGGTTTGCGGCAAGTCACATTGGTGCTTCATCGCTTCGAAGGAGATGCTTTGTGCTGCAAACCTGGCTAGGTACAGGTTTGGAGTTGAGTCTGAATATTGTTTTAGCTGCATTTCTTTTCTTTCACTGTGTATAATTAATTCTTATTTCTTGCCTTGCTAGGTTTTGCCGGAGGTTTTCTTTATGCTCGAGAATGGTGGAACGAAGCCTACCTCCTAGAATCCTGCCAAGTGTTGCAGACTTATTCTTCCTTCGACCTCTGGGTATGTGAAAACTTATTCTGGGTTTTTTCTTGGACTGAAGGCTTCGGCTCTTGTGGAAGTGGTTTAACAAACTGTGTCGCTATATGTCTCTTAATTGTTCTAATATTTTTCATAAGATTTTATATTTTTATTCATGACTCTGTGTAATGAGACCCCTGTGGCTATATTCTATGAGTTCAGGTCATAGAACCGTCAGTCTGATTATCATAAGTTCTGGGTTTTTTACTAGACCTGCTTCTTTGAATCAAACCCTAACTGAACTTATTTTGATTGTACTTATGTTATCTGGAAATTCCTTAAAGAATTTCATCATGAAGAAATCTTGTGCTTTATTTATATATATGTTAGCTACTTGGTTGGTAAAAATGGAAAGGGTCGGTTTATACCCTTGCTCAGTCTCCATTTTTACCATAGAGATTTATCCAACCAAGCATTATGTTTGCTTTAGGTCTGTTTTTATGTTCTACTCTTTACCGTTTAATTCTTTATTTCTAAAATGATGTGGGTTTTTTATTCGTGTTCCGTTGTGGCTATACAATATATGCATAAATCTTTAATACTTATTTTGCGACTTAATCTAGAAATATTATTCATGTGAAATGCCCCTTACTTCTTTGAGGTTTCAGTTCTGGTTTGAATTTTCCTAATTTGTTATTGCATCGTTTGTTAGTTCTGGTTTTCCTTCTTTTTCTTAGGACAAATTCCCTTTTTCTCAAATTAAATAAGAAAATAAGGTTTAGCCCCAGAACTTATTTTCTTGTACATTACTAGTATTTCCTTGGCATCAAAGGTTTAAATCGTTGAAGAATTCTACCTTTGTTACACTGTAATGTTTGTCTGTTTTGTAGTAATATATTTCTTTTACTAGAACTGTAAATTCCTCTGTTCTTAGTGGGTTTCTAAATAATTATGGAAATTTTTGTTCTCAGATCTTACATTACCCTTAAGGGTATTTGCATGGTAAACCCTAAAAGAATAATCCTTCTAAAAGAACTCTGCTAATCTAATCAATAGATTCATTGAGTTTTCTTTAAGGCTTACTAGTCACTGTAGATTACTAGAATACAATTTATAAACTTCTATTAGTGGCCATTATGCCTTAATTGAACTAGTATATATATATTCTTCTCCAAACAGTATACATATATCTACTTTTACAGTGTAATTTACCTACAAAAAGTTATAAATACTTATCTGATTATGGTAATAACTATTGTAAATTGTTTGAATCAAGATCGACTAAAAGCGCCGATTTTCCTCCCAACCATGAGACTTGCTTTCAAGCCAAAGTCTCCCCCAAGCTATCACCCACATGTAGGGTGTTTCCTGGAAGACTAACAGTCTTAACATATCGCAGTTATCTGGTCTTAACCAAACTTAGCTCTTGGATCCATTTGACATATCAGCACAAAAATCTCTCTTTTTCCTCTCCTCTCTTCATCTCAGGTAGAAATACCCTCTTGATCTCTTTCCTTGAAAATAAATCTACAAGGAAGTAGTTAGGGATAGGTAACTGCCTATGCTAACTACCTGACATGTGAGAGTTACATGTTTTTCATTATCAAGACATTTCCCTCATGCACAATTTAATCAAAGCAATAAATATATAAACTCAAATAGTAATATCTAGTTTGTTTACTACAGTAATTAAATATTTACAATTACCGAGTAAATTACATCTTCCCCCTCTAATATTAAACATCATCCCAATGTTTTTCTACTGCAAATAGATTTTGACAAGTCTCCCTCATAACCTGTTTGTCCTCACAAGTGGCCTCCTCTGGCCCAAAGTGTTGTCATTGCCCTTTAACTTGGGTGATAACTCGTCTCCGCAGCATTACTTCTGTCTAATCAAGTATAACATGGGGTTCAACTAAGAACTCATCTTTCGGTTCGACCTACACATAGTAAAAGAAATTTAGTCATCTTTTTCCTTTGGCATCATATCTTGGTAATTATTCATATCACACTGTATCCTTATAAAAGATCTAATTACCTGTATATTCTGCCAATTTATTATATGGTTGGGATCATATATATATTTTTTAATACAGAAACATGAAAAACGTTATGCACACATATGTGGCTGGAAAAAGCAAGCTGGTAGGCCACAGGTCCAATTCGGGCCAGGATTTGGAAGGAACTGCAAAATCGGGGTGCTAATTTGGCACAACCACCCCAATGCATAGTACTCTTTTTGGCTCGTACATGAACGTAAACATGATCTCCGACTTGAAAACTCCCGAAAACTTCTCTTCTGGTCAAAAATTTGTTTCTTTCGATCCTAAGCAGTCTTTAAACTGGAGCGCACCTCTTTAACCATATCTTCCATCTCTTTTAACATGTTAGGACCCAACATCAACTTATCCTTCAGACCGCCCCAACTCGAGGGTGTCCTGCACCTACATCTGTATAATACTTCAAAAGGACTCATTTTCAAGGATGTATGGTAATTATTGTTGTAAGCAAACTCTACCAAATGTATATAATCTTCCCATTTGGAAGGCTACTGCATTACATAAGTCTGAAACATATCTTCCACTACTTGATTCACCCACTCAGTCTGCCCATCCGTCTGAGGGTGATAAGCAGTACTAAAATGTAATTATGTGGCTAAACCTCCAAATAAGGCTTTGCAAAAGGCTAATGTAAATTTTACATCACGGTTGGAAATTATGACTCTTGGTATTCCATGTAATCTAAAGATATTTTGCATAAATATGTTAGCAATTTGAACGGCCTTAAAAGTAGACTATATAGGTATAAAGTGAGCAAACTTGCTTAGCTTATCTACTACCACCATTATTGAATCATTCTGCTTTTTAGACTTAGGTAGCCCCATAATAAAATCAATGGAAATAGTTTCCCATTTCCATTCTGGAATAGGCAATGGTTGGAGTAACCCGACTAGGCGGTGATGTTCTTCTTTCACTTGTTGACACTCCAAACAGCGAGCCAGGTATTCATCCACCTCTTTTTTCATACTGGGCCAAAAATATTCCTTTTTTAGTGTAGTGAGTAATTTCTAATATCCAGGATGACCTGCACAAGGAATTTTTTGGTATTCATCTAAAATTATTTGCTTAATATTTTTCTGATTTGGAACATACACTATTCCTCTGTAAATGAACATACCTTCTTGATTTACCTCATATCTCAGTTGTTGTTTGTTGTTGTCCAGATTTTTAGTATGTTGCCATAAAGTTTTATATTCGGGATCCTGTATTCTTGCTTCTTTAATCTTCTCTTTAAAATTGGTATGCACCTCACTAAAAGAGACCTCATAAATGCAGTTTACTTTCCGGATTAAGGCATCCGCAACACGATTCTCTTTTCCTTTTATGTGTTTGATGTCAAAGTCAAATTCACTCAGAAAATCGATCCAGTGGGCTTGTCTAGCATTCATAGTAGGCTTCTTGAAATATTTAGTTAAACTATGATGATCTGTGATTAACAAAAACTTCTTACCCAACAAATAATGTCACCAAATCTTTAATGTGTGTATTACTATCATCAGTTCCATATCATAAGCCGAATACTTTTTCTCATGCTCTTTAAGTTTTGAGACTCATAAGCAATAATTATTCCCTACTAAATTAGCACGCCACCAACACCTTCCTTGCTGGCATCTATGCAGACGATGTATTATTTGTTTAGGTCTACGATACTTAGAATAGGTGAAGTAGTAAGCAAGTGCTTCAGCTAGTCAAAACTTCTTTGACAGTACGGGGTCCACGTGAAGGTTTTCCTTCTTTTGTAAAGAGGTAATGGGGTAAGCTGGAGAATCCTTTAAAAAACCTCCTATAGTATCCAGCCAGATCTATAATGATCTTATATCAGCTACATTCTTAGGTCCTGCCATTCCATTATGGTTTTTATTTTCTCTGGGTCCACATGAATCCCATCCTTGGTGATGATGTGCCCCAAATATTGAATTTGCTCCTTAAAGAAATCACATTTGTTGTACTTGGAGTATCGCTGGTTCTCACTCAAAGTTTGCAGAACAATTCGTAGGTGTTCCTTAGGCTCTTCAATGTTCCGAGAATAGATTAATATATCATCAATAAATATTAATACAAACTTATCCAAATACTAATGAAAAATGTTGTTATTAGACACATAAAAGTGATGGGAGCATTAGTTAAACCGAACAATAACATAATCAACTCGTAATGCCCATAGTGAGTTCGAAAGGCTGTTTTGGCTATATATTCCTCCTTAATCCTAACTTGACGGTATCTTGAGCGAAGGTCAATCTTCGAAAATATCGTCGCCCCCTTTACTTGGTCAAACAATTTGTCAATACGAGGCAAAGGGTATTTATTTTTAACTGTTAGCTTGTTTAGCTATTGATAATCCATGCACATCTGTAAGGTTCCATCTTTATTCTTCATGAAGAGTACAGGGGCTCCCCAAGGTGAGACACTTGGGCATATATACTTTTATCAAGCAGTTCCTGTAACTGCATTTTCAACTCAGTCAATTCTGGCACGCTCATACAATAAGGGGCTTGGGATACCAGGGCAGCTCTTGGGATCAACTCAATAGTAAAATCTATATTCCTCTTTGGAGATAGTCCCGAAATCTCCTCGGGAAGTATATTTGGAAAATTTTGTACCACAAGTATATTTTCTAGCATCCTAGCTTTTTTTGTTGAGTTGACATACCCCACTTGTATGGAATAAATCTGACATCCCTTTTGAATACATTTTGCTAATTAAGAAGCTATTACAGGTCTTATTTTTAGTGGCCTTCATATACCCTGAAGTTCTTGTCTCATACCCCCTTCATCAATGTAATTAATAGTTTTATATTTAGAATTAACGAGCTACCAACATTTCTCCAACCAATCCATACATATTAGGACGCCATATGATCCTAATGGTAAAATATTCAGATCTACCATAACAAGCTGACCTGCTAGTCCCAGAGGGAAATTGCTAACTTTGGCCAACACCTTTCGCTTTGACCCTGTGGCGAGTTATACTAGCGAAGGCCTTCTAAATTTAACAGTTTGCAAATGACATTTCTCAACCATTTTTGGGCTTATATAACTCAAAGTAGCTCCTGGATCAATCAAAATAGACACAGTTTGGTAAAAAATATTACCTTCTAATTCTACCATTGTTGGTTGGTACTCCGCTTGATGATCTTCGAGGGCTGCATTGATTTTAGGAATACTCCTCGCTACTTCTCCCACTATTAATGCTTCCTGAAGCTATGCTACTTGATCTGTTCCCTTGCAGTATGGACAATTTTTAACATAGTGTGGTCCTCCACATCCCCAACACTGTACTGGGGGTCTAGCTGCTATCTCCACTTTTGTTTTTCTAGATTGTTCATTTGTTTTGGACTCACTTGGAAATTTGAATCTGGACTGATTTCTGTTCATTTTCCTGTGTGGTTGACCTTTATGGGGTCCTTTGTTGACATCAATGTTATTTCCCTTGCTGCCAGAGACAAATTTTATTCCCTTTTTATTAAACCACCTCTTTCCTCCATCGCCCTTTGGTTTATTTTGCTGATAGCATATACAAGCCAACGTATAACTTATCCATGGTCTTCAGATTGTCAAATTCGAGATGTTCCTTCATGAATAACAACAAACCGCTGATAAATCTTTGCACCTTTGCTTTCTCCTCCCATATATAAGGAACATATCGCAGCAAGGATGTGATTTTTGCTATAAATTCTTCTATGGACAACTGAACCAATCGAAGGTCATGAAACTCTTTTGGCGTCTCATCGTAAAATATTTCAGCTAAGTATTTTTCGTTAAAATAACTTTGAAACTTTTCCCAAGTTACGTTCTACTCATTAACTCCTTGCACCATCTTCACCTCCTCCCACCACAAGTTGGCCTTTCCTTGCAACTGATAAATGGGTAAGCGAGCCTTCAAATTATGATCATATTCATATAACTGAAAATGCTTATTCATGTTGATAAGCCAAGCTTCAACAGCTTCCTCCTGCTCACCATCAAAGAGGGGAGGTTTGATCTTTCGAAATTCACCTTGCAACTCATTTTTCTATCGTTTTTGCTTTTTCTGATCTGATACATTATTAGATTCCTCCTCTTGATTCTCTTCGCCCCATTCTATTTCTAAGTTTTCATTTCTAAACTCCTTCTCTCTAATCATGTTTCCATGTTCGGGGGTGGGAATCAGTTGCCGCTGATTCTGTCTGTCAGACAAACTCTTCATAATTTTCTCATGTTCTTGCATCAATGTTTCGTTGTTTGCCCATAGTCTATCCATTTCGTCCTTTAAATCTTGTATCGTTTCGAAAATGGTAGAGTTGGTATTATGTGGCTCCTCTCTTAATTGTACCCATACCTCAGGATTGGCTTCTGGAAATGGTCATGTTCCTATCATAGGTCTATGTGGTGTAAGTCTAGTTCTTCTCATGCTGGTTGCATTCACTTTTCCACTCTCTTTCTCTGTGCACATCACAAATATTGTTATTCATTTATTCCAGAGGCCTCAGTTTTGCAAACTAAGCACTCTGATACCACTTGCCATATCTCCACTCATTAACCATAAAAAAACATAATATTAAAATCGTAAAATTTAATTTACTTTTATATACACAAATATAAACATTGTTTTAACATTGAATTAAATGTACTTGGTATTTATGCTTTAAGGACTATTACACCAAGCGAATACATATTATGAAATGGAATATATTCATTTAACATTATTATTTAATGGGATCCCATTTGTACGCATGAAATATCTTTATGGTGATTACAGAGTTGTTAAATCTAGTTCTAATTTAGTGAACTTGACCTCCCGAGTGATGGTAGGAGCAGGATTCTGTTGTCTTCCGTCCACTCTCCAGCTGTCGACTTCTCCTTGGGAAGATCTCCTCATCGACGGTCCTCTGTGCAGTGAGTTCATCCGACGGCAGCAAGGAAACCCTTATCTCCATTGTCAGCTAGACTGTGATGTATTTTCAGTGTTAAGTTTTATGTCGGCAAAGCATTCTAGTCACGTAAAATTTTAAGGATGGAAATTTATCTTAAAGTTTAGAAAGCTTGGCGAATCCCACTAGTCCATAATATGAAATCTGTAAAATGTTTGGAGATATTTTTGTAAAAATATTCAAATTTATAATATATAGTCTATATATAATTTTTTGGATATTTTTAGGGTAAAATAATTTCATTCTATAAAATTTGGGCGAATCATTTTTACAAAAAAATGGAAATTAGCAAATCTTTTTTTTGGAAAAAATATATAAAATTAGCCCATGGGCGAATATTAGCCCCTAAAATTTTCCTTGATTCTAGTTTCTGGCTCCAAGCTTTAGATTTCACCCAGGTTTGATTCTACCACTCTGCAATGTTTGAAGTTGTTCCTCTTGCACTGCTATGGTCTTGCTCTGATGATATACTTGACTCTTAGGTTCACGGTGAGTCACATTGGTGCTTCATCGCTTCAAAGGAGATGCTTTGTGCCACAACCCTGGCCAGGTACAAGTTTGGAGTTGAGTTTGAATATTGTTTAGCTACATTTCTTGTCTATCGTTGTGTATAATTGTATCTTATTTCTTGGCTTGCTAGGTTTCGTCAAAGGTTTTCTTGCTGCTCGAGAATGGTGGAATGAAGCCTACCTCCTAGAATCTTTCCAAGGGTTGCATAATTATTCTTCCTTTGGCCTCCGGGTATGTGAAAACTTATTCTGCGTTTTTCTTGGACTGAAGGCTTCAGCTCTTGTGGAAGTGGTTTAACAAACTGTCCGACTATATGGATCTTGGCCTATTCTAATAGTTTTCATAAGACTTTATATTTTTATTCAAGACTCTGTGTAATGAGACCCCTGTGGCTATATTCTATGAGTTCGGGTCATAGATCCATTGTTCTGATTATCACAGGTTTTGGGTTTTTTACTAGACCTGCTTCTTTGTAATTAAAACCTAACTGGACTGATTTTGATTGTAATTATGTTATCAGAAAATTCCTTAAAGAGTTTCATTATGAAGAAATCTTGTGCTTTATTTATATATTTGTTAGCTACTTGGTTTGTAAACATGGAAAGGGTTGGTTTATATTCTTGCTCAGTGTCTATTTTTCCCACAAAGATTTATCCAACAAAGCATTATGTTTGCTTCAGGTCTCTTTTTATGTTTTTCTCTTTACCGTTTAATTCTTTATTTCTGAAACGATATGGGGTTTTCACCCGCGTTCCGTCGTGGCTACATAATATATGCATAAATCTTTAATACTTATTTTGCGACTTAATCTAGAAATATTATTCATGTGAAATTCCCCTTACTTCTTTGAGGTTTCATTTGTTATTGCGTCGTTTGTTTGTTTTGGTTTTCATTCTTTTCTTAGGACAAATTATTTTTCTTAGGACAAATTCCCTTTTGCTCAGATTAAATAAGAAAATAAGGTTTGGCCCCAGAACTTAATTTCTTGTACATTACTTGTATTTCCTTGGCATCGAAGGTTTAAATCATTGAGGAATTCTACCTTTGTTACACTATAATGTTTGTCTGTTTTGTAGTAATATATTTCATTTACCAGAACAATAAATTCCTTTGTTCTTAGTGGGTTTCTAAATAATTTTGGAAATTCTTGTTCTCAAGTCTTACATTACCCTTAACGGTATTTGCATGGTAAACCCTAAAAAATAATCCTTCTAAAAGAACTCTGCTAATCTAATCAATAGATTCACTAAGTTTTATTTAAGGCTTACTAGTCACTGTATATTACTAGAATACAATTTATAAACTTCTATTAGTGGCCATTATGCCTTAACTAAACCAGTATATATTTATTCTTCTCCAAACTATATACATATCTCTACTTTAACAATATAATTTACCTACAGAAATTTATAAATACTTATCTAATTTTGGTAATAACTATTGTCAACTATTTGAATCAAGATCCTCCCAACCATGAGACTCGCTTTCCGGGCAAAGTCTTCCCCCAATTTGTCACCCACATGCAAGGTGTTTCCTGTAAGACCAAAAGTCTTAACATATTGCAGCTATCTGGGCTTAACCAGACTTAGCTCTTGGATCCGTGTGACATATCAGCACAGAAATCTCTCTTTTTCCTCTCCTCTCTTCATCTTAGGTACCAATACTCTCTTGGTCTTTTTCCTTGAAAATAAATCTACAAAGAAGTAGTTAAAGATAGGTAATTGTCGATCCTAATTACCTGACATGTGAGAGTTACATATTTGTCATTATTGAGACATTTATCTCAGGCACAATTTAATCAAAATAATAAATCTATAAACTCAAATAGTAATATCCAATTTATTTATTGCAGTGATTAAATATTTACAATTACTAAAATTTCAACAATTTTAAAAACATTCTTTATTAATAAAAAACCGAAAAAATAAAATTGACATCATCCCAGACTTTCCGCATCACTTTCTGCATCAGAAGAAAATTATCCTATGTAATAGGTTAAAGTAAGAGAGATTATAAATTTTAAATTTCTCTAAATATTTAAATATTATCCTATGTAATAGGTTAAAGTAAGAGATTATAAATTATAAATTTCTCTAAATATTTAAATAGAGGAAAGTAAAACGTTAAACTAAATCTTAATTGCAAGATTAAGATTATTGTGATGACGATGAATCTGTGGTTGTTTAAAATTTAGCTAGAATGTGGTTGTGGTTATTTTGTTAAAAGTATTCTTAACCATAAAGATATTTAATTAAAAAATTATAATTTTAAATATTTTTTATTTAAATTTTATTTCAAAGTAAATAAGATTATAATTTGATATGAGATTGAGATTAGGTAGTTTATGTGAAGTTTAGTTTTTATTAGGTTATTAAATTAAATCTTGTTTAAAGGGGTTGAGAGTGAGAATCACTTTTAAAGGATAAAAAGTAAAAAGTTTATGATAATATTCAAATTGCAAATGTTTAAATTTTGAAGTTTTGTGTTATTTGTTTGTAAATTTTATTATAATTTTTTATGAAATTTAGAAAGAATTTATTAGAATTTTACAATTAGAAATTTTTAAATATTTTTTAAATATTAAATTTATTTATATATTTAAATTTTTCAATTTAAAAAATGGATAATTATAATTCCACCAAAATTTACCTAATAAAATGAAAAAGATTAAAACATTAAGTGTTTTAACTTTATCATTTTTTTTGTATATCCATAATTTTTATTAAGTCATTTTAAAAATATATAGTGAGAAACCTAGATACAAAATGCTTTTGGCCTCATTCCTACCAGACCTGTTCCCAGAAGATAGTGGCAAAACAAAATGACAACAACAAAAGGAAACTAAGAAGCATCATGTAAATAGCCTAAACAAAGCAGAAGAGTTCCATACCCAAAAACAACCAACAATCATCCTTAATCAACAACATTACCTGATGTAGGAGCATTCGAGCATCTGATCATTGCCACAGGGTGGAGGAGGATGAAAGGCTTCATGCATGTGAGTTTCCATATGCACCAACTTGCCTTCAAGTTGGTCCTGCCTATCATGGATCCTTTTATGCTTGCGACGGAGTGGAACCAGTCTATCCGTCATATGCCACTAAGTGTGTTGAAGATCATTCATAAAGGTGATAACCTCGTTGTGGTCGTTGTGTCGATCACGAGTTAGCTACTGCACCAGTATGGTGACCTGACGAATTTGAGCTTCCAAAGAATCAAATAGAGGGGGTAATCAACTTTGCCTAGAGAATTAGCAGGTGGTTAGTCCACCTCTTCACCAATGTCTCCAGTGCCCCTGTGAGCGCGTCCTCTTTGATATTGCATCATCTGCTAGTTTACAAACTCACCCAATTCCAATAGAGACTCACACCAAAAGAACCAACTACTAGGAGTGGCCTTGTAAACCTCTTCTGAAAACACACCAACACAATATATGCAAGACGAGACAGAGGAATAACCACCCTTGTAGAAATGACCCTCTTTTGACTACCGAGTTGGATGAAACTCACAACTGTGCACACTAGACCACCTCAACCTGAGACACGACCACCCACCCTTCCTCCTTGCTCGTTAGGAAATTCCAAGACCTTTCGACGAGGAACAACCACCCTATGATGCTTAACTGTCCACCCCACTAATTCCCTGGGGATGAATTACCAAAGGGGTGGTTACCACAAATCTTGGAAGGGCTACTACCACCTCTAGCATTCTCATCAACAAACACCAAGCACCCAATAATTCCCACTAAGAGAACAATACTAGACCACTCAACGAGCAACTTGAGAATAACAAAAATAGTCAAACTTGAGAAATTTACCTTTGAGAAAGAGAAGCCAAAGGCCCTAAGAGCAAACGTGCTGGCAACACTTTCTGCTTGAATTCTAGCACACCCGAACTTCAAGAATTTACCATTTTCCAGTGTAGATCACAATGAACAAGGGTCCCAAACAATTATACCTTGTACCACTACCTCGACAAAAGAAGCACCATACACCCCGAACAAGTTGAGCACCTTAGTATTTTGCAAGAAAGGGGCAAGGGATGGCTTAGATAGGAAGTTATCCTATGCACCAGAAGATGTAACTCCCACCATAATCTTACCACTCATCTCCTGAGACCCACAATAGAAGCAAGTATCCAAACAAACACCAATTAAACCCATGATTCTCTCTAGATTTGCACCAATTAAACTCATGATACTCTCTAAATTCTTCAGCATGCGGTCTTAGATGAAACTTCCTTGACACACCTTATTATATTGAATGCCACATGAAAGAGGAATTGAATGCCTCCCCTTGTGCCTCTGAGCTCTTGTTACCACCCCATTCAGTATTTAACTCTATCATTTTAAATATTTAAATAGATTCAAAACCTTTAAAGCAAATCAAGATCACAATTTATATTTGTTGCACTATAATTTTACATTTACTAAACTCAATTTTATCTAAATCGAAAATTCTAACCAAACCATAACAAAATGACAATGAAAAATTATGCCAAAAATAATAAAGCAATATTGTTCTATATTTTGGGTTTTTTTACTGGAATCTAAAAATATAATTATGGGTGAAATTGTAAATTTTAGTTATTTAAGATTGTTTTTATTAATAAATAGATTTAACACCTTCAAAAATTTCTAAAACAAAACACATAAATTGTAAGTAAATTATAGAATTGAAATTTATAAGTTTTACAGAGATTTACCAAATTTCAAATAAAATTATTAAAATATACAAAAAAAAAACAAATATAAATAAAGAAACTAATCCAATAATTGACTTAGGGCCATAGACGGTATTTAATATCTACTTTCTTAAATAATTTAGGATGTTGTCTAACGACCCCAAAATTTGACCTGGATTGTAAGTTGGTTAATTTTTTTCTAAAATCTGATGGTAGGAGTGTTTAAATCATTTTTTCATAGCAGAAATAGACTTATCACCATCAAAAACCCTAAAAACACTCAAAATCCTGAAACTTACCACTGTATTTCAGATTTTCTAAAATTTCTCGCAAACCTCGCCAAAATTCCTATTATTTCAGGACCTCATTACAATCTACATATAGTGCGCTACTAAGTGTAAGTCTTTAGCACATGTCATTGAATAAAGTACAAACATGGTCCAAGATTGTATTCGATAACCATAAACCATCGTCCACATTTAGAATTTACCAAATTCAATGGTAAAAGGCCCTCCGGATAGTCTGGTTTCCTCTGCTTTGCCACGATCCACACGTAAGCTCTGTTGTATTATTTGTGTTTGAGATTCCAATTTGGTCAGTTTGGTTAGTTTATTGCAGAAAAATTAATCTGACAAAGGATTGGCAACAACATAATCTTTGTTACAAGAACTATTTTAAAGAGTGAGAAATTTGTTTTAATGGTTTCAGCGCTCTCGAGAGCTTTAGAACTATATGGGAATATTCCCTTTTCAACGGGAGCTGCAATGGGAGCTTAGGAAAGTTCCGGGAGCTTTGAAGACTATATTTTTTAGAGTTCCAGTGTTCCCTGGGGTTGGGGAATACAAATTCGGTAGAGAAATACTTTAAAATGTGCAAACATGAGCCTAAGTTGAAACCTTCGCAGCAAGAAAGACGAAAGACATCCTTAACAACATGCTAAATTGCCCAAACATGAGCCTAAGTTGAAACCTTCCCAGCGAGAAAGACCAAACACATCCTTAACAACTATATCCTTATTTGAGAAACTGGAGCAATCTCTTGATGGGTTAAGGAAGAGTGTGGTACCTCGATGTAATGTCATGTTGATGAGTATTTATTTTGTTGTTTGTGTATATATATGACAGAAGATTGTGTGTGAATATTGTATGTGGCAATCAATGCTTAAATATTAGAGTTGATTTACTTTTTCTCTTAACAATAACTAGAGAAACATATGTAAAATTAAACAAAGTCTTTCGGTAGAAATCACATGAGAGAATTTTTTGGCTGGCATGTTTCGAACCAACAAGTGTGGTTCATCATCAGGGCCAGATGAAGAGGCATACCATGGCAAAGGGTTAAATAGAGAGCAATGTAGAGACATAATTTCAAGTAACGTCTATATTTGAATAATAATGTTTAAATTATAATATTAATTTATTAATATATTAAAAACAAATATTATTAAGTAACGGCTATATTAAACTACTAGTTTTTGAAAAAAAAAATTTAAATAATGATATTAATTTATTAAAATTTATTAATAGGTAATGGCTATATTAAACGGCTAGTTTCTGAAAAATAATATTTAAATTAATTTATTAAAACTAAATATTACTAGTTCTTGAAAAATAATATTTAAATAATGATATTAGTTTATTAATTTATTAAAATATTAATATGTAATGGCTATATTAAATGGCTAGTTTTTGAAAAATAATATTTAAAATGTGATATTATTTTATTATTTTATTAAAAACAAATATTGATGATGATGATGATGGTTAACGTCCACTAAGACCAAACTTTGGTCTATCAGACCTAAAAAACGAATTATTTAGTTTGATTTAAGATTTTATTCCTATGCTCAAAAAGCTTGGAGAGAAGCCTCCCGAGCTCACTGTAATTTTGACAACGTAAAATGCTAGGAAGGTCAGTACTGCAACAAAGATTTTGAAATTGAGATCTAATGTGGTTGTATGCAGGGCACTCTAAGAGGAAGTGATGATTTCATCCTCGATGTTCGTATTCTCACAGAGATGGCAAAGCCTTTCCATCCATGGAGTTTTAGGAACTGCCCAACGACCTGTTTCACTATGGAGCTCATGAGAGTTTGTTCTAATCTTGGATATATTAATTTTCTTCTTTGAGCTAGTTAAAACAGAGAGATACTTTTGATCTTCTAGGGTGGGGTTGATGACCTCCTTATAATATCTTAATTTTCTTTTAGCTGCTAAATCTTTCTCACACCACATTTTCTTTGAACTTTGAAGTAATAATATTTTTAATGTTATTAATGTTTTGCTATGCAACATTCTCATCGATCTCCCAATGGTTTAACCAGGCCCTGGTGTCTTTATACAAACCTCATTTGAGCCTTAGGTGGTTTTGGTTGGAATTTAAAGCTAGCTTAGGATGTCTATGGCCTCCTATGTTATTGAGTTTGTGCTTGTATAACAAAAGCCTAGTCATAGCTAGGCTCTCCATAGGGGAAAACCCACTTCTATAAGGAGAATAGGATAGGGTGTGTTGCTTTTAATTTTGAGGTTATACATTATAAAACGCTTCTGGATTTGCTCAATCTTTCTCTAGGATTCTCTAGAGATGCTACAACCCCAAACCTCACATCCATATAAGATAACCGGAGTGACTAAAGTTTCAAAGAGGAACTTCTTTCTATCCCACATTATGAGGTTTGTTGTTTACAATTATTTTCAAGACCAAAATAAGCTTTCCATCCCCCATTAATCCTTTTCTCATTGCTATAGTTCCAGTTGAGCTTGTGATGAATATCAATTCCTAGGTACTTGTAGGAAGACATTTCCTCCAAGTTATTATTGTCATACATAAAATTAGTGTAAGAGTCCTTCTTGGATTTGATAATCATAACTTTTGTTTTGTCAGTGTTAACAATCATACCCATGGTAGAGCAGAAATCCTTAAGAAGTATAAGTTGATTATCAAGATTAGATGGGCACCTTGCGAGAAGAACAATATCGTCAACGTAGAGCAGAAGGATGATGACTACCCTAGCTAAGATCGTGCCAGCACATCCTGCTTCCTCTAAACAACCTTTTAGCTTGTCAATGTAAATGCCAAATAGGGTAGGGGAGAGGGGGCAACCTTGTTTAACTCCGATATTACACTTAATATCTTTCGACCACCCCTCATTGCTCTTTAACTTGGCAATTACATACTCATATAACCTTATAGCGGAAGCTCTCAACTCAAAAGGAACCTTTAGCTCTTATAATCTGTTCCAAGGGTTGTTTCTAAGAACCATATCAAAAGCCTTTCTAAAGTCCACAAAGCAACAAAAGAGATTGGATTTATCATTGTGGCATTCCTCCACAATGATCCTAAGCATAATGAGGTGGTCTGTTGTTGAGTGCTACTTTTTAAAACCCACTTAGCCTTTAGCCCACTTACCTTCACTTTCAAGCCATATGCTCAACTTCCTTTCCAAAATAATACCATATAACTTGGCTAGGAGAGGGTTGATCATAATTGTCTGATAATTAGAGGGGTTATTTGTATCCCCACTTTTAAAAATAGGGATAATGAGGCTTTGAGTCCATGGTTTAGGGAACCCTTGCTTGACCACTTGATTGAAAAGCTTGTGAATGTGGGGGATGAGGACAAGACCTCCAATTTTTAAGATTTCCGCCTGGTAATCTTTAACGCCCTTAGCTTTCCCATTAGCCAAGCAATTAACCCCAAAATCAATGACTTTAGTTGAGAAAACTTCTTTCGTTGTGAGCAGGGATTCAAAGTTATCCATGACATTTGGAGATTCATAAAGCTTTTTAAGATAGGAATTCTAGTCGTGTAAAACAATTTATTATTATCTTTAGTTTTCCTAGTTAGAATTGCCTCCAGAATTTCTTAGGAGCTACCTTAGAGAGGTGTAAGAGATTCTCTTGTCTTTTACAAATATACTGCCCTTTTCTCCTTTTAGTTAGGGCTTTGTATATTTTTATTTTGCCAATTTTAAGAGATTCATCAACAACTTCCTTAATTGCTCTCTTTGCACTTTTACAATTTTTGTCATACCATGGGTTGGTTTTGCTATTTCTTTTATTACTTGAAACTTCAATTGAGAACTTGTTAATAGAAGATGAGAGGGTTGTAGTAGAATTATGATAGAGATCTTCTATGTTGTCTAAACTAGATAAAGGAAGTAAATTCGTTTTTAATTCATTTAGAAAGAGATATTTTTTATTTCTATCAAAGATTAACTTCTTTTGGCTAGAAGGATTATCTTCTATAGGATCTCTATGCATGACAAATTTGAGAGTTATAAGTAAAGGCCAATGATCAGAGTCAGGCTCGTGGTCATTTAAGATGTCAAAATTTGTTATTTCATTGTATAGAGGGAGATCGGAGATAACATAGTCTACCACACTACTACCAAGCCCATGGATGTAGGTCATCTGGCTAGAATTAGGCCACTCCTTTAGGCCGTTGCAAATTATGAGATCCTGAGCACTACAAAGCTTGACTAGCTCTGACCCAAAAAAATTCTCCCCGAGGTCTTCAAAGCTCTTTAATAAGTAACTGCCATATTAAACAACTAGTTTTTGAGAAATAATATTTAAAATAAATAAATAAATAATCAAAGTCAAACTTTAAAGGAGGGGAATAAAAAATTATAAAAACGAGTGAAGACCCTAGACAAGATCATTTGATAAATAATATAACTAATGGAAATAAAATAAAATAAATTAGAAATAATTAATGGAAAAATAAATAGAATAAAACAAAAATATACACAAGTCAAAATAAATAAATAAAGAAAAACATATCCCTATCAACTCCATAATTGAGGAGACTAAATTGTTTCAAAAGGTCCTCCTATGTCATAATGAACTTGACATTTTAATATTCTATATATATATATAAAGAATAAACAAAAACACTCAAAAAAATATATTTATATATAAAAAAAAATTATATATTTATTATTTATATACTTAAAATAATTTTAATATTTTAATTATTATATAAATTATATCATTAAAAAATATTTTTTAATTTTTAATTATTTTATTATATAATATTACCACTTCTATATTTTTTGTTTGTAAATTTTAAGGAACTTTTAGCCCTTCCCAACACTCGTACCCAAGTTCCCCACACCCGGACTCATGCAACATAGAATATAACGAATCTAGCCACACACTCTGGCTTTAGTAACAATGGATTGTAAGCGCAACAGCAACAAGAGCACAGAGGAGAATTCATCAGTAGATAAAATGGAAGATGATGAGTGTCTGGGGAGACTGGCCATGATGGAGCTGGCCAACATGCTGAGCGTTCCCATGGCTCTCAACGCAGTAGCTGAACTAAACGTGGCAGACATCATTTGGCAGAATGGTGCCAACACCCCACTTTCTGCATCACAGATTTTATCACAGTTGCAAACTCAATCTCCAGATTCTTGTTCTTCTGCTCATAATCTTCAGAGAATAATGCGAATGCTAGCGAGTTACAACGTATTCAAAGAGTTTGTTACAGAGGATTCCAATGGAGTCCGTGAGAGACTGTACAGCCTGACTGACGTGGGCAAAACTCTGGTGAAAGACGAGACGGGATTGTCCTATGGGTCCTATGTGTTACAGCACCATCAGAAAGCTTTGATGGGGGCATGGCCTCTGCTCCATTCAGCAGTGCTGGATCCCTCTGAGGAGCCATTCAGAAAGGCCAATGGGAAACCTGCCTACGAATTCTATGGGGACGACGAGGATTCCAACGAGCTGATGAGGACTGCCATGGCCAGCCTTTCGATGCCCTTTATGAGGACTGTTTTGAAGTATTACCAGGGCTTCAAAGGGGTCCGCACGCTTGTGGATGTAGGCGGAAGCTCTGGATTCTGCCTTCACATGATCATACAGAAGCATGGGAATATCAGAGGAATCAACTTCGATTTGCCCTATGTTGTTGCAGGGGCGCCGGCATATGATGGTATTGTTTGTAATTTGAATTGTGTTTGCCATGCATAATTTTTTGGGTTTTTCACTTCTGTGTTTTGGGTAATACTCTGATCTGATGAGATGCTTTATCTGACATGACAGTAATACTCTGATCTTATGAGATGCTTTATCTGACATGACATGATTTTTAATAGAGTTGGTGAATTCATTGGAGATTTTAGGCTGAAAGTACCCGTCGTCGTTACTTTTAGTTATGCTAAGTTGGATTGATGCTTTAGAAAAATGTTAATCTGAAGCCTGACAGCAAAGGTTCCATTTTCACTGTAGTTTGCTGGTTCCATATGGTATGAGTTTCGGATCCAAATGACATGAGTTCCAAGTTAAAGGAAAACATACCACTCATTTGGCGGCCGCAGTTGAATTGTTATATTTTTTGACCCTTTTTTTTCAATTTGGTAGGGATTTCTGATAAGGATTTCTTGAATTGATTAGTTTCAACTTTCAACTGTGTAATATGCTGTAAAGATAAAATACTCTAAGAAAATTTGAAGGTAAATCTATTTATAAATTAAAAACACATTTTAAACCACCAAGATTCATTATTTTACCAAAAATAGTATCGCCACGGAAAAGGCAAAAAATCCAATTAAGACTGCTACCTCATTTGCAGGGACGAGACCCGTGCTGCGTGCAGTTCTTCCCCACCAAAGACCGTAACTTCTGTAAATATCACCGTACTACCCACTTAGTGATTATGACAAATGAGTCAACCATTTTACCCCGAGTCTGCTCACCTGGATGCTCCGTAATCTGGAATCTCATTGGATTTAAACTCAGAACCTGGACGAAGATCACTCTCAGACTTCAGTCATCCAATCTGAGATTTGCAATTTAAGTTTGCAATCTTGATGATTAACTTCTGCACTTAAAGTCTAAAGCCGAGCGATTTCAAAGCAAAAGCTGTCGATAGAAAAAATTGCTCCAGACTACAGAGAATGGTGCAGCCACTGGAGTTTAGAACAAAAAATAACATACAGTAAGAGAAAAAAAATCCTTGTATCAACTGTACATAGAGATGGAGAAAAATGCCATGAGAAGGAATAATAAAAAATTCATATATGCTATCTTGGGTAGTTTATTGGCAAACCTGTGATATAAAGCAATATGAGTGATGAAGGTCTCATGTTCCATGCCACCCATGTTGTAGTTTTTTATTTTTTGGGCGAGGTGGAGAGGAACAGTTGGAATCTACTTTAAAGTTTAGAGACCAAGGCAAAGGGGATATAATGGTAGCAGTTGGAATCTGCTTAGAAAAGATATCGTGATAGCAGTTGGAATCTGTTTAGAGAAGATATCGTGATAGCAGTTGGAATTTACCATATATACATGTATATGTTTCTTGAAAAAAAAAAAAAACCAGATACTCAACAGAAAAATAAAAATGGTGCGGAAATTAAGAACATAAATGAACATACACTAAGAGAAGAAAACCTTTATTCAACTGCACACAGAGATGAAGAACAATTCCCCAAGGAGAAGTAATAACAAAATTTCATATAGACTATGTTAGTAACACAAACCCGTTACCCAGAACCCAACAGCCTATGCATTGGGTTATCCTTCATGTTTTAGGAACTGTTCTGGCATACGTCCGCAGGCTGTCTCAGGAGCTATGTTTTCACAGGCCCTCTCTCTGCTCCACACCCTTACAGACATTCTTGCTAGTGGTTTTCTACTGGCCTTACCAATAGAATCTCAAGTACAGCTCCATATTTCCTTTGCTGGCGAATCTTTTTGGCTTGCTGGCTTTAAAAATTGCTTCTTCACTACATCAATTCTTGTAGCTTCATGGGCCCCTCTAAAGCGAACACTGTGCCTTATCCCCACCAAGACTCCCTGTAAAGCTTTTCTAGAAGCTCTTTTATTGTATTCTAGCCTTTCTTCCACCTCCACTGACTCTCCCAGGGCTTTGACAAATGCCCATAGGAAGAAAGGTATCTCGTCTTTCTTCCACATCCACCGACTTTCAGGGTTTTGACAAATGGCCATAGGAAGCGTTACATTGCGTTAACTTTTCACCAATATGGATCTGGAACTGCATTTTTTCCTGCTGAAATTTTGTTGGTGACGTGTGCCTTTGGAAGGCCCTATTGACGGGATCCTTTACAAAACAGTTTGGTAGGGTGAAAGGCACGATCCAGATATTTCAGATCAGGAAAGGGAATCAGCCCCTTTGACCAAGCTGGATGATGCAATGCACTTACTGTTGTTAGAGATTCCAAGAGTTTCAGCTGGTTGGATTGAAATAAAAGAAAAAGGGAACCGTCAGTTTGCATAATCCTTAATTCGATTTACCCGAGGCAGCCCCTTTAAGCATTGTACAGAAGCCAAGCTGGTGGTATGTGGTCTCTGGTGTGCTAAATTCATGGTGAGACATTTAGATAAGCAATTGGTCAGTAGATATAAATGAAGGGCTAAAAGTCGAAATAGCAGGGTATCCCCTGCATCCTTCTGTTGAGAGTTATGAACATGGTGCTGTGCTCTGTTTAAATACTCAGTTCTGAGCAGACATGCAACCTCTTTTGTACTTCGGAAAAATGTCATTCAATGTGGTCTCTTTTAAAGTAAACAAGATTGTGAACACTGAATATTATCGTCAAAGAAATCCCGAAGCACCCGATGAGCTGAAGGGGGTTTGAACAAGAGTGAAAAGTTTTTCATACTGTTAATCTCTCTTGTTGCAGAACACTGGGCTTTGTGTGTGATGCATTTTAGGTTGTATCTGATCCCATTAATGGTAGTGTCTGGTTAGGTTGCTGGCAAAGCTATATTACTCGAAATTTCCATGTCCTCTACTCCTCGGAAGTTTATGTTACCTTTTCCTAGAAGACATACAGGTTCTATTCCCAAACTCCCTGTAATCCTTAAAACAATGGTTTTTTTCTTATGAAAGTGAGAATGGAAATCTCGACTTGTCCATTTTGGCAACCTCCCAGTCACTGCATTATTTCAGGCCCAACCTGTTTACTAGCTGCTTCTTGTTGAGTCACAAGCTGTGAAATATAATTTTGAGAGTTTTCTGGATCATCTGCATTTGTATATTTCATATATCGCCAATCTGGTTTGTAAGATTGAAATATAAAAACACAAATGATTCGGGAAAACTCTCTAACAATGAATCCCTGCTTCAACCTTAAATCTTTTTAACTTTGTCCCTGCTTCAATCTTAAATCTTTCTAACTTTAAATCTTCGTAATTTTATTTATGGATAGGTTACTTGTTTTGTCAATTGGATTTGTTTTGGATGTTGGGAAGAATAATTGCCTTTCTACTCAGATTCAGTTTCCACATATAAATAATATATTATTGTAATGGTTTTTGCTACACAGTTTAAAGCCCATGCAACTTTTCTTATAAAACAAGTTTTGAATTAATGCGTCAAATTGCCTACATGTGACTGCTTCTCACACTAATATCCATCAAACCAATAATTTTTTTTTTTGGCTCATCCATTACAAAAGTCAGAATGTGAGATGTACAGTCCTTTATCATGTATACCTATTGTAAGTTTCAGGTTTATGAAAAAGGATTAAATTTTATTGTTGAAGTTCAACTTGGATTTGCTTACTTGCCAACTATTTTGAACCTTGGCATTGAGAAAAAGCAAAACAAATGTATAATGGGTAGCTATTCGTGTATGCTAGAAGGATTTGAAGAGTTTAGCTAGAGAATTTAGGTTTTTTGTGGATACGAAGTCAATATTGTTAGGAACAGAAAATCAAGAGAAATGTTGGTGTCTAAAGACGTTGTTGTTTGGATCCCGCTAACCACTGGAACAAATTAATATGGACTTTTTCAGCCTATAAATAGGCTACATTAGAGATGAATACCATGGGCAAAATCATGGGTTCTCATAAACTTGGAGCTTGAAAATCACCTATAACTTGACCCAGTCAAGTTTAACCGAACTACCTGAGCAATCCCCCTTTTAAACTTGATTTGGGGAGATTCCCTAGTCTCAATCATTCATCAAACATCTTAGCTGAGATCTCGTGTTCCTCCCTTCAAACTAGGATATCAGTACACTTGTCACCCCGGTACCTATCCAAGTGGTCCATTCCACAACTTGATGATTCCACGTGCTACTGCACTTCATGTATGCCTGATTAAAGTCTTAAGGCCTTACAACAATTCGTGCTCCTATGCAACAAGTATGCCTAAACAATAGGTCTTACAACTCTCGGGGGAAATACACCTACCTTGGACCAAAACCTTTAGGGTGTTCACTCACCATAATGGCTCTTGTCACACTCTGACTCCTTCACTATCCTCAGAGCATTGACTCCATCTCTATTTTCTCATCCATACGGCCACTCTCTCGCTACATCTCTAGCTTTGTTGATCCATACCTTGACCTAGTCTTTCTCACTACTCTTGAAACTACTGCACATTTACCTCCCTGATTGCTGGCCAAACATGTGCAACCATGATCATTTTCTTGCCTCTAGAAATTACACGCCTTAGTCTAGTGGCACGAAGGTTATTCACTTTGGCTAACATTCTAACTCTAGTTTTTGTTTCACAGGTCTTGGAAGCCCGTTACACTTGGCAAGCTCCTCATCATTTCTCTTCCTCTTTTTCTCGTTCTTTGTAATTTTTTCTCATTGTCGGTTCTTTTTTACCTAAGAATTTTGTTGTCTGGCCTTTGACTCATCATAATTCTAAACATTTTGAATTGGCGCTATTCCTAGTTGTTAGGATCACTCAACACCGAGAGAAGTGATGGTGTCTAAAGACCAATTTACCTTAAGTTTTTCGACATTTAAATATACTACATTAGAGATGAATACTATGCGACAAACCTAAAAAATATTGAGCCATAAACTATTATCCAATGCCTAGAATACAACCTTACGTTAGGAAGAGCAATGTCTCAGATCTGTCCTTGCATTCAAATAGCTTTAGAAGGTACCCTGATGCATCCGCTGCAATATAACACACACATACAAGGCTCTACGTTAAGTTAAACTTTAGGGGTATGTAAAAGAGCTTTGAGATTGTGATTGAACTTCAGGTTGGATTATTTTATTAGAAATTGTTGTTGTGAATTTTATTGCAAATTGTTAATTTTAGGTAACAATGATATGTTCTATGCTTTAGAGCAATTTACTTCAATTTTTCTTATTAGCCCAATATCAATTTTCAAATTAAAAATCACATAAACATTGATAGTAAATGCAGATAGAACATAAACAATAAGCAGAAGACAAGCCAAGACAACAGGACACAATATTTGGTGGATGTCAGGGAAAATCCCTAATGTGGGGAAACCCTTTCATCAAATCATCTTATTATTCTTCAAAAGTTCAGCAGAGAGAGTACATCATACAAAATTTACTTGTCCAATCACTGTCAAAACATTCCAGTCAAACAACAGTCAACAAGATGACCTAACCATAAAGTCAACGCTAGTCAAACCGGTGGAAAACTCCTCCAAATGAGCTTGGTCAAAACCAGTCAACTTGGCCTCCAAAGACAATCAAAAACAACCCAAAACAAGCTTGAAATATTCGGTCAAAATCGGTCAGCGCAGGTCAGTGCTGCGGTCAAAGGGCCTGCAGTCAACGTAGGTGAAACTGCTCCAAATTTCTCAGTTTTTGTGCCAGGTGATGCGACCTCAAGAGATTGGATTTTTTGCCTGAAAATCATAGTCAAAGGAGTTGTTTTGACCCTCATTCAACATTGGTCAATGCCCTTGTAATTTTCCCAAAACATATCTAAAATTTTTGGCTTGCAATTTCAGTCAACCCAAGTCAACGCCTAGAGAAGAAGATGCTCCTGTTTGTTGTACAAACCAATGAGAAGAAGAGAGAGAAAGATGTGTGTTGAGGTATGTCCAAATGAGGAAAATGCCTCTTCTATTTATAGACAACGTTGAGGGTGAAGAGACATGTATGTTGGGCTTCATGAGCCTACATTAGACTTCTGGCTGACCTTGACAATTTGTCCATAGAAGAAATAAATTCATAATTCCATTTCTACTTGTAAAAATGAAATGATCTTTAGATCAATCTTGCACCTCTCGGAAAGAGGAATCCAATAAAAATATCATCTCCATCATATGAGTTGTCCAAGGTGGAGTCTAGCCCTAGTTGACAATTTTAACACTCCTTCTCAACTAGGGAGAAATCCACCTACCAATCCATTTGACAATCTGTCCCATCTCTGTCATCCCTGCTCTACTCTGCTTTGTTGAACCATGAAGAAATAATGAAGAAGAAATGATCAAGAGTGTATCATACCACTCTCCACTGACCCGAAGTTAGTCTCCATTGATCCCAGATCAATATCAAACACCCTAGCGTAGGGAGTACAGTAGTACACGATGCGTCCATCGATAGTACTATGGTCCCTATCCTCATTTCCCAACTCATTGGCCAGATGAGAGGTACCTCCCATGAGTCCCGGAATACACGAGTATGATGTATCGATAGGAGAAGGTGAACCGCTCATCCTACTCATATGCCATAAGAGAAGGTGAACCACTCATCCTATGCATATATCAACAATCATGGGGTATCACAGGTGAAGGTGAACCACTCACCTTGTACATAATGAACCACTAGGGGAAGGTGAACCACTCACCCTATGGTCACTCATAGCTCCAAGAAGTACCCCAAGCCCCTCAGAGCTCCCAAAGTTCAATATCCAACTCAAACGAGACCCTCATAAGAGGGTTTCTCCATGACTCCAAGTCGTTCATGGAAGGTTAAGAATTTGACCTTCTCGAGGGGCTTCGTAAGAATATCTATGACCTGTACATCAGTCCCAATGTAATGGAGCCTTATTGCTCCCCATTGTACCATATCCCGGATAAAGTGGTACCTGATATCAATATGCTTGGAGCGGTCATGAAACACGGGATTCTCAGAAAGACGAATCCCAATTTGGTTGTCGCACTAGATCACGGTGGTATCCAGCACATGCCCAAAAAACTCACCAGAGAGCTTCCTCAACCAAATAACTTCACAAGAGGCCATACTAGCAACAATATATTCGGCCTTGATGGTGCTTAAAGCAACCAATTTCTGCTTCCTGCTCATCCAGGATATCGAAGCAGAACCTAGTGAGAAGCAACATCCCAATGTGCTCTTAGGATCCACCACACTGCCAGCCCAGTGAGCATCAGAGTAACCATGGAGCCTCAAATTCCCAATAGTGTATCTTAGTCCATATGTGATTGTGCCCCAGAGATATCTCAAGAGATTCTTCGCAACAATCCAATGTATGAGATGAGGCTTGACCATAGATTGACTCAATGTATTCACTAAAGCATATGTCTGGATGGGAGTTCATCAAGAACATCAGGGCCCCCACGAGTTGACGATACTCAAAAGGATTTCCCAAATCGGGCCCAACAACACTTCCGCATAACTTCTTGAAGTTAAGTTCCATCGAAGTAGTTACGAACTTATAATCCACCATCCCAAATCTTTCAAGTAGCTTCACAATTTATTTTCCTTGGGAAAGGAAAATCTCACTTGGCTTTTGCCAGGCCTCCAAGCCTAAGAAGTAGTGTATCAATCCTAGGTCCTTCATCTCGATTTTGGAAGCCAACTCCCTCTTGCATTGATGAATGAGAGGGTCTGCACATGTCAGAAAGAGATCGTCCACATAAAGTACCAAGATGAGAGGTCTATTATTTTCAACCTTGAAGTAAAGGATCAGATCAGCTTCACTTCTTGTAAAACTCAGCTTCATCAGATAGTTGTCGATTCTCTCATACCAAGCCCAGGGAACTTGCTTCAACCCATAGAGGGCTTTCTTCAACCTACATACATGTGTCTTTCGATCTAGAAATTTGAACCCCTCAGATTTTTCTACATAGACTTCCTCCTTAAGTAAATCATGCATGAAGGTGGTTTTGACATCCATTTGATGTAAATTCCATCCTTGACAGGCAACAAGGGCAATGATCGAACAGATAGTGGTATATCAAGAAACTAGTGCAAATATCTCATCATAGTCCACACCTTCCTTTTGAGAGAAGCCTTGAGCAACAAACCTAGCCTTGAGTTTTTCAACACTTCCATCACCTCCATGCTTAATCTTGTAGAGCCATTTCGAGGTGACAACAAATTTGTCCTTGGGTCTAGGGACCACATTCCAAACATCATTCTTCATAATCGACTCATACTCTTTGTTCATAGCATCCTTCCAAACTTGGTGCTTCACAACTTCTTCGAATGTGCAAGGCTCGGTTTGAACAATGGTGCTCATGGTAGCTAAGTACCCTTGGTACCTATTTGGCTTCTTACTTTCACAAAATGTCCCCCTTGGTGCAATATGTCTCTCAACATCTTCAAGAGCGTCCCTAATGCATGAGGGTCTCCTTCTTGAGGAAGAGGGCTTATGGGGAGGTGGATCAATGGGATTCATTGGTCCTTCAGCATCGGGCATTGGCTCATCCTGTGGTTCTCCCTACTTTCCTGTATCTTCTTCTTTTTCCTTTCTTGGAATACGAAGGATCCTAATCTTCCCAAGGGAAACATCTTCATTGAAGGTGACATCATGACTTATTTCCACTTCTCTTTGACCAAGCACATAGATTCTATATGCCTTTGAAGTTTCACTATAGCCGACAAATGTTCCTTTCTTCCTAGATGCATTCAATTTATTTCTCTTTTCTTTTGGCACATGAAAATACACGGGGCTACCAAAAATTCTAAAGTGAGAAACATCAGGTTTCTTACCGATAAAACTTCTTCAGGAGTTTTGGAGTGCAATGCTTGATGAGGGGATCTATTTTGACATACACAACAGTGTTGGCAGCTTCTCCCCATAGGAACTTTGGAAGGCTTTGATAATGAAGCATGGCACGGGTGGCTTCTATAATGGAACGATTCTTTCTTTTAGCAACACCATTTTGCTCATGAGTAGATGCGGTAGTAGTCTCCCTCTTAATGCCAACTTCTCTACAATAGTCATTGAACTCATTTGGTTCATATTCAATTCCATTACTAGTCCTCAATATTTTGATCTTCTTCCCTGTTTGATTTTCAACCAAGGCTTTGAAAGAGCGGAACCATGTGAACACTTCGTCCTTCTTCTTCAAGAAATAAATCCAAGTTTTGCGAGAGAATTCATCCACAAAGATAGAAAAATATAAATATCCTCCCAAAGATGTCATGGGCAACATACCAGATAGATCAAAATGAACCAATTGCAAAATGTTAGTAGTCTTGCTATCATTTGATGGGAATGGTCCCCTTATATGTTTTCTTTCGGTACATCCCTGACAAACACCTACATGTTCTAATTTAAATTTGGACATACCTGTCACCATCTTCCTTGCATCAGGTAGGGCTTTATAATGAAGATGAGCAAATCTTCTGTGTTATAATTCAGATTGAAGAGATGTGTTGTAAACATAGCTCCCAATGGACTTCCTCCAACTTGATATAGGTTGTCAACCCTAAATCCAAGAGTAAATGCTTCTTTGAAATTTCTTTTCCAAACACATACCATTCCATCAATGAATGCCACCTCGAATTCTTTGTTCTCCATCGTCGAGATATATACTAGGTTCTTCTTTAGATCGGGTACATATAGTACTTCTTGTGGATGAATGGTGTTGCCTTGATTTAATTGAAGAGTAATATTTCCAACTTCTTTCATGGGCTAGTTGGTATTGTCTCCAAGAATGATTTCCAAATTTGTATCCTTTTCTATTATATTTGAAAGAGCTTCCTTATACCCAATGAAGTGCCTTGAGGCACCACTATCAATCAACCAATTTCCCATAGTATCTGGAGGAGAGGCAGTAGAGAGGGCCGATATAAGATAAAATTATTTTTTCTTGTTATCTACAACATTAAATTCATCATACCTAGAGTTGCTTAATCTTTTGGGAGGTTGACCATTTCCATGTTGAGTAGCGGGAGCATTCCTTTTTCCTTTGTTGTTGAACCCGCCAGTCCTTTGATTGTTATTGCCCCTGAAATTGTTGCGGTTGTTGTTGTCATCACCCTGAGGTGTATCCCTTCTATTAGGACATTCCATAACATAGTGGCCAAACTTGTTACAAATGAAGCATCTACCCTTTCTTCCATCTTTGAATCCTTGTCTTCCTTGACCTTGCTTCTTTGACCCGCATTGTGCTTCTTTTTAGCATGAGCAGAGAATGCAGTAGGATCATTCCTATTTGAAGATATGTCTCTCTATCATCCTTGTTTCTTCTTGAGTACATCTAGTCAACAATTCATCAAAGCCTGGAATCCGGTCATTGTTGAGGATAGTAGTGTTGAACATGTCCCATTCACGAGGGAGACCTCCAAGGGCAATGAGAGTGAGCTCCCTATCAGCTATAACTTCTCCAATTGATAGAAGATCATTTTTTATTTTGGTGATCCTTATGAAGTAGGATTGGATATCTTCTCCTCTTCCCTTCTTTATGTCCTTCAACTTGTTCTTGAGAAAGAGGACTTGGTTTGCATTGCTAGATTTAAACATGCTAACCAACTTCTCATACATCTCCTTAGATGTGCCCAAATCGGAGATGTAAGCAACTAAATGCTTATGAATAGAATCTCTAATGATCTTCTTAGCGTTGACTTCACCTTTCTTGTACTTTGTATTAGCGGCAGTCGTTGCATTTGAGGGAGGTTTAGCAATCTTTCCCTGCACATAGTCCATAGCATTATACTCTTCCAAAGTCAAGTCAAGAGACAACTTCCATGCATGATAATTAGACTTATCATTGAGCGTGTCATCAGATTTGAAGTAAGATGAGGAGGTCATTGAATCTTGTCCTTAACCAACAAACCTCAATGATTTCTTTTCTCACTCTTGCTTGGGCTTTGTCTTCACTTCAACTCCGATACCATGTTAATTTTAGATAACAATGGCAAGTTTTATGCTTTAGAGATATTTACTTCAATTTTTCTTATTAGCCCAATATCAATTTCCAGATTAGCAATCACATAAACATTGATAGTAAATGCAAATAGAAAATAAACATAGATAGTAAATGCAAATAGAACATAAACAATAAGCCAAAGACAAGCCAAGATAAGACGACACAATATTTGGTGGATACCAGGGGAAAACCCTTTGATCAAATCTTCTTATTATTCTTCAAAAGTTTAGCAGAGAGAGTACATCATACAAAATTTACTTGCCCAATCACTGTCAAAATAGTGCAGTCAAACAACAGTCAACAGGATGCCATAACCAGAAAGTCAACACTAGTCAAACCAGTAGAAAACTCCTCCAAATGAGCTCAGTCAAACCCAGTCAACTCAGCGTCCAAAGACAATGGGAAACAACCCAAAACAATCTTGAAATATTCAGTGAACGTTGCGGTCAACGCAGACCAAACTACTCCAAAGTTCCAAGTTTTCATGCCAGGATATGTGGCCTCAAGAGATTGGATTTTTCCGCCTGAAAATCATAGTGAAAGGAGGTGTTTTGACCCTCGGTCAACACTGGTCAACGCCCCTGTAATTTGCCTAAAACAGATCTGAAATTTTTGGCCTGCAATTTCAGTCAACCCAAGTCAATGCCTAGCAGTGTTTTTAAACATGGCTGGCTTGGAACCGACTCGACCGAGGTGATCCGAGTTGGTCAAAAAAAAATTGACTCGGCCATTGAACCGGTTCGGTCGGCCGGGTTAATACCGAGCTGGCCGACTCGGTATTAACCCAGCTGGCTCGACCGAGTCCATATCAACACGACTAGGTTACATACAGCAGCCAGTGAACCCAAAAAAAGGGTTTTTATTTCTTTTTATTTTTTATTTTTGGGGACTCTCTCGGCTTCCCTGTTTGACTCATGGGTTTCCCTGTCTAACTCTGATCCCTAGTATTGATATGCTATTCATGGTAATATTAAATTCTTAAAGTAAAAGTGACATTCTCCTTAATCTTCATTTTCATCCTTTTACTTAAATTTTTAACATTACCATGAAATGACTTAGGATGTTTGAGAGTGGTTCCGGCCTCATTGGATTTCATATGGAGAAATTAGAATTTTAGATTTCATTCAAAATCCAACAGACTTATCAGTTTTCTAGGATTTCAAGCTTGGGGGATTGCAATGTTTCCATTGAATTTTGTCATGTATTAGGGTATGGACCTCGTATTTAATCAAGAGCACCAATCTCTCTATGTACCTTGATGTTAGTGACATTGGTTGCCGAACTCCTTCGGGATTCGCTTCCAAACCGGGAGCTTTTGAAAATGTCGCTCCCACTCTCGTTTTCGCTCCCGCTCCCAAGTAACACTGAGCCAGAGAATGTTGGCAACTCTAGCAGTAGTCAGTAGTATTGGTCACAGACTTTTGTTGTAGAGGCCATTTCTAGCCTCCATGGTTATGTGTTTTTGTTTTGATCTCTATATCATCATCGTGTATGTATTGGACAGTGCACTAGGTGCCATTTTGATATAATGGATATATTCACGAGTCTACTTTGATCATATGTTGTCTTCTATATATATTCTAATGTTGTGTGTTTGGAAACATAAATGAAAATCTTTAAAATTATGCGTTTTTATAAAAAATAAATAGTTAATGTATTTTTTTACAACGACCGAGTCATTGAAATCGAGCCGGCCGAGTCGATACCAAGTTGGAGTCGGAGTTTTAAAACATTGATGCCCAGAGAAGAAGATGCTCATATTTGATGTACGAACCAATGAAAAGAAGAGAGAGAAAGATGTGTTGAGGTGTGTCAAAATGAGGAAAAATGAATCTTCTATTTATACACAACGTTGAGAGTGAAGAGGGACGTCTCTTGGTCTTCATAAGCCTACATTAGACTTTTGGCCGACCTTGAAAATTTGTCCATAGAAGAAATAAATTCGTAATTCCATTTCTACTAGTCAAAATGAGATGATCTTTACATCAATCTTGCACCTCTCGGAAAGAGGAACCCAATAAAAATATCATCTCCATCATATGAGCAGTCCAATGTGAAATTTAACCCTAGTTGCCAATTTTAACACAAACTAATTAGCAGTGAATGTAGTTGGAGACCTGGATCAGGCAGCGAACAATTTTTTAGGCTAAACATACCATAGTATTTAATAGCGAGCCCCAAACCTCTCCTCTAGTCTTGATCAAACAAAAAATATCTTAACCAGTTTTCAAGAATGAACATACAAAATACCCAGTCTCAAAACATTCTTGGCCACTGCATGAGGGGCATCCTTAAGTCGATTGCAGACTCCCCAAATATTCAGGGAATCTGCGATCGACTTAAGCTCAAGGCTGCATGAGAAGTGGAATCTCTCCTAGCCCAATTTGCACAGGGCTATTTCTCCAGGTAAAGTACTTCTTTATGAGAGAATACTTAGGATTTTGGGCGTATGTAGACATGGTAGGTAGTGTTAACAGTAAAAAAATTCGACCATGATACAACTTGACTGTTAATCCTCTGTTTTCGTGCAGGTATAGAACATGTGGGTGGTGATATGTTTGAATTCATTCCCTCTGGAGATGCTATATTCATGAAGGTTAGTTGTCATATTAAGCAGTTAGTTTTTTCTCCAATACGATGACAGAATATTTATTTACTGAGTTCAGTATGGAATGTTTCCTAGTGGATCTTATCGACATGGAGCGATGAAAAATGCATCCAAATTCTGAGGAACTGTTATAAGGCACTACCAGATGGAGGCAAAGTTATTGCTTGTGAGCCAGTTTTGCCCAAATACACAGATGACAGTCAGAGAACACGAACTCTCCTTGAAGGGGATATTTTTATTATGACAATCTACAGTTCTGGAGGCAAGGAACGCACTGAAGAAGAGTTTCGCAGATTGTGTAGCGATGCAGGCTTCTCCAAACTCGAGACCCGTGATTTGGATCCTTTCTACAGTCTTCTAGAAATTCAGAAATAGCTAATTTGGAGATCAATCAGCATATCCTCAATTTGATTATATTTTATTTTGACATTTATATGGTTATATTTATGGGACTATCCCCAGTAAAGCACTGTTTTGAGATTAGTAGAATTTACACACTACTTACATAAACTAAAATAAGCACATATAACTTGCAAAGGATTGCAAGTCATGATATATTATTAAATACTGATGTTAATTTTCGTTTATTAAATATTGATGTTACGAAACGTTTATTAAATGCTAAGAGAGATGATTAAGTAATCTATAACATCCACTTAAACATATGGGTAATCTATAATATCCACTTATTGGTGGAGAAAGATTTGGAACTTTCAACATGTGTTGAAAGCAAATAAGTTATGCATTGATCATGAGATAACGCCAACCTGCATCTATGACATATATATTTATTTATCAATGGGTTGTGAATTAATTCCAACTTGGTGATGGGTAACATTCATAATATTGATGTGGTATATATTAGTCGAAAATATTACTTAAAAATAATAATAATTTATTAGATTTATTTTAATTTTGGAGTGAGAAATTTATGTTTTTAAAAGTATATTTATTTTATTATTATTAAATGGAAATTTCTTCACCTTAGTTTATAAAAAGTTGTTTTTTTAATGTAATTATTGTTTACATTTCTTTTGTTCTTTTATTCATTGACGAGGATTCAATTTCAAGAGATATGTTTGGCCTTTTGTAATAAGATTGAAAAGTAGGTAACCTTTGGGTAGGCCCCACTTAGGTGAGGTCAAGATGTTTAGGCTCTTGAGAAATTGTAAGTTATTGGTATATCTGGCAGGCAAAAAGTTTGATCTTGGGCCTTGCCCAAAGTACTCTAAAAAATTACTAGTTCACCATAATTAAAAAGAAAAAACAAAAAAAATAATAATTCAATTAAAAAAAAAACGAACATTCTTGTTTAGTTAATTCACAACGTGTTGACAGTGCTGGACCCGCCAACATGTCAGGGGATCTCCCCAGTAAGATGTCCCAACTATACCTCAAATCGTTTAGAGTAGGAGTCCCAGCAGTGGGTAGTATGGTATAGCCTTGACTGTGATTGCACGTAGAGGTAAGCAATATGTCTTTGTTGGAAGCAAGGGTGTGACCTTGCAGCAAGTTAGGAAAGATGCATGGAAAGACTCTAACACACGAAAAGGGAGAGGAGTGCGCCCCTTAGAAGCCTGTAATAGTACACAACTTTAAAGGGAATAAATGAGCTGAAAGACATCATGAGATGGAAAGTAGAATAGTCGACAATCCAAAGTGACAAGTTAAACCAACAACACGCTTCGGTAATATTCATACAAACACATACCTAATAGTCCATACATACGTGGGTAAGTTACAACTACATACATTGTTAGAATAATCAGAATAGTTGAACTACAATAACAATACATGCATGAAACATGTTAGCTCTGTTATATCAAAAGAGTGAAAAATCCAAACATACATACAACCATGACAACCACTAGCCCCAATAGTGGAATGTTACAGTAATTGTCGCCTGCTCCTCTAAAGAGATGTCCTCACGTTGCACTGTGGAGAAGCCAAGCCTCGTTACATACACTCCAAGCTTTCTCTACGTTATACTTATCATAATCTTAGCTCCCAAAAGCCTGTATAATGAGTTATGAGGTTCTATATATATCAAAGTGTGGGGTGACCCTTGACATTCCCCTTTGTGGCTCTTGAGCTACCCTCATGACTCTTCAACTTACACATGATTGTTTACATTCTACTATTGACACTTGGTCTTTCACTTTACAACATGTTTACAATACATTCTACACATGTACTCACGTGAGACAAAAATGGGCTTGAGTAAGCCATACAAGACATCATTGAGACTCAGACAATTGTGGGAATACTAACTCATCGACATCCTTTTAATGAACATTGGTGGCGAACTAATGCAAAGCTTGGTAGTCTGCTATGGTGTCTGCGTACTCCATGGTGACATCCTTTTGAAAGCAAACTCTTGCCTCCATAGCATCTAGGTACACTCATTTGGCTCCTCTGTACAACTCGTCATGTAGCATGCACATCATGGTATTGAGTGCAGCCGGACCAACGATATACTTGTGCATAGTGTCTCTGCTCATTTGCAAATTTGCACTGGTGGCTATGCACATCAACTTCTCGAAGTACATTTCTAGCACCAGTTGGACTTGGTTCTTTGCTTTTGCCTCAGTGAGTGTGCCAATGGATGGGATCGCATGCGTGCACACAATGACATCCATGCTCTTGAACACTCGTGCATCTGAATCCTGTAAACTGGTGATGAGTTGTGGGAGTTCCTAATAGTTTTGGATTTGACTCCAAATGTGTGCTTTCAACTCCACAGCCTTTGGCTTCATCATCTTTGGCAAGTACAACGGGGCTCCCTTATACCTCATTTTCCATATCTGCATGTGATTGACAGCAGTGTGTATGTCTCTCAAGATGTGTGGTCTCCTAGCACAACGTTGCTGCCAACCATTAATATTGAAAACTGAATTATGCATGGTGACAAATCGTACAACTTTCGCATGACTGTCTCAAGAGATGATACTTCACCAAGTATATATTTCCTCCACTCTGCTCTAGCAGATGTTGTAGCTTGATCTTCTCTCTACTTGGACGCTTGTAATTCCTTATCCATGCACTCGTTATCAGCTATCAAGAATCTCACACTTGAGCTAGTGGCTTCAGCATATGCCTTTGTAGCATCGACCAATGCAACTGGATGTCTGCATACATCGAACATGATCACCACTCTTGAAAATGCATGGGAGATGCATGGATATTCGAAGTGGGCACCCTCCATGATTGCACAACTCTGTGTTGTGACTCGTCAAAGGATATGTTGTGCACATCTGCTTCCAAATTGTCCTCAAGGATTTTAGTATCTCCTTGATCACTTGGGACTTACTCTGCTCCTAGATTTGGTGAAGCCTATGGAGTGACCTTTGGGTCCTTGGGCATGAGATCTGTATCCTGATCCTTCTCCAGCGGAACCACATCCATGTGCATTTTTTCTAGTATCTGTTCAATCTCCTTAACAAAGTCATGCTCCTACGACTGCTCACCTTGTTTTCTATCTGCCAGCTGTTTTGATTCATTAACTTGTAAGTGTCCTCAATGTGTGCACACTACGCCTCGTGTTGTTCCTGTTCTTGCTGCACTTCCTTCTCCCTTCGGTGACACTCTTATTCTTCCCTTAGTTGTTTCTCTACCTCCTACAACTTCTTCTCTACCTCCTCCAATCTCTGCTTCTCCCTCTGTCTTTGCACAATCCTTCTATTGTGTTGTCGCCTCTTTTCTTCAATCTCCAAAGCTTCTCTTTCTACAAGTAGATCTTCCTTGAACTTGTAGCTTTGCTCCGCCTCTGCACTGTCGGAAATCTTCCTCTTGCCTTTGTCTTGCACAAGTTTGTTGATCTCTATTGTAGTTGATGTTGATGCTCTGTCAAGTGCTGTTGCCTTGTGCACTACTAACCATTCTACATCCACTCTAACTGGTTCATTGAGCCTTGAGGAGTTGTAGTAATATCTCCATGGGTCTTCCTCAGGCCAATGACATGCCCCGTGGATCCAAGGATGATACACTCTCGTACAGTTGTCCTTCATTACGCAGTGCGGGTCATATGGATTAAAACTTCTTGTGTCCAAGGTGAATCTCTTGAATTCCTCCATCTCGGCCTTAGCATGCTTGAGACTCTGGATCTCATACAACTCGATCTGCAAAGGAAGAGTAGGCCAAGGTGCCTTCTTCTTCATGTGAATTCTTTTTGACACCCTGTCGAGATGTGGTATGCAACCTCTTGCGTGACCAACTTATCCATGGCAAACTTTGGTAACACATGTGGAGCCCTCTCCACACTATACATCCAGATGAAGGTGTCAAGGGGTGAGGCATACCAATCTACTATGTTAACCAATGTCTCCATAGCTGCCTATGACATGCAAGGCAGGTCCTGCTCAAAAATCATCCTATACACCAGGGTGATGAAGTGGTCTGATAGTTGTAGTATATCTCCACGGAAGCTACACTTGGAGAACAACCTGAAATAGATGTGCACAGAGGGTTTTAAAGGTGTCCATGCCCAACCAAATCTAGGGAACTATTGACGGGCACAAATTGCATCAAGAATGTAGGCAGACATGTTGCTTGCTGACCCTTGGGTGGATGTCGGGCATTTGTTACTTGCCCCTTCAGCTGGAAAGCCATCATGCCAGACCAATTGAAAGGTCTTCCTTCGTTCGCCAACTAATCCAACACAATCACCCAACTCTGTGAGAAGGTCTTTGTACTCTCCTGGTCGTATAAGTGGCATGCAAATATGACCAAGAACTGGTAAGACTTCTGGAGTGTCTTTGTCTTGTATACCTGGTTGGGTGTCATTCTGAACTTAGACGACTCTCTTACCCATCTCTTCAATATGTCTCTTGAGTTCGCATTGTTGTTGGGATTGGTGAAGAGTGCATCCATTTTGTTCTTCGACTGCAACAAGTGATACATCTCCTGAAGTTCTTTGCCCTGAAGGTAGCAAGTTTTGTTCCACTGACACTGCTCAGTACCATTGTATATGGATCAATATGTGAGACAATCCAGTGGATCATGTATGTGCATGGAAATGCGAGATATTTGCATGCAACCTGGTACAAGCTAGACTTGTGTATGTGACATAGACTCTACAGTCCTCCAAATTGTCTTCAAAGGTGCCTAAAAATATGTCATTGATTTCTTGCCATGTGATCTTGATTTTCTTGTCTATGAACAACTTAGTATCTTCATAGATGAGCAAGCTCACAGACACTTGCTCGACCACATCTCCAGTTGTGCTCTCTATTGTGTCCTTTGACCCTGCTCTCTTTGAAGCCATTATACTTGTACTATTGAGAGAATGATGAACACTTGTGATACCTGGAGATAGATCAACGCTCATCGTGAGAAAAATGCTAGTTGAAAACCAAAAGAAACTCGAGGACTAACACACAACACACCTGGGTGACTGCTTGGGAAAATTGCGAAGTTTTCTCTGGGAGAGGTTGAGAGGCTAATTGTTGAAACTGCACAGAGTACAATTGAGGCTGCTGGTGAGTTGATTGAATACTGAAACTGCGTAGAGAATTGTCCAATTTTCTAGTGAGATGAATGACTACTGAAATTATGCAGAGCACAGTCTATCTTGGCCTGTCGAGCACTAGAATTGTGTAATGCACAATTTCAGTCAACAAGACTGCTACCCGGGAAATTGCACTGCGCAATCCCGGGGGGCAATTGAGGCACTGCCTCTCAAAACTGTGTAGATCACAGTCTGTGAGGCAAGATCTGCACAATTCCAGGGAGCAAAGCAAGGCCTTCCATCCTGGAAATGCGTAGTGCAAGCCAGGCAAGGCAAGGTCCAGGCCAAGGAAACTTAGACCTACCGACGAGCGATTGAAAATCAGTAAGGACTGACATCATGTGCAAATATGGTGCAAATATGGGTGAATGAACATGCATGTGATTACAATCAGTGCAGGATTCAGTAAGATGGGAAAACAACGAAGTGTGTGAAGCAAGTCGCCGCATCAGTGACCATTAGTGCAGAAACAATGTCATGCATGCGATATAAAGGAAATGCAATGCAAAACTCGAAACAACGCTTCTACAAGCTAACATGCATTAAAATGACAACAAGCGTTCAATACAACCAAGCAAACAACACTCACACAAACTAAAATGTAAAAAGCAACAAAAAAGCAACAAAAGACATGAAAAACAGACTTACCTGGAAAATATTCGATGAGTGTGTCAAAGGTTCCTAGATGTATTAGGAATGCTAGAGATCTAAGATCGAAGTGAAGAATGAGCTCTGAGGCATTGAATAAATAGTTTTGACAAGATTGAGTCTTATGACACGCATGCCACAAATCTAGGAAAAAATGACACTTGGAGGGAGGTTTCTAAAACAGATTTTGCATGTAACTCCCAACTGCCAAAAATGGATCCCTAAAATCTAGGAGTCTTTTTGCTTTTTTACTTTTTTCTTTTTCGGGAAAAATCTGCAATGCAAGCAAGGCAAGATTAAATAGTCCTAGAGAGAACTGGTCAACTTGTGAGCACATGCAATGATCAACAATCCATGGGATGAATTCTGTGCAGCTTATGGGCTGAGTGGTTTTGGCTGCCCCTCAAGCTCTGTGCAATTTCTGGATTGAAGCTAAGGCTACTAGTCAGAACTATGCAAATTATGAGAGCAAGCCTGGTGTTATAGACATATTTGGGCACTGCAACCCCAATCTTATATGTCGATAAACCAAGGGCTCTTTAACCCCTAAAAGTGTTGTTTCATACCCTAAAGGATCATGGTCAACTGATTACATCCTTCCCCAAAAGTTCCACCTGAAAAACCACTCAGAACTGGCCAAAACTGGACCATACTGATTGCTCCACTGTCAGGGTGCGATGCATATTAACTTCTACACTAGCTAGGTGTGATGCATACTAAAGAGACCTTTTTGGGGTGCGATGAGAGAGGATGGACAAATGTCTGAGACAGTTTGCTAAGTGGATGCTCATGGAATCTTCTAGAGACTTCTCCTATGACACTTGCCTCTCTGAATTGACCCAAGGATGAGTAAGAGATCCAAGAAATCTCCAAGTGGAACCAAGAACAACAAGTGGAATGACACTAATAAAAAACCCAAAGATGACTCACACCCTTGCAAACATCTATAAATGGATCCCTCATCTGAGAGATCTAGAGGCTGGAATTTTGTAATTTGTAAGGAAGTGTTGATAGTTTGTTTTTGAGAAAGAGCATTGTATTGTTGGGTGATTTTGCTTTTCATGAGGTGAAGAGGGCTTTGATGCTGGGAGGATGATGCTGGATCAGACAGCTGGGTTGTAATTCTCCCTTCTATTTTAATAAAGTTCTTTGAGTTTTCCTCCATACAATCGTGTATTTGTGAATCTTGTTATTTGTGAATGCTATTGTATGTTCAATGTATTTCTGATTCTGCATTGTTTATGATATAAGAAATCGAGATGCTTTGATGGTGTTTTGCTACTTTGTTTTTACAAATATTCTCTAAGCGGGACAAGTAGGAGAGGAGTTGCAAGCTCTATCAAGGGGGAGAGAAATCAAGCAAGGAGTAAAGCGGAAGATCTAGGTTGGTCCCCTTGTCTCTCTCTTATCTATCATACATAGAGGAAATCACAAATTACTTTGATTGTTTGTTTCTAGGATAGCTGCCAATCCTAGTGGGATTAGCAGATCGAAAAGACACTAGTTTTCCTGGAAACAAAATGGCGACTCCGACGAGGAACGAATAGTTTGTTTGTTTGTTGTTGATTGTTTGTTTTATAAACTATAGACGGAGCCTGAAGTTAGCAAGATAGCCTTCGAACTGCTCTTGCTCTGCAATTGTAAAGTAGATGAATGTTGCTTCAGTCAATATCCGATTTAGTTTATGATTTGAACATTTGACTTACAAGCATTCTAGATGCCCTGTTGGTAGCTCAATAACGTTCCAAGATCACACCCCTGTACTTTGTTCTTTACTGTCCATAATAGCTCAACTTAACTCACTGAATTCAGCTGCAAATTTGAGCCAAAATACACCTCAGTTACACTCCCTGGCCCATCGCACTGTCTGTTACTGGAAGCCAGTATGCATCGCACTTCCCGAGTGTAGCAGGTGAGATGCATCCCTGTTTTTATGAAGCACAGGTGCAATGACTGAGTAGTCCTATTTCTCTCCTTGAAATTTGGGTTTTTTGTCCTTGTTTTCAGCTCTGTTCAATTGTTTTGCTACTTATGAATAGTATCTTATTACTAAAGCCTCCTTGCTTTACATAGTTTAGCCTCCATTGATTAGGATTAACAAATGTTTTTATGTATTTGTCCATCATTTGCAATCCTTTGTCGAAAATTTGCTTAAATCAAACTGTCGTTTTGGTGCAAAAAAGTGTCGTAATTGTCGTTTTGTATCAAAAAGTGAAGTGTCGTTGAGTCTTCCTTCCTTGGATAGTCGATTGAACTTTTTTTCATGTATTTTGATTTGATTTGTTGATATCTTGAAGTGTCAAAAACATTCTCTATTCGAAATCGAAAAGTGTCGTTAAATCTTCCTTTCTATTTTGAAAAAGAAATTGTTGAAATGTCGCTTTGAAGAAAATATTTCAGACCTATACTTAGTTTTCCTTTTGGCATTCTTCACATTAAGGGGAACGAAAAACAAATACATGCATTTTCATTAGCATTTAGACTGTGTGCAAAAAACGATTTAGGAAAAGTGCATTTAGTGTGTGCTTTTTGATCTTTGTTTGAAAGAATCATAATCTTCTTTCCTTAGTAGCTAGGATTTTCATTGCTAAAAATAAACAACGATTGTTTATCATTTTAGATTGCATATTTAGGAATTTTACATCTACATCACGCGGTGAACCTTGAAAGGCAAACTTCTAAACAAGATCAACTCTAAAATAAATTTCAATGAACTTAACAATGCTTTGGAACCTAACGCAACACATCTAGAGGTCTAGGCTAGAGACGTGTTCCGGCGTCGTAAAATCTAGTAACTATCGTTTTCATCGAAGGTTGGGTGATTCCTCCTCTTTGATATGACAAGTGCTAGCACGGACTTGTGCTCCCCGTACCGTCGAGTATATATTGGGAGACCACAATAGGCTTATATCCTTTATCCATAAGAAGCCATGTCTGCTGCCCTATCGATCGCAATGCATTGAACACAACATTCAAGAAGATTCACTTCCATACATAAGTCCTTGGTAATTTCTCTATAATTTATCACCAAGGTGTATTTTGCAGTTTTGCGATTGGTTTGGTAATCCCTCTGTCTAGATCTCCAGAGTAGTCACTTTCGTTCCTTTTCGACTCCTTAAAAGAAAAGGTCCATTTGAGCACTTGTCACTTCAGGCTCAGTCGAAGGAGACTAGAGTCATCTCTAGCTTTTGCTCGACTCTTAAAATTTGAAAAAGCAAAGTTGTGTTAAAGCGTCATTAAAATTTATTTAATTTCGGAATAACATCCCTGTTCCTTCGTTGGTCTTAGGTTGAGATAATGGAGTCCACCAATCAAGGAATCCCTTTGGAGGGGATTCCTACTCCTTTTACATCTTGTGGAAATATTGGTGCACCTCATATGGCCACTTTGTCTCTTCCGGGACTTACTATTTGCCTGCCAATATGGCTATTCTCAACCTCTGTGGTTCAAAATAACGTGATTCCTCAACAATCGAATCAACATCCAGTTGATGTTAAAATTGACCCCTCACCTTCTTCTTCGTTTGTTTCTCCCTCCCCTTCTTCCTCTTCGCTTGGTGAAAGTAGTGATGCTAATAACCAAGTGGCTAAGAAGAAGAAGAAAGGTAAGGAGAAGAAGAAAATGCTAGTTCAGCAAGGGGGCAACCAACAAACCATAGATTTGGATGCAGCATCTGGTGAAAATCTGCACACTAAATCTCATAAATATCCTTGTGTAATTTGCAAAGGAAACCATTTTCATCGATATTGTCTGTGCATTCCTCGGATCTTGAGAGAATGGTCCCCTCGTTCGCACCAACCAGTGTCATCAACCTCTGCTGATCATGTTGATAATACACCATCAACTAGTGATAGTGAAGTCCACGGACAGAAAGGAAAAGTCAAAGTTCCATGTGCGTTATGTGAAGGGAACCATATACTTCCCCGTTGTCCTTTTTTGGGTGAAGCCAAAAGAGTCTTGCATAACCATCCTGCTTCACCGCAGAGACTTCCACTTGGATACAAGAAAATCTCCCATAGTCCTTTACTAGTTGAAAATCCAACTGACTTAACTGAATCGTTGGTCGAAACACCTATCGTTGAAAGTGAATCTTCTGAGTCCATATTGGACCAAAGTCAATAGGTCGAGATAGTAGTCAACCAATCTTGCCTTCAGAAAGTCCACCTTCAGATGATATCATTCCCAAAGAGAGTGAGAACGATACTGTTCAAATTCTTTTTGTCACTTCAGAGTCTGATGAACTTGGGGGCAATCCGCCCGTTCCTTCACAACAGGAAGAGAATCCCCAAGTTCCCGCTACTCAAGGGGTTATTTCACCCGTTTATTTGGTACCCCTTCCAAGCAGTCTAGTTACTTCCTTTGATAGGAATCGACTAGCAAGATCCCACATTCCTTCTAATGTACCATTCCATATCATAGTACAAGTTTACAAAATTATCGTGTCTGGCACTATCATAGATGAAGGGACTTCAGTGAGTATCCTTTCCTCAACTGCTTGGAAAGCGCTTGGTTCACCATTGCTTATGCCTGTTACACAAAATTTGTCAGGCTTTAATAAAGGAACCACTCGATCGTTAGGGATCCTTCCTAAGTTGTCGATAACTTTGAGAGGGAAAACCGTTCACTTGAACATGATTGTAGTACAAGGATAGTTAGATTACAATCTACTCGTCGGACTTGACTATGTTTACAACATGGAAGCTATTGTTTCAACACTCTTTCGAGTGATGTGTTTCTCGCATGAAGGAAAAATTGTCACTATTGACCAACTTCCATTTCCCGGTTCAAACACAGCTTTAAGTCAAACATCATCCCTAAATGCTCCTTTTGTGTCGAGAATGTCTCTTCAACCTTCATTCCATCCACCTAATTACCACGGGTAGTATGATGAATGTAATGAAGCTTATGGGGCATGCACCCTTGTCCATTTGGCGGACGAACCCAGCTGAAAAGATAGGTTTCCCTGTAGGTTATGTGATTGGAAGTTCCATCCCACACCATTCACTTTTGTCTACTCTGTGGACGAAGCCAAGGAAGTGTTTTGTCTAACCGCTGACAAAACCATCCTACCATATGAATTTCCTTATAAGTTAAGTGATTGGTCTCACACACCACTCACCTTTGTCTAATTGGCAGACAAAGACAAGGAAGTGTTTTTGTCTAACCGCTGACAAAAACAATCTTGCTTAACCATAGTGATTCCCATATGGTTACTAGAGACTCTCCTTTTCTCGATGTTTGGGGGCATGCAAACCTTTTTATGCAAGCGAAAAACAACCAATTTCATTTTTTAGCTTTTTAGTTTTCTAGTATTTCAAATTCTTAGGTTAGGTGATTGGTCTGATCCACCATTCACCTTCGTCTATGCTACAGACGAAGCAAAGGAAGTGTCTTGTCTAAACTGTTGACAAAACCATCCTACCTAACCTTAGTAGTTCCTTAGCCTTCTAGTTTTTCTAGATTTTTTAGCTTTTTAGTTTGGTCATTTCTAGCCTACATAAAAAGGAAATGAGCAATGTTTCCGCAAGGTTCAAGCTCGTTAAAAAATGAACCTGCCAAATGAGCAATGTTTCCACAAGGTTCAAGCTCGTTAAAAAATGAATCTACCAAATGAGCAATGTTTCCGCAAGGTTCAAGCCCGTTAAAAAATGAACCTGCCAATTGAGCATATGTTCCCCCAGAGTTAAATCTCGTTAAAAAATGAACCCACCTTCGTTAAATAACCTTCATGATTGCCATTATATCAGCCTTTTGAACCTTGGTTGTGTTCCTTCCATCACCTCCATCCGTTTGGCTGATCATACGCTTCCACTTGATTGTTTACCATTTTGAAGAATCGCTGTGACGAGTGGTCTTGTTAGCCACCCTCTTCACATCACCATGTTTTGAGAAGTTCCAAGATTACCCGGAACCAGTTGCTACCCCGGATACCACTCATTCCTCAAAAAACGAGTCCACTTTAAACCCTTTTCAAACTCGCTAAATATGAAAAGATTGTCAAGCAATTGGCCTCTCCAGCTCGCTAAAGTGATTGGAAGCGCCATCCCTCCTATATATTTTAAACTTTTCAGACCTGAGGGATTATCTCATGAAAAAGTTCAAGCGCTTGTCTTTTTCGGCTCGCTAAAGTGATAAGAAAAGTCATCCCTTTTGTATTATTTTAATCTTTTTCGGACTTAAGGGATTATGCTACGAAAAATAACTACTGGAGTTCTCTTTTCATCCCTTTTCAAACTCTCTAAACATGAAAAGGACCAAGTTGTCTTTGTCGTTAAACTCGTTAAAACAATAGCGACTAACTTGTCCACCTAGGAAAGAATGAGTTTCACTGTAGCTAGACTCACTAAAACATAGCGACAGGTTTGCCCAAAGGGAAAATTATAGAACAAGCATATGTTATCCTCCTCAAGCTTGACAAAAATAAAGAGGTACTGGTCAGCAATGACTGGGGAAAAAGGGAAGAAAACTTGAAGAATTTTATTGGTAGCAAGTTGCTCTTGAACATGACACTTTCACTCCATCACCATGATTGAGTCAGGTTGGGTTATTCCGTTCACCAGTCATATCACCACTGATCCTCCATACCATCCATTTTTTGGGGTTAACACTACCAATAGATCTTAGTGTCGCCGATATGTTCAAGAGAATTCATTCACAGAATTTACCATCCAGTTAATGCGTCATCCACTGCAATACCTTCACCCTCCATTTTTCATGACGACCATTTCTAAACCTTATATCATCAGATCATTTTCACCTCCAAAAAATCATTTGATTCGTTTCGTGTCGTAGATGTGGGATACATTAAGGCCCTCCCATGACGGGTCGCTTCTTGTCAACATCAGATCATTATCCAAGAAGTTGACTTAGAAACAACCCTTTCAGTACTTTGAAGCTTGCATGCCTCAATGGCAAGTTTCTCACTTCCGGCGATAGGTTTACATCAATGGCCTTCGATCGAAATATTTTGCGTGGTGTTCGACATCGAATCATATATTCACACCATGTGAATTGTACTGTAGTACCTTGAGGGCCATTATCATTATCGATGATTCCTCTCGCGCCTGTTAACTGCTTACATTATTAGCTGATAATCAGGCGATGTCTTTCCATGTTCGACCTCAAGACATCTTTTCACATGGATCGACTTGTACATCGGGCGAAGATTGAACGAGTTTGAAGACCCTGGATCTAGTTTCATCCATTCGGGCTGCGATATATTTAGGGATATAAAGACATCAAATGTACACAAAAGCTGCACAAATAGTCATCTAAGCCAGGGAAGATGACTCTTCATATGAAGAATCACCAGTCTGCAACTGTAGACGATTATCTGTCCTATGTACATGAAAATGAATTTATAAAGCTGAGCATGGGAATGCCCGCCTCAGCTAGATCATGAAAATAATATGATGATGATGTATTGTATTGTATCTTATACAGGTCACCTTCCAGTTCGAATACCTCGGATCCTCATGATAAAGCATTTCACCCGACATCAAAAGATTTACAACTTCATGCTTTAGGGGGCAACTGTTATAGACATATTTGGGCACTGTAACCCCAATCTTATATGTCGATAAACCAAGGGCTCTTTAACCCCTAAAAGTGTTGTTTCATACCCTAAAGGATCATGGTCAACTGATTACATCATTCCCCAAAAGTTCCACCTGAAAAACCACTAAGAACTAGCCAAAACTGGACCATACTGACTGCTCCACTGTCAGGGTGCGATGCATACTGACTTCTACACTAGCCAGGTGCGATGCATACTGAAGAGGCCTTCTGTGGGGTGTGATGAGCGAGGATGGACAAATGTCCGAGACAGTTTGCTAAGTGGATGCTCATGGAATCTTCTAGAAACTTCTCCTATGACACTTGCCTCTTTGAATTCGCCCAGGGATGAGTAAGAGATCCAAGAAATCTCCAAGTGGAACCAAGAACAACAAGTGGAATGACACTAATAAAAAACCCAAAGATGACTCACACCCTTGCAGACATCTATAAATGGATCCCTCATCTGAGAGATCTAGAGGCTGGAATTTTGTAATTTGTAAGGAAGTGCTGATAGTTTGTCTTTGAGAAAGAGCATTGTATTGTTGGGTGATTTTTCTTTTCATGAGGTGAAGAGGGCTTTGATGCTGGGAGGATGATGCTGGATCAGACAGCTGGGTTGTAATTCTCCCTTCTATTTTAATAAATTTCTTTGAGTTTTCCTCCATACAATCGTGTATTTGTGAATCTTGTTATTTGTGAATGCTATTGTATGTTCAATGTATTTCTGATTCTGCATTATTTATGATATAATAGATCGAGATGCTTTGATGGTGTTTTGTTACTTTGTTTCTATAGATATTCTCTAAGCGGGACAAGTAGGAGAGGAGTTGCAAGCTCTATCAAGGGGGAGAGAAATCAAGCAAGGAGTCAAGCGGAAGATCCAGGTTGGTCCCTTTGCCTCTCTCTTATCTATCATACATAGAGGAAATCACAAATTACTTTGATTGTTTGTTTCTAGGATAGCTACCAATCCTAGTGGGACTAGCAGATCGAAAAGACACTAGTTTTCCCAGAAACGCCTAGTGATGGGCTGCTCTATGCAATTTTCTTGGGGAAGGCAACCTGCCTACTCTGCACAATTCTGGAGAGCAGTGCTGGCTGCGAGGATGCACTGTGCAATTTTGGAGAGAAATGCCAGTTTCCCTCTAGTGCTATGTAGTTTTCCAAGTCGGCACAAGAATCGGTTTGAGACCATGTCATGGGAGGTCAGCGTGCGGGCGAAATATAGAAAAGTTAGCGAACACGAGCTGTTAAGCCAAAGAAACTCAACTGAAATCATAAGTACCTGAGCAGTGCAAGACATGCTGCTAAGGATGGTTGGTAGGGAGGCTAAAAAATGAAGCTAAGGCAAAATTTTTGAGGGTGGTTGTATCCTCTACAACATTGGCGACACACTAGTAGAACTCCAACTCTCCGAATGTACCTTGTTTCGTGAAAATAAATTCTAACTCTGGAAGTTTTTCTCAATTCTTTGATCATTGTGGTTTCCACACTAGCTTGAGTGAAATATGTAGCGCTTTCCATTCTCTTGATTGGCCAACACACATTCCAATCCAAGTCAACTTAGTTTTTTCGATTGGGGATGAGGGGTATATTGGTACACAAGTAATATAGCTTTCAGGGTTTGTTTCATCTTTGTTGTTGCAACGTTACCAACAGGCCTGAACAGTACCCTGGGGGAGTCACATAGGAACACAAGCATCACTCTGCTACCAACAAGCCTGGCTAGTAACCTGGCGGAGTTACTTGCATCACCTCTCTGCACAGGAAGGCTTTCTCTTCTTTCGCCTGATTCATTTTTCATTTTTAAAGAATAGTGCATAGGCACTTATTTATTTCAAAGGTGGAAGATGGATCCTGACTTATTGAGAGAAGAAGAGGTTGTTCCTTTAGAGAAGTATGTTATATATACCTGTGACATACTTATTAAGGTTTTCCCCCTCACCTTACTCTACTTCACTGAGATGACAAGGGTTAACTGAAAAACAACTGACTAGAGTGGGTGGTACTAGTTAAAGCACAAGTGTTGTGTTTTCACCAAAATTCACTTTGAACATAACATATTTTACATTGGTGTATCATTGACTGGAGACAACAAGTTATGCATAAAGAGAGAGGAAAACAGATAACCAAGTGTTGATAGCTGCACAAGCCATCTTGTACTTTACCCTACTTGTCTTAAGAGTCTCACACGGTTTCATGTGAACTAACCTACGGATGTAAACAACCAAACAAAACAATAAAGCAAAGAGCATAAGCAAATGAAAAATCAAAGAAAGTAAGAAAAGCAGGCAAGAAAGCAAACAAACAAACAAAGTAAGAAGACAAACATTCATGCAAGCAAACAAGACACAAAGCAAACACTACTCCTACTCTTAAGCTAATGGTGCATGGGTTTGATCACGTGAAGTGATATTTCCAATGCATCCACCAACACATGAGTTGACCCATGTTGGTGAAGGCATGGTTCACGAAAAGGATAGTCATGTGAACCAATAAACATGAAAGGTATAACAGTGAAGACCAACACACTATGAGTTTAAATGCGTCCACATAAAAGAAAAGAGTGAAATCACAAGACAAGCATTCTACGGACTTAACATGGTGTTGTGACACACTGTGTGCAGATGATAAGAATGCGCACTCTTTTTATTGTGACAGACAATAAAACATGAGAAAGAGATACAACTTATGCTTTGCAAGTGTGCTCGTTGTGTATGATTCCTCCAATGCATTAGCGATGGGATCATGTGATTCGGGTGGAGGAATCGAAATATGTGTGTTGGATTCATCTTCAGTGCATACAGATGAGTGATGAGGAGCCTTCGGTGGTTCAAAATTTTCTTGATCAGAAGTGAAACTAACCTTAGGACAATGAGCACCTGACATAACCATTAGTTCAGGCTAAAGTGTCTCAACAGCCTACAAGGTTTCTACTTCATCGTCAGATAGATCATCATAAGTAGGTGGCTTGGAAAGATCGATAACGATTGAATCAATGTTGTGATCAAATATAGGAGTAAAATGATCACAATAGCTATGATAAGAAAAATCAATGAGTTCAGTGGCATCCTCATTATTCGATGAATCATACAAAGGGGTAGATGAGAAGCAAGAATGTTCACCCTCTGCATTTCTGAATACAGTAGATGAAATGTCGAGTGGATTCTCAATGAAAGATTTTTCCTCTCTGCTGTCAAATGATGGAATAATATCGGGTGTGTTCTGTGAATGATCAGAAGTAAATGCATCCAGGGATGAATTTTCACAAGGAAAATTAGAAATAACAGAATCACCAAAGATCTCAGGAAAAAGCAGAGGAATTGTGGATAGAACGAGGTCATCCTTCACCGTGGGTTCATGTTCAAATTCTCAGTTATACTCATCGTAAATGACAATGCAAGTTGGTTGTACAACATCAACTTCGTCGATAGCTTGATCCTCGTTCACAACAAGTTTGGAGTCTAGAACAGAAGAACACAAGACAATACAGTTCGGAGGATCAGCAGAACATGGGGACATAGGTTGAGGTAACAAGTGCATATGCAAACCCATGGTCTTCCCAACCAAAACTGTGTAGAAATTGAGAGTAGTGGGGGTGGGAGGATGTGACAGTTCAACAGACTTATGTGCACACTCTCCTACATCACACTACAAGGGTGGAGCTGTTTGATGAGGGGAAGGCAAACAATCACTTGTGATAGTGACTATGTCCACTTGAGATTGCGTAGCTCCATCACCGAAGTATGCTGAGAGGGGTTTGAGATTTTTTTTCACTTTTGGATTGACCGATTTGATACAAACATACTCAAATATTTCAATAAGATATTGGAAAGTCATCTTACTTTTTAGAGCTTCAAAAGAGAGAGGATGGAAGCGATCCCAAAATTCCATTACAGATTCATGCGGGGCCTTCCATTATTGTAACATTTTCTTATCAAGTGCTTCATGATCAAAATGGTGAAAAACAGGTTCTATTTGATCATTGAACTATTTGAATGATTTCACAGATCCATGAGGCAGTGAGATACACCATATCATGGGGTAGTCATGAAGAGTGCATGCGAGCACTGCACAGGCTAGATGTTCATTAGGATTCTCCAAGCTCTCCATGAGTGCATGAAGGGCATCTAAGTGTTTAGGCCACATTGTTTCACCTTCACCATCATACATGAGCTGTGACAAGTCATCTCGGGACTCCCTCTCGATTTCAAAGATATATTCGTTGGACAAACATTTTGGAGGGTGAACTACAACAAACTCCATGATAGATGTGTGAAGATTCAAGACAGACTGTGAGGACTCAACTTGTCATCTGGCCCTCCTTATAACTCCAGAAATGTTGCTGGTGTTGGACCCGCCAACATGTCAGGGGATATCCCTGGTAAGAAGTCCCAACTAGACCTCAGACCGTTTGGAGTAGGAGTCCTAGCAGTGGGTAGTATAATATCGGCTTGACTGCGACTGCGCACAGAGGTAACCAAGATGTCTTTGTTGGAAGAAAGGGTGTGACCTTGCATCAAGTCAGGGAAGAGGCATGGAAATGCTCTAACACACATAAGGGGAGAGGAGTGCGCCCCTTAGGAGCCTATAATAGTACGCAACTTGAAAGGGAACAAACGAGCTGAAAGAAATCATGAGATGGAAATTAGAATAGTCGACAATCCAAAGTGACAAGTTAAAACAACAACACACTTCGGTACGATTCATACAAACACATACTGAATTGTCCATACATATGTGCATAAGTTACTACTACATACATTGTTAGAGTAACTAAAATAGTCAAACTACAATAACAATACATGCATGAAATGTGATGGCTTTGTTATATTAAAAGAGTGAATGATCCAATCATACATACAACCATGACAACCACTAGCCCCAATAGTGGAACGTTACAATCACTGTCACCTGCTCCTCCCAAGGCTCATCACAATACACTCCAAGATTTCTCTAAGTTATACCTATCAGAAGCTTGGTCCCCAAAAGCATGTATAATGAGTTATGAGGTTCTATATATAGCAAAGGTTAAGGTTACCCTTGACATTCCCTTTTGTGACTCTTGAGCTACCCTCATGACTCTTCAAATTACACATGACTGTTTACGTTCTACTATTAACACTTGGTCTTTCACTTTAAAACATGTTTACAATACATTCTACACATGTACTCATGTGAGACGAAAATGGGCTTGTGTAAGCCATACAAGACATCACTGAGTCTTGGACAACTATGGGAAGACTAATTCATCGACATCCTTATGGTGATCATTGGTGGCGAATTGATGCCAAGCTTGGTATTCTGCTATGGTGTCTACATACTCCATGGTGACATCCTTTTGAAAGTGAACTCTTGCCTCTGTAGCATTCGGGTACACTAATCTGGACCCTCTGTCCAACTCGTCATGTAGCATGCGCATCATGGTCTTGAGTGTAGTTGGACCAGTGACATACTTGTGCATAGTGTCTCCGCTCATTTGCAAATATGCACTGGTGGCTATGCACATCAACTGCTCGAATTACATGTCTAGCTCGAGTCAAACTTCTTTCTTTACTTTCATTTTGGTGAGTGTGCCAATGGATGGGATCGCATGCATGCGCACAATGACATCCATGCTCCTGAACACTCGTACATGTGAACCCTGTAAGCTGGTGATGAGTTGTGGGAGTTCCTCATAGTTCCAGATCTAACTCTGGATGTGTGCTTTCAACTCCACTGCCTTTGACTTCATCATCTTTGGCAAGTACAATGGGGCTCCCTTGTACCTCATTTTCCATACTTGCATGTGATCGACAACAATGTGTATGTCTGTCAAGATGCGTGTTCTCTTAGCACATCACTATTGTGAACCATTAATATGGACAATAAACTTATGCACGACGACGAACCTGAAGTACAACTTTCTACATCACTGTCTTGAGAGACGATACTTCATTAAGTATCTCTTTCCTCCACTCTGCTCTAGCGGATGATGTAGCTTTCTCTTCTCTTTGCTTGGACGCTTGCAATTCCTTAGCCATGCACTCATTCTCAACTATCAAGAATCTCACACTTGAGTTGATGGCTTCAACATATGCCTTTGTAGCATCGACCAATGTATCCAGATGTCTGTGCACATCGGACATGATCAGTCGTTCTTGAAAATGCATGGACATCTGGATTGGGCACTCTACATGATTGCACAATTCTGTATTATGACTCGTTAAAGGATATGTTGTGCACATTTTCTTCTGGAATGTCCTCAATGATTTTTGTATCTCCTTAATCACTTGAGACTTTCTCTACTCCCATATCTAGTGAAGCCTGTGGAGTGACCTCTGGGTCCTTGGGAATGAGATCAATATCTTGATCCTGCTTCAGCTGAACCAAATTTGTGTCCATTTGTTCAAGTGTCTGTTCAATCTCCTGAGCAAATTCCTACTCCTGCGACTGCTCACCCTGTTTGTTATCTGCCATCTGTTTTGATTCATTAACCTATATCTTCACAGTGTACTCAATGTGTGCACACTGCGCTTCCTACTGTTCTTGTTCCCATTGCACTTCCTTCTCCCTTCTACAACTCTTGTTCTTCCCTTAGTTGTTTCTCTACCTCATGCAACTTCTTCTCTGCCTCCTCCAATCTCTGCTTCTCCCTCTGTCTTTGTGCAATCCTTCTCTATGATGTCATCAATCTTCCTCTTGCCTTTGTCTTGCGCATGTCTGCTGCTCTCTACTGTTGCTGATGTTGATGCTCTGTCAAGTGTTGCTTCCTTGTGCACTGCTAACCATTGTACAACCACTCTAAATAGTTCATTGAGCCTTGAGGAGTTGTAGCAATATCTCCACGGGCCTTCCTCAGGCCAATGACATGCCCCGTGGATCCAAGAATGATACACTCTTGTACAGTGGTCCTTCACTATGTAGTGTGGGTCGTATGGATTAAAAAGCGTGGTGCTGAAGGTGAATCTCTTGAATTCCTCCATCTAGGCCTGAGCATGCTTGACACTCTAGATCTCATACAACCCGATCCGCAAAGGAAGAGTGGGCCAAGGTGCCTTCTTCTTCTGTGCAATCTTGCTGACAACCCTATCTATATGTGGTATGCAACCTCTTGCATGAGTAGCTTGTCCACGGCAAACTTCGGTAACACATGCGGAGCCCTCTCTGTGTTGTACATCTGAATGAAGGTGCCAAGGGGTGAGGCATACCAATATGCTATGTTAACCAATGTCTCCATCGTTGTCTGTGACATGCAAGGCAAATCCTGCTCAAAGATCATCCTGTACATCGGGGTGATGAAGTGACACGATAGCTGTAGTATTACTCCACGGAAGCTGCACTTGGAGAACAACCTGCAATAAATGTGCATAGAGGGTTCTGAAGGTGTCCATGCCCAACCCAAGCTAGGGAACTGTTGACGGGCACAGATTGCATCAAAAATGTAGGCATACATGAAGATCTTTGCTTGCTGACCCTTGGGCAGATGCTAGGCATTTGTTGCTTGCCCCTTCAGTTAGAGGGCCAACATGCCGGACCCATCGAAAGGTCTTCCTTCGTTCGCTAGCTGATCCAACACAATCACCCAATTCTGTGGGAAGGTCTCTGTACTCTCCTGGCCATATAAGATGCATGAGAAGATGACCAAGAACTGATAAGACTTCCGGAGTTCTTTTGTCTTGTATACTTGGTTGGGTGTCATCTTGAACTTAGACGACTCTCTTACCCAACTCTTCAAGATGTCTCTTGAGTTCGCATTGTTGATGGGATTAGTGAAGAGTGCATCCATTTTGTTCAATGATTGCGGCAAGTGATACATCTGCTAAAAGTTCTCTGCCCTGAAGGTAGAAAGTTTTGTTCCACTGGCATTGCTCAGTACCATTGTCTCTGGATCAATATGTGAGACAATCCAGTGGATCATGTCCGTGCATAGAAATGCGGGATACCTACATGCAACCAGATACAAGACAGACTTGTATATGTTGACATAAACTCTACAGTCCTCCAGATGCTCCTTAAAGGTGCCTGAAAAGATGACATTGATGTCTTGCCATGTGATCTTGATCTCCTTATCTATGAATGACATAGATGGGCAAGCTCATGCACACTTGCTCGACCACATCTCCAATTGTGCTCTCTATGGTGTCCCTTGACCCTTCTCTCTTAGAAGCCATTTTACCTATATTGTTGAGAGATTGATGAACACATGTAATACTTGGAGACAGAGCAATGCTCATGGCAAGAAAAATATCAGTTTAAAACCAACAGAAACTCAAGGACTAACATGCAACACACCTGGATGTCTACTTGGGAAAATTGCGAAGTTTTGTCTCGGAGAGGCTGGGACACTGATTGCTAAAACTGTGTAGAGCACAATCCAGGCTACCAGTGAGCTGATTAACTACTGAAATTGTGTAGAGCACAGTCCAACTTGGTCTAGTGAGGATTGGAACTGCGTAATGCATAGTTTCAGTGAGCATGACTGCTACCCGAGAAATTGCACTACGCAATACTGGGGGCCAAATGAGGCACTACCTCTAAAAACTACACAGAGCATAGCTTGGGAGGCCAATGTGAGGCAAGCTCTACGCAACTCTTGGGATCAAGGATAGGCCTTCCATCCCAGAGATGCACAGTGCAAGCTGGGCAAGGCAAGGTCTGGGCCAAGGTAGCTCAAACCTGCTGGCGGGCGACTAAAAATTAGTAAGGACTGAAAGCATGTGAAAATATGGTGCAATCGTGAGTGAATGAACATTCAGTGAGGATTCAAAACTGGAAAACAATGAAGTGTGTGACTCACCACATCGGCGACCGTTAGTGCAGAAACAATGTCATGCATGCGCCAACAAGGAAATGCAATGCAAAAATCGAAATGATGCTTTTACAAGCTAACATGAATTAAAACAACAACAAGCATTCAATAAAACCAAGAAAAAAAAATTCACACAAATCGAAATGTAAAAACAATAGAAAAGCATCAAAAGACATGAAAATCGAACTTACCCAGAAAAAACTGTGACGAGTGTGCCGAAGGTTCCTATATGCGTTGGGAATGCTAGAGCTCCAAGATCGAAATGAAGAATGATATATGAGGCATCAAATAAATATTTTTGACAAGATCGATGCGTATGACGCGCATTCCAAAAATCTAAGAAAAAGTGACATTGGCAGGAGGTTTCTAAAACAGATTTTGCATGTAACTCCCAATTGCCAAAAATGGATCCCTAAAATCTAGGGATGCTTTTTACTTTTTTCTTTTTTGAGAAAAAGTTGCAATCCATGCAAGGCAAGATTGCACAGTCTTGGAGGGAACCATTCAACTTTTGAGCACATGCAACAGCCAACAAACCATGGGATGACTTCTGCGCAGTTTCTAGGCTGATTGGCTCTTGCTGCCCCTTGAGCTCCATGCAATTTTTGGACTGAACCCAAGGATGCTAGTCAAAACTGCGCAAATTATGAGAGCAAGCCTGATGATGAGATTCTATATGCAATTTTCTTGGGGAAGGCAACTTGGCTTCTCTACGTAATTCTGGACAGCAGTGCTGGCTGCCAGGATGCACTGCACAATTCCGGAGAGCAAGGCCAGTTGCCTTCTTGTGATGCACAATTTTCCAAGTCAGCGCAAGAACCGGTTTGAGACCAAGTCACGGGAGCTCATCTTGCAGGCAAACAAAAAATAAGTTAGCGAACACAAGTTGTTAAGACAAATAAACTCAACTGAAATCATAAGTACCTGGGCAGTGCAAGACATGATGCTAAGGATGGTTGGTAGGGAGGCTCCAAAATGAAGCTAAGGCAAAATTTTGGAGGGTGGTTGTAGGCACTACAACACAACGATAAAATTTCCCTTGAAGAGATCAGTATTTTTTAATCTTATAAGGATGTCATACATCCAAAATCAAATTTGGAATGATCAAAGGGCTTACTAAGTGGTTTAACTAGAATGATATATGACACCACTTAGTGCAGGAAAGCACACCAATGAACTCACTGACAACTCAATTTAGGGGTGAGTCCATTAGAACGAAATGCACCAAGGCACTAGTCTTGTGTTTAAGTTATGATCTATTACTATGTAATAATTTTTGTTTTTGGCAATCATGTTTAACCAACAATTGAAAATGGATTATAATTTTGAAAGAGGAGTGAATGCAATCATTTTTTGAGTTTTGTAACTTGTTATTCATGTTGTTATTTTTTTCTTTAGAATTGTTCACATATTTGACACATCCAGTGCTTTGAACTTTTCACATGGTTGAAAAATTCTTTTGAATCCATCTGAGAAGCCCTAAGACTCCTAATTACACACCGAAAGTTGTGCTCTGGTTGCATGGGTGCACTTTTCCTGAGTATTCTTCTCTTGTTGTGGGTATTTGGTGAGACACTTATTCATATTTAAATCAAAGTGATCATGATTCTTTGCTTTAATGTATTGCTCTTCCCAATCACATTGTTGTTTATTTTACTAAACAATACTCTTGACTTGAGATAGATCCATCTTAATCGCGGACCTAGCAAGTGCCAAGATGGATCAAATCTCTTAACGTGCAAACCTATTTTTAACTACAAACCTATTTTAGAGTGGAAAACTTGAAAAAAAGAAGTTTCATTCTCAATCTATCTAGATGTTTACTACATTTGTGGTTAAGATGGATTTTATATTGATTAGTTTTATAGATCTGTGATGAAGATGTGTGTGCGTACACTATGCATAATTTTTCATTATTTAAATTGCATTTTTGAATACATAAATGGATTAACCCCTTGAATATCCCATTGCACATTTTTTTTTTGTAATCTGGTACTAAGGATTTTCATTAATATAATATAAAAGATATTAAATTAAAGGAAAATATGCAAACATTACCGGAGATAACACCGTTGAAATAAAGATCTTCTCCAAAACTATAGTAAGAAACAACACTAAAGAAACCATAGTGCCAGCTACCCACAAACAAAAACAACAAAACTAAAGACCCAAAAAAAGTGCAAGGAAGGAGTCCTAAACTAGGCCATTCAAAAAACACAAGGCCATGTAACAACACCAAAGCATCAATATAAGCCATAAACAAAGATAACGACAAGATATGAATGCAATCCAAGAGGTCCAACACCCTAGTTCTTCAATGCCAAACTTCAAAGCACCAACTTACAAATGATTCAACCATGAATCCATTAGCATTTACTTCATGCCACCAACAACAAGGGATAAAGCACTTATCCAAGTCCTACCCCGTAGATCATAAATTGTGTTGCAGTAGCCACACTTTGAGAACATGTAGCAAAAAATATTGATTAGTGACCAAGCGTCGTCCCAAAATAACAACACCAAAATTCGAATCTAAGAGAACCATGAGAAACAACATAAGCCAGTGAAACATCTAAAAACAAAACAAAGGCTTCAAAGGTAGGCACCATCCTCAATCCAAAGAGACAACTGTGAAATTCGAAGGATTGTTAACAAGAGGGCAACAGTGCCTTCAGGAGGATTAGTTTGGTCCCTTGAGGTTGAGTCCGACACCACATAACATTCCACCCTACTCAGACACAAATCAATATTTTCAAGGCAGTAATGGATAATACTTAGAAGGCACTTAATGTCCTCCTATCCTGCAATGAGTTGGTAATTATCCACTTGTTTGTCTCTTAAAACCATACAGAAAAGAGTGTCGAATTGTTGGTGAACTGAGAAAGAGTGTAGAAAATACAATGTCCTCTTTTTAAAAATTCCATGGTCTATAAGACATTTGAGTCCCTTGATTCCAATTTCAAAACTAGAGAAGTAAGGGTGTTCCCAAAACTCCTACAACTCATATTGACGAATTTCCCTTTGAATTTCCGGCGAGATTGAGTCAAAATAAGATGCAATATATTCCCAAGCGAAGAACCCACGATTATGAGGGCCAACATTGCTAGCTCCCCCTCTTCGACTAACTTGTCTTTGATGAGGAGACATGGTAAGTAGGAGGAGAGAGTAGTTTAAATAACCCAAAAGAGGACTACATCTGACTAAAAAACTAAGTAATAACACACTGGACCTTGATTAGAAAACCAAGACACAAACAAGTTGTCCCCCTAGTTCCATTGATGAAGCACAAAATCAAAGGAGATAGAGAATTCACAACACACCAAGGGCATAATCCTATTAATACTTATAAAACCCCATTCACTTTGCACCATGCTAAGATTCCATAAACTCAAACAACCCACTAAAACATTCTCATTAGATATGACCAACAGAGGTGATGTCATAATGTTTTGAAATGTAACTAAACAGAGAGAATTCCCAATTGCATGTATGTAAACCCAATATCCGAGAGCAAGAGTTAACCTAGACTTGCAGAAGAGGGAGTAGAACACTACTTGAAACATATTTTGCACCTTTAAGCAAAAAAAGAAAACCCTCATACTAGTACCAAACTGAGAAGTTACAATGGTACCAACAACCAGATACCAATACTGGGCAAGAAATGAGATACTAGCAGAGTCATGAGCTTGGAGGGTTGAGTTGGAAACAATCCCATTGCACACTTGGAATATATAGACTATGCAGCTTAAACTTGCAATTCCAACACATTTTAATTGGATTTAAGACAAATTTGTAAGGAAAATATATTTGAAAAGAAAAAAAGACCAAAATGTACAATAGTGACACAATTAGAAATGTTAAATATATATATTTTTTTTCAATTGCTTTATATAAGATATACATAGTTTTTTTTTAAACTCTATATAGATAGAGAGTTAACATTGAAATATTTTACAAAAGGAAGTGACATATTTTATTTATTTGTCCACAATATGTGTGTGTGTGTGTGAGTGTGTTTAAATACATTATTGCTTAATTCCACATATTGAAATAATTTATGTATGACCCACATTGATTTTTTTATTAATAATGATGTTTTTTAAATTTCATATATCAATTTTATATAAGTTTTTGAATGAATGACATATGTCCCTTTTATTAAGAATTAATTATTTTTTTTTTCAAAATTTGAAAAAGGTTTACACCTCAAGAGATATGTTCCCTCTTCTTTGGTAAATGTTGATATATATATATATATATATATATATATATATATATGTTTACTTTTTAGTCTATTTTGTCTAAAATCTATGAAAGATTTGCTAGAATTGCAAAGGCACTGAATCTTTCATAGATTTTAGACAAAATAGACTAAAAAGTATATATATATATATATATATATATATATATAGATTCAATGCCTTTGCAATTCCAACAAATCTTTAACATATCTTTAATAGATTTTAGACAAAATAGACTAAAAAATAAACCAAAAAATGAGCCAAAGTGTAAAATAGTAAGACTAGAAATGTTTTAAGCATAATGGTTTTTTTTATTGCTTTATATAATATATACATAGTTTTTTTTTAACTATATATAATATATAGATATACTTTACTTAACATGAGCGTTGAAATATTTTATTTATGGACCACATTATCCCATAAAAATGTTTTTTTTGTTATTAATATATATTTTTTTGCATGTTAAATTGTATTGCGTCATAAATTTAGATTACATCATATCATCATCACCAATGATCTCATTACACAAAACTATATTTACTACATTCATGGTATCATATCCTAGGATTCGACATGGATTTTTCTTTTTTTCATTTTCTTTTACGAACGTCAATCCATCCTATTGAATTATCAATGGTTGTAGATAAAATATTGACATTGTTTTATTGGAACAGTTCCATTGCCAAGGGTTTTTCCATATTGGTCGTTTCCTTGTCACTATCTAATTGATCTGACTTGTGGGCAAGGAAAATTTTAAGGATGGAAAATTTTCTTGAAGTTTGAAAACATTGGTGAATCACACTAATCCCTAATTTGCAAACTATAAAATGTTTATTGATATATTTGTAAAATTATTCAAATTTATGATGATTTTATATATAGTCTCTCTATAATGTTGGCGATTTTTAACGTAAAATAGTTTTATATTCTAAAATTTGGGTGAATAATATTTTATAAAAATTGGAAATTGATGAATCTTTTTTGTGGAAAAGTCATGGAAATTAGCCCACTGGGTGAACATTAACCCCTAAAATTTTCCATGCTTTTGGGTGCGTTTTTGCCTACTCATTGTAGAAGCCACAATTATAGTTGAATCTCTTTCCTTTTCATTTGAAGGATGCATCTCTTTCTTTGAAGGATTAGTTGGTGCCCCCCAAGGTTGCGATGGGTTGAATGAGTTGATTTGGCGATAAATGTCATATATTGCTGAGGGTTATCCTGATTTTTCCCTGAAGTATTCATGGATCCTTTGGCTCCCTTTGGATCTTGACATCCACAGATTGTTTTTCCATAGCTCGAGGGAAAAAGGGGCATACCTTTTGAATATGTCAGGTTGTTCACAAATCCTATATTGGAAAGTAGTATTTTCATAATCTAGCAGTTGCAAGAAAACCTTACCCCCCCACTTGAGAAAGATTTTATCCGAAAACCCTTTATTGAGATCCACTTCAACACGCATGCGGGTAAAAGTGAGAATTCCTTTTGAAAGCCTCTCATTATCAATTTTGATGAAGAAACCTATTAAATTTCTCACGTCCTCTAATATGTTCAGATATTTCAAATGGATGGTAAGTTTGGAAGCCTCACCCAAATCGGAGTTTCCTGAGATGTCATAGCAAGAGGATTGAATTATGGAAACCATGGTTGCATTATGTTGTAATGTTTCTTGAAAAAAGTTTTTGGCTGCGAAATTGCGCCGAGAAACCAACTCAACTAGTCTTTAGGTTTAAGATGGCCCTTGAACTAGAGGGGGAGCCCTCAATATTACGCGACTTTTTGTTGTTCACTGTCACTAGACAACAACCTATGAAGCACAACGACCAGATCTAAGATTTGTTGTATAAGGTGGTTTGTTCAAGTTTCCAATCCTTGGTTAACAAATAAACCCCTCTCTTGCAGAGGCTTTATGAAAGTGCCAACGTTTAGCTATGGCAGAATAACATAGATTGGAATAATTTGATCGAGGAATGGAGGAGAAATTAAATGATTAAATATCCTCCCTGAATTTCTAATTATCTAATAAAGAGAAGAAGCGTGTAGAATAATTTCTATAGCTAAGAACAACACATCTAAGAATTGGTATAGAAGCAAAAATTTATTGATTCTGAGGCATCAACAATGACATACAATCACCTTGATCTACTCAGTAAAGAACATACCACTGCGGTAGGTTGTCAGGGAGGTTGATAATAAATCGTGCCTTGCCTAGTGTCCTATATAACCTTAAATGTATGCAAGAAAAAGATATGTATCACAGGAAAAAACATACATGCGAAACAAATTATATCATTAACTGGTGTCAGAAACCTTTGATTGAAAATTTTGTAGTAGAAGTCTTTACAAAAATGTTAGGGTTTTGGTATCAAAAACCAACCCTTGTTCATTAAATTTGAAACAATATATAGAGAATTACAGACCTGAAGCTATTGCAAGATTTCAGGAATACAAATATTAACAATGCACTATTAACAAATAATATCTAATTTGTTATAAACTTTGTTGAAACAAAATAAAATAAAGACTAAAATTAAAACTAAATCTGACAAGATCGATAAGCTAGAAAATTTTTGGAAATGTTGGAACTAATTCTTCATAATTTACCACATGATGGGTGAATGTCAAAATAATTGTCTTGAGGCTTGGAAGTATCCCATTGGACTGTTAGAGGTTTGGATTTGAAATATTGCTGATTGACTGCATTGGAATTTTGAATTTGTTTTACTTGACTGTAAAATTTCCTCCTTCAAATATGGCAACTACCCTTCAAACAAGCAAGCCTTGTCACATGTTCCCTAGTTGTTCTTTTGAATTCTCTATTGCTTCCTGAAGATGTTCATTGAATCTCTA